>JALIGW010000031.1:1589244-2789244 GCA_023053685.1 Diadophis punctatus similis
AAAAGTAAAAAATAATAAGACAAAAATCAAATTGAACAAATACAGAATACATACAAATATAAACATTAAGAACACTATACAATATATTTTAGAGTATTTCGTGTCAAAATATATATTGTATACTACTTTCCTACTTCACCATTTAAATTGGTACATGTTTTTTGCCATTAGTAATTTAACCTATAATTTCATATACAGTATACATGAATATTTTATCATTCAGGTTTTAGTTTTTTCTGTTTCTTTCTTTGATTCCTAATTTCTAGCCAATTGTAAAATCTATTCCAAATTCTATAATAGTCTGATTCCTCTTTTTCTTTTAATTCCATCGTCATCCTATCCATTTCAGCACATTCTAAAATCTTACTAATCACTATTTCATCCGGGGGAACCTTTTTTTGCTTCCAGTATTGTGCAAAGGTAATTCTGGCCACAGTTAATATGTGAAGAGTTAAGTACTGTTTATCTTTTTCAATTTTCAAATCCAATATTCCCAATAAGTACAGTTCTGGTTTCATTTGAATTTTATATTCCATCATTTCTTCCAACCATTCCCTAACTTTTTGCCAGAATTTCCTTGCATGTGAACAAGTCCACCACATGTGATAAAATGTTCCAGATTTGTGACTGCATTTCCAACATTCCGGGGACAGGTTTGAAAACATTTTGGCCAATCTCGCTGGTGGCAGATGCCATCGGTAAAACATTTTATATAAAATTTCCTTATAGGCCACTGCCATTGTAAGTTTGTAATTAATTTCCCATAATTTATCCCATTGCTCCAATTCAATATTATATCCAAAATTTCTCACTCAACTAATCATTGTTTCCTTAACTGTTTCTTCTTCTAATTTAAATCTTAAAAGGAATTTGTATATTTTTAAATCATTTTTGTATCCAATCCTTGTAATATTTTATCTAATTCCAATTGCTTTTCATAAATCCCGAATTTTTCCTTGTCTTTCTTAAATCTTGTTTTAATTTGTAGGTATGGCCACCACTCAATTACAATTCCCTGTTTCTTTAGATCTTGTACCGATTTTAATTCACCTTTTTCATCCAGTAGCACTGCATAACTCACCATTTTATTTAAATCTGTTGTGTTTGGATAGATCATTGCTTCCATGGTTGATAACCAAATTGGGATTTTCGTATAGTGGTTCCTTTTTATTTTTTTCCCAGGTGGATAGCAGAGAATTTCTTAACAAATGTCTTTGAAAATATGTATGACATTTACTTTTCCCTTCCCAAAGGAAGGCATTCCATCCAATTTGAAGATCATGTCCTTCAATCCCTAATATTCTTTTGTTTTTCAGTTGGATCCAGTCTTTAACCCAGGTCATAGCTGCAGCTTGATGGTATAACTCCCAATCTGGGAGACCAAATCCTCCTTTCTCCCTACTATCTTGCAATAATTTTAGTTTTATACGTGCTTTTCCCCCTGCCCATATAAATTTAAGTACAATTTTGTTCAATTGATTGAAAAAGTTTTTCTTTAATTTTATCAGTATTGTTTGGAATAAGTATAATAGTTTGGGAAGTATATTCATTTTGATCGTTGATATTCTGCAAATTAATGATATTTGTAATTTAGTCCAGTTTTCCAAATCCTTTTGTATTTGTTTATGCAATTTGATATAGTTCTCTTCCTTTATACATTTTGCTGTCAGCCATATCCCCAGGTATTTAATTTTTTTTTTGCTCTTAAAATCCCCAATTTTTTTTCCAGTTCTTCAGTTTGTTTATTGATAATATTTTTGTTCAACATTTTTGTTTTTTCTTTATTTATTTTCAATCCTGCTACACTACCAAATTGTCCTATTTCCTTTAATAATATTTGCCCACCCTCTAGTGGTTCTTCTGCAATAAATACCACATCATCAGCAAAAGTTTGCAATTTATATTCCTCTTTTTTTGACTTTAAAACCTTTTATGTCCTGATTATTTCTAATTTGTATCGCTAATGCCTCCATTGAAAGTATATACAATAATAGGGATAGGGGGCATCCCTGTCTCACCCCTTTCATTACATTAAAGCCTTTTGTTTGTTCTCTGTTTATTATTATTCTTGCCACCTGGTTTGTATAAATTGCTTTAATCATTTCAATAAATTTTTCGCCGAAATTCATCACTGTCAATTGTTTTATAAGAAAATCCCAATTTAAATTATTGAATGCTTTTTCGCATAAATATCGGAGCCGCCTTCTTGCCTGGATGTGCCTCATAGTATTCCAGAATATTCATTATAATTGGTAAATTGTTTTTGATGTGCCTATAAGGAAGGAATCCGTTTTGGTCCGAATGCATAATTTGGGCAAGTATAGTTTTCATCCTTTCTGCTATTATTGCTGTGAATATTTTGTAATCTGCATTTAACAGCGAGATTGGCCTGTAATGTTTAACCTTTTGTATATCCAGATCTGAGTGTTATGAGTGTTATCAATTATTTTGTTGGTATTTTGCCTCGCTCTATGGCATCATTATATAACTCTAACACTAGGTTTTCCAGTAGTTTTTGATATTTTTAATAGAATTCTGCCGGAATTCCATTTGTCCCTGGGGTTTTATTATTTTTTTGTTTTTGAATTGCTCTTTTTAATTCTATTGTTGTTATCTTATCATTTAATGCGTCTTTTGTTATCGTTCTTTATATGTTTTAGCCTCCAGTCCCCTAATCATCTTTTTTACTCTTCTCTGCACTCTTTCTAGAGTCTCAACATCTTTTTTACATCATGGCAACCAAAACTGGATGCAGTATTCCAAGTGTGGCCTTACCAAGGCATTATAAAGTGGTATTAACACTTCGCGTGATCTTGATTCTATCCCTCTGTTAATGCAGCCTAGAACTGTGTTGGCTTTTTTGGCAGCTGCTGCACACTGCTGGCTCATATTTAAATGATTGTCCACTAGGATTCTAAGATCACTCTCACAGTTACCACTATTGAGCGAGATCTGTATCTGTGCATTTTGTTTTTCTTGCCTAAATGTAGAACTTTACTTTTTTTCGACATTGAATTTCATTTTGTTAGATAGCGCCCAATATTCAAGTCAGATCCTTCTATATCTTAAGCCTATCTTCTGGAGTGTTAGCTATTCCTGCTAACTTGGTGTCAACTGCAAATTTGATGAGTTCCCCATCTATCCCCTCATCCAAATCATTGATGAAGATGTTGAAGAGTACTGGGCCTAAAACAGAGCCTTGGGGTACCCCACTGCATACTTCCCTCCATGTAGATGCAGTTCCATTGAGGACTACACATTGAGTGCGTTGGTCAGCCAGTTATGAATCCATCTGGATGCAGTCTAACCCACATTTTTTCTATTTTATCAAATAGTCGGTTATGGTCTACTTTATCAAATGCCTTACTGAAGTCCACGTAAATTATATTGACAGCATTCCTCTGGTCCACTAATTTTGTCACTTTGTCAAATAATGCAATAAGATTAATCTGGCATGATCTGTTTTTGACAAACCCATGCTGGCTACTAGTTATAACTTTATTTTCTTCTAGGTGTTCACTGATTCATTGTTTGATTATCTTTTCCAGAAACTTCCCTGGTATTGAGGTCAGACTGATAGGTCTGTAGTTTCCTGGATCTGTTTTTTCCCTTTTTTGAAGATGGGAATTACATCAGCTCTTTTCCAGTCCTCTGGCAGTTCCCCGGTGCTCCAGGATCTTCATTGGTTCAGTGGTTCTGAGCTTAGTTCAGTGGTTCTGAGATCTCGTCTGCCAGTTCCTTCAAAACCTTGAGGTGTAATCCATCTGGTCCTGGTGATTTGAACTCATCTAAGGTAGACAGGTGCTCACTTACCATTTTCTTCCCTATTTTAACCTGTGTTCCTAATCTGTTTTTTGTGGTGCTGTTTTTGATAGGTTGGACTATTTTTTCCCTTTGTGTAAAGACAAGATGCAAAAAACGAGTTAAGTTGTTCTGCTTTCTCCCCATTGCTTGTCACCTTCTTGCCACTTTCTCCCAGCAATGGACCAATTGTTTCCTTAATTTGTTCTTGCTTTTAACATGTTGGAAGAAGCTTTTTTTGGTTATTTTTTACTTTTGTTGCAAGCCTTTGTTCATTATGAGCCTTAGCTGTCCTCATTTCATCTTTGAAGGCTTGGGCTATTTGCTGATATTCTGCCTTAGTTATGTGCCCCTCTTTCCACTTTTTATACTTGTCCTTTATGTCTTTCAATTTATCAGAGATTTCTTTTTTTAAAAAAGTTTTTATTAATAATACAATTAAAAACATTGGACATGATGAAGCTTTCCTGGTTTAAACAATTCCATTCAGTATAACCTTACAAGAAATCAATTTGTTTGGTTATAAACATTGTATATAATATTTTATATTGTAACTACACATATTCTAGTCCTATCTTTCACAAAATACAAGCACATAAATTCCTAACTTTTCGACTTATCCCTTGTCACTTATCCCAGCACTCCTTCTCAATTCTAACCATTTATATAATTCGTTCCAGATTTCATAATAATCTGTTTCATTCTTCTCCTTGAGCTCTAATGTCAACCTATCCATTTCAGCAAAGGATAATATCTTAATTATTACTTCTTCTTCTGAAGTTGTCTCTATCTTTCCATTTCTGAATGAAGGCTAATCTTGCAGCTGTTAGCATATGTAACAGTAAGTATAGGGTTCCTTTATCGAATTTGTCTTTGGTAATGCCTAATAAGAAGAGCTCTGGTTTCAACTCGATATTTTGTTTTAATATCTTATCCAGCCAGCATTTTATCATATGCCTAATTTTTGGTCTTTTGGGCATTCCCACCACATATGGTAGTAGAACCCCAGCGCTTCTTTGCATTTCCAATATTTTGGTGAACTCTTTTTATCCATTTTGGCTAGTCTCTTAGGGGGAAGATGCCACCTATAGAACATCTTGTAAATACTTTCTTTATATGCCATTGCTAATGTAAGCTTCATATTCCTTTCCCATAGTTCTTGCCAATTAACTAAATCAATATACCATATCCAAAATTTTTACTTCATCTTAGCATCGTATCTGTCAGGCCGAAGCCATTTTAGGCGTTAGTTGGGGTTTTTGGCCTGCCACACTTTATGCTATTTTAAAATGCATTCTTTGCTGTGGGAATTTGGGAGGGGTAATTGCATGAGGGCTGTTTGCATGTGGCCATAACAAATTCTTTCTAGATGGTCTAGGTCGCCCTTTGTCTTTGCACTCCTGCACCTGCATGGAAGGAGATGGGAATTTCTGCCAAGTCGCAGATGGAGATTGGTCAATGTGATGGACTTGGGGGTGTGAGGGCAAGGGCTTGAACTTTCAACTGGGTGGAGAAACCCACGGGACTTCAGATTCGGGTTTCTCCCAGATGTGCCAACATGGCTCTGCTAATAAATTGGAACTTTGAGGAATACTTTGCCTCAGACTCTGATTTAGTTTTGGATGCTATTTGGAACCCTGACAGTATCTTTTACCTGTTCTTCCCACATATCATGTTCCAGAAGATAATGGTGTATCTTTTTTATCATTTTCTCTTCTGTTCCTAATAGGATTTTATCTAATTCTGTATGCTCTAATCTTATTCCCCTGATTTCACATGAAATTCCATTTGACATTGTCAAATGCTTTTTGTGTGTCGACAAAGATTAGTGCCATCTGTTTCTTATTGTGTCTTTCATAGTATTCAAGCATATCTAATATGATCCTAACATTGTGCCTTATCTGCCTCTTGGGCAGGAACCCATTCTGGTCAGTGTGGATAAATTCAACCAAAAATCTTTTTAGCCTTTCTGACATTATTGCCATAAAATTTTTGTAGTCTGAGTTAAGTAATGATATGGGCCTGTAGTTTTTAATCTGTGTCAGATCTGCATCTTCCGTGGGAATTAATGTAATAGTTGCCTCTTTCCTTGAGATTGGGGTCCTTGCTTCTTTTAAAGATTTTAAAGATTTAAAGATTGCAGTTCTTTAAATGAACTTGCTCTTTCTCGCTGCATCATCTCTTCTATTGATCTTTGCCCTGCCAGACTCAATTCAACTGATGCAATTTAAGTAATCTGTCTTTTTCCTGTCCCAATTCTTGTCATCTTCTGCAATGTTGTGAACCAGCCCTCCCACTTATATGCAACCCTTATATTTCCCTCCAGTACACCAATGAAGGCAATTTGTCTATCGAATACTTATTCCTTCAGGTCTTATTAAATTCTATTACTAGCTTAGGTTTTATATTTTAAGTATATTAGAGTTTTAGTGCTAATGCAATAGTATATACAACAGTGACACTATTACTAAATAATTAACTGTCCTACAACCTCTAAGTACTTATGTTATACTATAATCTTAATTCATCTAAATATCACAACAATCAGTATCATAAATATCATAATATCATTGATAATATCATACATTCATTAGCAACACAGTATAAAGTTTACATTTGATCTCCTAATAATCACCAATATAAATATGCTCCACCAAGTAAACAAGAAAAGAATTTCTCACCCTCTATTTATCCCTCTATTTATGCAGCTCAGGACTACATTGGCCTTTTTGTGCAGCAGCAGCCAAAAAGGCCAACGCAGTCCTGAGTTGCATAAATAGAGGGATACAATCAAAGACCAGAGAGGTACTAGTACCACTCTATAAAGCCTTGGTCAGACCACACCTAGAGGACTGCATCCAGTTTTGGTCACCACACTACAAAAAAGACATTGAAACTCTAGAGAAAGTGCAGAAGAGAGCAACCAGGATGATAAAGGGTCTGGAAAATAAAACATACGAAGAGCGGTTGCAGAAACTTAGCTTGGCCAGTCTAGCAAAGAGAAGGACCAGGGGTTACATGATAGCAGTGTTCCAATACTTGAGGGGATGCCACAGAGAGGAGGGGGTCAGGCTGTTCTCTATGGCACCAGAAAGCCAAACAAGGAATAACGGATGGAAGCTGACCAAGGAGAGATTCAACCTGGAAGTGAGGAGAAACTTTCTGACAGTGAGAGCGATCAACCAGTGGAACAGCTTGCCAGCAGAGGTCATGAGAGCCCCAACACTTGCGACCTTCAAGGAGAGATCTGTCTCAAGTGGTGTAGGAACTCCTGCTTGAATAGGGGGTTGGACTAGATGACCTACAAGGTCCCTTCCAACTCTAATAATAAATCTAAAATCTAAACATTCAATCTCTTAATTTCTTTTGTCTTTCTTTCTTTCTTTCTTTCTTTCTTTCTTTCTTTCTTTCTTTCTTTCTTTCTTTCTTTCTTTCTTTCTTTCTTTCTTTCTTTCTTTTTTGTTTCCCAGTCCTATCATGCAGCAAGGTTTTATTTGACTATTTGCTGAATTCTATGAACCCTCAGTATTGAACCTCAATTGTCCTTTTTAGAACAGTTTTTCTTTACTTCAGATTATTTTTATGTCTATTTTCTTCTTGACCAGTAGGTGTCTCCCTTCTCCCTCTCAGAACTATTCAGCCTTTAGATCTTGTTCAAGTTTCCAGCTTTCTCTGTTCCATCAGCACTTTTTTTTTTGTAATTGTCCTGGAATTTTGTTTGAGTTTTCTTGCAGAAGAAAAAGAAAAACCACCGAGTTTTTATCCTTTCAGCCAATATAGTTTGTCACATTGGGAGGAAGCCTCTTCTGCCCCAGCCTTTCTATTGCCACTAATCCATAGGGGAGAAGTTTCCACCCCTTTCTTTCTGGGGCCCCCTTCTTCTTCTTCCCTCTTCTGAAATCCTCCGGGAAAGCTCTCCCGTCCTGGATCACTCATTTAAAGTTGCTGGGTGTACATACCACCAGATCAGCCTCACTGTCATCCCGCTTTTCCACCGCTATTTTTCATCCAGCTGACTGCTGTCACTTCGTCGCGGCCACCATTATGGGCCATCTCCTTCTCCCGTCTGGCTTCTCTGAAGCTTTCCTGCCCCTGTCAGTCCCGACCGCTGTCAGAAAGCACTTAGCAGATCGCCTCTCCTTTCGATCCCCCTCTGAGCAATCTAGGACTTCAAAAAGTCCGCCAGGCGATGAGAAGTGGCTGTGAAATCGGCACTCTTAACCAGAGCACTGTTCCCACACAGCCATTCTCCTCGGCAGCTGGCTCCGTCTCCCATCAGAGATTTCTTTGGGGAGCCATGCTGGTTTCTTTTGGGACATGTTATTTTTCTTCTTCATTGGTATTGTGCTAGACTGGACTTTTATAATCTCACTTTTCAAAATTTCCCAAGCTTCTTGAGTTGTTTTCCCCTTGAGGATTCTCATCCATGGAATCTTTCCCAAGCTCTAAGTTTATTGAAATTAGCCCTTTTAAAATCCAAGACTCTAGTTTGACTTTGTTCTATTGCTTGTGCTTGCATAATGTTGAATTCCAATATTGCATGATCACTCCCCCCCCAAGGTTCCTGTAGCTTCAACACCTTCTATCATTTCATCTCTGTTAGTGAGAATTAATCCCAATATGGCTGATTCCCTTGTTCCCTTTTCTACTTTTTGGGAAACAAAATTGTCTGCTAGGTTTGTCAGGAACCTATTTGATCTTCCACTTGGTGCAGTATTTGTCTCCCAGTCGATGTCAGGGTAGTTAAAATCCCCCATTACTATTGTGATGTGCTTCCTACATACCTTAGTTAACTGACTAGCAAAACGTTCATCTATTTCCTCTGGTTGGTTGGCCTATAGCCATGATGGCGAACCTATGCCACACGTGCCAGAAGTGGCATGCAGAGCCATCTCTCCGGGTATGCGAGCTGTCACCCGCTGCTCTTCCAGGTTCTGGTGTGCTGGCCAGCTGGTCTTCATGTGTGTGGGAGTGCCAGAAACTGGAAGAGCAGCCGCCTGGCGTGCATGCGCGCAGGGAAGACGATCTTCTGGTTTCCGGCATGCATATGCGCACCAGCCAGGGGTTCTTTGCACGCATGCATGCCAGAAACTAGAAGATTATGTGGCCGGTGTGCATGCGCGTGCCAGAAACCAAAAGATCATCTTCCAGGCGTGCACATATGCACTGGGTGGCTGCTCTTCCGGTTTCCGGCACGCACGCACATGCAGTCCCATTTTGGCACTCAGTACCAAAAAGGTTTGCCAACATTGGCCTATAGTATACACCTATGGCAATGTCATCCCCCCTTTTATATTGACCCAAATGCATTCAAGACAGTTGAATGAGCTCTCAAGCTATGCAGTCCACACTAACAGGACTGCAAGAAATGGTAATTAAATTACAGGAAACTATGGATAAACATCACGGGGGGGGCAGGGAGGACATGGAAGAAATGAAAGAGAATATTAAGAAGGTTGATAATAGAATGGGGTCACTGGAGGAAAAAATGAGAACTATACAAGAAGTTCTTATTAATTATGATCAGAGATTGAAAAAGGTGGAAGGGAGAGCTGATGCAATAGATCAGAAAATGGAAAGACACGAGAAGAGGGTGGAGACGATTAATAATGACCTTGAAATGGCTATTATACAGTTAGAGTTAAGATGCTCCTCCTTCTACTTAAGATTTCAGAATGTTACTGAAGAAAAGGACAAGAACTTACCCTTAAGAATGGCAGAGATAATTGCTAGCCTCAGATACAAGACAAACAAAATGAAATCATTGGAGAAATGGACGAGGTTTTCAGAATGTATACCAGCTATGCTCGCAGAAATAGATTACCCCAAGAAGTCCACATTAGATTCACCAAGAAAAATATCAGAGATGAGATTTATACTTTGGCCAGAGAAAATACTCTTATGGTTCAGGGAAAGGAGATTATAACACTTCGGCAACTTCCTAGAAGGGTGAGAGAAAAAAGGAGAGCTTACAATTTTCTTTCAGCACAGCTAACAAGACAAAAAAAATATTTAAGTGGCTGATACCTGAGGGCATGTTAATATCGTTGTCTGAAAAAAAATTCGTATAGGCTTAGTGGAGGAGGCAAAAGATTTTTATGAAAAATATTTCAAAGAAGAAGCAGAATTGGAGTCTAAAGATATGGGAGAGAGATCTAGTGTGGATGAGCAAACCTCTGAGGATATATTATTGGATAAGGAGAAAGTAGAAAGAGAAAAAAATAGAAAGATATGAAAGAGAAGGTGTCACCACTAGAGCACAATCCAAAAATTGAAGAGGTGGCCAAAAAGGAATTGCTAAATGAAACTGAGCATGATGGAGAAATAAAACATATTTCTATGAATATTAATGGACTCAATTCATCTACTAAATGTAAAAGAATATTCCATAGATTAATACAATTGAATAATGATATTACGTGTCTTCAGGAAACACATATCAAAAGAGACAAACATTCAATTCTCAAATATCCTAAATTGGGTACTCTATACTCCATTAGCGGAAGAAAAAAAAGAGGAATGGCGGCATATATTTAAGAATGGCTGAAACCTAAAATGATTTACAGGGATGATGATGGTAGAATTTTATTTATAGAAATAACGATTGGCAAGAAGAAAATATTATTGGTAAATATATATGCACCCAACACTAAACAAAAAACATTTTACTCTAATCTATACAGTCACCTTTTAGAATTTCAATGGGAGAATATTTGCCTAGTAGGGGATTTTAATGCAGTATTAGATGGAGAAATAGATTATAAAGGTACTAAAGGGAAAACAATAATGAGAACATTGCCGGTCCCATTTCAGAACATGAAACAGGAATTTAAATTGATAGACGGCTGGCGTTATATGAACCCGAACTCTAGAAAGTATACTTTTTTCTCACATATACATCATACATGCTCGAGAATAGACATGGTGTGGCTAAATTTGCAACTTATTGATGACATTAGTGAAATAGATATACTCCCCAGCACGTGGGGAGACCATAATCCATTACTGATAAAATGGAAAGGCCAGATTAAGAGGAGGATGGACTCTAGATACAAGAGCTGCATATGAGAAAGAGTATTTTATTTATTTATTTATTTTGCGATTCTTATAGGCCGCCCTACTCCCTGGGGACTCAGGGCGGCGTACAACATATATAAGAACAGCTGAATACTATATAAAAAATACTATAAAAACAACAATAATAAAATAGTGATTAAAAAGATAAAAACAACACAAGCAACAGTCACAATCACCCTGCCTGCAGGAAGAGCCATGTCTTAATGGCTTTCCAGAAGGCCAGCAAGGTGGGAATGATTCAGATCTCTGGGGGGAGTTGGTCCCAGAGAGCCAGAGCTCCCACAGAGAAGGCTCTCCCCCTAGGGCCCGCCAACCGACATTGTTTGGTTGAAGGGACCTGGAGGAGACCGACTCTGTGGGACTTAACTGGTTGTAGGGATGTATGAGGTAGGATGCGGTCCCGAAGATAACCTGGTCCTAAGCCATGTAGGGCTTTAAAGATGATAATCAACACCTTGAATTGCACCTGGAGACCAATGGGCAACCAGTGCAGCTGGCGGAGTATAGGTGTTACATGGGTGTATCTAGAAACACCCACCACTGCTCATGCAGCCACATTTTGCACCAATTACAGTCTCCGAATACTTTTCAAGGGTAGTCCCATGTAGAGCGAATTACAGTAATCCAAACGAGAGATGACAAGGGCATGAGTGACCGTGAGTAAAGCCTCCTTCTCCAAATAAGGTCGCAACTGGTGCACCAGGTGAACCTGTGCAAAGGCACCCCTAGCCACAGCCATAAGATGTTGGTCTAATTTTAGCTGTGGATCTAGGAGCACCCCCAAGTTGTGAACCTGGTCAGAAGGGGGATAATTTATCTCCCCCAAAGACCAAGGAGGGACAATTGATATAATCCTTAGGAGGCAATATCCAAAGCCACTCAGTCTTATCAGGGTTGAGCCTGAGCCTGTTCCTTCCCATCCAGATCCTAACATCATCCAGGCAACAGCACATCACATCCACCACCTCCCTGAATTGGGACGGGGTGGAAATGTACAGCTGGGTGTCATCAGCCTACTGTTGAAATCTCACCCCATGTCGATGGATGATCTCCCCCAGCGGTTTCATGTAAATGTTAAACAGGATGGGTGAGAGGACCGAACCCCGAGGGACCCCACATGTCAGGGGTCTAGGAGACAACCTCTGCCCTCCTGTCAACACCGACTGCAAACTATCGGCGAGGTAGGAGGAAAACCACTGCAAAATGGTGCCTCCCACTCCCAGACCACCCAGTCAGTGCAGAAGGATACCATGGTCAATGGTATCGAAAGCCGCTGAGAGGTCAAGTAGCACCAGGATGGAAGAATAACCACCATCCCGGGCTCGCCAGAGATCATCTATCAGGCGACCAAGGCAGTTTCCATGCTGTAGCCATGCCTGAAACCCAATTGAAAGGAATCCAGATAATCAGTTTCCTTCAATAGCCGGAGAAGCTGAAGAGCCACCACCTTCTGAACAACTTTACCTCCTACTACCTATTATTTTTCTTCTTCATTGGTATTGTGCTAGTCTGGGCTTTTATAAAATCCTGAATTGTTTTTACTGGGGATACTGCGTACAAGATATTCAAAAGAAGAAAGATACCTAATTTTACACACAACCACAGCAGTTAGACTATCATACGCCCAGAACTGGAAATCAGAACACGTGCCTACTGCTTCGATGGTGCTTAGAAAAATACTCGATTGCGCAGAAATGTGCAAACTGACAATGGAGATTCATGGAAAAGATGACATGGATTTTTACGAAATATGGAATAAGTTATACAATTGGATTAAACAAAACGCAAAATTAAAAATTTGGCTATAAGGATGAAGATGAATTGAGATATATCCATAAATGCTCATAATCTTTCTTTATAAGCTGTAAATAAATTACGGATGATATTCACCGATAATTATTTATTTATTTATTTATTTATTGTTCTTCTATGCCCGAGGGACTCAGAGCGGCGTACAACAATTGTAAAGAACATAAATAATAAGCAATAGTTTAAAAACAACGGTTAAAAGATATATAAAAGTTAAAAAATGTTCACAGTCAGCCATACCAAGCGGGGAATTCAGATGGATTTAGTCTTTCCCCCCTGCCTGCAGGAAAAGCCATGTCTTGACGGCTTTCCGGAAGGCCAGCAGGGTGGGGATGGTTCAGGTCTCTGGGGGAAGTTGGTTCCAGAGCACGAGGGCCCCCACAGAGAAGGCCCTCCCCATAGGGCCCGCCAACCGGCATTGTTTGGCTGACGGGACCTGGAGGAGGCCCACTCTGTGGGCCCTAACCGGTCGGAGGGAAGTATGAGGCAGAATGCGGTCCCGAAGGTACCCTGGTCCTAGGCCATGTAGGGCTTTAAAGATGATGATCAACACCTTGAATTGTGCCTGGAGACCGATGGGCAGCCAATGCAGCTGGCGGAGTATAGGTGTAATGTGGGTGTACCTTGGCACACCCACCACAGCACGCGCAGCCGCATTTTGCACCAACTGAAGTCTCCGAATACTCTTCAAGGGTAGCCCCCATGTAGAGCGCATTGCAGTAGTATTATGATATGGAATGTACTTAAAATGTATATATAGATATAGATACGAATCAAACATTTTGACAACGCTGATAAAGTATTAGATTATTTCTTGTTGTTTGTAAATATTTGTACTTGCTTGTGTTTGTGTGTTTTGTTTGTGTTCTTTCTTATTGTAAAAATTTAATAAAGACTATTAAAAAAACAGTTTTCATCATTGTTGTGCTCTATTTCTGTAGAGATGTAGCTATTTGTTGTATATAGTGCAATTCCACCTCCTCTTTTATTTGGTTTATTTCTTTTAAATAATTTAAATCCCTCTAGCTGTATGTTCCATTTGTGGGTTTCATCCCTCCAAGTTTCCATAATGGCAACAATATCATATCTGCCCTCATTTACTTGAATTTCTAATTCATCCTGTATTCCTCATACTCTTATTCCTCTTACACTTATGAAGATATTGAATACTATTGGGCCTAAAATGGAACCTTAAAGTATGTCAGACAGTTACAAATCCATCTGGTGGTGATATTGTCTATCCCGTATTTTTATAGCTTATCAAGAAGTAGGTTGTGGTCTACTTTGCCAAATATCTTACAAAAATCCAAATATACTATATCCACAGCATTTCATTGATCCACTAATTTAGTCACTTTATCAAAGAATGAAATAAGATTTGGTTGGCATGATCTGTTTTTGACAAACACATATGGCTTCTGGTTATAACTTTGTTTGCTTCTAGGTGTTCACAGATCTGTTGCCTGATTATCTTTTCCAGGATCTTCCCAGGTATTGATGTCGGGCTGATTGGTCTGTAGTTTCCGGTATCTTTTCCCCCCCTTGTTTGAAGATGGGAACCACATCAGCTCCTTTTCCATCCTCTGGTAGTTCCTCAGTGCTCCAGGATCTTTGAAAAATATGGTTCAATAGTTGAAATATCTCATATACCAGATCCTTTAGGACTCTGGGATGTAATCCATCAGGTCCCAGTGATTTGAACTCATCCAGAGCGGTCAACTGTTCTCTTACCATTTTCTTGCTGATTTTAATTTGTATTCCTAGTCTGTCTTTTACCATTCTGTTTTTGGTAGGGTTACTTTTTTCTTTTGGTGTGGAGACAGATGCAAAGAATGAATTAGCAGCTCTGTTTTTTCTCTACTATTTGTTACTACCTTGCCTTCATCTCCTATTAGTGGACAAGCTATTTCCTTGAGGTTTTTTTTTTGTTTTTTTAATATATTGAAAAAAACTTTTTATTTGTTTTTGATAGTTGATGCAAGTCTTACTTTCCTGACTTCATCTTCACAAGTTCAAGCTATTTGTTAGTATTCTGTCTTAGTTATGTGTCCCTCTTTTCATTTTTTCATATTTATCCTTTTTGTCTTTCAGTTTATCAGAGAGTTCTGGGGTTTTTTTAATTTCTTGTTCTTTTTTTTTCAGTGGTATTAAGATGGACTAGGATTTTTATCATCATATTTTTCAGAGTTTCTCAAGTTTCCTGAGTTATTTTTACCTTTAAGATTTTCATCCATGGAATCCTTCCCAATATACTGTATTTCTTGGCTACAGCTGCTGCTTTTACATACAGTATAACTTAAAGTAGTCCTTATTGAAGGAGTTTATACATTCAGAAATAAAGTCAAATAAAATAACTAAAATATTCTTCAAAAGATCTAATAATAGAAACAATGAATGAATGGCATATGTCAAAATCAAATTTACAGTAACAAATCATTTAAAATAACATTTATTTATTTATTTATTAGTGACATTTATATATCGCCTCACAGTGCAAGCACTCTCTAAGTGGTTTACACCAGTAAGCAATGTATATATTTACATTGCCCCCAACAATCTGGGTCCTCATTTTACCTACCTCGGAAGGATGGAAGGCTGAGTCAACCTTGAGCCAGTGAGATTTGAACATTGCATACTTACAGCTCGTGCCGTAATACAAATTCTACAATGCATTGAATTTTTTTCTACCATGCAATCAATTTTTCATACAGAATGTTCATACATATCTTTAAGGAGCTAAGGAGCCGAGGTGGCGCAGTGGTTAAAAGCAGCACTGCAACCTACTTCAGCTGGCTGCTAGTTCAGCAGGTCAGCAGTTCAAATCTCACCGGCTCAAGGTTGACTCCCCTTCCATCCTTCTGAGGTCAGTAAAATGAGGACCCAGATTGTTGGGGGCAATATGCTGAACTCTGTAAACTGCTTAGAAAGGGCTGTAAAGCACTATGAAGTGGTATATAAGTCTAAGTGCTATTGCTATTGCTATTGCTATCTTTATTTACCAAATTTAATTGTGAAATATAGGAAATTGATTATAACTACAAGAAAAAATAGTCCAACCTATCAAAAGCAATACCATAAAAGATAGAATAGGAATACAATCAAAGTAGGCAAGAAAATGGGAAGAGAACACTAGAACTAGAATTATCCATTCTAGATTAATTCAAATGACAAAAAAATATTACATCCCAGAGTGCTAAAGAAGCTGACAGGTGTGATTTCAGAACCACTGAATCATATATTTCAAAGACCCTGGAGCACTGGGGACTAGCAGACTGGAAGAGAGCTGATATGGTTCCCATCTTCAAAAAAGGAACAAAAGTATCAGGCAGTTATATGTATGTATGTATGTATGTATGTATGTATGTATGTATGTATGTATGTATATGTTGAGCAGTATGCTCTCTCCCATATTTGGGTATACCAAGTGACTCGACAGAAAAACATTTAATCCCTCACCTGGCTCAGCTGATAAGGGAGAAGAACTTGTGGCTTAGAGGTTAAAGCAATTGCCTGACAAGGCAAGCAGCCCAAGTTCGAATCCAAGAAGGGTATGGCTAGCTGATGAGAGTTAAATAGTTTGAAATTGATCTATACTAGTCTCCCTTTATTTCTTTATCAGCATTTCTGTAAGTTTGAAAATATGGTTTGCAGCCTGGATGGCCCCTGGAGTGGGGCTGAAAGGCAAAAGGAAGCAGTATGCTCCCTCCCATATTTGGGTATACCAGGTGACTCAACAGAAAATATATATTTTGATATTCTGCCACACACACACACACACACACACACACACACACACACACACACACACACACACACACACACACACACACACCATGTATATATGGAACAAAAGTGGATCTACAAATCAATTAGCCTAACATCAATACCTGGGAAGATCCTGGAAAAGATAATCAAACAACAGTTCTATGAACACCTAGAAACAAACAAAGCTACTCCTAGAAGCCAACATGGGTTTGCAAAAACAGATCATGCCAGACAAACCTTATTATTCTTTGACAAAGTGACTAAATTAGGGGACTCGTGAAAGGCTGTGGACATAGTACACTTGAATCTCAGTAAGGCATTTGACAAAGTAGACCACAACTTATTTCTTGGTAAGATAGAATAATGTGGGATAGTCAGCATCACTGCTAGATTGATTTGTAACTGGCTAATCAACCACCCCCAATGTGTAGTCCTCAGTGGAACTACATCTACATGGGGGGAAGCATGCAGGTACCCCGAGGTTCTGTCCTAGACCCAGTACTCTTAAACATCTTCAAAACAATTAAGTGAGGGGATAGTAGGGGAACTCTTCAAATCTGCAGACATAACAAAGCTGGGGGGAACAGTCAACAGTTTAGACTTAAAATCCAGAAAGATCTTGACAGACTTGATTAATATTTTATAACCTTGTAAAATTGTATACATTCCGATATTTTGTTCCGGTCTTTGCGAAAAAGTAGACATTTGTTATTATTTATACTGTCTAAGATCATAACTCATAATGTGTCTAAGATCATGACATATAGTTATAGCAATTTTTGATATTTATTTTGGTTAAGCCAGTTATACCACCTGTCCCAAGTTTTATAGAATTCAAAGTCATCTTTATCTTGCATTTCCAGTGACATCCTACTAAGTTCTGCACATTCAAATACTTTATTAATGAGATTTAACATAGTTGGGATTTTTTCAGTTTTCCAAATCTGCGCATATATAATTCTTGCGGCTGTTGTAATGTGTAGAATTATATATCTGTCTTCGTTCGTCATTTTTTCCCTGAAGATACCTAATAGGAAAAGCTCCGGCTTTAGGGGGATCGTTTTTGAGGTTATTTGTTCAAGGCAGTTTTTGATCTTAATCCAAAAGTTTTTCGCTTTGGGGCAGGTCCACCATAGATGGTAGTATGTTCCTATACCTTCTTTACACTTCCAGCACTTTGGGGAAAGTTTCGGGAACATTTTTGCCAATCGTGCTGGAGGAAGGTGCCACCGGTAAAACATTTTGTATATGTTTTCTTTGTATGGTATCGCCAGTGTTAGTTTATAATTTATAGACCAAATTTTTTCCCATTCGTTTAAATTAATTGAATAACCAAAGTTTTGTGCCCACGCAATCATCGAGCCTTTCACCACCTCTTCAAATAGATTATATTGGAGTAGGAAATTATATAGTTTGGAAATCATTTTTTGGTCCTTGCCCATTAATATTCTATCTAAGTCACATTTTTTTTGAAATCCGTATTTTATTTTGTCTTTATTATATTTTGATTTGACCTGTAAATAGTGCCACCAATCAAGGTCTATTCCTTTTTCTTTAAGTTCTTGTTTTGAGAACATCTCATTGTGTTCATCTAGGAGTTGTTGATATGTTATAATCTTATTTACGTCTAAAAGGTTCGGGTATATAATTGCTTCAGTTGGTGATATCCATTTTGGAACACTTCTATAATGGTCCTTCCTTATTGTTAGCCATGTGTCTAATAGGTTCTTTCTTATATAATGTCGGCGGAAATATGTATGTGTTTTATAGGTGTCCCCCCATAAGAAGGCGTGCCAACCTATCTGCAAATCGAAACCCTCTAGAGTTAATATCCTTCTGTTTTTGAGTGTGATCCATTCCCTCATCCAATTGAGTGTAGCAGATTGGTGGTATAGTTCCCAGAGAACCATTGGTGAAAAAGGGAAAATTGTTTTATTGTAATGATAATAGACTGAACATAATATAATAACAGAAAAGAATAAGGGAAATATTGGAAGATATAAGAAAGATAATGATGTAAATATTTTTGTATCACTAGGCTGTAAAAGGATAGCGTCGACGAGATGGTTGACATGTATGTTCAATGTTCAATGTTTTCTATACTCAAAGATATTTCTTACTCTAATTATATATACATATGTTTACACATGTTTTTATGTTTGTTTGGATGTTTGTTTGTCTTTTTTACATAATTAATAAAGATTATTTTATAAAAAAAAAGATCTTGACAGACTTGAACTTTGGGCTGTATCCAACAAAATGCAATTCAGTGGTGAAAAAAGAAAGGTCAGGCAAGAAAAACCAAATGCATAGGTATAGAACCAGGGGTGGGTTCCTCCCGGTTCAGACCGGTTCGCCCGAAACTGTTGCAACCCACTGGTCATGTCACGATGACGTCACCGAACTGGATCAGTGGGTGCCGCCATCTTTTTTTTTTTTTGATTTTTTTTTGAATTTTTTTTATTTTTTAATTTCCTTCTGAGCATGCTCAGAAGTTGAGTTCCGGCACTGTGCATGCAGTCGCCATCTTTTTTCGGCTTTGGGGGGGTTTTTTTGGATTTTTTGTTACTGCACATGTGTGCGCATGCCCACGCGGCACAGGAGGGAGTGAACCGGCAGCGAGGTAAGTTGGAACCCACCCCTGTATAGAACAGATGGTACCTGGCTTAACAGCACTAACTGTGAGACAGATCTAGGGGTCCTAGTGGCTAACAACTTAAATATGATCCAACAATAGGCTGCAGTTACCAAAAAAGCCAACATAGTCCTAGGCTGCATCAACAGAGGGATAGCATAAAAGTCTTGGGGGCACTTTATACTGCTTTGGTAAGATCATACTTGGAATACTGCATCCAGTTTTGGTCACCGTGATTCAAAAAGATGTTGAGGCTCTAGAAAGCATGCAGAGAAGAGCAACAAGAATGATTAGGGGGGTGGAGGCTAAAACATATGATGAACAGTTGCAGGAACTGGATATCTAGTCTAACAAATGAAGGATTGGGTGTGACATGATAGCAGTCTTCCAATATTTGAGGGGCTGTCACAGAGAAAGGGAGGGGCAATATATTCTCCAAAGCACTAAGAGCAGAACAAGAAGTAACAGATGGAAGCTTATCAAAGAGATCTCTAACTTAAGGAGAAATTTCCTGTCATTAAGAACAATTTATGAATGAAATGGCATGCCTTCAGAAATTGTGGGTGTTCCATCACTGGAGGTTTTTAAGTAGAGATTGGACAGCTATTTGCCTGAATATATGGACCCCTCATGTCAACCCTGAGCTACAAATATTCACCTTCATTAGAACAACCATTTCTCCAGATTGGTGTCGGCTGGGATGGCGAACCTTTTCGGCACTGAGTGACCAAACTGGAACACATGTGCAAGTGCGTGCATGTGCGTGCACATGCATGCACAGAAGCACTGGAAACCCGAAGGCCAACTGGCTGGCATGCACATGCCTGTTTTATGGCAGTTTTGGGGCATTTTTTGGCCATTTTCAGCCCGTTTTTTGGGCCAAAAATGGCCTGAAAACGGCCTGAAAATGGTCCAGAATAAACCCGGAAACGGCCCAAAAATGGCCTGTTTTTTGGGCGTTTTTAGCCATTTTCCGGTGCTCCAGTGCCCACGAAGACTAGCTGCCCGGTGCATATATGCATGCCGAAAACCAGAAGAGCAGCTGGCAATGGAGCACATACCCACAAAGAGGGCTCTGCGCGCCACCTCTGGCACGCATGCCATAGGTTCACCATCATGGGTGTAGGGTCTCTTATTCAAGCAGGGGGTTGGACTAGGTGATCTCCAAGGTCCCTTCTAACCTTCTAAATGTAAAACGTTATCCTGGATGCAATCTAGCCAAACATGTTGCCCAATGCAGGAATCCTCTGCTTCAGCATTCTTAATAGATGGCCATCCTTTCTGTTTAATAACTCTAATGAAGAATGGTTAAATTTTCTAATGTTAAGAACTAGTCTACTGTATTGTAATTTGAATCCATTGTTACTGTCCTGGGTTTTGGTATATTGTTTTTCTCACTGTTATTCCACATGTTTGTGGAGTTCTCTCTCTCTCTCTCTCTCTCTCTCTCTCTCTCTCTCTCTCTCTCTCTCTCTCTCTCTCTCTCTCTCCCTCTCTCTCTCTCTCTCTCTCTCTCTCTCTCTCCCTCCCTCCCTCCATCCCTCCATCCTCCCCCCCTCTCTCCCCACATTTTTGTCTGAGCATTTACTACACGCACTAAGCAAGCTCTATAAAAACAGAATATCTGGACCTGTTTCAGTCAGTATTCAAGCCCATTGATGAGGAAAAAAATGGCAGTTGTTGATGATCTCTCATGAGAGCGCAATGTTTTCTTCCTACCCCACTATTTTCAATTTATAATTCTCTAAATCAAATTTGAAATGTGTCTTCCACATTCTTAGTTTTCATGAGGTACATCCCATCTCTTCCCAAGAGTTTATCTTGGAAATATTTCAAGAATTCCAACTATTTGTATTGACATTATTCATATAGCCAGTTGTTTGTTTTCAGTATTCTCTCTAAATTTGGACTATGTCCTTTGAAAAGAAAGAATAAAGAAAGCCCCATTTGTATCCTCAGTTCTTTCAGTCTCCTGCCCAGGATGTTATAGTCACTTGCAGTATGTTTCACATTGTGTCCAGCTAGGGGACTAGAGGCTACAGTGTACGATGAACAGTTGTGGGAACTGACTATATCTAGTCCATGAAGAGAAGGACTAGGAGTGACATGATAGCAGTCTTCCAGTCCTTGATGGCTGTCACGTAGAAGAGGGGGTCAACTGATTCTCCAAAGCACTTGAGGGCAGGACAGAGCCAGCAGTGTGTTGCAGGCACCAAAAAGCCAAGATAGCCCTAGGCTGCATCAACAGAAGGATAGTATCAAAGGTACTACACTTAGGCAAGAAAAACAAATGCACAGGTATAGACCGGAAGGTACCTGGCTCAACAGTAGTAATTGTGAGATGGATCTATGGATAGGAATCCTAGTGGTCAACCACCAAAATATGATCCAGCAATATGCTACAGCTGCCAAAAAAGCCAACATAGTCCTAGGCCCGTGGTGGCGAACCTATGGCACGCGTGCCACAGGTGGCATGCGGAGCCATTTCGGCTGGCACGCCACAGGTCCGGCACATTCTACTTCCGGGTTTCTGGCGCGCATGCGCAGAGCTGCTAGAGCTACCCGAAGCAGAAGGAGGAGGGGCGGTTGCGCAGGCTGGGCGGCTCGCGTAACCGCTCCCTCCTCCTTCTGCTGCCAGCCTCATGTTCCTGCTTCTGCCCGGAGTGCCAGGCTTGGAGCAGAAGGAGGAGGGGGCGGTTGCGCGAGCCGCCCAGCCTGCGCAACCGCCCCCTTCTCCTGCTCCAAGCCTCGCACTCCGGGCACAAGCCGGAACGTGAGGCTGGCAGGAGAAGGAGGAGGGAGCGGTTACGCGAGCCGCCCAGCCTGCGCAACCGCCCCCTTCTCCTGCTCCAAGCCTCGCACTCCGGGCACAAGCCGGAACGTGAGGCTGGCAGGAGAAGGAGGAGGGAGCGGTTACGCGAGCCGCCCAGCCTGCGCAACCGCCCCCTTCTCCTGCTCCAAGCCTCGCACTCCGGGCACCAGCCGGAACGTGAGGCTGGCAGGAGAAGGAGGAGGGAGCGGTTACGCGAGCCGCCCAGCCTGCGCAACCGCCCCTCCTCCTTCTCCTGCCAGCCTCACGTTCCGGCTGGTGCCCGGAGTGCGAGGCTTGGAGCAGGAGAAGGGGGCGGTTGCGCAGGCTGGGCGGCTCGCGTAACCGCTCCCTCCTCCTTCTCCTGCCAGCCTCACGTTCCGGCTTGTGCCCGGAGTGCGAGGCTTGGAGCAGGAGAAGGGGGCGGTTGCGCAGGCTGGGCGGCTCGCGTAACCGCCCCCTCCTCCTTCTGCTGTCAGCCTCACGTTCCGGCTTGTGCCCGGAGTGCGAGGCTTGGAGCAGGAGGAGGAGGGGGCGGTTACACGTGCGCAGTAGATGTGCGCATGCGCGGTGCGGGCGCGTGCGTGGTGCAGGCGCGTGCATGTAGGTGTGGGTGCACATGCGCAGGGGGGTGCGCATTGCATTTTGGGTAGTGGCACGCGGGAGCGCTGGTGGGTGTGCGCGCGCCTATTTTTGGCACGCCGAGAGAAAAAGGTTCGCCACCGCTGTCCTAGGCTGTATCAACAGCGTGATAGCATCAAAGTCACATGCAGTCTTGGGGCTGCTTTATACTGCTTTGGTAAGATCATTCTTGGAATACTAATTCCAGTTTTGGTCACCTTGATACAAAAAAGATGTTGAGGCTCTAGAAAAAGTGCAGAGAAGAGCAACAAGGATGATTAGGGGGCTAAAGGCTAAAACATGATGAATAGTTGCAGGTATTGGATATGTTTAGTTTAACAAAGCGAAGAACTGAGCATGGCATGATAGCATTGTTCCAATATTTGAAGGGCTGTCGCAGAGAGGAGGGGGGTCAACCAATTCTCCAAAGCACCTGAGGGCAGGACAAGAAGTAATGGACAGAAGCTTGTCAAAGAGAGCTCTAGCTTAAGGAGAAATTTCCTGTCAGTGAGAACGATCAAACAATGAAATGGCTTGCCTTCAGAAGTTGTGGGTACTCCATCACTGGAGGTTTTCAAGAAAAGATTGGACAACCATTAGTTTGGAATGATACAAGCAGGAGGTTGAACTAGAAGATCTCTAAAGTCCCTTCCAACTGTATTATTTTGTATTCTATGTATCTCTAAACAATTGGGGGTGGGATTTCATTTAAAACACTCATTTTGAAAATGAACTTTGGTGTATTTTCAGGCCTTTGCACTTTTGAGAAATGAGCAGAATCTGATGAATAGTCAGGTTCTAATTCATATATTTGTTTTGAAGCTGCAGATCAAAGTGGATATTTGAATTAGCAAAATATGAATTCTTCAGATTTAATATCCTCAAGAAAATCCACATGTTGTCTAGTGAGCAATCTTTATTATGTAGTACGGTATATATTATAAATATATGCCCTTCACCATTCATGGAAGGCAGCACTCTTAACTAATTCTCCTTCTCCAGTGTATTGCACCTTTTGCAATCCTTGTTATACCCTAGGAGATTCCAGGGAAACCGTAGAAGTGGGCAATTTCTAACAATTGCCTCTCACTCATTTAATTGATCTAAGCATCTGCTGGAGCAGATAAACATTCATGAACAGAAAGGGTTAATCAAATACAACCACAGAAACTGATTTCCATGTCCCTTTCTTTAAGTTCCATAGATAAAGGAGAACTTCTTTTAGCTAGAATCAAGGAGAAGGAAATAAAGGATAAAAATAGCAATACACATGAGCAGATGCTTTGGTTTCCTTCTTTAAATAATAGAACTGTTTGCAATATTTTAGTCTAGATGAAACAGATAAATATCTTTACAGATAAATTCTATAAAGCTTTAGAATATAGTCATCTATGAAGAAAATACACTAGTATTTACTAAATATAATATGCTCTATTATTACTTTAAAAACCATTTTTAAAAGTGTACATTTATTATAATGCAAAGTCCATATAAAATGCTGTAGTATTGATCTGATAGAACTTTACTCATAATTTAATAAGACTGTACTTAAATATCATCAAATATACAGGGCTGAACAGTTCAAAAATAGCTTTAAAAATTCATAAAAATCTCAAGCTTATGGGAAATGCATGACAGTTTTTTTTTTTATTTCTAACCAGTTCTGACTTTGGAAAATGTAACCTTGTATTGTTTCATACTGTGTCCTGCTGGACAGTTTAAAAATCACTTAGGAACTTGCCTATTTTCATTTAGCTGGCATAATGAAATTCTTCATTCTTTTCAAATGAGATACAGTTATAACAATAACAACTCTTAATAACTTTCCTAGCATCTCCCATCATAATAAAAATGCATATTTCTGTCAAACATACACACATATCCATACACAATACTAGAGTCAGATTCATAAGAGATCTACACAGTCGCTGTAATTCATTCTTTTAACTACTCAAAACTGAAACCAATATATTGTTATTTCACTTTAATTTCATCTCAAGCTATATATTAACATTGTTTACTTTTAAGTTGATAATTAGCAGTATCATTTCAGCATAACGTGTGTGTATACATATACATATACATATACATATACATATACATATACATATACATATACATATACATATACATATACATATACATATACACACAAACACACAGTGTGTGTGTGTGTATGTATGTGTGTATGTATATGTATATATGTCTCTCTCTATCTATCTACATACACACACACACACATATATATATAATTTGCTTGTTCATATTAACTATGTGAAATATCTTTGCAAAAGAGATTATGTAATATACTAAAATAATACTAATTCAGATAATGCCTACCAAATCACATCTGCAGTACACTCAATAATCTCTTTCACAACACAATTTTATCACGAAGAAATATATAGTAAGATTGAGAAAACAGCTACAGAAACTGCAAAATTTATTTAACTACACAGTACTGTTAGGGGGAAAAACTGTGCACTGACAAGCAAATGCTGATGTAGTCACTTTTTTGTATAGAGAGTACTCAGACATTTTTATTACAAAATACTGTCTGCAAAAGATGCAAAATAAAACTGATAAAATGCAGAAAGAGAAAAAGTAGGAAGACAAAGATCCTGTTCCCTTTGCTTATAGAGTTCAAAGGCATAACATGCAGGACCCTGCAGCAAATCGAAAGCTACACTAATTTTAAAAATATAAAATGCTATAAAGTGCCCTGCAGGGCAGGAGTATACTAAAGCTACTTGCACCTAAATAAGATATGGTTCATTTACTTCACAGCTTAGCCTAATGTAATCAGTGGGTTTCTAGCCTAGAGTTGTAACAGGCAAATAGCCGATACCACAGAGGCAATACTCCCAGCCATTGAGGAGGCTTCAGTTAGATTGCTGTTGATTAGAAAATTTTTCAGTTTGACAAGCACTTAATGAATATAAATCACACTTTGATTGGTTTCCATTGAAGCCAAGGGCACATCTGGAAAAAAAGAGCATCTCCTCCTAAAATATAGTACAGGATCCCTACAACTGTATTATAAGCTTAGCCAACAGTATGTATTTATAAAATACAGCTGAGTATATTGCACATGCCAATCTTATACCCTCCTGCATGACAACACATTATGAAATATTGTGTCTAAATTCTACTTCAAACTATTTCCAAGAAGAGAAAGACAATCTTGAAATAAAATTAGACAAACTTTGAAAATGTTTTCACAATTCCACTACTGCAACTTTACAACAGCTTCACAACTGACTCAGCTATGCATTTCCATTAGCAAAAAGCAATGGAAATTTTACAGACTCTCCTATTCCAGCAGTTTCTCCCACCCCTGATATGGGAAAATACAGTGACGGTGGAAAAAATAACTATAGATACATCAACTACCAATTAAATGGAGGCTGACACTGCACAGAAAGAAAATGTTAGTATTTCTATAGGTCTTTTGAAAGCTGCACTTTAGCCATCTACACATTACACAAAAATAGAGGTTTGTAATTTAGCCATTTCCTTCCTCACTAATATTCGGTTGTACTGAAAATTAGACTTTACATTTTGAATTTCATATTACTAAACATTCTAAAAACAACTTAATAGATATTCCATTTTGGCAGCTCTCCCAATTAATGAAACTTTATTTTCCAAATGTGGAGAGGTTACAGAGGTAAAGATGGTTGTGCAACTGTTTATAGCTGGAGGAGTCTTTAAAAAACTCTAAATTTCAAGTAAGTAAAATAATTACAGAATAATAGTTGAAAGGAACTTTACACATTTGCATGAGAAATCATCAGTATTTAGGAACAAGGATTTTAACAGACTCAGAAGTGCCTAAGAAAAATTCTAAAAGGATAAAAATCCTAAAGGAAAAACAACTCAAGAAACAGGAATATGATCAAGAATATGATCATAAAAACCCAGGGCAACACAATACCACTGAAAAAGAAAAACAGAAGAGAAAAAAAATCCCAGAAGAAACCAGCACTGATGCACAAAGATCTTTCTGATAAACTGAAAGTCAAAAAGGATAAGTACAAAAAATGGAAAGAGGGGACACATAACTAAGGCAGAATATCAGCAGATAGCCAGAACATGCAAATATGAAATCAGGAAAGCAAAGGCCAACACTCTTGAAGACAAGCTCAGGATCCAAAAAGATTTTGACAAACTTGAACAATGGTCCCTATCCAACATGAAATTTAATGTGGAGAAAAGGTTTTACACCTAGGAAAAACCAAAGGCACAAGTACAGAATAGGCGAAACCTGGCTCAAAAACAGTAACTGTGAGAGGGACCTTGGAGTCCTAGTGGATGATCACTTAAATATGAGCCAGCAATGTGTGGCAGCAGCCAAAAAAGCTAATAAAATAGAGCAGTTAAGATGATTAAAGGCCCGGAAACTAAAAAATATGAAGAACAGTTGCAGGAATTGGGTATGGCTAATATAGAGAAAACAAGGACTAGGGGAGACATGATAGCAGTATTCCAGTATTTGAGAGGCTGCCACAAAGAGGAGGGGGTCAATTTACTTTCCAAAACACCAGAAGGCATGATAAGAAACAATGGAGAGAAGCAACTTGGAATTAAGGAGAAACTCCCTAACAGTGAGGACAGTTAACCAGTGGAACTGCATGCCTTCAGAAGCTGTAGGTCAGTGATGGCGAACCTTTTTTTCCTCAGGTGCCGAGATAGTGTGTGTGCGCACTATCGCACACGCGTGCGTGCCCACACCCATAATTCAAAGCCCCTCACTTGCCCCACCCCGCTGCGCATGCTTGCGCGACCCCCCACTCCCCCATTTTCTGACTTCCAGTGGGCCCGGTAGGCCCGTTTTTTGCCCTCCCCAGGCTCCAGAAGCTTTCTTGGAGCTTGGGGAGGGCAAAAACGCTCCCCCGCCACCCTGGAGGCCCTATGGAGGCCAAAATCACCCTCCAAGAGCCTCCGCGTGAGCCAAAAATCAGCCGGCGGGCACGCACATGCGCACTGGAGCTGAGCTAGGGCAACAGCTCGCGTGCCGGCAGATATGGCTCTGCGTGCCACCTGTGGCACCCGTGCCATAGGTTCGCCATCACTGCTGTAGGTGCTTCATCACTGGAGGTTTTTAAGAAAAGACTGGACAATCACCTATCTGAAATGATATAGGGTCTCCTGCTTGAGCAGGGGGTTGGACTACAAGACCTTCTAGGTCGCTTCCATCTCTATTCTGATTCAGCTTGATTCTATTAGGTTTGGGATCATCCCCACAGTGCCTATTGGTACAAATGAGATTTCCTTTGCACCCTTTCCCATCAAAGGCACTTTTCTCCCCACCTCCCTGTTTATTGATTCAAAAAAGAGGAGTAAAGTCTGCCTTCTTTGGTTGAGAGGGAAAGCAACTTCCCAAGTATTTATTCCTCCACAACCAGCCAAGGAAGGAAAGCTTTTTACAGCCAGTCAATATTTGGGCTACAGATGCAGAAGCACCATTTCAAAACCTGAAAAATGAGCCTGATTTAACTCAGGAGACCAATAGGAAATAAATTTTAAAATGGTACATGTAGTTGCAACCTCAAAACTAGATAGCTAATTACACCACTTATTTTCCCTTGCCAATAATGATGATGAAGCTGAGGAAGAAGTTTTGATGGCCAGCAGGCAGACAAACAAAAACAAACAAACAAACAAACAAACAAACAAACAAACAAACAAACAAACAAACAGGAAAGAGGCAGGAGGTGCAGGCAGCAACCAGGCAGGTGGTGTAGTATGGGAGTGAAGGAATTGAAGCAGCAGCACTGCCAGTGGGATTGATGAGGCAGCAGAAAAACCTGACAATTTTGCCTTCCTTCACTTTCTTCACTGGTAGTGGGAAGCAAGTCGATTTGTTTGCTCTTTCCCAGAGAATTCAAAATAACTAGTTGTTGTTAATAAAAATAGCTAGATTTTAAACTGTATGTATGGAAGAAGTATGAGTATCTGTTTATCCCAAAGGATGTTCTGTGTGCATAACATGCTTCAGATTCTGTGTGATAGATACATGGTCTTTAATAAACTTTATGTGGTCTTCAGGAGACAAATATTGCCTATTCCTGCTTTTGTCAATATAGTATGTGCTATTATGCTTGTAATGCATAAAATGCTATAATTGTTAAACATTTTTATGAATTAATATGAGCATGGAAGCATCAGCTGCAGTAACTGCTTTTTTCTAAGTCTGTATCAGCTGTAAGCCTATTAAGGAAAAGATGCTTTAGCCTCCAAATATGAACAAGTCATTCAAATGTCCTCTATATACTGTAGGTTTGCCTTTGAAAATACTTGCAATTTTACTTTTTTTTAGTGAGAACTTCAAAAAAACAATCTTATGCACAACAAAATAAGGAAATAATGCACAACAGCAATTAGCTAGTTTGAACATCACATACCAACTGATACATTATAAGCTTTAAGTGTCAATATAATCCTACATCCATAAATGCATAGAGTTATCCACTTTGGGATGCAACCAATGGTGGTGGTAGAGAAAAGGCTGAGGAAGATGTTTTTGTAGTTGCTCTTCCTGTTTTGGAGTTGGAATTTTTCATATGGCATTGTTGGGATGAGAATAAAATCTCATAGAGACGATGTTGGATCTTTACTTGGAATCCAGACAGTTAGAAATAAAACCGAAATTAAAAGTCTAATAGAAAATATTTCAGTACAAAAACAATAAATCCTGAATAATTACATCTTTGCTAAGTAAACACGACCGTTCAGGTCAAGAGCCAAGTGAGAAGAATGATATGGTGGCTTAGGAATGTAGACATGCGTAGAAAGCATATCACGTGTTCTGCTTGAATTGGAATATACCATAATATTAGATAGGGGTGCATCACCCTGCATAGACATACAACTGACAATATTCACTATGTGACAGGCATATATATCTTTAAGGGAATCTACTGCAATAGTGTTTTCTATTGTATCTGAAGGCAGAGGATACTGTAAAACATTTTCAGGACATTACAGGAAGGGATCTGCCCAAAGTGTTTTTCATCTTTTGAATTCATTTTAAGCGAAGCTGATACCTCCAGAGCTTCTGCTTGAGTTTACTATCTGTGTTTCTTGCTTAGCTCGGGATTTGCCCATTAACAGTTTGCTTGGCAGTTGCCCATTAATAGTTGTTTGTTTGCCATTTATGACCTTCCTAGGGGGGCTTCCAACAAGCAAAGTCAATGGGGGAAGCCAGATAGGATTGTGAGCAAACAGCCTGCATCCACCTTTATAAGCGCTATGTGCTTAGAGCTCAAAGCATTGTTAGAGACACCACACATCCACTTCATGATCTGTTTCTGTTGCTCTCCTCTGAGAGGAGGTTTCGAAGTATTTCTAGCAGGACTACCAGATTCTGTAACAGCTTTGTTCCCTATGCCATCTGTCTTGTAAACTTGCAAGATTTGTTTCTCTCGCCATGTTTTCCCGAAAATACAACCTACTCAGAAAGTAAGTCCTAGCTTGATTTTTACACATGCACCCAATATAAGCCATACACCCCCCCCCCAAATAAGCCATAATTAGGACCCTGCCCACTCCAGGGTGCACAGGTAAAAATTAAGCTGGGGGGAGTGGAGGGATAGAGCTGCCCTACTACTTACCTTCGGATAGTTGCAGCCAGGCCTTGCACACCTCGGCCCATTTGTTCTGCAGCCAGCAAGCTTTCAAGGCAGTCAAGGTTCCAAATAGTAATCGAGCAAAAATCAGAGTCCAAGGCAAAGAATTCACCAAAGTTCCAATTTAATGCAGACACCATGTTGGCAACGCATGGAGAAACCCAAATCTAATTTTCACCCAAGTTCCCACTCGATAGGAAGCAGGCACCACACCCCCATCAGGGTCACATTGCCCACTCATCTTCTGCCAGCGTGGCACGTCTCCTCCCAGCTTCTTGCAGGTGCTGGACAAAGATGACCTTGGAGAAGTAACGAAGAATGTGATATCTCTAACTTCTCATGCTCACTGTATTCCCACTCCCCACTCCATGTCTTCTATGTAGAACGGTGACAAACGATGCTTTGTCAGGCGGCCTCCCCTCAAGTGAAAAGCAATTCCTACCAATACACAAGAGAGAGAGTGAGAGTGCAAGGGATTAAGTTAATGATCTTAACCACCCCTCCCTCCCCCAGGGGGCTCCTTCGGCTTATCTGGGTATTTGTCATGGAAATCCCTAACTAGCCTATCTGCCTTTACTTTCCAACTATTGATCCATGTTGATTCAGCCAACGAATATCCTTTCCGATGAATAAGATACTGAAGGTGGGATCTTCTTCACTTCATAATGTCTTTCCCCTTGTATTACTATGGGGAGTGGGGTGGAGGAAGGGTTGGTGGCCTAATGTTGGATTGTCTCATTGGCCTAAGTAAGCTACTATGAAACACTGGGTGTATCTTTCCCAATATTCTTGGCAGAGCCAACTGTACTGTGACAGGAGTAATTATCTTTACTATTGGGAAAGGTCCTAAGAATTTCGGACCCAGCTTTTTACTGGGTATTCTCAAGCAGATATATTTTGTTGATAGGCAGACTTTGTCTCCCACTTTAAAAGGGGGCTGAATGGCTCTATGTTTGTCCGCTTGCTTTTTGTATGTTTCTGCAGTTTCAATCAATGCCTTTTTAGTGTTCTCCCATCCTTTCTTCAGTTCTTCCATCCATTCCGCTAGGGACTTAGATGTGGGTGTTTCTGTGGGCAGTTCTGGCATTGGGATGAATTCTTGTCCGCTAGTAACCTGGAAAGGTGTCAACCCAGTACTGCTGTGTACTGCATTATTGTATGCTACTTTGGCAAATGGCAGCAGCTCCGCCCAGTCGGCTTGTTGGTAGTTCACATAACAGCAAAGATACTGTTCCACTATGGAGTTCGCTTATTCAGCTGCGCCATTCATTAGGGGATGGAACCCTGAGCTAAGGCCTTGAGTGGATCCCATGGTGTGCAGGAATTCCCTCCAGAACTTAGCGGTGAATTGCATACCTCTGTCGGAGATGATCCTCTTTGGCACTCCATGCAAGCGGTAGATGTGTTTGAGGAAGAGCTTTGCTAAGTGTCTGGCCGTCGGCAACCCAGAGCAGGCAACGAAGTGGGCCTGTTTGGAGAATAAGTCTATGACCATCCAGATCACTGTATTACCTTTGCTCTCTGGGAGTTCTACAATTAAATCCATTCTGAAGTCTTCCCAGGGCTTACTGGGGTTGGCCACCTGCTGCAGAAGTCCAGGTGGTTTTCCTGGTCGGTGCTTCCTTGTGGTCCAGGTGGCACAGCTCTTTACATAATCCTCTATCTCAGATTTCATCTTTGGCCACCAAAATTGCCGCCTCGTAAGGTGGAGGGTCTTCAAGAATCCGAAGTGTCCTCCCAGCTTAGAATCGTGGCTTCGTTGGAGCACTTGCAGCCTGAGGTCAGCAGCCACATACAGTTTGGATCCCTTCCAAGCCAGTCCATCCCTCATGGTCAATATTTCCTTGTTATCATTTAGCCAGGGGTCGTTGGGCAAGGCTGCCTTAAATTTGTCTGTCCACTCCTCATGGCTTCGGGCACTCGGTCGTCTGGATTGGCCTCTGGTGAGGACCGGAGCTGCGAGTTCCCCCTCTGCGAGGGGAGGGTTTTCTGTCCCCATCTGCGATGAGGGGATGACAGAGTGGAATTCCTCCTCTCTCTGGCTGTCATATTGCGGCTTCCTGGACAGGGCATCTGCCAGCAAGTTCCCCCCCTCCCCGGGATGTGCTTTAGTTCAAATTTGAATCACCTAAAGTATTGTGCCCACCTTTTCCTCCTTTGAGGAATTGCCTCCAAGTCAGCAGCACCCAATGAACTGCATAGGCTTCCTTTTCCCAGATGACTCTCCGTAGCGGTGAGTTTTTTCGAAACATAAGCTCAGGACGGCAGAAGCTCAGGACGGCATAAGCTCAGGACGGCAGAAGCTGTCCTTCCTCATCTTTTTGTAGCAACACCGCTGCCACAGCCACATCATTCACATCAGCCTGAATGATGAATTGTCATTCTGGATCGGGATGTTGGAGGATTGGCTCCTGGGCGAACAGTTGCTTTAATTTCTTGAAGGCTTTCTGGCAGGCCATCGTCCAATTTAGTGGCTGACTAGGCTTTGGCTTAGTAAGCATCGGCCCTGTCTTGAGCAGTTCGGTTAGTGGTAAGGCTACTTCTGCAAAGGCTGGGATGAATTGCCTATAGAAGTTCGCGAAGCCCAGGAAGCTTTGCAGCTGTTTATGGGTACACGGGGCCTGCCAATCAAGCACTGCTTTCACCTTCCCCGGATCCATCTCGATTCCATCTTTGGAGATCCAGTACCCCAAGTAGTCTAGCGAAGTCTTGTGAAACTCGCATTTTGAGAGTTTGGCATATAATTTGGCAGCCAGAAGCTTTCTTAAGACCTGCCTCACCAACTTCACATGTTCCTCCATTGTCTCACTGAAAATGAGGATGTCATCTAAGTAAACGAGCACCCCCTTGTACAGATGGGGTGGAGCACCTCGTTAATATACTGCATGAAAACTGCTGGAGCCCCTTGCAGCCCGAAAGACATCACTTTGAATTGGAAACTTCCCAGGGGGCAGTTGAAGGCAGTTTTCCATTCGTCCCCCTCTCGGATTCGGATGCGATAGTACGCTTCTCTTAAATCCAACTTAGTGAATGTCTTGCCTTTTGACAAGTGGTTCAGTAAGTCTTTCATGAGGGGGAGGGGGTAGGTGTTCTGCATGCACACTCCATTGATCCCCCTGAAGTCCACGCATAATTTAACCCCCCCCATCTTTCTTCTTTTTGAACAGTACAGGCACGGCCACTCTTGACTTCGCTGGCTGGATGAACCCCCTCTCCAAGTTGGAGTCAATGTATCTTCTCAACTCTCCCAATTCCTTGGGGGACATTGAATACATCTTTGGTTTTGGGAGCATAGCACCCGGCTTGAATTCTATTGCACAGTCTGTTGGCCGGTGAGGAGGGAGCTCATTGCATTCTTCCTCACTAAACACCCTCTCTAGGTCGAGGTACTTTCTCGGCACCCTTTGGGCTCCTGGGGGGGGTGATCTCCCTCGCAGGTGCAGCCAGTTGAGGTTCCGGTTTCCCCCCTTGCATGAATTTCTCCCTCTGCTGTTGGCATTCTAAAGGGGGAGTTGGGCTGATGTGTAAGTTGAGCTTCTGGTACCCATCCTCCCATTGGATGGTGGGGGTCCACTTATCTAACCATGCCAGACCCAGGATAATTGCTTCAGACATCTTGGGGGCTACTATGAATCAAATTCGTTCTTGGTGCCGCCCAACCTGCAGCTTTATTGCTTGAGTTAGGAGGGTGGTGGGAGCTCCCCCCACTAATGACCCATCCAGTTGTTGGAAGCAAATGGGGCTGGCTAAGGGTCTAGTGTGGATCCCCAGCTTATCTACCACTATCTTGTTGATTAGACACCTCAAGCAACCGGTGTCGATTATGGCATCTACTTCCCCTTCCTTTCCCATTTCGGGTACCAGGATTTTGGCTTTTATGAGAAAGGGCCGAACGGCTGCACTCACCATCGGATCGTCTTCCTCATCGACCCCCTCTTCCCATGGAGGACTCGATTCCCCAATTCATGGGGGTTCGTCATCATCAGGAGGGGAAGGGGACCCCTCCGGCTGCATGGCCAACCGCCCGGTTTGGGTGGCTTGCTCAACTTTCTTCTGGAGGCTGGAGTTGGCCTGGCCCTCAGGAGAGGAAGGAGGGCTGGTGCTGGGCACTCTGTCGCACGATGCCCCACTTGGCTGCATCTATAGCACTTCACTCCCCTCATTGGCTCCACCCGGGGGGTCGGCGCCAGTCTTGGGGGGATCCTGCAGGTCGATAGCCTTCTAGGGGGGTGGTCCGCCGGGGTCTCCTTTTTAACTCTGACCACATGGTCCAGAGCAATTGCGGTGGACTACCATTGTTGGATCCGGCACGGGACCCCCGTATTTCGCATGCTTTCTTCAGCTCTGGGTCTAGCGCATCCTGGAACATGTGCACTAGGAGCCGCTCGGGCCAATCTCGCACTTTCCCTGCCTTTCTCCTAAATTCCCACACCAGCTCCTTCATTGGGCATCCCGCTTGCTTCAACACTTTGATCTGGGCCTCGGCATCTGCTTGCTGGGCCTCATCACGGAACCTGATTCTCATCAGCTGGACAAAGTTGTCCAGGTCATCTAACTCAGGTGCCGCTTCATCGTGGAGCTCTGCCACCCACTCAGATGCTTCCCCGTCATTCATCCCATTGGTGATCTGATCGATCAGCTGTCTATCTGTCTGGAACAGTGCTTGGTTTTCGTTGATGTATACTAACACCCGGTGGAGGAAGTAGGCCAGCTGTGTCGGGTGCCCATCAAACATGGCTCAAAACCGGGGAATGGCCTCCTGGGCCCGAGGGGGGGCGGCAACCCAGCAGCAGCTGGCAGAGCAGCGGCTTGTTGCAGGGGTCCTCCCATCTGGATCCCTCCATATTGCATCTGTTGGCCCAAACTCACCCCTGTGGGGAGGGGTTTGCACGGCTGGTGCTGGCATCGTAGCTGGCATCAGTTGGGGGGGAGTACCCTGGGGTCCACTGGCATTGCACCCATCCCACTCCGGGGAAGTTCCCCCATCCCGGAGGGGCCTGCCATGGTGGCACGGCTCTGAAGGTTGGCGGTGGGTTTGGCACTGGCACCCTTTCTCCCCCAGTTTGCCACCACTGGGGCCTTCCACCCTCAGGTTGGCAGGTCAGCTTCGGAGATGGGTAGCGCGACTCCCACATGGGATGTGGCCTGGTGGGAAGGTGTCCCAGGCTCCCCTCCACAGCAGTGTGGAAAGAGGCCGTAACCCCACTTTGATGGGAGGCTTGAGGTCCCTCTGGGAAAGAGAATATGGGCTGGGCCAGGTTCCATCTTGGAGCTTCCATTCCCGAGGAGTTTTTTGTCCAACTCACGCTTAGTCGTTCAAACCGATTGGGAAGGTCGTCAGCGAGTGTGCGTGTGAGCCTGGCTGGGATCCTTTGTCTTTGGAGTGCCCCACGAGCGTGGTTCTCAATTGGCCCCACTCGGGACCAAGGGCCACCCTGGTATACAAGGGCTGCCCTAGCCTACAGCCCCCCACGGCTCCCAGCAGGGTCCGCTCCAGCTGAGAGAGAGGCTGAGGGGCTGGTAGCTTGCTCCATGCCCCCATCTGATGCTCTCTCTCCGCGGCCTCCCTGGCCTCCACAAACACCGGGGTAGGAGAGTAGAGGCTTCTAATATACTCCTCCGTCTCGTTCCTTGCAGGATCCCCAGCTGGTTTCTTTTCTTTCTCCATCTTCCCTGAGTCTTTTGTACTGCCCGGCTTTGGGTTAGAACTGGGGCTCAGGACCCCAACCAGCACCCCAGGAAAAAGAGGTAGCTGGGCACAGTTTAAGAGAGATTTAGGTTAGTGTCAAGGTTCCAAATAGTAATCGAGCAAAAATCAGAGTCCAAGGCAAAGAATTCACCAAAGTTCCAATTTAATGCAGACACCATGTTGGCAACGCATGGAGAAACCCAAATCTAATTTTCACCCAAGTTCCCACTCGATAGGAAGCAGGCACCACACCCCCATCAGGGTCACATTGCCCACTCATCTTCTGCCAGCGTGGCACGTCTCCTCTCAGCTTCTTGCAGGTGCTGGACAAAGATGACCTTGGAGAAGTAATGAAGAATGTGATATCTCTAACTTCTCATGCTCACTGTATTCCCCCTCCCCACTCCATGTCTTCTATGTAGAACGGTGACAAACAATGCTTTGTCACTCTAGCCGATAATAGAGCTCCAGATCGATCAGGAAAGGCTTCAGGAAAGCCTTGCTGTTCTTGCTGGATGAAGAAGATCCTGAAGGCCTCTGATAGTAAAAAAAAAAGAGGCCAGGGGTGATGTGCGTAAGTGAGGTGAGTCAGTGGACGACATCCTCCCCCAAAAAATGAGATGTGGTGCCTTTTTTGGTGGCAAAACATATATAAGACAGGGTCTTGGACTTCCAGGGTGGCGCCATGGTGATGCAAAGCGAAGTAAGCTAGCTGCGAACTTCGCCCGATTTTCCATGTTCTTGGAAGCCAAAAGCAGTGGTGCGATTCTCTGGAGGAGAACGCAGAAAGAAGGGGAACACCGAGCGGCAGCAGGGAAGGGTGCGACTTCCCGCTGCAGTAGGTGGAAAGCCCCGATAACAGACACGGAATAAATCAGCATTCAAAGGTGATCCAGAGGCATGGCGGCTTGATCTTCAAGTAGAGGAAGAAAAATGAGAGTGGAGTGGTAACTAACTGACGAACCCTGTCTACTGAGTTGTGAGGATCCTCCGAATCGGAAGACGGATTAGTGGATTCGGAAGAGCGAGAGAGTCTCCGGAGGGGAACGGGCGGCACCTGAGCGGTAAGGAGCAATAACAAGAGGAAACTATTGCAACAGGAGTAGGATTAATAAATAAAACTTGGTTGTGAAGTGCAAATCCGAAGATTTTTGGGGACTGGACAATAGGAAGAATGCGAGGAGTGTGGAAAACAAAGTATTGGCATTGTGGAAAGGAGACAGCGAGACAGCGAGACGGTAAAAAGGAGGGGGAGAAAAGAAGTGAAAGAGCAGTTTTTGACAGCCGCGACATCTTGGAAACGGACTGAGGATTACACAGACGGATACTTTGTGATAAACTAAACATCTCCTGAAGATAGATACACGAGGAAATAGGACCTGTACCGGGGACTGGAATACACATTTTGGATTGTTACTTAATATTTGACTGGCTACAGAGAGAGGAACTATATCTTGGAAACGGACTGAGGAATATAAAGTGAGATGGTAAAAAGGAAGGGGGGAGAGAAAAGAAAGTGACAAAGCAGTTTTTGACAGCGATGACATCTTGGTAACGGACTGAGGAATATACAGACAGACACTTTGTGATAAATTAAATATCCCCTGAAGATAGCTATACAAAGAAATAGGATTTGTCTCTGGAACTGGAATACGTATTTTGGATTGCTACCTAACAGTTAATTGGCTATAAACTGAGGAATTATATTTATACTCTACCGGTTAAAATTAATTAAATATTAAATATTAATTATTATATAAGTTATAGTAATAAATATAGAAATATATATATAGAAATATATAGAAATTATTGAATATTGGGACTCCCACACTGTAGTTATATTGTATCATCTATTTATAGACAGATATTTTATAGACAGATATTTTATAGGCTGATTAATTGATTAATTGATTGTTATAGCTGATATAATTGAGGAATTTGAAATTAAGCACATTGTGTAGATTAAATGTTTATAGAAAATATTGAAACAACAGTAATTTAGATTAATAGTAATAAGACCATTAAAATAAATTGTTTATACTACTTTAATTTAAGCAATCTTTTATATATAAGATCTACTAGTAAAATCAATGATCTAGAATATTTAAAGAATATATATATATCTGTTTAACTATTATAACCTTGTATTGAATATTGTTGAATATTAGTTTAATAACATTGACTAGCTAGTGACTTTATATATAGAAACATTATTGCTATTTGGTGTGTGTGTGTGTGTGTGTGTGTGTGTGTGTGTGTGTGTGTGTGTGTGTGTGTGTGTGTGTATGTCTTTGGGTATTCGGGTTTTCTCCCGCGTGAAATTGGAAGTGTCTTGGCGACATTTCGATGAAGTCTCATTCATCATCTTCAGGCTGGTGTCTTCTGCTTCCTGCTTCTAGGAGCAATGTGAGATTGCTGCTGTTTCTTCCTTTTAACTGCCAGTGGAGGTTTGAACTGATAGGATGGGAGCTTGGCTGTGTTCTGATTGGTTGGAGGTGTGTTCTGATTGGTTGGGGCTTGGCTGTGCTCTGATTGGCTGGGGGATTAGCTGTGCTCTGATTGGTTGGGGGTGTTTTTAGGTTAGTCTGACTTGCAGGGGCATTTGAGCTGGTGAGCTGCATTGCTGCTGTTTGGCTTCTGGTTCGTGGTCATGCCACATCTTCATGGAGGGTGTCAGTTTGCTTCATGTATGGATTGGAGGGGTTTAAAGTGGCTAATGATGCAGCTGTAGTATGGCTTCTGGTTTGTGGTCGTGCCTCATTGGTGTGGGTTTGGGTTTGCTTATTGCGTGGATGTGTGGTGGTGACATCCTGTGTGGTTTTCATGAGTGTGGGTCTGGTGTCATTCTTTGTGTTAGGGACTCATTTGCCAATAAGGGCGGGTTTCCAAATGGCTGGTAGGCGGGAGGTGTCATCTCGTTTATTCATGCTGTGTAGGCGTTTTTCTATCTCAATGGCTTCTCTGATTATTCTGTTGTTAAAGTGTTCAGTTTTGGCAATAGTTCTGGTCTTTTTAAAGTCGATTTCATGTCCTGTGGCTTTAAGATGTTGGACCAGGGAAGAAGCTGGTTCCTCTTTTTTTACTGTGTTCTTGTGTTCTTCAATGCGTGCACTTATTCTTCTGTTGATTTGTCCAATGTATGTGGTGGGGCAGGCGGTGCATGGAATTTCATATACTCCTTGATTTTCTAACTCAATTTTGTCTTTGGGGTTTCTTAGGATGGTGGATATTTTTCGGTTTGTGCAGAATGCTGTCTTGATGTTGTGTTTGTGGAGGATCTTGCTGATTCTGTCTGTGGTGCCTTTTATGTATGGGAGGAGGGCTTTGCCGTTTTCTTGTTCTCTGTCTTGGATTTTAGTGGGGGTTTCTTTTTGGATTAGGTTGGTGATCTTATTTCTTTGGAATCCATTGGATGCTAGTACGTTAGTGAGAGTATTTAGTTCGGTTTTTAGGTGTTGTTTGTCAGCTAGGCATTTTGTTCTGGAGATGAGTGTCTTGGCTACGGAGTTGATCTGTGCTGGGTGGTGGTGTGAGAGTGCGTGCAGATAGCGGTTAGTGTGGGTTTTCTTCTTCTTTCTTCTTCTGTTTTTCTTCTACCAGAATATCCACCCTAAGAAATCCCAAAGACAAAACTTGTTGCCGGCCGTTCTTATCTGCGGCAGAGGAAGAGCCCGGGCGGGCTTGCAAGGCAGGGCTTGGGCGGCTCAGGATCCTCCTGCCTTCCTTCCTGCTCACTCGTCCACCTCTGCGGCTCCTCTCCGCCCCGGTGGTGGCGCCTTTCCCTCCCCAAGCGCGCCCGGAGGGGACTCTCTCCAAAGCCGGCTGTGTGCCCCGGGCGCACCGTTGCGCACATTGTAAACATCGCCGTAAGTGCCGGAGCCAATGCGCTGGATGAGCTCGTAGTGCAGCCGCGGGTCCTGCAGTGAGACGTCCCACAAGGCGCTTATGGTCCCCTCACCCAGCCGTCTTTTCAAAGGTTCCCCTTTGTGGCTGGAGGACAATTCCTTCAAACTCTTCTGTTCCTCCTTCATTCTTTGCAAATTTGATTCATGAGAAGCGTCAAACTCTTTCCTTCCTTACACCCATTTGTCCTCTTGGGTTTATATGTCTTCTGCTTTAAGAACTATATTTTATATTTTATTAAATCCTCCCACCCATACAATCCCTGCTACCCCCGTCTCCTCGCTTGCCATGTCCCACATCTCCGACTACAGCTGGGACTCACAGACCAGGCCGGCTGGGGCTCACAGCGGCAATTTCTTCCCCTGGTGTCGAAGGGAAAGGGAGTCATGGGGGGAATGCCAGCCAACAACCACTTAAGTTTCACAGCGCATGACGGCGGGAAGGAGGACAGCCGGGTCGGGCTCGTCTGTCTGCCCTCTCGCCCTTGGCTGGCGCGGAGACCCCGTGAAGTAAGAGGCAAACAGGGAGGGAGGGAAGAGAGAGACTGAGAGATATTACCAGAGTGCTAGCCTGATCATACGGAGCAGGGCGGCGGCGATGGACCATGCTCCGGCACCACCTCCTTCTCCAGTTCCCTCCGGCTTAGCTCCTCCTGCTCCCGGCGGTGGCGCCCTCAGCACCGAGGCTGTATGATCAGGCTGTGCTAATATCTCTCAGTCTCTCTCTTCCCTCCCTCCCTGTTTGCCTCTTTGTTCACTGGGTCTCCGTGCCAGCCGAGGGTGAGAGGGCAGACAGATGATTCCGACCCAGCTGTCCTCCTTCCCACCGTCGTGCGCTGTGAAACTTAAGTGGTCGTTGGCTGGCTGTTCCCTCCCATGACTCCCTTTCCCTTCGACACCAGCGGGAAGAAACTGCCACTGCAAGCAGGAGACAGGGGCAGTCACAGATGTCTTAAGCACTGCCTTGTACTCTCCGGCGCGCAATCGTGCAATGCCCCGCCCCTTAGCTGATGCCATCAAAGCTCAGCCGCCAGGTGTCACAAACGCCTTTCACTGAATGGCACCTCTCCCAACCAATCAGAGGGCTCGGGCGAGTTGAGCCAATATGGCCAGGCTTGTGACAGTGGGAGGGGAGCTGAGGATGCCAGGGCGACCCCTGGGAAATGGTTGTTCGACCCCCAAAGGGGTCCCGACCCCCAGGTTGGGAACCACTGTTTTAGATGGTTAATGCAGGAGGGACTTCTGATCATATGGAAAGAGAAAAAAATAAGAATAGACACAATCGAGAAAGCTGATCAATTCATTGAACAATATTTAGAACCAGAAGGAAAGTAGTATACTCAGAAAGTAGTATACTACTCAGAAAGTAGTATAGAGTTGGAAACACAAAGTCAAGAAGAACAAAACATAGAAGAGAGAGAACGACTAGAGAAAGAAAAAGAACAAAGCAAGACCCAAATAGAAACTTGGAGCATAAGAACAACAAGAGCGACAGCCAGACAATAATATGGAAAATCTAGTTAAAATCCTTTCAGTTAATATAAATGGAATAAACTCGCCGATCAAAAGAAGACAAACATTTAATAAATTGCAAAAACAAAATTTAGATGTAGTATGCTTACAGGAGGTACAATTTAAAAAGGAAGATATCAAACTATTAGAAACACCAAAGCTAGGAAAACTACATGCATCACTGGCAAACTGAAAAAAAGGGGAGTTGCAGTATACATTAAAAACTGAATAAAACCTAAACAAATTTATCAGGACAGGGAAGGTAGAATACTTATAATAGAAATTTCAATAAACCAGAAGAAAATAACACTTATAATTATATATGCCCCCAATTGTAGACAGAAGGAATATTATAAGGAATTATATGATCAAGTAATCAAACTGGAAAAAGAAAATATCTGTATAATTGGGGATTTTAATGCAGTATCAGATATAAAATTAGACTATAAATCAGTGAATAAAAAACCATGAAAGAAAGACCCTACCCCAATTTTTTTTGAGATGGCCAGAGAATTTAATCTAAGAGATGCCTGGAGAGAAAATTATCCCTATAAAAACCAATTACACATACCATTCAACTACACAGAATTCATGGTCAAGAATAGATATGGTCTGGACCAGGGGTGAAATGTGAAATTTTCCCCTACTGGTTCTGTGGGTGCGGCTTATTTTGTGGGCATGGCTTGGTGTCTGGTGGGTATGGCTTCAGGTGGGTGGGGCTTGGTGGTCAGGTGACCGGATGGGCATGGCCAAGTCAACATCACAAAGAGCTAAAAAAAATCCTTTACACTTCACACACACACACACACACACACACACACACACACACACACACACACACACACACACACACCAGGCTCACATACCATGCAAAAGCAGCTGTACTGACTCACATACCATGCAAAAGCACACAAAATGGCCCCTGCCACAAGCATGAACATCACAGAGCAACAAAGAGCTGGAAAAAAAAACTTTTGCACTTTACACACCACACACCACACAACAGGCTCACACACTATGCAAAAGCAGCTGTACTGACTCACACACAATGCAAAAGCCCAAAAAACGGCACCAGCAACAGATTTAACACATTTAACAATTTTAACAGATTTACAGAGTTGGAACAAGGGACCTTGGAGGTCATCTAGTCCAACCCCCTACCTAACCAGAATTGCAAAAGCACACAACATTCCATATTTTATTTTATTTATATTTTTAGATAAAAACAGCTAAATTTAAAACTTCCTAAATTTTAAATGGCTATGTCTAAAAAAAAATTCCTAAAAAAACCCCCAAGAAAATAAATCCCCCCATTTACTATTTTTTTAAAAGCAAAAAAACAACAACACCCAGTTACTTACCCCAGCGGTGGGCAAACTACAGCTCTTTGAAGGAATTGAAGGAAGGCAGGCTCACAAGAATGGATTGCAGGCTGCAATGCGATGGATGGATGGATTTCATTGGTGTGCAACTGCTTCTGCCTGCCTTCTTCCTTCAATTGAGTGGGGGTGGGGTTTTGTTTTTTATTTTTTGTTTTGCTTTAAAAAAGGCGAAGCAAGCCACGCGTAGAGAATGTGTGTAAAGAAAGGCTGTTCTGATTAAATGAAGCAGCAGAAAGAATATAAAAGGTGTTTCCATTTTAGAGAGGAAGAATCCCAAGCAGCATATTGCATGTTTTTCACTCCGAGCAGCCCGGACTGAAAAATGCTGCTGGGAGTGTTCCTTTTTAACAAGCTCCAAACTCTGACTGCAGGCAGGCAATTTTGAGGCTTTTCCAAGGCCAGTCATAGAGGGAAACAGATGAGTTCACCAGAGTACCGGACTTCCACCACTCGTGCAGGGAAGGCTTGCAGCCACAGTGAGGAAGGGCAGCTGCTCGCTCACCCTGCCCCGCCCTGTCTCTGCTCAGCAACTTGCCTGCATGAAGCAGCCTTTGCAAGCTGGCCATGGGGACACCGGGAAGGCAGGCAAGCTGCAGAGCAGAAACTGGGCTGGGCAGGATGAATAAGAGACAATGGGGGACCGGTTCGGGGGGGTGCCCAGCCAGCTATCGCTGGTGGTTCAGCGAACCAGGCCACATGTCTGCGACTGGTCCTCTGGAACCGGACCGAACCAGGAGGATTTCACCCCTGGTCTGGACAGATATAGCGACATTGAATAATAAACAAGAAATTGAAATTAAACCAAACATATATGGGCTGATTACAATCCCATAACATTTATAATAAAAGGAAGAAAAAGGGAAAACAAGAGATAGACCATGAATCAGAGAATAACAAAGGAATAAAATTACATTCAATATATGGAAAAAGAACTATCCTTCTTTATGAAAGAGAAGTGGAATGATGAAACTACTATCCAAAATTTATGGGACACCACGAAAGCTTATATTTGAGGTCTAACCACAGCATATACTATAAGGAGAAATAAAAATAAAAACAAACAAATTAATGAACTACAAAATAAGATAGGAGAATTAGAATATAAACAACAAATGGAACCTTTAAATGATAAAATTAGAGAGGAAAATGAATTATTGAAACATAGAATAAATTTAATAACACAGGAGGAAGTGGCACAGAAAATCAAAATAGTAAAGCAAAACCATTTTGAACATGCAACAAACCAGGGAGGTGGTTAGCCTATAAATTAAGGAAGGAAAAGGAAGAAAAATATATACAACAGCTAGAAGACGAGAATGGTAATATAAAATCAGGAATGGAAGAAAAAAAAGATATAATACTTAAATACTTGGTGAACTATATAAGAAAGATGAAACAAAGGAAGATGATATACAAAACTACTTACAGCAAACAAATGTTGCACCGATTACTGAATTGGATAAAAATATTTTGGATGAAGAAATAATGCCAGAATTAGAGAGAACAATAAAGAAACGAAAAAATAATAAAACCCAGGCCCAGATGGTATCCCAGTAGAGTGCTATAAGGAGCTACAAAATTCACTGAAACAATTACTATTAGTAACTTATAATGAGGTATTAAATAAAGGGGAAATTCCTAAGACTTGGGCAGAGTCAATAATAACATTAATCCCCAAAGATATATCAGGAAAACAAAAAATACAAAACTACAGGCCAATCTCACTGCTAAATGCCGACTACAAGATCTTTGCAACAATAATGGCTGAAAGACTAAAAAACATACTTAATAGAATCACCCACCCAGATCAAAATGGCTTCCTTCCAAATAGGCATATTAAAAACAATACAAGAATGATTTTGGATATATTGGAATATTACAAAATAAACCCAGGGAAGCCTGTGGCACTCATGTTCCTCGATGCACAAAAGGCTTTTGATAACTTAAATTGGGACTTTCTTACAAAAAAAATGAGATGATGAATTTCGGCCATAAATATATCAGGATGATTAAAACAATATATTCGAGTCAAACAGCAAGATTAAATATAAATGGAGATATAACAGATAACTTTAATATTCGAAAAGGAGTCCGACAACGATGTTCACTGTCCCCCTTGTTATTTATATTTACTTTGGAAACATTATTACAACAGATTAGGCAAAACCCAAATATTAAAGGATTAAAAATTAGAGAACAAGAATATAAATTACAGGCCTTCGCTGATGACTTGGTTTTTAATATAGAAAATCCAATAGAGGTAGGACCAAAATTAATAGATGAAATTAATCAATTCGGGAAGGTTGTGGGCCTGAAAATTAACAAAAAGAAAACCAAAATAATAACCAAAAATTTACCAAATAAACAAATTCAGGAATTGGAAGAAAAATTGGAAATTCAAGTTGTGAAGAAAATTAAATATTTAGGAATAACATTAACAGCCAAGTGTACAACAATTAAGGAAGACAATTATATAGAACTAAGTAAACAAATATAAAAAGATTTGGAAAAATGGAACAAACTGCCAATTTCGTTGATAGGAAGGATTGCCACTATTAAGATGTCAATACTACCAAAATTGCTGTATTTGTTCCAAACTTTTCCAATTAAATTAGACAAAAAATACTTCGAATGTTTAAATAAGATGGTATTGAAATTTATCTGGGCAGGGAAAAAAGCAAGAATTAGACTGAAATATCTACAGGACAATAGGAAACAAGGGGGCTTTGGACTTCCGGATTGGGAAATTTACTATCAGGCAGCAGCTTTACAATGGATCACAGATTGGATACAAATTAGAAATAAAAGAATACTGACACTCGAGGGACATGACTTACAGGTTGGATGGCACGGGTTTCTCTGGGACGAAAAACAAAAATCACACTCCTATTTCCAAAATTACAAAATTAGAGAATCATTATATAAGATCTGGATTAAAATAAAACAATAACACTACAGGGAAATTCCGATTTGGTTTTCTAGCATGGAAGCAATTACATACCCTAATACAATAGACTTACATAAAAGGGTTAAATATTCAGAAATCCTAGACGAGCGAGGAAATTAAATGATATCCAAACTTTGATACAACAAGGGATTAGAATTGACTGGTGGCCCTACTACCAAATTAGATCAAGACTAAAAGAAGATAAGAAGAAATTCAGAATATCAAAAGAGAAATCAGAGTTAGATAAAATTTTATTGGGACAAGGGAAAAAATGATAAAAATTTACAAATTCTTATTAAATTATAAAATGGAAGAAGAAATTGTTAAAGGAAATATGAATAGTTGGGCCAAAAACTTCGGATATAGCATAAATTTGGAACAATGGGACAAAATTTGGAGCAAAAACTATAAATTAACTAAATCAGTTTCATATAAAGAAAACCTATACAAAATGTATTATAGATGGCACTTACCACCAGCGAGATTGGCCAAAATGTATCATAATTTGAACCCCAAGTGTTGGAAATGTCAACACAAAAATGGATCATATCACCATATGTGGTGGACCTGCCCAATAATCAAATAATTTTGTTGAAAAATACAAATTTGGCTTGAGGAAATAACAAAACAAAAGATAAATATGAAACCAGAAGCATTTATATTAGGGATACTGGAGCAGAAGATGGAAAGAAAAAACTGTTATATTATACTACACATCCTTACAGCAGTGAGAATATGTCTGGCACAACATTGGAAACAAGGGAATGTACCAACTGAAAGCATAATAATTAAAAAGATTTTAGATTGCGCAGAATTGGATAAAATGACAATAGAGCTAAATGAGGAGGATTCGGAATATTATGAAATTTGGAGTTTATTTTATAATTGGCTGGAAAGGAGAAAATAAAATATATTGACTAGCGTTTAATTTATGAATATATATAAGATTTCAATAATTTTAGTTATTATAAGTGTATATATTTAGATAAAAACTTTAACGAAAATATAGCATGTATAGTAAATTATGCATAAGCAAAAATTGATCGTCAAGATAATTTACCGTAGGATAACCCTAGAGGTTTATATGTATAAATGTAAATGTACTGTTTTGTTTTGTTTAATGTTTGTTTGTCCTTTTTTAATGTATATAATCAAATAAAATTATTATTTTTTAAAAGACAGGGTCCTATTTTCCGGGAAACACGGTACATATATACATCCAAACTAAACTGTGTTGTTTCTCTGTGTCATAATATATATCTGGGTATATGCATAATTCTGTATTTATTTATTTATTTTGTCATGTTTATGTAGTGTATATTAGAGGTGGAGACCATTTGAGAGCTGTATGCAATGAAATTTCATTTTAATGTATGCCGATTAGCGTACATTCAAAATGACAATAAAGTTATTCTAAGTTCTAAGTCTAAGTTCTTTTCTTTCCTGGAAATCTAACATGAAGGGCTGGCTAGCAGGCTGATGCAATTCTGAAGTAAACAATCAAATCCAGTTGCTGAGATTTCTGTAACCTTTCCAAGAATCCTCTCTTCTGTGGAGTTAGGGCAGCTAAAAAGTTGCCACAAACTTTTAAACTGAAAAGGTTTTACAGGTAGTCCTTGACATTTTTAAACAAATGGAAAACCATTCAAAGTGCTGAAAAAAGCATCTTATAACTTGTTGCACTTACAACCGCTGCAGCATCCCCACAATCATGCCATCAAAATTTGAGTACTTGGAAACCAGCAAGTATTCATGATCCCGAGGTCATGTGATTGCCATTTAAAACCTTCCCTAGCGGCTTCCAGTAAGGAAAGTCAATAGGGAAAAGCCAGAATTGCTTAAGAGCTGCAGAATTCAATTAACGAATGTCACAAAAAGATTGTAAAGTCATGTGATTGAATTAATGCCACATTGCTTAGCAATGGAAATTCCAGTCCAAATTATGGTTATAAATCAAGGATAATCTATAATGTGTTTGAAGCTGTTTGAATGATGAAGTTATGTTGTATTTTACTGGCTCATTTTAAAAAATTTTATATTATTTCAAATGGTCTTTGGTGCTTCTCTCCCAACATTCCTGATTATTGCTTGCCCATTTATTCATCAACACATATTTTTGGATAGTGTACAGATGTAATTATTATTATTACACTGTTCTACAGGTAAAAACTTGTGAGCATGAAAACAGCTGTTCTTACATAATTTTGGAGTGCTAAAAATGAAAATAGCATTTAAAAATGTATATTGGCTTTAGTTTCCATGATATAAGCAACCAACTAATGAAGTAAGGTTTATAAAATGCATGATGCAACTTACACCATAGATTACACAGTCAGTATTGGTGACCAATAGAAAACCGCCACACATACCAAGATGATGCAATATTAGCTAATATTACATCATCAAATTCTATAAAAGTCACAGTATCTGTTGCTTGGCGAGTTAGACAGCCAAGTTATGCCTCAAACCTGTTTAGATAAAGCAGATAATTTCTGCTATATTTGCGGTGAAGTTACTTTTGCATCCCAAAAATGAAGTATCACAGCCTAAGATAGCCTACAACTTGTATTTCGGTTGCAAAATAGGAGACCAGGACAAAAACTGGGTGCCACACATATGCTGTAATTCATGTGGATCGAGACTTGTCCAATGGTTGAATGGGAATAACACTTTATGCCTTTCGCAGTGCCAATGATTTGGAGAGAACCAATAGATCATGTCAGCAATTGTTATTTTTGTATGGTGCCTCCAGTTGAGAAAGGTCTTACTAAGAAAAAAAAGTTGTTGTGTAGTATCCAAACATTCCATCAGCAATACGTCCAGTACCTCATGGAGAAAGACTACCGATTCCAAAAGTGCCTGAATCTTTCTTAGTTGAGTCCAGTGAGGAAGAACCTCAGGAAGCTTGTAGTGATGAACCAACAGCCTTACATGACCCAGATTATCTGCCATCCACATCCGCTAAACCGCACCTCATAACACAAATGGAATTGAATGGCCTAATAAGAGATCTGGATCTTTCAAAGAACAAGGCAGAGGTTTTAGGTTCAAGACTAAAGCAGTGGAATCTCCTGGCAAGGGATGTTTGCTTTCATGTACCTGATAAGTAAATTTCCATCACTTAGTGCTACAAAAATAAATGAAGGAATTTTTGTTGGCCCACAGATCTGTGAACTTATTAACGATGATGAGTTTCTTTCTCTGTTGCATGGCAAGGAAAAGACTGTGTGGATAGCATTCATGTCAGTGACATCAAATTGTCTTGGAAACAATAAAACAGCAAACTACAAGGAAGTGGTTGAAAAACTCATCCAGGCCTACAAAAATCTTGGTTGTAACATGTCCTTAAAAATTCATTTTCTACACTCTCATCTGAATTTCTTTCCATCAAATTGTGGAGCAGTGAGTGACGAGCATGGGGAGCGCTTCCATCAAGTCGTTGCAGCTATAGGAAAAAGATATCAAGGTAAATGGAGCCCATCAATGCTTGCAGACTATTGTTGGACAATTGTAAGAGACAATCCTTTCCTTGAATACAAAAGAAAAGTCAAGAGAAGCAAAAGGGACACAAACTGAAGGCAAGATTAATGAGACATTTAAACTTTTGAACATTTTACACTTGTTTACTAATTTAGTTTTTCTTGATAAACATATAAATAGATTATTTCATGTATTTACTGTTGCGAATATAATTCACTTAATTTTAATAAAAATATACGGGTTTATATATACGTATTAAGTTTTGGCGCATTATTTGCCTATTACCTGTAGTTGGAAAATGTAAAATGTCCATTGCATGAAAACTAGAGCCAACTAACAAATTTCATTATTATATTTGAATTCAGCAGGTGAAATTCATTAAAATAGGGTGTTGTATCTTACCTGAACACCCCTTCTTGTAGGGCAGAGCTAGCCTCCAAGATTGGGATGATACAATCCATGAGCCAATCAGGACTGAATCTGACTTTATAAAAACTGTCCTCCCGTTGTGCACCCCCTCTTGAGACGAAGGACGAAGTCAGACCCATAGTGGAGCTCCCCAACCAAAACTTTATTAAACTGTGGATAACCGAAACAACAAGACACCGCAACAATTTAGGGTGGGACTTGGAGCTAGTTCCTCCCTACAAGAAGGGGTGTTCAGGTAAGATACAATGCCTTTTCTCCATAGTGGGTGGAGCTAGCCTCCAAGATTGGGGCATGCCAAAGCAGTAATCCCATTGGGAGGGAGTCAAGGAATATCGCCCAACCCCGTTGTGGCCACCACCGTGTGCAACACACAACGCCCGAAGGCTGCATCTCTGGCAGCATAGGCATCCACCTTGTAGTGCCTGACAAACGGCACAGGGGAAGACCATGTCGCAGCCTGACAGATTTCCTCAATGGAAGCGTTGGTCCCCCATGCCGCCGTTGTGGCCGCACTTCGCGTGGAGTGCATGGTCAGCCGCGCCGGGCATGGAAGGGCCTGCTGTTCATAGGCATAGGCAATGACCGCGCATATCCAGCGGCCGATCATGGCAGAGGACGCCTTCCTGCCCATTGAGGCCGGGTGGAAACCCAAGAAAAGTGACTCGGACCGCCGAAAGGTGGCGTTACATGTAATGTACACCTCGAGGGCCCGTCGCACATCGAGAGACCTGCCCCGTTGTTCCGAAGACTGGGTGTCCTCGAAAGCAGGGAGGATCAGCTCCTGTGCCCTGTGAAAATACGTGTTTATTTTAGGAGAAAACACTGGATCAAGGCGAAGCACGATCCTATCCGGGTAAAAGATGCAAAGATCCGGCGGATGGAGAGCGCGGCCAGCTCGGAAATGCACCATGCGGACCTTATAGCCACGAGAAATGCGACCTTCAGGGTGAGCAGACGTATGGACACTGTGGATAAGGGTTCATACGGCTCCGTGGCAAGGGACTGAAGGACAGCCTGCAAATCCCAAGTTGGGTAGCGATGGACCACTGGCGGAGAGATGTTGGATGCTGCCTTGAGGAAATGCCGCACAAGAGGATGTGCTGACAGCTGCTCGGACGCCGGGCAAGAGAGCACTGTGGAGAGTGCCACCATTTGCCGGCGTAAAGTGTTGGGCGCCAATCCCCTGTCCAGACCGGCTTGCAGGAACTGCAAGATGTCTATGATGGTGAGATCCACTGGACAAACGGAGGTAAGCAAACACCAACCACAGAAGGTCCTCCAAGTGGAAGCATAAATGCGTGTCGTGGAAGCTCTGCAGGAGAACAGTAGCATTTGTATTATGTTCTCCGGGACCCCTCGGTACTGCAGAGTGTGCCGCTCAAGCACCAGGCAGTCAGCTGGTACCAGTGTGGGTCCGGATGCCACACTGATCCCTGGGAGAGCGACGACTCTGTCAGCGGGATCCGCCAGAGCGGACTGATGGATAGCGACCTGAGGTCCGCAAACCAGGGCCGTCTCGGTCAGTGAGGCGCCAGTAGGACTAACTCTGCCGCCTCGTCCAACATTTTGAGAATGATGCGAGGAATCAGCGGGGGGAAGGTGTAGAGGAGACCCTTGGGCCGGGGCACCATAGTGCGTCCACCCCTTCCGCTCCATAGGACCGGTAACATGAAAGGTAGCGCGGGAGCTTCGCATTCTACGGGGTGGCGACAAGGTCGATGATCAGACGGCCGAATAGGTCCGTTAGCTCCCGAAACAGGTCCTGGTGGAGACTCCACTCCACGGGATCTATCTCGTGGCAATTGAGCCAGTCTGCAGTTCAGTTCGACACCCCCAAAATTTGCTCCACCCAGACGGAGAGGAGATGGTGTTCCTCCCAGAGGCCCAAGGCCTTGGCCTCCGACATCAGATGGCAGGAGACCGTGCCCCCCTGCCGGTTGACATGGGCCTTCGCTGTGATGTTGTCAGTGAGCAGCAGAACATGCTGACCCGCTAATACGTGTTGAAAGCGTTGGAGAGCAAGGAAGGCCACCTTCAGTTCCAGGTGATTGATGGTGAGAGAGGCTTCTGTCTGTGACCAGGTGCCCTGGGTCACCAGTGAGAGCGTGTGGGCCCCCCATCCCTGGAGACTGGCATCGGTGGTCACGGTAACCATGAGGGGTTCTAGGAAGGGACCAATGTTGGTGATCACTGGGGAATGCTGGAAGACTGACCTTGATTGAGGAGGCACTCTTGTGTGCGTGCTGAAAAGGCAACATGAACCATTGTAGGTCTCTGGAGTGCAGCTGGGCCCAGGGTGTAATGTGAATTGCTGACACCATCTTTCCCAGGAGGGCGGACAGCAGGTTCAGAGGAACCCAGTGTTGGCGTAGGACCTGCTGGACAAGGTTGAGCAGGTTGTCCTAACGCTCCTGAGAAAGGTACACGCTGCACTCCAGAGAGTCAATGATCGCCCCTAAATGGATGATCGTTGTTGAGGGATTTAACTGGCTTTTCTCAAAGTTAACCGAGAAGCGATGGTCGCTGAGGGCCACCAAGGTAGCCTGAAGGTCAGCCTCTGCTTGTGATTGAGAGGACGACTGGAGGAGGATGTCGTCCAAGTAACATTGGACTCTAATTGGGCGAGACCGAAGGTCAGCAGCGAGGGCAGCCAGGATCTTGGTGAAGAACCGTAGGGTGGACGATAGCCCAAAGGGAAGGGTGGAATATTGATAGTGGTCATTACGGTAGCAAAAGCGAAAATACTGCTGATGGGCGGGCCGGATAGGAACGTGGAGGTAGGCCTCAGGGAGGTCGATGGATGACATGAGATCCCCCTCCCGTATCCCGCCAAGAATGGACTGCAACATGTGCATTTTGAATTTTTTGTACTTCAGGTGTTTATTAAGACGCTTAAGATTGAGGACAGCTCTCCACCTGCCCGAGGACTTCTCAACGAGGAACAAGATGGAATAGAAGCCCTGGCCCCGCTGGTCCTCCAGCAGCCGCTGGATGGCATCAATGTCCAGAAGGTGCTGGATGATGGTCAGCATGAGTGACCGTTTCTGGGGATTAGAGGACTGGGGGCACCTCAGAAAGAATCCCGGGGGGGTGGAGATGAAGTCCAGGGCGAGACCCGATGTTATGGTCTCGCGAACCCAAGCATCGGTGGTAGTGTCCTCCCACCGCCTGGTGAAGAAGCGCAGGCGGCCCCCAATGGGAGGACCGAGTTCATCTATTTGTAACGGTGGTAGGGGCAACCACCTGCTCCCCGAAAAGGATGCTTGTTGGTCTGGTCGCCCTTGCGCCTATCCTGCCCCTGGTTCTGCCTCCCACCATATTGGGATCTGCCTTGGTTATAGGGCTGAGCCCGGAAGGGTCGCCGGGGGAAGGATGGGGTAGAAGTGGATGCCTTATTTTGCCTCTTGCGTGTGCAGTTGGGCAGGATCTTTCTTTTATCCTTGGATTCTATCAGATAGGGATCCAAGGCATCCCTGAAGAGGGACTGACCCTTGATGGGTGCGATGGCGAGGTGCCACTTGTGTCGTGTGTCTGCTGGCCAGCTTCGAAGCCAGTGCATCCGGCGGGCCACGACAGTTGACCCCATGGCCCTGGCCGCGAAGCGGGCAGCCTGGAGGGTGGTGTCCGACGTAAACTGCGTGGCCGCCATAAGCTTGTTGATGTCCTGCCTGGCTCGGACATCCGACGATGGCAGGTGGTCCTGGAGCAGGTTAAGCCAGTGGATGGATGTGCGGCAGAAGAACGATGCAGTTGTAGAGGCCTTGATTGCCCAAGCCGCCGCTTGATGTGTGTGTTGGAGCACCTGCTCCATCCGGCGGTCCTCGGGACGTAGGAGCTCCTCCGAGTTGTCTGGCATTTGGGCAGTGGAGTACAATGACTTGATAGGAGGGTCTACTGGTGGAACAGGCAGATGTTGTGCGAGACTCTGTGCAACATTGAAGTACCTCTTATTGAGGGTAGAAGGTAATGCCCCTGATTGTGGGGCCTGCCTCTGCTTTAAGACCGACTCTACAAACAATTTCGGAGCAGGTATCACTTCAGCCTGGGACGTAGTCTCCTCGAAGAGAGGGTCAGCAGACTCGTCCTCCATTTGTTTGGGCTTGGTGATTTTGGCAGCCGCCTTTGCTTTGTGTACTAGGGATTTGAATAACCCCGGGTTGAAGAGCCCAGTGATGACTGGAGCCTCTGGAGCAAGATCTTCGTCAGCCGACAATTCGAGATCTTGCTCGCAGTCCTCCCTGTCCAGGAGAGACCCCGGGGACCCCAATGGTGACATCTCCCCCTCTTCCAGGGACTGGTAATCTGCTGTGGGCGTGTCCAGCCTGGATTGCTGCATTTGGGAATGTGGGAATTGAATGTGCAAATTTTAATGATTGGTTGTGAATGATTACTGCTTTTGAACTATTTAATTATATCCCGGAAGTGGTGTGTGTTGGTTATGAAAGTGATTGGATATGATTGAGAATATGAAATGAGTGAGTCAGGAACAGAGGCCCGGACCCCCTTCGCTGAGTGTGCAAACAGAAGCGGAGTGGGGTCCGGCTCTCTTACCCGGCTCAGTGTGAATGGTATGGATGGCCTGCAGGAAGGGAGGGGGGACCAGCGGGGGAGGGGGCCTCTGGAGGGGACAAGAGCCGGAACATCTCGGTCATAATGGGAAGAGGTAGATATGGCGGGAGCAGAGGGGTGGGCCGCTCTCGGGGAATAAGACCTCACTGTTTACAAGCGATCCCTTGTTCCGGCCCCTCCGATGTGGTTCCATCTTGCTCAACCCGAGTACCTGGCAACCAGGGTCTTCAGGGCCCTTGGCTCAGGATGCTGCTGCTTAATGCCAGGTCAATCATCATCAAAGCCCTCTTGATACGTGATTTAATCACAGAAGAGGGGGCAGACCTGGTATGTATAACTGAGACCTGGCTGGGCCAGGAGGGGGGAGTAGCCCTCTACGAGATATGCCCAGATGGGTTCTCAGTGCAGCATCATTCTCGATCCCAGGGAAGGGGGCGATGATAACGTGCCAAAATCTACATCCTCGTAGGATCCCTGCCCCAGAGATTGTCGGGTGTGAGACGCTCCTTCTGAAGTTGGACTTAGGGGTCCAGGTGGGCCTTTTCTTAGTGTACCTGCCTCCCAGCTACATTACTAAGGCCCTGCCTGAGCTGCTTGAGGCAGTAGCAGGCTTGGCAGTTGAGTTCCCCAGGCTTATGGTGCTGGGGGACTTTAACCTGCCCTCTGCTGGTGAAACCTCTGGGGTAGCTCAGGAGTTCATGGATTCCATGACAACCATGGACCTGACCCAAATAATCCAGGGTCTGACTCATGAGGGAGGCCACACGCTCGACCTAGTGTTTCTTTCGGGGCAGTGGAGAGATGATCTGAAGATAGGGGATATAGTCACCACCCTGCTGTCATGGTCAGATCATTTCCTACTGAGCTTGGATCTCACAGCCCCATTCCTCCCCTGCAGGGAGGCGGGACCGACTAGGTGGTTCCGCCCCAGATGCCTAATGGAGCCAGAACGATTCCAGAGGGAACTTGGGGAAATACCTGAAACCCTGGTACACAATTTGGCTGAGTCCCTGGTGACTGCCTGGAACATCGCAGCATCAGGGGCATTAGACCAGATTGCACCTTTGCGACCTCTCCGTGGCAGTGGATCCCAGAAAGCCCCCTGGTTTACCGAGGAGCTCCGGGAGATGAAACGTCACAAGAGATGTCTGGAGCGTCGCTGGAGAGCCACTAAAACTGAATCTGATAGAACACGTTTAAGAACCTACATCAAGTCTTATTTAGGGGCGATAGGGGCGGCAAAATGGTCTCATTTTTCCGCTCTTATTGCGTCCGCAGATTCTCACCCAGCTGCCTTGTTTAGGGTGACTCGCACCCTCCTTACTAAAGGGGGGAGCGAGGAACACTTGCAAGGTAGAGCTGAGGAATTTGCGCAGTTTCTGTCGGATAAAGTCGCTCAGATCCGGTCGAATCTGGACTCCGGCTGGGCAGAGTCCATTGAGTTGACAGGGGCAAGTCTTAGTCCACCGTTGTGGGAGGAGTTTGAGCCTGTTTCTCCTGAAGATGTGGACATAGCCGTGGGTGCGATGAGTGCTTCCACCTGTTTATTGGACCCATGCCCCTCCTGGCTGGTTTCGGCCAGCAGAGAGGTGGCACGCAGCTGGATCCAGGTGGTGGTCATCACTTCTTTGAGGGAGGGATCCGTACCGCAGCCGTTAAAAGTTGCGGTGGTGAGACCCCTCCTGAAGAAGCCTTCCCTGGATCCAGCGGACTTGAAGAACTTTCATCCGGTCTCCAACTTACCTTTCATAGGTAAAGTTGTGGAGAAGGTGGTGGCTACTCAGCTTCTGCGGCTATTGGAGGAAACTGATCATCTAGATTCCTATCAGTCGGGTTTCAGGCGCGGCTACAGTACAGAAACTGCCTTGGTCGCACTGATGGATGATCTCTGGCGAGCCCGGGATAGGGGAAATTCCTCCATCCTGGTGCTACTTGACCTCTCAGCGGCTTTTGATACCATCGACCATGGTATCCTTCTGCATTGTCTCGGTGAGTTGGGATGGGAGGCACCGTTTTGCGGTTGTTCGCCTCTTATCTCGCCGACAGGATGCAGTCGGTGTTAACAGGAGGGCAGAGATCGTCTCCTAGGCCCCTGACATGCGGGGTGCCTCAGGGTTCTTTCCTCTCGCCCATCTTGTTTAACATTTACATGAAACCGCTGGGGGAGATCATCCGTAGACACGGGGTGAGTTTTCATCAGTACACTGACGACACCCAGCTGTACATTACCACCCCGTCTCAATTCAGTGAGGCAGTTGATGTAATGTGCCGGTGCCTGGACGATGTTAGGACCTGGATGGGAAGGAACAGACTCAGACTCAACCACAACAAGACTGAGTGGCTTTGGATATTGCCTCCTAAGGACTATGACAACTGTCCCTCCTTGGTTCTTGAGGGAGGAAAATTAACTCCCTCGGAACAGGTCCGCAATTTGGGGGTCCTCCTAGATCCACAGCTAAAATTAGATCAACATCTTACAGCTGTGGCTAGGGGGGCTTTTGCACAGGTTCGCCTGGTGCACCAATTGCGACCATACTTGGAGAAGGAGGCTCTACTCACGGTCACTCACGCCCTTGTCACCTCCCGTTTGGACTACTGCAATGCGCTCTACATGGGGCTACCCTTGAAGAGTATTCGGAGTGCCAAGGTACACCCACGTTACACCTATACTCCGCCAGTTGCATTGGCTGCCCATCGGTCTCCGGGTCCAATTCAAGGTGTTGATCATCATCTTTAAAGCCCTTCATGGCTTAGGACCAGGTTACCTTCTGGACTGCATTCTGCCTCACACTTCCCTCTGACCGGTTAGGGCCCACAGAGCGGGTCTCCTCCAGGTCCCGTCAGCCAAACAATGCCGGCTGGCGGGCCCTAGTGGGAAGGCCTTCTCTGTGGGGGGCCCCGTGCTCTGGAACCAACTTTCCCCAGAGATCCGAACCATCCCCACCCTGCTGGCCTTCCAAAAAGCCATCAAGACATGGCTCTTCCTGCAGGCAGGGGGTTGAGACTAGTTCCATCTGAGCTCTCCCCTGGTATGTTTGGTGGTGAACATTTTTTTTAAACTTTTTAAATTCTTTTAACATTGCTTTTAATCATTGTTTATTGTTCAGTGTTCTTGCACAATGTTATACGCCACCCTGAGTCCCTCGGGAGTAGGGCAGCATAGAAGAACCAAATAATAAATAAATAAATAATAATTTGTCTAGTGACCCCTGAGTGGGACGGGTTAGGATTGGCCCTTTTTAGGCCGGTCGCAATCCCATGTTCGATTGCTGCCTGTATCATGGCCTTCACCTCCGGAGAGTTGAACTGGGCTGCAGCCGATGGTGTAGGCGTGGCTGGAGCATGGCCTCCCACTGGCTTGGGATCCTCCCAGATGTCCCCGTCCCCAAGGCATAAGTTGGGGTTGTCCAGGGACAGCGCCCCTGATGATTGCCTGGACCTTGCTGGGGGGCCCCCTGAGTCCTTGGATGGGTGAGGCTCAAGTGCCACCTGGGAGGCTGGGGGAGTTGGCTTCAGCGCTGGTTTCTCCACCCCTTTTGCCTGGTGATGGTCCTCCGACCCCCTGGATCTGGAGGAGCCTCTGGACTGCTCTGCAGATGACCTGAGTGGAGAACGGTCTCTGCGTTCCAGAGGAGGGTTAGATGAGGACTTGCTCCGCCCCTCCACCTCCTGTGCTTCCCTATTAGACTTTGCCTGGCTCTTGCCAGATTTGGCCTGCTTATCAGCCATCTGATGGGACTGGCGTCAGGCAAGGGATCGCAAGGCTAGCCCACAGGGAGGTTGAGCAATGTGTTTGTTTAACAGGCTCTTCGGGCCAATTATGGAGCTTCAAAGAAGGAAGGCATTTAAATCTCTGAACAGCAGCTGCGGTCACAGGGCGGTTGCGGGGCCGGCCGAGGCTTTGGGAATGAAAGGCGTTCCCTTTGTGTCAAACAACAGCTGTGCACTCAGTGCGGCTGCGTGTGCCGGCCGGGGCTGCAGGGAGTTCCCTCGACGCTGACGTAGGCTTGGGGGAGTTCCTCCAGCGATGATGACAGCAACAGGTAGGAGGTGGCAACGGTGCACATGCGCAGTTTTAATGAGGCTGCAGCAGCGAAGAGCAAACAACGCGCTTCGGGGAGTGACGGTTGAGCAGAAAATGGCCGCCGGCTTCCCTCACACTGACAGCTTTGAAGTTGCTGATCTGCCGCCAATGCAGCCCCAGGCAAGTCACAGTGTGCAGTCTCCCTTCAGTCATTCTAGCTAGGATGTCCCTTTTTAGCTAGATATAAATAGAAAGTGCTGAGGCCGCTCAAGCGCTAGGCTTCTGCGGTTCAGGAACAGCTGGGCAAGCACTTTCTATGCGGATCGTGGCAAACGCCACCCTGGCTGTAGGTCACGCAAGCGCTAGGCTTCTGTGACTTCGTGATGGTCAGAGCAGGGCCAGGCTGCAAGGGAACAGCGCGATAGCCAGCCACACAGGGTGGTTAATGGCTGTGGAGGGCAAGCCCACCCTCTATTGCCTCCCTCCTTCAACTGTAATCTAACAGATGTTGATAGAGGGCAATTTCACTCACGTAGATATTTATAGAAGAGTATTCAAGATGAAGAAAAAACCTGCAAGGTTGAAGAGACACAAACCCTTTGATTAGGACTGAGTCAAAAGAGGGGGTGCACAATGGGAGGACAGTTTTTATAAAGTCAGACTCAGTCCTGATTGGCTCATGATTGTATCATCCCAATCTTGGAGGCTAGCTCCGCCCACTATAGAGAATGGCACATTTCATTTCTGAAACTAAAAAAAATTGAAAATTTGTAGAACAGTGTAAGCTGTGAATGAGAAAAAAGATAATGCATGCAAGTGAATAGTTTCTGCAAAAATGAGGAACAGAGAAAGATATTGTATAATGTGTGCAGATAGATTGTTGCAAGGTATATAGTTAAAGAGCAAGGAATAGTTAAGATTGAGAGGTTCGGAAGAAATGCCATTTTGATGGGGAAATGATTAGGAAATGAGTGAAAAGAGTTAAACAAAGAGCCTCCAGTGGAATGAATGGAATTAAAAATAATAACTATGAAATGGTTTGGGGTGAAACTGAACTGAGAGAACACCTGCAAGGAGTATTTTAGAGTTTTATGTGGGAATGATAGTAATATTGTATGCCAAACAGTGAAATTGAAGCAAATGCTATAAATGTTACTGTTCAATGAGAAAGTGATAGAAATGCTGGAAGAGTACTCAATATAAGTAAGGTGATGGTATAGATATTATAATTGGAGAAATGCCAAAATATGAATGTGGTTTGCATATGGAATGGTTGTGTGGGTGTGAAGTTTGCATCTGTGCCCGCTGTCTGGGAGATCTGTGCAAAGAACATAGCAAGAACAAATGCACAAACTACAAGGGCATTGGATTCTTAAGTGTGTCTAAACAAGTGATTGGCAGAATTATGAATGAAAGAGTATGAATAATGACAGTGAGCAAATGTAGATGGATGCTGAATGAATTAAATTGAAAACAAAAATGTGTTATTAACCTGGAATATATCCCAAAACCGCTGGGGGAGCTCATCCATCAACACGGGGTGAGTTTTCAATAGTACGCTGATGACACCCAGCTATACATCTCCACCCTGTACCACTTCAGGGAGGCAGTTGTTGTGTCCCAGCACCGCAACCCACAGAAAAACACATACACAACGGTTTGCTACAAAAGCAAAAGGGGTCCTTTTACTAATGAAGATGCTTAGTAAAAGCGCAGGGGTTTAAAGTCCATAAACAAACATAAAGAGAGTCTCGGGGAATAAAGTTCCTTCGTCTCTTCGTGAGTTATTAGCCAAAGTTCAAATGTTCAAAAACAAATACCAATTAAGTCTCTCCTTATCTCTTTCACTCACTCGAGTTGGCTGGCATCCCAGGAATAAGCATTCCAGAAGTTGTTATTTCCAAACAAAGGATTCAAAACAAGAACTCCGATGCAAAAGGACTCTGAAGTGCTCGCAGAACACAGGTGTGTTGCTTCCAGCACCAAGTGCTGAGTGCACCAGTCCTAAATAGTCTGAGGGCGTGGCCCATTAGCCCTCAGCTTTACCTGCAAGGAGACCTCCGGCTGTAAAGCCAATCCCTTCTGCTGGCTGCTCTGCGAGCCCTAGCATCCAGCAGAGGCTCCTCCTCCTCTGAGGACTCACTCTGCACCAGCTGAGAAGGTGCAGAAGGCCCTGGCTGCTTCTCTGGCACTGAGTCCTCATCGCTGTCAGACTCAGGTGCCAGGTACACAGGGTGTTAGTGCCATGCCACGGGCGGCTCTAGGTCCTCCGGATCCTCAACCAGCTGCACGGGACGCGGGCAAGCCACAACAGCAGTGGATGTAATGTGCCGATGCCTGGACGATGTTAGGATCTGGATGGGGAGGAACAGGTTCAAGCTCAACCCTGAGAAGACTGAATGGCTTTGGATATTGCCCCCTAAGGACTATGTCGACTGTCCCTCCTTGGTTCTTGGGGGAGAAAAATTAGCTCCCTCAGAATGGGTTCGCAATTTGGGAGTTCTCCTAGATCCACAGCTAAAATTAGACCAACATCTTATGGCTGTGGCTAGGGGAACCTTTGCACAGGTTCTCCTAGTGCACCAATTGCGACCATACTTGGAGAAGGAGCCTCTACTCACTATCACTCATGCCCTTGTCACCTCTCGATTGGACTACTGTAATGCGCTCTACATGGGGCTACCCTTGAAGAGTATCCGGAGACGTCAACTGGTGCAAAATGCGGCTGCGCGTGCTGTGGTGGGTGTCTCAAGATACACCCACATAACACCCATACTCCGCCAGCTGCACTGGTTGCCCATTGGTCTCCAGGTGCAATTCAAGGTGTTGATTATCATCTTTAAAGCCCTACATGGCTTATTACCAGGTTACCTCCGGGACCACATCCTACCTCATACTTCCCTTCAACCAGTTAGGTCCCACAGAGTGGGTCTCCTCCAGGTCCCGTCAGCCAAACAATGCTGGCTGGCGGGGCCTAGGGGGAGGGCCTTCTCTGTGGGGGCCCCTGTTCTCTGGAACCAACTACCCCCAGAGATCTGAATTATCCCCATCTTGCTGGCCTTCCAAAAAGCCATTAAGACATGGCTCTTCCTGCAGGCAGGGTGATTTGAGACCATTTCACATCTTAGGTCTCCCCCACGTATGTATGGTTTTTCTATGTTCTTTTAAATTCTTTTTAAAACTGTTATTAAATTATTATATTGTTTAGTTGTTCTTTACATGTTGTACGCCGCCCTGAGTCCCCAGGGAGTAGGGCGGCATATAAGAACACTAAAATAAATAAATAAATAAATAAAAGTGCTTTTTCAAAAGGCAACTGGACTTTGTTTTTCCTTGAAGACATTTCGCCAATCAAGAAACTTCCTGGATGAGAATCAAAACATCTTCAAAGAAAAACAAAATTCAGTTGCCTTTTTATTATAAAAGTAACAATATAAATGATTACATCCTACTGATAGAAAAATATGTCCAGCTGGACACAGGAACAGCAAGAGAAGAATGAACAAAGAAACAGAAACTACACATGCGCAGTAAATCAGGGCATCATGAGACTGTGTTGACATTAGATAAGAGTATGACCAAACTACCGTAAATCTCAAACTGGAAGCACAGCTGATGAACAAAAAAAAATGCAGTGACAAACTCCTTCTTTGTCAGTTGAGCGGACATCAGGAAAAGTCATTAAGTAAGGCACATCTTCCCATGCAAATACTCATGTTGAGCTACTGGAAGTGGTTTGTTGAGCATATCAGCAATCTGATCACATGTAGGCATATACTGCAATTTTACAAAATCTTGCTTCGCTAATTGTTTAATATTCTTATAACGAATGTCAATGTGTCTGGACCTGGAACCTGTGAAGTGTGATTCAGAAATATAAACCACCGATTCATTGTCTTCCATCACGGTGATCGGTCGGATCGGGTGTGTCCAGATATCTGTGACTAAAGCATCAAACCAAGTTAGAGAATTACATGCATCAGAAACACTAGCATATTCAGCTTCAGTAGAAGAACAAGAAACAAAATTCTGTTTACGCACTTGCCAGTAAACAGGACATCCATTTAAAAACATCATATAACCTGAAGTACTTTTATGTGATTTCTTATCACTTGCCCAATCAGAATCAGCATAACAACATAACTCTGCATGATTAGTATGTGTTGGTTCTAACAATAACTTCATGTGCTTTGTGTGCTTTAGATATTTCAATAATTTCTTAACACATGACCAATGAAACTGTTTTGCCTTGCCTACATGTTGAGACAAGAGATTAACACTAAGTGCAATGTCGGGTCTGGTCCAACTACTAATATATAATAGTGAACCAATAACTGAATGATAAAGTGTCTGATCCTCGAATTCAGGACCTGGTTCATGTGTCAAGTTGTGAAAATCTGTTTGCATAGGTATGCATCCTGTGTTAGCATCCTTCATGTTGCAATGATGCAAAAGTTGTTCAATTTTATCTTCTTGTGAAAGACTATACTCCTTTTGTGTTTTGACAATCTGAACACCAAAATAAGTGTTAATATGACCTAAAGATTTCAGTGTGAAATATCTCTGTAAGCCTTTAGTAAACTTCTCACTCATCTGCTTATTTGGACCAATATTTATTTATTTATTTTATTTATTTAGATGCTCTTCTATGCTGCCCTACTCCCTGAGGACTCAGGGCGGCGTACAACATTTTAAAGAACAACTAAACATTAAAATTATTAAAAACAATTTTTAAAAGTATCAAAAACAACATACAGTAACATGTATACATGGGGGAAAGTAGTCTCAAAGTCACCCCGCCTGCACGAAGAGCCATGTCTTAATGGCTTTTCGGAAGGCCAGCAAGGTGGGGATAACTCTGATCTCTGGGGGTAGTTGGTTCCAGAGAGCAGGAGCCCCTACAGAGAAGGCCCTCCCCCTAGGCCCCGCCAGCCGGCATTGTTTGGCTGACGGGATCCAGAGGAGGCCTGCTCTGTGGGACCTAACCGGTCAAATATAAACAATATCATCAACATAAACAAGAATTATCTCATATGCATTATCAGATCTTTTTGTAAACACGCATTCATCAGTTTCAGACTTAATAAAGCCCATTGAATTTAGTTTGTCAGTAAGACATAAATACCACATTAAACCAGACTGTTTCAGACCATAAAGACTTTTGTGTAGAAACCAGGTATCCCCTTCTTGATGTCGAAACCCTGGAGGACCTTTTTTTTAAATAAAAAAGTTTTAACAGTACAAAGTATAATAGCACTTTCTTATATACCGCTTCATAGTGCTTTACAGCACTCTCTAAGCGGTTTACAGAGTTCAGCATATTGCCCCCAACAATCTGGGTCCTCATTTTACCGACCTCGGAAGGATGGAAGGCTGAGTCAACCTTGAGCCTAGTGAGATTTGAACAGCTGAACTGTTGAACTAGCAGTCAGCCTGCAATGGCTGCATTTAACCACTGCACCACTTCAGCTCCAGTACAAACATTTTTCTCTTTTCTCCCCCCCTTCCCCCTCCACCCTTCCCACCCTTCTTACCCTCCCCTCCACCACCACCTGACTTCCCAGAAAAAGCACAAAGTATAATCAAAAACAAACATAAAGCTAAGATATGCTAAAAATTATTAATTCTAACATTTTTCTAATTCTTAACTCCTTATTTCTCAAAAACTTAACAACATAAACTAAAAATCAAACATTTATCATTAATAAACTATTTGGGTCTTCTTAATCTGATACTTTTTTTGAACATAATCAGTCCACCTACTCCATTCCAATATATATCTTTCATTTGAATGATCCTTAAGATATGATGAAATTTTTGCCATTTCAGCCAGATGTGTAACTTTTAGTGTCCATTCTTCAATAGTAGGCATATCTTCCTTCTTCCAATACTGTGCCACAAGTAACCTGGCAGCTGTTATTAAATTCAAAACCAAGTTAGGTTGTGAAGTTGGGTACATACAAGCTAGGTTTTTTGGGTCTAGGTGCCATCTATAAAACATTTTATAAAAATTTTCTCTTAAATTTTGAGCCTGTGTAAATTTAACATTTCTAACCCATATCTTTTCCCATGTTTCCATCATTATAGGTTCTCCAATATTTTGAGCTCATTTTATCATGCAATCCTTAACTAATTCTGTTTCTGAATCTAGTTCCAGTAAAATATTGTACAATCTTTTTATGTTCATTGGGCCCTTATTTTTTATTTGTTGTATCAAATTATCATCATTCTTCCCAATACCAGTTTTTTGATCATCTCTCCATCTAGCCTGTAATTGTCCGTATTGCAACCAAGTTCTGATTAATCCTTCTTCTCTTAGTTTCTCCATTGGTTTTAGTTGTAATATAATTCCTTCTTCTTGAAGAAGTTCTTTATATGTAATCTTATCTAATTTTTGCTCTAAATTTATATTTTCTATCACGTGTCTGGGTACTGTCCATAAAGGTAACTTATCATTTAATTTACATTGATACTTTTTCCAGACACGCAATAAAGCATTTCTTATTATATGACTCTTAAAAGCTTTATCTACTTTTTTATCATACACTAAATAGGCATGCCACCCATAAATCAAACCATATCCTTCAATATTTAATACCGTCTTCTGTCAAATTAATCCAATCCGTAATTGCTGAGAGAACTGCTGCTTCATAGTACAATCTTAAATTAGGCATTTTAAGACCACCTCTTTCCCGTGCATCTTGCATTATCTTCTGATTTACCCTCGGCTTCTTCCCTGCCCAAATAAATTTATTTATACCCTTTTGCCATTCCTTCAAATTTTCATCTTTTTTAAGTATTGGTATCATTTGAAAGAGAAACAAAAATCTTGGTAGAACATTCATTTTAACTGCAGCAATCCTACCTAGCAAAGACAATTGCAATTTTTTCCAATTTTCCATATCTTTCTGTATTTTTAACCATAGTGGCTCATAGTTATGTTGATATAATTTCATATTTGTGGACATAATATAAACCCCTAAGTATTTAATCTTTTTGACTATCTCAAAACCTGTTACCCTTTCTATTTCTTCTTCTTGGCTTCTTGCCATGTTTTTAGCTATTATTTTTGTTTTAGTTATATTTATTTTAAAACCAGATACTTGTCCATATAAATTGATTGTATCCATCAGAGTTCTAGTAGATTGTAATGGTTGGGTTAACGTAACGACCAGGTCATCCGCAAATGCTCCTAGCTTATATTCTTCCTGTCTAATTTTTATTCCCTTTATTGTGTCAAGCTCTCTTATTTTGCTGAGTAATATTTCCAAACTCAAAATAAACAGTAAGGGAGACAAGGGACAACCTTGTCTTGTTCCCTTTTCTATATTAAAAGTATCTGTTAGTCCACCATTGATTATTATTTGCGCTGTTTGTTTTTGATATATCGCCCTAATAGAATGTGCAAAATAATCTCCAAGTTGTAACTTTTCTATTAATTTTAATAAAAACTGCCAATTCAATCTATCAAAAGCTTTCTCAGCGTCCAAAAATACTAGTACTGCGAGTACCTGGTTGTTGTTTCCCAAGTACTCTAATAGATTAACAATGTGTCTAACATTAGTCTTCATTTGTCTACCAATTAAAAACCCCGTTTGATCTTGATGAATCATCTATTGCATAACTATCATTAATCTATTTGCTAAGATTTTAGCAAAAATTTTATAATCTATATTTAAAAGTGAGATCGGCCTATAGTTTTTTGGATCTGTATGATCTTGACCCTCTTTTGGGAGCGGAGAAATAAAAGCAGTCTTCCATGTTGGAGGTACATTACCTCCCTGTTGAATGTTAATAAACAATTCTTTAAGTGGTTTCACCATCTCTTCCTGCAATTTCTTATAATAAACAGCTGTTAGACCATCTGTCCCCGGGGCTTTACCCACTTTTAACTGTTTAATTGCCAATAAAATCTCCTGTGAAGTTATCAATTGATTTAAAGTATCCCTCTGCTCCTTAGATGTTGTATAAATATTCTGTTTCTGCAAAAAAAATTCTATATCCTCTTCTTTAACTTTGCCACCAATATATAATCCTGAATAAAATTCTAAAAAGGATCTTTTAATAAATTCTTGTTCAAAAACTTCTTTACCCTTATATTTAACTCTTTCAATAATTCTTGATTTCTGTTTCTTTCTTAGCGTGTATGCCAACCATCTACCTGGTTTATTAGCGTTGCTAAAAGTATTAAATTTAGCATATTGTAAATTAGTTGCCACTTGATCTGCCATTAACATATTAAATTGACCTTTTAATAAATTAATTGTCTCCTTAATTTTCCTGTCTGTTGGATTAGAAATTAAGGCCCGCTCCTGTCTTTTAATCTCCTCTTCCAATTCTTCCCTTTTTTCCGCTTTTCTCCTTTTATATTTGTTATTCAAATATATCAAAATACCTCTCATGTAAGCTTTACTTGCATCCCAAACCATCTCCATAGAGGTGCCCTTCTGCATATTATTAACAAAAAATTCTTTCATTAATTTTTTACACTCCTTCACATTGTCTTCATATCTAAACAAATTATCGTTTAACCTCCATGACCTTCTAGATCCATTTCCATACTCCAATTCCAACCAAACTGGGCTATGATCTGTCAATGTTCTTGAGCATATCTTTATCTTCTTTACCCTAGAAAGAAGGTTGTTAGTGATTAGTATAAAATCAATCCTTGAAAAGGATTGATGTCTATCGGGGAAAAAAGTAAAATCCTTTTCTTCTATATTTTTTTCAAGCCAAATATCCCTCAACTCCCAATCCTCCATCATCTCAAAAAAGGATTTAGGCAATCTTGCTCTTGAATAAAAATTTTGCTGAAACCCTTCTTGTCTTTTTTCACGTCCAGTACACCATTCCAATCTCCTAGAAGGATGCAGGTTTTATAATCCCATTGAGTCAACTTTGAATGTAGAAGATCATAAAAATTTTCTTGTTGTTGATTCGGGGCATATACACCAATCACAAGTGTTTTCTCTCCTTTAATTAAAAGTTCAATAGCTAGAAATCTTCCTTGATCATCTGCTTCAATTAGCTTAGCAATCAAATGTCTTTTTACATATATAACGATGCCATTTTTCTTTTCTGGTACTGCTGTTACAAAATGTGTTCCTATTCTTGTATTTATCAAATATTTTTGGTCTTGTGTTCTAATATGTGTTTCTTGTAGACAAACCAAGTTGTTGTTAAATTGTTTAAGGTAATGAAATATTTTTCTTCTTTTCTGTGGAGAGTTTAAGCCATTAACATTCCAAGTTAGGAATCTAATTCCCATCTAAAGGGTTCTGAAGTGTCTGGAGCATTGTCTGAAGATCTAGCTTCTTTAATTCCTTTAGTCTCGCTCCTCCCACCGCTTCTGTTTTAGTAGTTTCTTTGGATGCCACCTGCAGTTGCTGTTGAATCATTGCTTGTTTACGCTTGGCCGTTGTCACTCTAGTCTGTCTTTGTTCTTTTATCAATTCTTGTTCAGCTAACCCCGGATGTTGATCCAAATGAATTATGGCCATATCACTTTGACCAGACGAGGCTCCTTCTTCCTGAATTTCGGTCAGTAATTCCTCTCTTTGTCTTACTCTGACATCCTCCTTTCTCTTCGTTTCTGGTGATCTTGGTGTCCCAGCCTTTAAAACATATGTATAGAAATCTCTTGCTTTCTGCATCATATTAAGCTGATGTCTTTCTCCAGCATAAATCAGTGATATTCCGGCTGGGACCTCCCACCTGAACTGTATTTGTAGTTTCTTAAGTTCTTCCACCAGAAAGGTATAATCCTTTCTGGCTCTTAGAATTTTTGGAGGAATCTCTTTCGTTGTCATCAATTCTTGTCCATCAACCTGAAGCTTATTTTGAAAAGTTGCCTGTAGGATATCATTACGTAGTGTTCTGTTAGTAAAGTATATTACAATATCTCTTGGCAGGTTTCTCTGTCTGGCCACCCATGAATTAACACGATATATTTTATTCATCTGCCATCCCAACTCTTCCTTCTTTATTTCCAACGCTTGAGCAATCGCCTCCGATATCAAGTCTCTCAAGTTCTCACATTTATCCTCTTTTACACCTCTAACTCTGATTGCAAATTCCATATTTCTATATTGGATCATTGTAATTTCATCTGCATCATTCTCCCTTTTGTTCTCAATTTCATCTACTTTTCCACTCAAAGCTGTTGTGAACTGTTTAATTTCTTCCACTTGCTGGTCTAAGACCTCCAAATTGTTTGCCAAGCCTTTAAATGCCATTAAGATATCTGCCCTAATTTGATTGTTACGGGCTCCAATTTGATTTATTTATTTATTTTGGTTTTCTTATATGCCGCCCAACTCCTGAGGGACTCAGGGCGGCGTACAGCAGAGAAAATACAAGAATAACCAACACTAAATAGTACTTAAAATCACATATAAAAATTAAAAAGTCAATATTAAAACCATACAACAACCATACAACAACCATACATACTCGGGGGTGAGCTCAGATGGATTAGGCTCTACCCCCAGCCTGCAGGAAAAGCCATGTCTTAATGGCTTTTCGGAAGGCCAGCAGAGTGGGGATAGTTTGGGTCTCTGGGGGAAGTTGGTTCCAGAGCGTGGGGCCCGCCACAGAGAAGGCTCTCCCCCTAGGGCCCACCAGTCGGCATTGCTTGGCCGATGGGACCTGGAGGAGGCCAACTCTGTGGGCCCTAACCGGTCGAAGGGAAGTGTGAGGCAGAATGCGGTCCCGGAGATAACCTGGTCCTAAGCCATGAAGGGCTTTAAAGATGGTGATCAACACCTTGAATTGGACCCGGAGACTGATGGGCAACCAATGCAGCTGGCGGAGTATAGGTGTCACGTGGGTGTACCTTGGCACACCCACCACAGCACGCGCAGCCGCATTTTGCACCAACTGAAGTCTCCGGATACTTTTCAAGGGTAGCCCCATGTAGAGCGCATTGCAGTAGTCCAAACGGGAGGTGGCAAGGGCATGAGTGACCGTGAGTAGAGCCTCCTTCTCCAAGTATGGCCACAACTGGTGCACCAGGCGAACCTGTGCAAAGCCCCCGCTAGCCACAGCAGAAAGATGATGATCCAGTTTTAGCTGTGGATCTAGGAGGACCCCCAAGTTGCGGGCCTGATCTGAGGGGGTCAGTTTCACTCCCTCAAAAGCCAAGGAGGGACAGTTGTCATAGTCCTTAGGAGGCAATATCCAAAGCCACTCAGTCTTGTCGGGATTGAGTCTGAGTCTGTTCCTCCCCATCCAGATCCTAACATTGTCCAGGCACCGGCACATTACATCAACTGCCTCACTGAATTCAGACGGGGTGGTGATGTACAGCTGGGTGTCATCAGCGTACTGGTGAAAACACACCCCATGTCTACAGATGATCTCCCCCAGCAGTTTCATGTAAATGTTAAACAGGATGGGCGAGAGAACCGATCCCTGAGGCACCCCGCATAACAGGGGCCTAGGAGACGATCTCTTCCCTCCTGTTAACACCGACTGCATCCTATCGGCGAGATAAGCGGAGAACCACCGCAAAACGGTGCCTCCCACTCCCAACTTGCCGAGACCATGCAGAAGGATACCATGGTCGCTGGTATCGAAAGCCGCTGAGAGGTCAAGTAGCACCAGGATGGAGGAATTCCCCCCATCCCCCCATTGATCAGAGATATCTTGTATCTTGTCATGAATTTTCTCATTAGTCTCATCAATTTTTGCACCAACAGATTCAATTTTTGCATTAAAAGTGATGGCCATTTCAGCCTGCATAACTTTAAGAATTTCTTGTAACATCCCCAGAGTTAGAGGCTGGGTTTGTGTTGAGAGGGATTGCAGCTTAGAAGTGTGGAGGGGTGAGCTCTCAGCACTGCCCACTCCTTTAGAAGGAGCCGTCTTCCCAGATTTGGAAGCCATTTGAATTTAAACAGATCTTTATGTTATTCCAAATTACTTTTGTTCAATGCCAAAAAGAAGAATTCCTCAAAGTCAAACTCCAAGTCAGAATTAAAGTCAGAAGTTCTCCTGCATAAGCCTGCTAGCAAAACGAAACTTTCTTTATAACTTTCACTTTTCCATGCCCTTTCAGACTTCAATCGCCATTTTAAACCAGCTTGCTAATTTGTATCTTCCGAAATAAGAGTCAACATAGAGTTAAGTATGGTTACTTGCCCAGCTTGTCTCCTGGCTTTTTCTGCTGCTGCTGTTCCAAAATTGAAATCTATCATTTAAAGCAGGGTTGGTCGCGATCTTCTTGCTCCACTAAAAAGCGGAGATGTCCCAGGTCCGGAGCAGTTGACAGGTTTCCAGGGAGCCCTCACCCTTCGCGCCTCAGGATTTTCTCCTGGGACACTTGGGGGACTCTACCTGTGCCTGCCTGCTCTTCACCCTCCCCTTTGCCAGGGGAGGGGGTTTTCGGCCGCCAGTTTTTCAGCTGTTCTGGCGGCTTGAACAGTGCCGGGGACTGGCGCTCGTCGAGGAGCGTCTTCGGAGAACGCGGAGCCAAACCGGAAGCACCCTGGAGGACCTTTGATGTATATCTCCTCATCCAGGTCAGCATTCAGATAAGCTGTGTCAACATCGAACTGGAAAACTTCTAAAACAAGGATTGTAGCAGTAGCTAAAGCAATTTTTACGCTTTCACTTACTGTGGGTGAGTAAGTATTTGTGTAGTCCTCAGGATACCGTTGAGCAAAACCCTGAGCTACAAGTCTGGCCTTGTACAATTACTCACCATTTGGCTTCTTCTTGATTCTGTAGTAGACTCTTCGAGTGCCAATAACTCTTTTGTTTGCTGGAGGTTTTGAAGGCATAAACACCTTAAGTTTCTTTAGACTGTCCATTTCAGTTTGCATTGCATCGTACCACTTCTCTTGCTCTGATTCAGGAAGATGCTTGATTTGTGTGAACTTATCAGGAGGAAGTGTAACATTGCAAATCAAAGGCAAGGGTGCTTTTGTCAGTTGCACGAATATCGCTGTGGAGGAATCCCTTTTGTGGCCCTCTTGGAACGCCTTGGAACAGTTGTCCATTCTTCTTCCATTTCATCCTCATCTTCATCATCGTTGCTAGCATCAGCATCCGCGGCTTGCGAAGACGGAACATCAGGTTGAGAAGAACTAGTGGCTGGAACATTTGCCTGTGAATCTTGGCCATCAGGCTGCGTGGCATCAGCAACATCATCTCTAGGAAAATAAACTCCAGGATCATTGGAATGAATCCTGGACCAGTCAGAATCTTCCTCAAAATTGGCAGATTGGGAAATTACTATTACATGGTTAGAGTCAATAAATTTGCTCCATTTTGAATTGTCATCAATACCCATAAATCTCATCCTTTTTGCTGTTGGACCTCCTTTCCTTCTTTGAGCTAAGGGAATGTTCACCATAGCGTATGAACCAAAAATATGGAGATTCTTGAGGTCGGGCTTGTACCCATACAACATGAAGAAAGGAGTCTGATTTATTACACTGCTCCAAGTACGGTTGACAATATAATTTGCATATTTAATAGCTTCACCCCAGTATGGGTTACTGAGGTTGGCGTCTTCTAGGAGACAACACATCATGGTTTGCAGGACCCCTTGTCTTCTTTCTCCACTCCGTTATGCACCGATGTATAAGGGGCCAAGGTCTGATGAAGAATTCCATTCTTACGCATCCAGTCCTGGAACCGCTGAGACATGAATTCAGTACCACGATCACTTTGAATTCTGCTGATGCTTATTCCGTGTTGGTTATAAACAAGAGCAGCAAAGTCTTTAAAGATCTGAAAGGTCTCAGATTTTTCTTTCATAGGATATACATATCCATATCTAGAGTAATTATCAACAATTGTTAGAAAATATTTTCTACCACCTAGTGTTGGCTTGAAAGGACCTACTATGTCAGTGTGTACCAAATCAAAAATGCATGTTGACAGGCATGTAGTGCATTTTGGAATGGCTGCTGCTTTGGATTTGCCCTTTTTGCAAACAGCACAATCCAAAAACACCTTACACCCCTTTAGATCCAAACCTTTTGCGAACTCCGGCATTTTCTTAAGAACACGAAAACTGGCATGCCCCAATCTTCTATGCCACTTATGGATACACCTGTAATGCAAAGGTTTACCAGTTAGTGAATTTTCAACATTAACAGTTTTATGAGGAACCTCAGGCTTGCTCTGAGCAACCTATTCCATAATTTCCTTTTTGTTGGCTTTAGGAGTCTTTGGAGTAGCAACAGGATCTCTCACTGGAACATCTCTCTCTGGGCCTGTGCTCTCCTCTTTTGGAGTTTGTATACTTGCCTGTGCTTGCAGTTTAGACTTTGGCTTTATGTAATAAACACCATCAAATAACATGGTTTCAGCAACAATATCTCCATTTTTAACTATATAATTTGCTTTTTCAAGGTGGTAGACCTGGTACTTTAATACTCTAGACAAGTGACTCTGACTAAGCAAACTACTATTTGCTGTTGGTATATAATAAACATCAGGGATGAATGCATCGAGCTCTTCAATATAGAGAGTTCCTTTTCCTCTGACCTGACAAGGATGGTTGGAAAAAGAATAAAGTTCACGTAGTTCAGGATCAGGCTCGTGCATCTCTGTAAAAAGTTCTTTTCTGTAAGTAACATGCAATGCTGTACCACTATCCAAAGTCCACAGAAGTTGTCTGTCATATTCTGGACAAGGTTGTGGATCGTTGGTTAAAGCCAATGTGGCAAGTCGAGCTGGGACCACGACGACCTTGTCTTCTGCCTCTGCCTCTGCCTCCTCTGGAGTCTGTTCCTCTAGGCTGGTACATGATGGGAGCTGGAATTCGTTGGGGACAATCCTGGGTGGCATGTCCCTCACAATTACAGATGTAGCATCTTGGCATCCTTGGAACGTAGCTCTTCCTTGGAAGGGGTGCCTTGCTGGAGCTCTTGATGCGGGTGGTCCTCTCAAATGTGGCGTGGCCAGCATAAATGCCTCTTCTTCGGTCAAAATTCTGCATATATGATCCACTGTGCATTGAGCGATGGGCACTTGATTAATCTTTGTAATGGCATCTTTACATTCATAATTCAATGAGTTAATAATAATGCTGATCATTTGAAAATCATCAATATCATAGCCCAGTGATGGCGAACCTATGGCACGGGTGCCACAGGTGACACGCGGAGCCATATCTACCGGCATGCGAGCTGTTGCCCTAGCTCAGCTCCAGCGCGCATGTGCGTGCCTGCCAGCTGATTTTTGGCTCGTGCGGAGGTTCTGGGAGGGCAATTTTGGCCTCCAGAGGGCCTCCGGGGTGGCAGGGGGAGCATTTTTGCTCTCCCCAAGCTCCAAGAAAGGCTCTGGAGCCTATGGAGGGCAAAAAACGGGCCTGCTGGAAGTTGGGAAATGGGGGAGGGGGGTCACGCACACATGCACAGGGGGGTGGGGCAAGTGGGGGGCTTTGAATTATGGGTGTGGGCATGTATGGGTGTGCAATAGCATGTGCGCACACTATTTTGGCACCCGAGGAAAAAAAGGTTCGCCATCACTGTCATAGCCTCTTTCGCCCAAATCCTTCCTCATTCCTTTCACTTTAGTTAAATGTTCTTCAATATATTCACCAGGTTTGAATTTCGAACCATGAAACTCAGACAAGAGCAAACATGTAGATTCAATCGAAAAAGGCTGGTAGCATGTTTCTAATTGGGCCCAAATTTTTGGGCAGTTGCATCAGGTGGAAATGTAACCTGCAGTTCAGTATCCATGGACATCAATAATGTTGTGCATGCTTTAGTATCTAAGTCTCTTATTGCAGGAGTCCATGGCTGGCCAGGAGGATTAAACACCATGCAATGGGTACCTTCTCTACGGAGTAAAAGGCCAATCTCACTGACCCATGCTTTATAATTTTGTACGGAACGCTTTAATTTTGCATCACCAGCCAATGGAACAATAGCAGATGCCTGAGGAATGTACACCTGAGGTACTGGTTGTGGAAGTAAAGGCACTTGTGGTTGCTGCACTTGTGCAGGAGGCTGAGGTTGCTGTACCCTGGCTTGTGCATGGCCTGCTGGAGGAACTGGCACTTGTCTTTGCTGCATTAATTTTTCTAACTGCTTTTGCATATTGAATTGCATTTCAGATTTATCTTGTAAATTACTTTCACCAGCAGATAGTGCTGTAACATTAGTTTTGGGCATTGCAGAAACCTTTTCTTCTTTTTTAACAAAATGTGTCATCTGAGAAGGGGCAACATGACTAGTTATGTGACATGATTGCATCTCTCTGTTCTGAGTTGCCTGACACAAAACCTTCCTGATGGAGTGGCTGTGTCTGTGAAGAAGAAGGAGCCAAAATGGAGGACTCGGGAATTTGAAAAAGACAAGAGCCCCGCCCATCTGGCTTAAGTATAGAAACAATCTCTTTCACTTTTTGCAGCTCATTTTCCATAAACTCAATTTGATCACATAAACTTCTCATAGTTTTCTCCTGCATAGTTTCTGCAGTGCTTAAATGAGAATAGTGACTTTTATCTTTCTCTCTGGGAACAGGTAGCTCGGCTGCTTCTGGAATTTTAGGTCTGGCACCAAGCCTTCCAAATTCCTGGGCTTCTGTAGAACATTCTTTAGTAATTAATTGGGTGCTTGAAACTATATAAGAGGGAGTCACTGACCTCATTATGTCTTCTTCTTTCGGATAATCTATTCCAGCAGTACCGTCACCTTCCTCCGATCCGGCTTCAAAAGCTGGCGGTGTTCGAAGGTTGTTTAAAATTCTTTTGATTTCTTCATTAGTGAGATTTATGGTCTTAGACTGTGATCTGTTCCTTTCTTTTTCGGCATATTTGCAGCAATTAATTAGCGTTCCTCAGTTGCCAATAAATCTGCCTTAATAGCCTATTCGCTTATCAGTTGAGCAACAGCCAAGGAAAATGATATAAATCCTTTCAAACCATCAAACCATCATCTGCTACCAATTGTTGAGGCGAAAACCCAGCCCCGGTCCCCTTCTGGGGAAATTGCAATTAATTAGAGGTGAATGGATCTTGTTTTCCATGGTTGTATACTCTCAAAGAAAAATAAAACCCGAAGTATATATTCTAAGAAAACAATTTTATTATAAAAATACAAACCTAGCTGACTACATCTATACCGATAGGTGAAAACTCAGAGACGGACAAAGGAGAAGTAAGAACAAAGGAAAAGTGTAGACATGCGCAGTAGCTCATAAATCACAAGACACTGTTATCTCTATGTTGATATAAGTCTGTGCCAGCTACCGTAATGTCCAGAAAGCAAACTTAGCTGGCAAATACAAAAAACGCAGTGACAAAGTTATTCTCCATAGTGGGTGGAGCTAGTCTCCAAGATTGGGAAGACACATTCCATCAGCCAATCAGGACTGAGTCTGACATCATATAAAAGCTGTCCTCCTGTCATACTCCCCCTCTTTCAACTCAGTCCTAAGCTTGGACTTGTGTCTCCCCAGTTTGAAGGTTTCACCTTATTCTACCATCTTCTTCATTATTCTACCTGCTTCTTCATACATCGATCATCTGCTTCCTACTGTGAGTGACTGTCACCCCCATCCACCTTGACTGTCATCTAGAGGAAGATAAGGGGGTGTCAGGGCTTCGGCCTGGGCCACTGCCATCTGGCCCATTGACAGTTTGTGGCCCTTCCAGTTCCCCCAAGCAGCCTGGCCATCCATCTTGCTGGACTTCCACGTCACAGAAGCCTAGCGCTTGGGTGACCATTGGCCAGGGCGGCTCTGCTGCTGACCGCTGTGAGTGAGAGCCACCTCTGACTGCTAAACCTCACGCCGCAGAAGCCTAATGCTTGGGCGGCTATCGGCTCTCCTCCTGATCAGATTGCGTGCTGTCGGGCTCCCTATCTAATTGCAAGCCGGGGAGAAAGGCCTCATCCCCAGGTCTCATTACTGTCAACTGTGACACCGTTGCGGCCTGCTGCCACCCGATTGGGCCCTGTGGCGAAGATTTTGACAGCCGACGCTCCTCCTACTGGCTGTTTGGCGCGAATCCACCCACGCATGCGCAGAGGACTCTGGTGATGGTGACCTATGTCAGAGGGCCGGCAGGGGCTTCCCCGTCCTCCAGCTGGCCTGCGGAGCACGCACAGGCGCATTGGGAGGCCCTCGAGTCATCGAGGGCTGAAGGCATTCCCCGCCTTCCAGCTGATTATTGCCAGCACCGTTGGGGGCATAAAACATCTCGGACAGATGACTGCCTGCAGCTGCCTCTTGGCCATCCGGCGAGCCTGCTCTTCAGCCCCAGCAGTTCCCTGCTTGCCTGCCTTTACACCAGTCAGGCTCAGTGTTAGCCATGGCCGATAAGCCGTCCAAAGCCAAGGCCAAGGGCAATAAGGACGTGCCTGAAGGCAGGGCTAGGGCTTCCTCTACTCCTCCTACATCTCATAGGGACAGGTCCCCCCTCAGACAATCCTCGGGGGGCGAGGGTAGGAAAGGGAGCCAGGGGGAGGCCAAGCACTCCAAGGCCAGTGATAAGGCCTCTGCCCACAAAGACAAGCCCCGCCCTCCGCCACCCCCGGCCACTGCCACCCCAAGGGATCCTGGGACCTCACATATGTCCAGGTCCAGATGCTCCTCCAGCACCCTATCTCTGGACAATTTGGACCTGTGCCTTGGCAACAGCGACATATGGGAGGAGCCACGCTCAGAGAGTGCCACTCACCTGGCCGCACCCCCAGAGTCTGCGGTGGCCCAGTTTCACAGTCCAGAGGTGCAGGCCATGATCCAGGCCACCATCAAGGAGGGCATCGCGGCTGGACTGCAATAGGTAGCAGCGTCCATCCCTTCTACCTCAACTGCAGTCGCTGTCCAACCCGTGCACACGCCAGACCCGCCCTCCCCAGCAGTCAACCTGGCCTTGGACCAGGGCGAGGAGCTCCAAGCGGACTCTCCCAGATCAATGCCGGGGTTGGAGGACAAGAGTCGGGACCTTGACATGTCTTCCGATGACGACTTGGCTCCAGAGCCCCCACCATCTATGGGGCTCTTCAACCCTGGCTTGTTCAAGTCGCTGCTCCACAAGGCCAAGGCAGCCGCCAAGATCCCGCCCACCCCCATTACTATGGGGGAAGAGGCCAGCGACCCTCTTTTTGAAGAGACCATGGCACAAACCGAGGTGATTCCGGTGCCCAAGTTGTTCGTGGAGTCTGTCCTGAAACAGTGGCAGGCCCCCTTCTTGGGGCCCCAGCCATCCACCTTGGACAATTTTTTTTAATGTGGCACAGACCCTCGCGCAACATCTACCCACAGCACAGGTGGACCCGCCTATCAAGGCGCTGTATTCCTCCACCCACCTGCCCGGCGATAGCAATGAGCTGCTGCTGCCCGAGGATCGGCACACGGAGCAGGCGATCCAATGCACTCACCAGGCGGCAGCCTGGGCTGTAAAGGCTTCTACCACCGCCTCATTCTTCTGCTACACCTCCATCCACTGGCTGAAGGCGTTGTAAGACCACCTGCCCGCATCCGATGCCTGCGCCAGACAGGATATCAAAAAACTCCTGGCTGCCTCACAATTTACGTTGGATGCCACCCTGCAGGCGGCCCGCTTTGCCGCCAGAGCCATGGGCTCTTCCATGGTGGTGCGCCGTATGCACTGGCTACGGAATTGGCCAGCTGACACGCGGCACAAGTGGTGGCTGGCCATCGCTCTGGTTCAGGGTCAGTCCCTTTTCGGAGCCGCCTTGGACCCGTACCTGGTGGAGTCCAAGGACAAACAGAAAGTGCTCCCCAATTGCACTTAAAAGGGTCCTAACAAGCCGGTGGTGGCTGCCGCCCTCGCTGCTCCCACGCATACTGCTCCCCAGCGCTCCTACCGGGGCCCCCATTACAATCAAAATTGGGCCTGCACTAGTGGGAGGCAGAACCAAGGGCAGGATAGGCAGAGAGGCAACCAGTCTAACAGGCGCCCTTTTTGGGGGCAGGCGGTTGCCCCCTTCTGCCGCTACAAATAGATGACCCAGTTCCTCCCATTGGGGGCCGCCTGCGCCTCTTTGCCAGGCGGTGGGAGGACATAACAACTGATGCATGGGTCTGTGAGACCGTGTCATCTGGCCTCGCCTTAGAATTTATCTCCACCCCCCGGGATTTTTCATGAGGTGCCCCCGATCCTCCAATCCCTGGAAGCGGTCGCAGCTATCCAGCACCTGCTGGAAATTCAGGCCATTCAGCGGGTGCCGGAGGACCAGCAGGGGCAGGGATTCTATTCCATTTTGTTCCTCGTCGAGAAATCCTCGGGTGGGTGGAGAGCCGTCCTAGACCTAAAGCGTCTTAACAAATTCTTAGTCTATAAGAAATTTAAAATGCACACGTTGCAGTCAATACTGGACGGTATTCGCAAGGGAGACTTTATGTCCTCCATCGACTTAACGGAGGCCTACCTCCATGTCCCGATTCGGCCGGCCCATCAAAAATTCCTTTGCTTCTGCTATCTTGACAACCATTATCAATACGCCGCACTCCCGTTCGGCCTTTCATCGGCCCCTCGGGTTTTTACTAAGATTCTAGTGGCTCACCTCCGGTCCGTTCCAGTCCGACTCCAATGCTACCTGGATGATATTCTCGTTCAGGCGTCTACGTCCACACGGGTAGAGTCAGACCTCAGCTTGACTATAGAGACCTTACAATACCATGGCTTTTCTGTAAACTTCGAAAAAAGCCACCTCACTCCAGCTACCAGAATCACGCATCTGGGCGCCATTGTTGACTCTGTGGAATGCAAGGTGTACCTCTCCCAAGAGAGGCAGGACAGCTTGACCGCCCAACAGGTCATGGGCCAATCTAAGGTGCCATTGAGTCTCTTATCATCCCTGTTGGGGAAAATGATTTCGGCCATCCACATAACACCTTGGGCACAATTGCACTCCAGAGACCTCCAATGGTTTCTCTTGCCTTTTCAGTGGGCAAACCAAAGCAACTCCTCGGTCAACGTTCAACTCCCATCCGAAGTCCATCGTTCCCTGCACTGGTGGCGATCAAGGCGATCTCCAGGGGCACCTGCTTCATCAAGCAGCAGAGAGTCACCCTGACGACCGATGCCAGCCTACGGGGGTGGGGTGCCCACACCCTGTCGCACGTAGCGCAAGGTACCTGGCCCACGATGGAGGCTTCCTCCAACATCAACCTCCTGGAACTGAAAGCAGCGTTCCTGGGTCTCCAGCATTTCCAGCAGCTGTTGTCCGGCTGACACGTTCTGCTGCTCATGGACAATATAACCACCAAGGCCCACGTCAATCGTCAGGGGGGCACGATGTCCCGTCGGCTACTGGCGGAAGCAACAGCGATGGGCCTCTGGGCAGAGCGGCACCTCCTGTTGCTGCGAGCGGAGCACATCTCGGGGGTCTCCAACTGGATGGCAGATTGGCTCAGCTGCAATGAAGTGGACTCGGCAGAGTGGAGCCTTCACCGGGACCTCTTCCAGGAGCTGGTGGAGCGGTTCGGCCATCCACTTGTCGACCTATTCGCCACCCCGCAGAATGCAAAGCTCCCATGCTACTTCTGCCGCTACCAGGCCTACGGAGCAGAGGGGATGGACGCCCTGCATTGCCCCTGGCCGAGGGGCCTGCTCTACACATTTCCCCCCCTGGCCCTCGTCCCTCGCGTGATCTGCAAGATCCTTGCCGAGGAGGTGGAGGTGATCCTCCTGGCACCCCACTGGCCCAGGAAGGCCTGGTTTGCGGACCTCAAATCGCTGTCGGTCAGCCCCCACTGGCGGATCCCACCGACAGAGTTGTCGCTCTCCCAGGGGTCAGTGTGGCATCCGGACCCACACTGGTACCGCCTGGCACTTGAGCGGCGCACCCTAATCCATCGCGGGGTTCCCGATAGCATCGTCCGCACCCTCCTCTCCTCTCGCTGGGCTTCCACCGCCTGAATCTATGATGCCACGTGGCGGGCCTTCTGCGCTTGGTGTTCTTTGGCTTCGTTGTGTCCTGTGGACCTTTCAATCATCAACATTCTTCAGTTTCTGCAAGCCAGTCTGGACAAGGCACTGGCACCCAGCACCCTGTGTCGCCAAGTGGCGGCTCTGTCCACCGTGCTGACCTGCTGTGCCTTGCCGACCCTGTCGGCTCACCCCTTGGTACAACGTTTCCTGTGGGCGGCCTCTCAACTCCGCCCTCCTGTTGTCCATCGATATCCTACATGGGACCTGCAGAAGGTCCTTCTGTCGCTGACACGAGCGCCCTACGAACTGCTGCACACGGCGTCTTTGCAGCTGTTGACATACAAAGTGGCCTTTTTGGTCGCTATCACTTCTGCCCATCGGATTTCAGAGCTGGCGGCCCTGTCAGTCCATGCGGACCTCTGTATATTCTACCCAGACAGGGTCGTGTTACGCCTGGATCTGACGTTCATACCCAAGGTGAATACATACTTTCACCGGGCGCAGGAATTGGTGTTGCCGTCCTTCTGTGACCATCCATCGACTGAAGATCAGCGGTGGTGGCAGACCATCGATGTCTGCCGCACACTTGAGATATACATTCAACACACAGCGGACTTTCGTCGATCAGAGTCCCTCTTTGTTTGTTTCCGGCACTCCTCCATGGGGAGGAAGGCTTCTTCGGTACTGATTGGGAGATGGCTTCGCGAGGTTATCGCTGAGACTTATAATCATCTCGAGCTGCCTAGACCGCCTCACTTGACTGCGCACTCCACTTGAAGTGCAGCTACAACTGCTGCATGGTCTACCTGTGCTTCTATCGAAGAGGTGTGTCGGGTAGCAACCTGGTCCTCTCCGTTGCCATTTATTCGCCACTACAGGGTGGACGCTTTCGCTGTGGCTGATGCGGACATTGGCCGGCGCGTTTTGCAAACGGCGCTGCCTGCAGAGGACAGAGACAGTGTGGTAGACAACCCTCCCTAGGGACGTTACTGCTTGGGCATGTCCCAATCTTGGAGGCTAGCTCCACCCACTATGGAGAAAGGGCGTTGTTTACTTACCTGAACACACATTCTCATAAGGTGGAGCTAGCCTCCAAGTCCCTCCCTGATATGGGTTTGTTTTATAATTCTTGTGGTAGAATTCACTGGGGAGTACACTATGGGTCTGACCTAGTCCTTCATCTCCAGAGGGGGAGTATGACAGGAGGACAGCTTTTATATGATGTCAGACTCAGTCCTGATTGGCTGATGGAATGTATCTTCTCAATCTTGGAGGCTAGCTCCACCCTACGAGAATGGGCGTTCAGGTAAGTAAACAACGCCCTTTTTCCAAAGCATCTGAAGGCCAGACAAGGAATAATGGATAAAAGTGATCAAGGAGAGATTCAACCTAGAAATAAGGAGAAATTTTCTGACAGTGGCAACAATGAAACAGTGGAACAGCTTGCCTTTGGAAGTTGCAGAAGCTTCATCACTGGAAGCTTTCAAGAAGAGACTGGACCACAATCTGTCAGAAATGGGGTAGGGTCTCCTGCTTGGGTGGGGGGTTGGACTAGATGACCTACAAGGTCCCTTCCAACTCTGTTAATCTAATCTACATGGAGGGAAGTAAGCAATGGGATACCACAAGGTTCCATCTTAGGCCCAGTACTCTTCAATATCTTCATAAATGACTTACATGAGGGAACAGAAGGAGAACTTATCAAATTTGCAGATGATACTAAGTTGGCAGGAATAGCCAATACCCTAGATCCATGATGGCGAACCTATGGTACGTGTGCCACAGGTGGCACGCAGAACCATATCTGCTGGTGCTCACCAGCTGATTTTTAGCTCACACGGAGGCCCTGGAAGGGTGTTTTCGGCCTCTGGAGGGCCTCCAGGGGGGCAAAAACGCCCTCCTCAAGCTCCAAGAAAGCCTCTGGAGCCTGGGGAGGGCGAAAAATGGGCCTACCGGGCCCACCAGAAGTCAGGAAATGGGGGAGGGGGCGTGTGGGGGCATTGAATATGGGTGTGGGCATGTGCATGCGCGCGATAGCGTGTGTGTGCACTATTTCAGCACCCAAGGAAAAAAAGGTTCGCCATCACTGCCCTAGATGATAGGCTCAAGATCCAGATGGATCTTGAGAGACTTGAACACTGGGCCCTATCTAACAAAATGAAATTCAATATAGTAAAGTAAAGTCTTAAACTTTTTTGGTGACACCAACCCTTTAGCCAGTGGTTCACTTCTAGAATTCTTTGTTCTCGTACCGGATATTATCCTTTCATTGGCAGTACAGATGAAAACTGGACTTATGCACCTAAGTCCATGACTTTCTTGCCTAGCTGCTTGTAATCACTCAATATTGTTTTTGTTAATGTATTGGCAGAGTATTCCTTGTGTTACCAAGGTTGTGCATACAGAAACGTTTAGATTGAGATCAGTTGTGAATAAGTACTCAGCTACACACAGATACACTAACTTGAGTTAAAGTTTACTTTAAGAAATAGCATTTTCCTATAAACAGTCCAAAGTCATACACTTAATAGTCATAATAACAATCCAAATATTATCAAGTACAAATACATTTTAGCTATAATACATAACTACAACATAGAGAGAAATGCAGAGCATACATACACAATGTCTTGCTCTAGTGAGTAGCAGAGAACACACTGAGTAGCAGAGACCAAAGACAAACAGAGAGGGACTCCCAGAGAAATAAGCTGTGAACTCTAGCTCCCTCTTGTGGCAGTCTGCAACACCTCAGCTAAACAGACATACTTCTGTTAAAAGCTAAACATATATTGTCTTACCCAATCGTTATGGTCAGAGACCTAACAGTTTTCAAGTCCTTTTTGTATTATTTGTCCCTACATGTAGTAGTAGAAAAGGCTAGTAAACTCACATATAATGCAATGCGTGCGTGACCCCTGTGCCTCACCCCCCTCCACATGCACATGTGACCCCCCCACATGTGCCCCAACCACATGCGTGCGTGCATGGCCTCTGTGCTCCCCTGCCCCCGCACATGTGCATACTCCCCTGCCCCCCGCATGCGTCCCGCCACCATCCATGCATGACCACCCACACATGCATGCATGACCCTGTGCATGCACGCGTGACCCCATGCATGCCCCGGCTCCACACGCATGCGCACGCCTCCCGAATGTACCCAACCCCCACGCATGCACGGCAGAGACCCCAAAACCAGCTGGCTGGTGGGAGGCGCATGCACATGCACAGTGGAGCTGAGGTGGGGTGACAGCTCGCATGCCCGCAGAGAGGACTCTGCGTGCCACCTGTGGTACGTGTGCCATAGGTTCGCCATCATGGCTCTAGACCCTTTACTTTTTCTTCTAGTAACTTGAGTAGTTTACATTTGGTACATATATAGTTTGGGTATTCTATGGGCATAAGTGTATAAGTGGAACATGTTCTGCAGATCACAATAGTATAAGTTTCTTTTTCTATGAATGGATTTTAAAAAAAGATTGAAAATGAAAGTGTAGAAGGTTTTACCACAGATTTTTAAAAGGGAAAAATATCCAATTTAGAATTTTGAGATTCTAACAGATTTTTATATATTTAAATATTTAAAAAATTTAAAAAATGGGGGGGGGGTTAGCTAAAAATTTAAAGTTCTAACAAAAATGTCTAGTTTAAGGATTTAAAGTTTTATAGTTCAAAACTGTGTAGTTTAAAAATTTAAAGTTCTAGCAGATTTTTAAATTGTCCAATTTTTAAATTTTCAGTATTGAGTGGGCTTAAGTGCGAGGTTCATTTTAGCCTTTACTGCAATGTTATATAACTATCCCTTTCTTCCCTTCCTTCTTATGATCCTTTCCCTCCCTGCCTTCTTGTAGGCTTAATTTATCTCTTCCTTCTCTGCCTTTATATGTTCTGTACTTGCTATTGACTATTTGCCTTTAATTTTTTTCTGTGTTGTGTCCTGTGTTGTCTTTTTATCCTCTCTTCCTACTTGCTTTTCTCCTGCCACTACCGGGTATTCAGCTCTCCCTGCTTTTCTCAGTTCATGGCATTTCCCCCCCCCCCTTGTCTGTTGGTAGGGCACACGCTATTCTGTTGCCATTTTTAGTCACCGGTTCGCTGACCCGCTGTGCTGCAATGCTCCACCACCACTGACAACTTCCGGTTCCACCGATGCTCTACCGTCGCTTTCCACGATGCTCTCTGAGTTGCTCTCAGGATCTGCTTCGCTGTGCTTCTCCTTGCTGCTGGCTCTCCTTTCTATGTGTAAGGACTTGCCTCTCCTATCCCCTCAAGAAAACAGAACTTTTGAAACAAGCAGGATTTCAACAGGAACTTTTATTGGGAGATAGTGATAGCAAGAAGAGTAAGGCAGGATCTGACATTCCCGCTCAAAACTGTTAGGTTAAAAATTGTAGAAACCCCTCCCCTCTGTCCAGTCCGAAGCGAGCCAATCCACAGGTGTGAAGTTGTTGTGGGAACTTCGAGCTGAGAAGGTGATAAGAAGTTGTTCTCAGGCACTACTTGCTTGTTCCTTTGGAGCTGAGACAAAACAGATGGCCTCAGGCTCATCCCTCCCCTCTCCCATTCCCAGGAAGGTACATCAAAGTAAAGGAAAAGCCAGAAACAGAAAAAGGTTATAAAATGTCACCCAGGCCCCCTCCTGTCAGAATGGCAGCACCCCAATAGAGATCTATAGGGATCTGACATGCTGTGCCCCTAGGAGAAGGGGAGGTCCACCTGGAAGAAACAAGGAGGGGGAGGAAAGAAAACACAAGTAGTTAGTTAGACTTGTCTGGATATTGGTAGTATTAAATAGCTCTAACAGGATCCTTATGTACCCACTCATTTTCAGACAAGGGGAGGTTTTTCTAAGAGATCAGGTACTGGGTCATGCTATGGCAGAGATGTCAAACTCAAGGCCTGGGGGCCAGATCTGGCCTGCGGGATGCTTAGATCTGGCCCATGTGGCCACCCTGTAAATAGTGAAGGACTGGCCCACAGTGCTTCTGCCAGCAAAAATGGAGATCGAGTTGGCCACGTGTGGCCCTCCCAAGCTCCATTTTCACTGTCAGAGGGTTGCAGGAGGCTGTCCCAGCCAAAAACGGAGCTCTTGAGGCCCGCATGCGTCTCTCCTGAGGTCCACTTTCACTGGCAGAGGGTTGCAGGAGGCTGTCACAGCCAAAAATGGAGCTTGGGAGCCCATTTTCGCTGGCAGAGTGCTTGGGCCACCACAGGCATCCCTGACATGAGTGACATCAAGCAGACCATGCCCACCATGGCCACACCCACTCTGCCCCCCCCAGCTCAAACCCAACCCTGCTGCGGCCCTCAATGAACTCAAGGTTGACACCCCTGCGCTATGGTGTTTCCTCGAATCAAGTATTTCCCTGATTTCAAAATGTTGTTCGCCTTCAAACATAATGAGCTAAGCTGTAACAGCTTAGGTCTCAGGGGTGAGGTTATTTCAGGCTTTAGGAGGCTGCAATGAAACACCGGGCATATTTGTCTTAATTGTTTTCGGTAATTGGAGATTCACTGTAACTTGGTTTATGATACTTGTGATGGGGAAGGGTCCTATGAATTTTGGTCCTAGATTCTTTGAGGGTTGCAAGGACTGTAAAAATCTGGTAGACAGATACACCCCATCCACAACTCTAAATGGTTTTGGCTCTACCCACTTTTTATCTGCCTGCTGCTCTTGCTTTGTCTAAAGCTTTTTGCACTATTGGCCATGTATTTTGTAATTGTTCTATCCACTCCTTCAGGGAAGGTATGGTGGGCTCTTCAGCTGGAAGCTCTGACATTGGGTTAAAATCCTGACCAGTGGCCACCCATAAAGGGGTGAACCTGGTGCTAGAATAGACCACATTATTATAAGCAACCTCCGCAAAGGACAGGAGGTCAGTCCAGTCATCTTGTTGATAGTTCAGAAAATATCTTAGGTACTGTTCCAAGACTGAGTTCATACATTACGATCCACCATTTGTTTGAGGATGGTGACTCGAACTCAGTTCCTGATTGGTTCCTAGGAGGGCTAGGAATGCCCTCCAGAACTTTGAGGTCAACTGGACCCCGTGGTCTGAAATTATTCACTGTGGAGCGCCATGCAGGCGATATATATGGTGCAGGAACAGTTTGGCTAGTACTTGGGATAAAGTGGACCTGTTTCAAGGTCCTTCACCACCCAAATGGCAGTGTTTCCTGCACTTTCGGGCAGTTCCACAATAAAGTCCATGGAGATCTCTCTCCAGGGTGCTGAAGGTTTGGCTACGGGTTGTAAGAGACCAGGCATTTTCCCTTGCCGTGTTTTAGCGGCAGCACAAACAGGACAGCTGGCAATGTAGCTTTCTATGTCCTTCTTGAGGGACAGCCACCAAAACTGCCTTTTTATTAAGTGTAATGTCTTTACAAAACCAAAATGCCCTGCCACTTTGGAGTCATGGCAGGTTTGCATGAGGTTTAATCTCTGGCTGGCTGGGACGTACAGTTTTCCCCCACCCAGGACAAACCATCCTTCATGGAGCAGGAGTTTTTGTGGCTCAAGAACCACATGTCATCGACTAAAGCCTGCTTAAAAGCCAGAGTGGTGGCATTGTCTGGAGGAAGGTCTCCTTTTGCCTGTGCCCTTGCTGCTAGTGTGATGCTGGAAGTAGGGGCTTAACTATATCTGGTTTGTTACTGTTGTACTGCAGCAGTTCGACAAAGTATCAGCCAGGAAGTTTTTCCTCCCTGCGAGATAGTGGACAGTGAAGTTGAAGCACTGGTAGTATTGGATAGTTTCCTTGGAGTTTTGAGGGCTTCCAGGTTTTTATGGTCAGTCCACACTTGGAATGGAATCTTGCTCCCCTCCATGGGGCCAAGTGAGGAGGGCCCAGCAGACAATGTATGCTTCTTTCTCCCATACTGCCTATTGCTGCTCCATGTCTGTTAGTTTTTTCAAGGTGTACACACAGAGCTGCAGCTGGCCCTCCTTGGAGTAGGATGACCCCGACTGCCACATCACTAACATCAGCTTGGATGATAAAAGGTTTCTCCGGGTCTGGGTGTTTTAACACCGGCTCAGTGGAAAAGGTCTCTAGCTTTTCAAATGCCATTTGCCATTCAATGGTGCATTTTAGGGGCTGGCTAGGTTTTGGTTTGTCCCCCCCTGTCTTTAACAAGTTAGTGATAGGGAGTGCAATCTGGACAAAAGCTGGTATGAATTGCCTATAGAAATTAGCAAAGCCAAGGAAGCTCTGTAGTTGTTTCCTTGTGTACAGAGGCGCCCATTCGATCACTGCCTGCACTTTTTCTGGGTCCATTTCTACCACCTCATGGGAGATGTGATCTTCTCCTTCTGAAACACACTTGGAGAGCTTGGCATAAAGCTTTCTGCACAGAGCTTGTTTAGGACCATGTGGACAAGTTTCACATGCTCTGCTTTCATTTCAATGTAAATTAATATGTTGTTAAGGTACACCAAAACCCCTTGTAAAGGTGACATGGAGCACCTTGTTTATCAACTGCATGAACACGGCAGGGGCCCTTTACAGTCCATGTTAAATTGAAAACATCCCAAGGGGCAGTTGAAAGCAGTTTTCCATTCATCCCCTTCTTTAATTCTGACCCAGTAGGTCCAACTTAGAAAAAATCTTTCCCTTGGACAGAGAGGGTACCCATTTTCCAAGCAACTGCCTTCAGACCTCTATAATCCACACATAAGTGAAGGGACCCATGAAGAGACCCATGAAGAGACCCATCTTTCTTCTCCTGAAACAACACCGGGGTAACTTGGGTCTGGCCGGTTGAATGAAGCCCTGGGCTAGGTTCTTCTCTATAAAGGCACATAGCTCCTCCAACTCCCTGGGGGTCATGGAATATAGTTTCGGCTTTGGCAACTTAAACCTGGGGACAATCTCAATTGCATAGTCTGTCAGCAGGTGGGGAGCCTGTTTCACTGAATACTTTGGCTAGGTCTTGGTACTCTGGAGGAATGCCTTGCAGTGGCTTGCCTTTTGAAGCTGCAGCTGCTTCCTTACTTGGCCCACCTCCCTGCTTGTGGCTGATATTGCCAGGGGCTGGTTCCCCTCTTGGGAATCCCAAAATCCCCTCCTTCCAGTTCACTTGTGGGTTCCAACATTTCAGCCAGGTAAGCCCTAAGAGCAGGGGCCATTCCATCCCAGGTGCCACTATAAAGATTAAAGTCTCATTGTGGCTCCCCATGGCTAACTCCAGAGGCTGGGTGGTAAATGTGACTAGGACTCCGCCCGCGATGGGCCCATCCAGCTGACAGTTTCTTAGTCTTTTTAGGCAGACCTCCAGTTTTCCCGCCAGGGTTGAGCTTATTAGTCATTTGGTGCACCCTATGTCTAGCAAAGCCCTCAATTTCACTCTCTCCCTGAGCTGGGGATTAACAGTTCTAGGAGCAAGGTGACTGGCTTGATCAGTCCACTCACCAAGGGTTCATCTTTGAGATTGCTGTCAGATGGCCTGGGGTCTTCTTCGGATGGGGTTGGAGTTCCCCTCCCGATTTTGAGGATGGACGGAATTCTACAACTTTGCTGCTCTTCAAATCAGTGTCTTTGATGTGCTGGGTGGCTTTGTGGTCAGTTTCCCTCTGGGTGGTGATCTCCCTTCTTTGCCAGGGTTTTCATTTGGCATTTGGTGGCTCAGTGGCCTTCCCTTCTGCATTTGAAGCAGGTGGTTCAGTGCGGCGGTGCTGCCTGTGGTTTGGTGGCTTTTCGCTTCCCTTCAAGTGGAGACCTCTTCCAGCCTTGGCCAGACTGGTACTGGTTCCTTGCTTGGTCAAACTCTGCCTCCTCCGGCAGGATGTACCAGTCATGGAGACAATTCGGGCCCCCACAGGTGATGCAAGCATGGTAGAGGTCATCATTCAGCCCATCCTTGAAACAGCTCACCAGGATGTCTTCTGGCCAGTGCATGCAGCAGGCCAGGTATCAGAATTCCTCTGTATATTCAGCCACCGAGTGGCGACCCTGCCTCATGGTCTTGATGTGATCCCTGGCTTTGTGGTCATCCAAGAGGTCATCAAACCTCCATCTGAAGGGTGTCATGAAGTGATCAAAGTTCTGGAGCTCCAGGGCATTCGTGGTGTGAAGGGTTTTACCATCCACTTTGCAGCAGCCCCCTCCAGAGCCAGGGTAACAACCCTGACTCTGGGTTGGAAAATCTCGCCCATATTCCTGCATGTAGGTGAGGACATGGGCAAGGAAGAACCACAGCTGCTGGAGGTCCCCATCAAACTTGATACCCGGGAGGGCACTTGTCATTCAAGCTGGGGGGCTCTTTCTGCTCCTGACCTGGAGACATTAAACAGCACCTAAGTCTTGGCATGGAGGGTTGGCAGGGGTGGCAGCTGCTCTGTCTATTCCGGTGGCCAGAGATCCCCGGAGTGGGAGTCTGCCTTTCCTGCATCGGTCCCCCCCCCCCCATGCCTTTTGTCGACCCCATCCATGCAGCCCATAGCATCTCAGGGAGTCATGTCGGTGTACCTAGAGGCACCCACTACTGCCTGCGCCGCTGCATGACATGGCATGTTTCATGAGGCAATCCCCTCATCTAGATCATGGTCATCAGACAGGGCTTCCAGCTCACGCCTCTAGCCGTACTGCCAACTACTTCAGGCAAGGGTGACTCCTTTGGTTCTCCCTTCTCAGTTCTCTTTCTTTCTCATGCTGATAGACCATCTTGGCTTCGCAGGTTCTTCCAGGCCAGCCGATTCCTCCGTCCTGCCTCCAGATGCTGCATTGGTTTGGGTCATGGTGGAGGTTTTCCCCCAGCACTCAGCTTTTCTGTGTTTGCTGCCCTGGTCAGATATTCTTTGCAATAGAGTGAAGCTTTGCTGATCTTGCCTAATGTAAGGACTTGGCTCTCCTATCCCCTCAAGAAAGCAGAACTCTTGAAACAAGCAGCATTTCAAAAGGAACTTTTATTGGGAGATAGTGATAGCAAGAAGAGTAAGGCAGGATTTGACATTCCTGCTCAAAACTGTTAGGTTAAAAATTGTAGAAACCCCTTCCCTCTGTCCAGTCTGAGGTGAGCCAATCCATAGATGTGAAGTTGTTGTGGGAACTTCTAGCTGAGAAGGTGATAAGAAGTTATTCTTAGGCACCGCTTGCTCATTCCTCTGGAGCTGAGACAAAAAAGATGGCCCCAGGCTCATCTCTCCCCCTTCCCATTCTCAGGAGGTACATCAAATATAACAAGAGAAAAGAATAAGGAAAATATTGGAAGATATAAGAAAGATAATGATGTAAATAATAACTATAAAGAACAAACATGTTTTTGTATCACTAGGCTGTAAAAGGATAGTGTCGACAAGATGGTTGACATGTATGTTCAATGTTTTCTATACTCAAAGATATTTGATACTCTATTTATATATACATATGTTTATATATGTTTTTATGTTTGTTTTTATGTTTGTTTGTCTTTTTAACATAATTAATAAAGACCATTTAAAAAAACACAAAGTAAAGGAAAAGCCAGAAACAGTAAAAGGTTATAAAATGTCACCCAGGCTCCCTCCTGTCAGAATGGCAGCAATCCGATAGAGATCTATGGGGACCTGGCATGCCTGAAAGTACCTAGTAGATAATCAATAATTTAGCAAAAATATCTGCTTTTCATTCTTCTCCAAGTCAATATTTAGATTCTCAACACTAAAATTTGGTATTGTATGTTCATTCTGCATATAGTCACTATCATTCACTTCTGAAAGGTTCTCCAGAACTTCTGATACATTTTGTGGTTGCATGATTTCAGTTGTGAGATGAGATGGACTACTCTTCAGAAGCAGTTCCAATGATATTTTATTTGAAAAACTAACATGGATCTCAGTTTTAGAAAGGTCTTTGGAAGAGGCTGTGTTCTAAAGATGCCATGGTCAATCCTATCAGTTCAAAGAACTAATCACAGAAGCCAATATGGAACAATAATGGAATTTATTTAATATCAGAGAATAACATAATACAAGAATTTGACGGGATCTTGGAAAGAAATTAGTCCAATCCCCTAACCACTGCAGAAATCTACAACTCCATCAGCTCCAATAGACACAATCCAAGTTCTGTTCAAGAAGGAACAGTGAATGAGGACTTACCACTTCCAGAAACAATTTGTTCCACTCAGGGGTGGGTTCCAATTTTTTTTACTGCCACTCTGTGGCCGTGGCTTAATTTTGTGGGAGTGGTTTGACAGTCATGTGACTGAGTGGGAGTGGCTTGATGATCATGTGACTGGGTGGGAGTGGTTTGGCAGTCATGTGACTGGGTGGGAGTGGCTTTGCAGTCATGTGACTGGGTGGGGGTGGCTTGGTGACCATGTGACTGGGTGGGCATGGCCAACTCGACGTCACTCATGTCAAGGGTTAGGGTGCCTGGCCTCTCCTCGCCTCAAAGGCCTCAATGAGATACAATTTCCCTATCTATTTACTACTAGTGAACATCCAAAATATGCTATTTGATCCTACAGTATGTGTATATGTCATATGTGTACATACATATTACACAGGCACACAAAAATATACATTATCTACTATATATACTGTATGTGTATGCACACGCACATGCACACACACACACACACACACACACACACACACACACACACACACACACACCTCTTCTAAAACTATACACATTCAACCTCACTTACTACATTTGGAAAAACACACCTAGAGTCCACTTTCTGCCACACATTTAACCATAACTTCTGTACATTAGAACATTACACATGCCTTCAGATGTATTTCCCTAGTTTGCACATGACTGTTAGAGCCAGGAGATGTCATGGATTGAGTAAAATGTGGTGAAACTATCTTAACAATGCTCTTGCTTAGCAATCAAAATTTTGGGCTCAATTGTGGTCATAAGTCAAGGACTATATCTGCCTTCCTCTGCATGGCAGCCTTGTCCTAGTAAACTCCTTCTCCTTTCTGGCAATTTTCCTCTCTGTTAGAGGCACTAAAATAATCCAGACAATGTAAAGTTTCCTGCTGCAGCAGGGGGTTGGACTAGATTACCTCCGAGATGTCTTCCAGCCCTAAATTGCTGTGCTATTTCAAAGTGTCTTCTGAAGCCACGTCTAGTGCCAGGCTTTGTGGTACTTCCTTCCTCTTCTTTCTCTCTCTCTCTCTCTTCCCTTCCTTCCTTCCTTCCTTCCTTCCTTTTTCTTTCTTTCTCTCTCTCTCTCTTTCTTTCTCTCTTTGTCTCTTTGTCTCTCCCTTCCTTCCTTTCTCTTTCATTCTCTCTTTCTCTTTCTCCCCCCCCCCTCTCTCTCACACACACCTTCCTGGTCTGGGCACAAAGCACCTGTTGTTACAGAAGTTTTCATTTCTCTCTATAATACACCTGATACTAATTAATACCCTATCTCTCAACTACGTAAAGCCTATGCATATTTACTTGGCAGTTAGGCTATTCTCTTTCAGTGGGATTACTCCTAATAGATACACAATCATGATTGCAGGCAGGCAGCTAGCTCCATTGTTTAATAGGCTCTAAGTAAAATTTCTACATTAACAAAATTTATACCTAAACAACAGAATATAGGAGCAAAAAATCATAGCAATAGTCTGTGCTATGCTTTTCTTATTTAAATGGAAGTACTACCCATTTTAACCAGACATAAAGACTCATTAGTTTGGAATATTAGTATATTTCAGTTTGCACTGAACCTTGATAGTACTTTATCTGGTGGATAAAGTCGCTCAGATCCAGAATGACCTGTACTCCGATTGGGCAGTACAAGTCGAGATGACAGGGGCAGATCCTGTCCCTATTTTGTGGGAAGTATTTGAGTGTGCGAACCCTGAGGAAGTGGACAAGGCCATGGGAGCTGTGAGCTCCTCCACGTGTATTCTGGATCCATGTCCCTCCTGGCTGGTTTTGGCCAGCAAGGAGGTGACACGAGGTTGGCTCCAAGTCTTGGTCAACGCTTCTTTGAGAGAGGGTTTTATCCTGCAGCTGCTAAAGGAGGCGGTGGTGAGGCCCCTTCTCAAGAAGCCTTCCCTGGACCCAACTGATTTTAAGAACTTTAGACCAGTCTCCAACCTACCCTTTGTAGGGAAGGTTGTGGAGAAAGTGGTGGCGCAGCAGCTCCAACGGCTCTTGGAAGATAAGGATTATCTAGACCCTTTTCAATCGGGTTTCAGGCCCACCTACAGCACAGAAACAGCCTTGGTCATGCTTATGGATGATCTCTGGCAAGCCCAAGATGGAGGTCACTCCTCCATCTTGGTGCTACTTGACCTCTCAGCAGCGTTCAATACCATTGATCATGGTATCCTTCTGCTCTGGCTAAGGGAGCTGGGAATGGGAGGCACCGTACTCTGGTGGTTCTCCTCCTATCTCTCCTTCCAGTTGCAGTTGGTGTTGGTTGGGGGGCAGAGGTCGACCCCTAGACCCCTTTTATGTGGGATGCTCCAGGGATCGGTCCTATCCCCCTTACTATTTAACATTTACATGAAACCGCTGGGTGAGATTATCTGCCGGCATGGGGTGAGGTTCCAGCAATATGCTGTTGATACCCAGTTGTACATCTCTACCCCATGCCAAATCAGTGAGGTGGTGAATGTGATGTGCCAGTACCTGGATGATGTGAGGGTCTGGATGGGAGTCAACAGGCTCAAACTCAACCCGGACAAGACCGAGTGGCTATGGATGTTGCCTCCCAAGGACTATGATGTCTGTCCTTCCTCGGTTCTGGGGGGTGAAAAACTGTTCCCCTCAGAACGGGCTCGCAATGTGGGTGTCCTCCTAGATCCACAGCTAAAATTGGATCAACATCTGACAGCTGGACTAGGGGGACCTTTGCACAAGTACGTCTTGTGCACCAGTTGCGGCCCTTCCTGGATCGAGAGGCGCTTCTCACAGTCACTCACGCCCGTATTACCTCACAACTTGACTACTGCAAAGCGCTTTACATGGGGCTACCTCTGAAGAGCGTTCGGAGACTTCAATTGGCCCAAAATGCAGCGGCGCAGGCAGTAGTGGGTGCCTCTAGGTACACCGACATGACTCCCATTCTCCGCGAGCTGCATTGGTTACCCATCGGTCTCTGAACGCAATTCAAGGTGTTGGTGATTACTTTTAAAGCCCTACATGGCTTAGGACCAGTGTATCTCCAGACCACCTGCTTCCACATACCTCCCTGAGACTGGTTAGAGCCCACAGAGTCGGTCTGCTCCAGGTTCCATCCGCCAAGCAATGTTGGCTGGCGGGCCCGCGGGCAAGGGCCTTCTCTGTGGTGGCCCTGGCTCTCTGAAACCAACTGCCCCCGGGGGTCCACGTTACCCCCACCCTCCGGGCCTTCAGAAAAGCCATAAAAACTTGGCTCTGCCGGCAGGCCTGGGGCCAATGAGAGTAACACCTGGATACATTGCCCTCTGACTGAAAAGTGTTTGAATGGGTTTTTAAACTTTGTTATTTGTTTTAAATGTTTTTTAAATGTTCTCAATTTTGTTATTTGCATTCACTTTTGTTAATGTATTAGCAGAGTATTCCTTGTGTTACCAAGGTTGTGCATACAGAAACGTTTTAGATTGAGATCAGTTGTGAATAAGTATTCAGCCACACACAGATACACTAACTTGAGTTAAAAGTTTACTTTAAGAAATAGCATGTTCCTATAAACAGTCCAAAGTCATATACTTAATAGTCATAATAACAATCCAAGTATTATCAAGTACAAATACATTTTAGCTATAATACATAACTACAACACAGAGAGAAATGCAGAGCATACATACTCTAGGCCTTGCTCTAATGAGAAGCAGAGACTACACTCTGAGTAGCAGAGACCAAAGACAAACAGAGAGGGACTCCCAGAGAAATAAGCTGTGAACTCTAGCTCCCTCTTGTGGCAGTCTGCAACACCTCAGCTTAACAGACATATCTGTTAAAGGCTAAACATATATTGTTCTATCCAATATTAGTTATGGTCAGAGACCTAACATTCTCCCCTTTGGGTAGATCAATATATAATACCTTACATCTTTAAACCATAGTTTTCACAACACTCTTTGTGTTTAATTGCACCTTGCGCTTTAGTGAAATGATCTGCAATATTCTGTTCAGTCATGCAGTATTCCAACTTAACCATTTTATTTTGAACACATTGTCTAACATTCAGATATCTCAAATCAGTATGTTTCGACCTTGTTTTCACAGCTAAACTATTAGCCATACTAATGGCAGATTGATTGTCTTCATACACAATAAATGGCTCCTGTACAGTAATTCCTATATCCTTTAACAATTGTTTATAATACACCAATTCTGTACACATTAATGATAAACTCGAGAATTCTGCTTCCATAGTGGATAAACTAATATGTTGTTGCCTAATAGATTTCCACCCTATTAAAGCATTACCCAACATTACCACTATACCTGATGTTGATTTGCGAGTCATTGCATCAGTAGCAAAACTTGCATCAGCATATGCAGTTAACACTAATTCATTTCTCGGTTCTAAATATAAAGAATAATGTATTGTGTGCTTTAGGTATCTAAGTATTCGTTTAGCTGCTTGCCAATGCCTTTCATTTGGTTCAGCATTATATCTAGCCAGTTGATTTATGCTATAAGATATATCTGGTCTAGACCAATTACTCAAATATGAGAGAGTACCAATTAGAGACTGATATATCTCCTTATCAAACACAGGACATTTAGTATCACTATTTGTAAATCCCTGATCCATTGGTGTCTTAGCAGTTTTACAATTCTCCAGATTATATCTTTTTAACAATTGGCTAATCTTCTTAGCTTGCGAAATTTTGAATCCTCTATTTGTCTTCATTATATCAAGACCCAAATAATGTTTAATCTCTCCTAAATTTCTAATCTTGAACTTTCTTTGTAATTCAGAAACAATATCATTTGCTTCTTGTTCAGTCTTTGTTATAATCGCTATATCATCTGTAAATAATAGCAACAGAGAAATCAAACCATCTTTCTCTCTCCTAAATAAACAAGGATCAGCTATACCAGCTTTAAAATCCATGGAAACTAATTCTTTTACAATGCATTTATTCCATTCATAACCTGATTGCTTTAAACCATAAAGACTTTTCTTTAATTTCCAATAATCATTTTTTCCATCATCTTTTAAACCTAATGGCTTTTTCATATAAATGGTATGTTGTAAAGGTGCATGTAGATATGCAGTTTCGACATCTACATGATTAATTATGCATTTATTTTTCGCTGACCAAACTAATGCTCCTCTCAATGTATTTGCTCTCAGACTAGGTGCAAATACCTCATCATAATCCTTATTTGATTGAGCAAACCCCTGAGCAACTAATCTTGCTTTATGGGTAACAGTGCCATCCACACCAGTCTTTAATTTATACACCCATCTGCAACCTATTGCACGCTCACCTGGTGGTAACTTTACATCTTCATATACCTCAAGATCCTTTAAAGATTTTAATTCCTTATTCATAGCTTCCTGCCAAGCTACCTGTTCCTTTGTTGGATACAGCTTAAGTTCATTATAATTAGACGGTTCCACATTAATCTGGCATACAATACTTGCCTGATATCTATCAGGTGGACGTCTCTCCCTAGTTGACCTCCTAGGCAATTTAGTACAAGTTGTTGGAATTTCCTCTTCCTTTTCCTCCCCTATCGAAGTATCTTCTACATCATCCATAGATGGTTCCTCTATTGAGGATTCTTTCACTATCCTATCATCAGTACTATTCTTATCAGAATCATCAGGAAACAATGGATCCTCAACAACAATACTATCTTGTTCCTTGTATTTCTGTTCCAGTTTACTCCATCCAACATGCTCAAGGAATTTAGCACTTGCACTGCAATATACTCTAGTAGTACCTGGCTCCCAGAATCTAAATGATCTATGATTAGATTCATACCCTACAAAACATAATTTCCGTGCTCTATGTTGTCCCTTTCGCCTTACTTGAGTGGGAATATTCACCCATGCTGGTGCACCAAATGTATGCAAATAACTAAGATTTGGTTTCCTACCATACCAGCGAGTAAATGGCAATTCACCAGTTGTTGCATTCACTACATTGTTCAAAACATGGTTAGCACACATTATAGCTTCACCCCAGAGCCTCTCTGGTAAACCAGAATCTGAAATCATGGTTCTAGACATAGCCTGTAATGTCTGACCTCTACGTTCAATATGCGCATTATGTTGTGGCCGAAAAGGAGCAGAACGCTTATGTTCAATACCAGCTCTCTTTAGCATATCTTCAAATCTCTTATTGGTAAACTCAGTACCATTATCTGTTACTAAACTAACCAGTTTCTTATTCATTTTTCGTTCAACAAACCTTAACCAGTTTACAAAATGCTGATATGTTTCTGTTTTTGTTTTCATCAGATAACAGAAACCATATCTAGAAAAATGATCAACTATGCTCAATATATAACAGGCTCCACCTAAACTGGGTTTCTTAGGGCCAATGAGATCAGCAAATACAACCTCTAATGGTTCCTTGGTTTTAAATCCATTTAACCTGTTTGCAGGAATTACCTTGCTCTTTTCCTGATTGCAAGCATTACAATTTAAATATCTTGCACAAGGTTTTAATTTTATACCATTAGATAACTCAACAGTTTTCTTTAAAATTTTGAAATTTAAATGTCCCATACGTCTATGGAGCAAATGAATACATTCGTCATGAGACTTTCTATTTTCATAAACTGAATTAGCCTTATTTAATGGACTATCATGGATAATGTATAAGCCATCATGCAATCTTGCAGTAACTCTTTTACCTTGTTTTTCAATTAAACATTTATCTCCCTGAAAAGTTACCACAAACCCTGCTTTTACCAATTCTCTCACAGATAGTAAGTTATTTTTAAGGTTAGGTACATATAACATTGGTAAACTTTCATTAATACATGAACAATATGCATTACCTTCTCCAGATACTCTCAATTTCCAGCCATTTGCTAATGATACATGCTGGTTACTTTTAGTCATATTAACAAATCTCTCTTTACTTTTAGTTATACACTGAGATGCTCCACTGTCTATTATCCAGATATCATGGCTTACAGTTTTATTTGTACTTGATATAGCTACACTGACATCATTATAAGCTCTCTGCATATTACTAGCATTCTGCTTTTTACCCCTTTTACAGAATCTGGCTATATGACCTTTAGCCCCACAAGAATAACATTTCCTAACAATATAGGCAGTTGAAGACCGTAGTTGTTTCTCTCTCTGTGGTTCTTCCTGTGGTTGTTTCTCTCTCAGTTGTTTTCTATCTTGCCTTCTTCTAGACTCTTCTAACAGTCTTCCTATTATGCCAGTCAATGTCAGTTCATCTCTGGCCAAAACTTCCAGTGAAGACACATAATCATCATAAGAGTCATCCAAAGAAGAAAGAATAATATAAACTTGATGCAACTCTGAGAAAATAAATTCTTTTTCATGTAGCTCTTGTAATGTTCTCTTCATAAACTCCAAATGAGCTAACATGTTACCACCTTTTAACAAACGTGCTCTGAACAGTTTACGTGTAAGGTGTATGTGCGCACCAACACTATCACGAACATAAAGTCTCTTTAAGGTACTCCAACACTTGGCAGCAGAATCTTCACCATGAATATGGACCAGTTGCTGATCACTCAGTGTCAGTCCAATAATACTAAGAGCCTTTTCATTATCCCGGTTAAAGGCAGCTATTTTCTTCTTATCTTCATCATTTGTTGGATCCCAAGCTGTTATATCAGGTGGATTATTAACCACAGTCCATAATCCTTCTTTACGCAAAAGTAAGCTGCACTTCATAGACCAGGAAACATAGTTAGTTCCATCTAACCTGGTTATCAGGGATAAGCTAGTTGACTGTTCTTGTGCCATTGTTAATTTAACAGTAAACCACAAGTTAGCTGTCTGAGTATGAAACTGAATATTCACACTAACTCTCAATATCTCTCTGGGCCCATAACCAGTGTTAATGTATTAGCAGAGTATTCCTTGTGTTACCAAGGTTGTGCATACAGAAACGTTTTAGATTGAGATCAGTTGTGAATAAGTATTCAGCCACACACAGATACACTAACTTGAGTTAAAAGTTTACTTTAAGAAATAGCATGTTCCTATAAACAGTCCAAAGTCATATACTTAATAGTCATAATAACAATCCAAGTATTATCAAGTACAAATACATTTTAGCTATAATACATAACTACAACACAGAGAGAAATGCAGAGCATACATACTCTAGGCCTTGCTCTAATGAGAAGCAGAGACTACACTCTGAGTAGCAGAGACCAAAGACAAACAGAGAGGGACTCCCAGAGAAATAAGCTGTGAACTCTAGCTCCCTCTTGTGGCAGTCTGCAACACCTCAGCTTAACAGACATATCTGTTAAAGGCTAAACATATATTGTTCTATCCAATATTAGTTATGGTCAGAGACCTAACAACTTTATTTCTGATGTAAGCCGCCCAGAGTCCTTGTGGAGTTGGGCAGCATATAAATGCAAATAAATAAATAAATAAATAAAAATACTTGTTTTCCTTACAAACTAGCTCAACTTTGTTTCCTTTAAATCTTGCTTTTGTTTCACACCAATTGCTTCGGACAGAGAGCTCCATTTTAAGGGAAAGAGAGTAAAGTGGGGGGTCTTTGGAAATAGCACTGTGAGAGAGAAGGGGAAAGGCACGCTCTGGATTCTCCAAGCCTTCCCTGAGCCGGGAAGCCCTCCTCATTCTCATTCTTCCCAATCACTTCCCTTCCCACTCCCGGATCCTTCTTCCCCTCTCCCCCCTCGCTTCCTTTTGCTTTTAGGGTGGGAGGGAAAACCAATAAAATGGGAAGGAGGCAAGGACAGAAAATGATGCATGGTTGCAAAACAGGAGAAGGACATTTTTCAGCCGCTTTCTGGAACTGAAAAGTTGAGGGGACCCAAGCAGGGGTGGGTTCTAAGTTACCTCGCTGCCGGTTCACTTCCTAAACGATGGCAACCGCATGCACAGTGCCGGAAACTCAGCTTTTGCACATGTTGAGAAGAAAAATAAAATTAAAAATAAAATTTAAAAAATAAATTTAAAAAAGAAAGCTGAAAACAAGATGGCTACCACATGCACAGTGCCGGAAACTCGGCTTCTGCACATGCTCAGAAGAAAAAAAATTAAAAATTCAAAAAAAATTCAAAAAAAAAAGATGGCGGCGCCCATGGACCGGCATTGACCAATCCGGTTCGGTGACGTCATCATGATGTCACCAGCGGGTTGCTACCGGTTCGGGCGAACCAGTCCAAACCGGGAGGAACCCACCCCTGGTTCCACTGCTAAAGAACTCTTAACATTATGAATATTTTTCTTTTATATAACCCAGGAAAGGAAGATTTAGAAGCAGAAATAAAGAATTAAATGCAATGGATTCAAATATATTTTATTCAAATTAATTGTCTGAAAAACTAGGAACAATTTTATTTCAAGTGGATATTAATTAATATCTATACTCAAAATCTAGATTAAGCAACCCAGTAATTTCAACCTGCATCCTTTTGCCTTGTATGATGCTTCCTAATTAGATATATAAGGAATTCCTGAAAGGTTTAAAAATGTTTCTGTCCTGATAGAAACTGTTTCCATAGAAACATCAAGAATACTAGTTAACAGAAGCTTTGGCACCTTACTCCTCCCCAGACAAGCTATTTCACAAACGAATGATTTTTGCAGCTCATCCTATAGAATATTCCATGAAATAGTGAAAAAGAATATAGGATCCTTAGCCTAGTTCCCTTATGCCCCCCTTTTTTGTTAGTAATATTTCTGTGATTCTACTAGGATATATGGTACAAAGGGTTGCACTTTAATTGAACTGTCAGCATCTCCAACAATCCTATAAAACTTTGATTATGCACGGCAGGGTTAGTGATATACTTGTTATTGTGGATGCCCTATTTGCTAAACCTGAACACCCCTACCCCCGACAGGTCAAACAACCCAAGCAACCTTCCTGTCATTAGCTAGGACTATTCCTACCTCACTGCTGAGAAAATCACACAAGCAAAGACTTCAAAGCCCAACCAGGACTGAATTCGACCAGAAGCTAATCACCCACAAATCCAGCTCAAATGGCAATAATTGGCTAAACTGCTCACCTCTCCAGAGCACAGCAGTAATTTGGGATAATAAAGAAAAGAATTATTCAGCTAACTGCCTGAAATGTATGTTTTCTGACCGACACACTTCACATTTTAATAATGATGGACACAAAATCCAACTTAATGTAACATCTACTGAATAATAAACCTAACACTAAAAGAAAATGAAGTATTTTAATGGCCTATATTATTTCACAAAAAGATTTCATACTTCACATTATAGACCAAAAAAGATTTGAGAGCAATCCTTATGTTGTGAATTGCATTTTATTTCTGCAGTAAGTGAAAGTTCCAAGTTAAAAATAATATATACTGCATCTATACCTCAAAGCTGTGCAAAGTGAATGTCACTGTGCTTGTGTCTCTTTTGGGTTTTTCAAGAGACTTTGTTTACCATTTCCTCTCCTTCTAGAAGCTTAATTTGCATGGCACAGGTCCCTGCTCCAATCCTGAGCACCTTGAGTAACAGGCTATTTCTGCCTAGAACTTTTGAAAACTTACGCTGGTCTGTATCATTATAACTAGATAGGTCTCACTTATTATAAAATAGGTGATAAACCTGCAATTATTTTCAGCAATAACACCCTTCCTATGTTACGATGAAGTAACATAGCATCCTCTAGGTTAAACCATAACTCTCAAGTACAGTAGTGAGTTCTTTTAGTTTTTAATTTATTTTAAATCACCATCAATGTATCATCTTTAAAGCAATTTTCCTCAAAATAATTGAAATATATGTTATAACTGTCATTACAGTATCACAAAGTCAAATATATGACTATAACATTGGTCACAGTTCAGGCAATTGTGGCATCCAGTCACACAAGAAATGTGTTTTTAAAATAAGCATGGCAAATTCACACGAGAATGAGGAAATTTTCTGAAGGAGCATAGAACCTAGATAATGAAAGAAAAAATGTGTTAAATGCATCTGGGCATCAAAAGTTTCTTGGCTATAACCAACAGATCTTCTGATTATAAGATGCTTTTTGGGTTCAAACTTTACAGATATTGTAGAAGTTGGCTTATAATATGCATTGTTAAACACATTTCCCCCAGGGAAAGGCAAACTATAATATAGAATAAAATTATCACTGCATACTATGTAGCCCCATAATAATCTATCCTGGTTCCTTATAAGTTTATTTTGCACTTCCATTCCATGGCAGAAATAAAATATAGAAATCCTAAGAATATACAGTATATTGACAGTAATATAAAATTGATTCCACAAATTGCATATGATTCCACAAATTGAAATCAAAATAGTATACACCAGCTCAGCCCTCTCCCTTATAAGCCACTTTTCTATGCAAAAGATTTTATTTGGAACAATATTCAATTATATCATTCCATATCTGTTTCTGAAATACAACTATCATTATATAATTATTTTTTCAGCTTCAAATACTATATATTTTTTCTGAAACTAAACTGAAACTTAAAGTCTGATAAAGGTGCAAAGCTTTTTGATTGATTCCCATGCTGGATAAAACCAGGCATTTTTCTGTGATTAGTGAAACATGTAAGCAACTCTATTGCAATTTATCTTAAATATTTTTTCTTGCCTATTCAATTTCTATTTTTCAATACTTGAAACAGAAATAGGATGATTGATTATAGTGGTTCAATCTTGTTCAGTATTAAAGAATGACCAGAAAGCAAGCTAACTAGCACAAAAAAAATGCAGAATGGAAACTAACAAGATAATTCACTAACTACAGTACACGTTTTGTGTTCTGAATGCTGAAATAGTTTGTGGCCTTTGGGTCGCTATGATCCAGTACTACAGTTGCCACATGATCAGCATTAAGTTGGTGTGATTGGCTTTTCTGCCTCCCACCTAATTTCTATTTTAAACTCATCCTTGATATTAGGCAATGATGAAGTGCTGAATTTGCATACATTTCAATGCATTAACATGCAAATGAATAATGACCTTTTCTTCCTCTGTGAAAGTTGGCAACTATGAACTACTACAATTCCTGGAGGATTATATTCTACTGCAAGCGATATGAGTAATCAGGAGAATGTATTCATTTCCCTTGAGTGTAGTCCTTGCAACTGTCAATTCCATCAATGAACATTTCCTGCTATTGTTTTAGTGTACTTCAGGGAAGCAAACTCCAGGATTTTTTCCCATTTAAATCATACAAAAATTATTATTCAAATCTCAAAACTCCATAAGTGTCCTATTTGGATTTGTTTTTAAAACTGTTTGTTTGTTTATGACATGTGAGTAACCAAAGCAAAATATAATTTTATATGGTATTCCAAGATTCTTTTTCAAATTAGACTAGATAATGTGCATTAATTGCAAATAATTAGATATTTGTCAACATAAATTTAACTGAAGTTGGAAACAAAGTAAAAAAAAGGAATACTGATATCATTGTTCCAATATTCATGGTTTCAGACTGCTTATAATGAACTGATTTTCTTCCACATCAAGGAATCTTTTTTGATGGTAAAACAAATATGGATGAAAATTTCAAAGATTAATTAAACTCTTCACTGACATGCCAGTCAGAATTTATTTGGCTGTTTCCCGCTTCTTCAATAATCCACAAAATCTCACTTCTAAGGAACATTCCTAATATTGCATTAATGATTTTTTTTCAGAGATAAAATTGCATAGATTTAGGATAGCAAGCAGATACCACAATTAAGAAAACTATCTCAGGAAGCTTGTCTACTCCCCATGTCAACAGAGTCCTTATTAGTTCCTGGGAGCTTCATAACATTTTTTTCCCAAAAAGTTTTTTTATTTTTTCCTCCACCACTTTTACAATTCAATAAACATATACCTTAAATTATTACAATAAAATACACAGTTTTACATTTATACTCCATCATTCAAAAGTCAATATCTTATACATACGCTTATATCATAAATCATCAGTCTATTCTACTTTTTTCCCATTGCACTCCCCCTCTCTACCTCCATCATCTCCTCCTACTTTCTTACTCCTTCACTCCTCCTCTACTCTCTCTACTCCTTCTCTTCCTCCCCTCCTACTTCCTCTTACACCCTCTTAGCCTTCCCCTGAGTACTCTTTTATCCTCTTAAGTTTAACAGACTGATGATACAATCTCAAATTTAGACTCTTCATATCCCTTCTAAGAAAAAAATATTTATTTTTATATCATTTCTTTATATATAATACTTTGTTTCTAGGTATATGCTGCTAACTTCATCTTACCTCCACAAAAAAAAAGAAAGAAAAAAAAGAAAAAAAAAGAAAAAAAAGGAAATCTAGTTTTGTCATCTGGGATATTTACCAATTATTTTTCTAATTCTACTCCTAAATTCTCCGCTGTTAATTTGTTTCCAAATTAGTTATTATTCTCCTACTTAATTTTAGGCCAAATTGCTTCCTCCACTTTTTTGTCTCTTAATTCATTGTTTATGGTTTTTTTTTAATCCTCTATTTCAGTGGTTCCCAAACTATTTCAGTCCAGCGCCCCCTTGATGCTACAAACTCATCCTCACCGCCCCACCCCACCCTCTCAGGTGGGCGTGGCTTAGTGGTCAGGTGACCGGCTGGGCGTGGCCAACTTGTAAAGTGTGGTGAAACTCACTTAACAATGCTCTTGCTTAGCAATCAAATGTTAGGCTCAATTGTGGTCATAAGTCTTTCATTCTTTCTTCTCTACCTACCCACTTCTTTCTTTCTTTTTCTTTCTGTCTTTCTTCCTACCATCTTTCTTTTTATTTCTTTCTTTTTCTTTCTTTCTGTCTTCCTTCCTTCCTTCCTACCATCTTTTCTTTCTGTCTGTCTGTCTGTCTTCCTTCCTACCTACCATCTTTCTTTCTGTCTTCCTCCCTCCCTCCCTTTCTTTCCTTTTTCTTTCCTTCTTCCCTCCCTTGCCTCCCTCCTTTCTTTTTCTGTCTTCCTTCCTACCTACCTACCATCTTCCTTTCTTTCTGTCTTCCTCCCTCCCTCCCTCTTTCTTCCTTTCTTTTTCTTCCTTTCCTTTTTCTTTCCTTCTTCTCTCCCTCCTTTCTTTTTCTGTCTGTCTTCCTTCCTTCCTTCCATCTTCCTTCCTTCCTACCTACCTACCATCTTTCTTTCTTTCCTTTTTCTTTCCTTCTTCCCTCCCTCCTTTCTGTTTCTGTCTATCTTCCTTCCTACCATCTTTCTTTCTCTTTCTTTCTGTCTTCCTTCCTCCCTCCCTCTTTCTTTCTTTCCTTTTTCTTTCCTTCTTCCCTCCCTCCCCTTCCCTCTCACCAGCCGTGGCCAGGCTGCCACTGCCGCTCACCCAGGCTGATGGCTTGGTAAGCGTTCTCCGGGTCATGCACCAGGTCGCAGAGCACCATCAAGGCCGGCTGCTGTGTCAGCAGCTCAGGGTGTTGCAGCTCTTCATTGAGCTTGGAGAGGCCTTGGCGGCCGAAGGCCACAAGCGCCTTGGTGGGGTCGATGTCGGGGGGCAGCTGGGCTGAGATCCGTGAGTGCACCATGCCGGAGGGGAGCCTGCCGAATTGTGGGTGCCGTGTTGCTGGGGATGCCAGGCGGGAAAGTCCGTGCACGCATAGATTCCGCAGCGGGGCCTTCCCATGGGTCTGTGAGCGCTCGCCCAAGCAACTTTGGGTGCGGTCGGCTTCCCTTGTCGCTGTGCCGCACTCAGTACTTAGCACTCGCATTCCATGCTCTTGTGTGCAGGGCAGCCCATTCTGAAAGAAAACATGTCGCGTTTTCTTTCAGAATGGGCTGCCCTGCACACAAGAGCGAGGAATGTGAGAGAGCTTCAAGTGCTAGGTAGGATGCCCATTGTGCGGTGGGACGCAGTTTGGGGTGACCAGTCATGTGGGGCGGGGTGGAGCGGAGCCTGGGTGGGGGCTAGGCAGGCCGCGAGACGGGCATCATACCTAGCACTTGTAACTCTGTTGCATTCCACGCTCTTGTGTGCAGGGCAGCCAATTCTGAAAGAAAACATCTCGCATTTTCTTTCAGAATGGGCTGCCCTGCACATAAGAGCGAGGAACGCGAGGGAGCTTCAAGTGCAAAAGCATGGCGAACCACCTACCGCCCCCTGGCCTCTCTCACCGCCCCCCTGTTGCCACCCTTGCCTCTCACCGCCCCCCTAAGAGTTCCTCCTGCCCCCTGGGGGGCAATACCGCCCACTTTGGGAACCACTGCTCTATTTTATCACAAACTAAATGCCCAATTATACATTCCAATTTCTTATATTAATCATAAAATTTCTTCTTTGGTTATTTACATTCAAATTAAATATTTAACACTTGAAATACATGGTTTTTAAATTTTACATTTGAACATATCTCATGTCTAAAATAATAATACACAATCATAATATGCTTTTTCGCTTACTAATCATCAAAATTCTTTCTAAATTATTCAATTAAGTATTCAACTCTTAAAATAATACATTTTTTTCTTTTAAAGGTTTTTGTTTGACCAAATTTCATATGTAAAAAACGAGTACACAATCATAATATACCTTTTGAGCTCTAATATTCATATTTATCATTCATTCTTCTCATATTAATTAACATTATTTTGTCTAAAATATCAAAACTTTTAATTCATTGAACAATATTAATCTGTATATAAAAGGACAGAAATTTTTTTTCCAACTCTTAAAAAATAATAACTCTAAATAAGAAAAAACATTTCCATAATATTTCAATGTTATCATCCATTCCCTTTTAATTTCTTGACTAATTCATTTATATATCCACCCCCATCTGATTAAATTCTTTTTCCTCTCTCTTTTAATTTTATACCAATAAGTTCTCTTTCCCCATGCTCTTTTCCTCCCTCTTAAATTTACTTTCTATATATCTATATATATATATATATATATATATATATATATATATATATATATATATATCATTCTTTTTTCCATTTTATGTATCTCAAAATCCTTATTATCAATCTGAACATAGTTATTCTTAATATCATCATCTCTATTATCCTTGTAACTATCATCTTTATCTCTATTTTCACTGTTAAACCCAGTGGAATAATTATCATTAACATAATCATTAATCAGCATTGCATTTTCAATATTATTTCCCTTCTCACCATCATTTATAATATCTTCATCACTCTTCTTTTCTTCTTCTGTTCTCTTATCCATTTTTTCCATTTGTACTTCATTTTTCCTGTCTCAAATGCTCCAAATACAGATCTTCTAAAGTTTTCAAAAAGGTCCTTCATAAACTCAGCCAATTCTTCATAGTCAATTCTCTCCATTTTTAAAGTCCCAGTTCTTAATTCTTAAATCCAAAGCTTAAATAGATTCAATCTTTAATCAAAGTTCTTTCAAAGAATTCTCAGTTTTCAGTTCTTAAGTCCAAAGCTTAAGTAGATTCAATCTTTAGTCAAATTTCTTTAATCAGAATTCATTCAGGGATGCCATCAATTCTCAGTATTCACTAATTTCCATGTCTCAGATTCAGAGATCAAATATTTTCTACCATTCATTCAACTGCATACAATATGTTCCACAGCCTTTTGTAGTTTGCAGGTTTGTTCATACTTTTTCTTATCCAGACCAGTCCAAATATTTTCTTTCAAATACTCTGTTCATATCCAAATCAAGCCAAACACTTTCTTTTGAAAAATAACAGTTCAGAAATAGTTTCTTTGTTCAAGGCCACAGCTGTCCAAACAACATGACACTACTCCCATATCAGTAATTCTTCCAGCCACCAGATGGCACTGTCCAGTTTACTTTCTTTGCTCTGTCCTTCCTATTAAAAATTTCCATTTTCAATCAGTTCCAATTTTCCAATTATTCCTTCCAGGTTATTCCCCAAATTTCTTACATCTTTATCAAGTCTTTAAGGCAAAAATTCCAAATCTTTAAAGCAAAAAATTCCAAGTCTTTAATAGTTGGGCTTTAGTTATAAATCCCTTTAATTTTGTTCCACCATTGTATCCACATATTACCAGCCGCTCCTTAATTTCCGGCCCTTCCTTTTATTCACCTTTTAAATTAGAATGTTTCTTTTTTTATTGAAAAAGTTTTATGCGTACAAAGTACAAACATTTTTTATTGTTTTCTCCCCCCTCCCCCCTCCCCATCCCTCCTCCCCAACTCCCCCTCCCCCCTCCCTAGACTTCCCAGAACATACACAGGGTATAATATAGTTTACACAAATATAAAACTAATATATACTAACAAATTATTAACTTCCAAATATCATAAATTCTTAACTTCTTATACTGTAAATTAAACAAAAAATTGAATTGAAATATATCCTTCACAGTCTATTTTGATCTTCTTAATCTAACACTTGATTCAAATATGATCCGTCCATCTTCTCCATTATTGAGTATATCATTTAAATAGCCTTTAAAATGTTCTAAAATTTCCACTTCCAATTTTGTACCACCAGCAACCTAGCCGCAATTGTTAAGTTCAAAAGCAGCTTAAACCATATCTAAAAAATACTGAACAACTTCACATTCATTTAATTACATTAGATTGCATTCTATACTTATTCCCACCCTATAATATAATTTAATCTTATTCTCTACCAATTTAGTCTCTATTACATTACATTACCTTCTATACTTATTCCCCAAACTGCATTATTAATTTAATCTTGTTATTTAAAACCAATTTAATCTCTATTACATCACTTTACCTTCTATAGTTAAACCCCAAAGATAATCTTGTAATTTAATTCCTCTAATCTTATACATCCTCATATATACATTTAAACTTTATTCTTATTTATTTTACTTTATCCTACTATCACTAAAACATCAATTTTCAGTTCCTCTCGCTTTCAAATCTGCGAGAGGGAAATATTTCTTTAAGTTGACATCTAAAAATATGTCGATTTAATCTTGCTTCACTTCGAGGAGTTGAAGACTGAAGTAAATAATTTGATTCTTCTTCACTTTCAACACTTTCGCTTTCAACAAATACTTCTCTAATCTGTCTTAAGTCGTTTGTTTGTTCTTGTCTATTCAGAGTTCCTTTCTGTTGTGGAATATACAAATCTTCCTTTCCCTCTCTTTTAACATCCTCCTTTCCTTTGTCTTCTGGTGGTTTGGGTCTCCCCACATTTAACACGTTGGCAAAAAAAAATCCTTTGCTTTACAAATTATATTAAGTCTATATCTTTCTGCCCTGTAAGTAACCGATAGTCCAGCCGGGATACCCCATGTATATCTTATCTGTTGCTTTTTCAACTCTGCCACCAAGAAGGTATAATCTTTACGTGCTTCCAGTATTTTTGGAGGAATTTCCTTAAATATCAAAACCTCATGTTCTTCCACCTTCAGCTTATTTTTATAAGTCGCCTGTAAGATTCGATTTCGCAATGTTTTTGTAGTAAAATATATTACAATGTCTCTTGGCAAATGATTTTGTCTAGCAAACCAAGAATTGACCCAATATATTTTTTCAATCTGCCCTCTCAATTCCGCTTTTGTTTTCCCCAGAATCTGCACCAATGCATCCACAATCTTATCCTTTAAATCCTCTTGTGCGTTTTCTTTTACCCCCCTTAGGCATAAAGCAAATTCCATATCTTTATATTGAACCATCGTTAGTTCTGCCTCAGTTCCTTCAATTTTTTTCTGCATCTCAGTTACTTTTTCACCCAAAGTCACCATAATCTGTTTAATTTCAGCGACATCTTGTTCCAATAATTCCATGTTAAATACCACAGTTTTAAGTACAGATTCCACATTATTTCTGGTTTGTTGAGTTTGAGATGAAAACTCCTCTGAGACAGCTTGTATTTTTCCATTAATTTCAGTAATTTTTCCATTAATTTCTTTAATTTTTTTTATTAACTGCTGAAGCAATTTCCTTCTGCATTTCTTTCATGGCTTGCTGCCACTTTTCAAACGTAAAAGTCTGTGTTGGGGGGGGGCAAAATCTTGCAGATTAACAATATGAGTAGAGAGATTTTCAACTCTTTTTATTCCTTTAAAGGGAACAATCTTTGCCAGTTTTAAAGACATCTTCAATTTATATTGATTCTTGTATATTTATTAGAAAACCAAAAACAAAGTTCATCAAGGTAAAGAGTAAGAAATAAAAGAGATTTCTTACAATCGTCTGTTAAGAAACAGACCTCTCACTAGCTTTCAGTAGCTTTCACTTTCTCCATGCCCTTTCAAATTCCAAGCGCCATCTTTAGCTACTTTGTTACTTCCAGAAAATCCAAAAAACAACACCGGAGTTAAGTTAAAATACTTGCTGTTAGATTCTCCTGGTATGTTCCATCTGCTACATTGTTTAAAATATTAAAATCCATTTGTTGCAAGCAGAGATGGTCGCGGCTTCTTGCTCCGCTAAAAATAAGTGGAGGCATTCCAGGTCCGGAGCTGTTGACAGGCTTCTAGGGAGCCCTCACCCTTCGCACCCCAGAACTTCTTCTGGGGTGCTAGGGGGGCTCTACCTCGGCCCATCTTCTCTTCTCCCCTCCCTTTGCCCGGGACGGGAGTTTGCAAGCTGCCAGACAGCTGATGTGGCTTATCTGGTGGTTTTTATGGAGCCTGGGATTGGGCGCCCATAAAGAGCATCCAGCGAAGCTCGCGGTGCCACCGGAAACCCCTAGAATGTTTCTTTTAATATTTTTTGGCAATGTGACTCACCAGCCTCCTTCTTCTTCAACTTCTCCAGCACATAGCTTAGAATTTTTCTTCCCAGATGACTCCAATTGCCGTTTCAAACTCTTTGCAGATATAACTGCCGTGACTAGGGATGACACTTGAAATGGTTGTCCTCCATATGCTGCCAGTTGATGAGACAAAGCCGGCTCCCTGGGGGGTTTGCTGCCCCCCAGTCCGCTGGTAGGTGCTCCTCTTCTTCCCCACCCCTCCTATAACTTAATAGACTTATATATAAGTCTATTTATTAAGTGTTATACTCCTATAACACTATTTATTTATTTATTTATTTATTTTGGTATTCTTATATGCCACCCAACTCCCGAAGGACTCAGGGTGGCGTACAACAGAGAAAAATACAAGAATAACCAAATATTAAATATTAATTAAAAACAACTATAAAAATTTAAAGAACACAGTATAAAAGAACATCGAACAACCATTCAACAACCATACATACTTGGGGGTGAGCTCGAGTGGATTAAGCTCTACCCCCAGCCTGCAGGAAAAGCCATGTTTTAATGGCTTTTCGGAAGGCCAGCGGAGTGGGGATAGTTCGGGTCGCTGGGGGAAGTTGGTTCCAGAGCGCGGGGCTGGCCACAGAGAAGGCTCTCCCGTAGGGCCCACCAGCCGGCATTGCTTGGCCGACGGGACCTGGAGGAGGCCAACTCTGTGGGCCCTAACCGGTCGAAGGGAGGTATGAGGCAGAATGCGGTCCTGGAGATAACCTGGTCCTAAGCCATGAAGGGCTTTAAAGATGGTGATCAACACGTTGAATTGGACCCGGAGACCGATGGGCAACCAATGCAGCTGGTGGAGTATAGGTGTCACGTGGGTGTACCTTGGCACACCCACCACAGCACGCGCAGCCGCATTTTGCACCAGCTGAAGTCTCCGGATACTCTTCAAGGGTAGCCCCATGTAGAGCGCATTGCAGTAGTCCAAGCAGGAGGTGACAAGGGCATGAGTGACCGTGAGTAGAGCCTCCTTCTCCAAGTATGGCCGCAACTGGTGCACCAGGTGAACCTGTGCAAAGGCCCCCCTAGCCACAGCAGAAAGATGATGATCCAATTTTAGCTGTGGATCTAGGAGGACCCCCAAGTTGCGGACCTGATCCGAGGGAGTCAGTTTCGCTCCCTCGAAGACCAAGGAGGGACAGTTGTCATAGTCCTTAGGAGGCAGTATCCAAAGCCACTCAGTCTTGTCGGGATTAAGTCTGAGTCTGTTCCTCCCCATCCAGATCTTAACGTCGTTCAGGCACCGGCACATTACATCAACTGCCTCACTGAAGTCAGACGGGGTGGTGATGTACAGCTGGGTGTCATCAGCGTACTGATGGAAACACACCCCATGTCTGCAAATGATCTCCCCCAGCGGTTTCATGTAAATATTAAACAGGATGGGCAAGAGAACCGACCCCTGAGGCACCCCACATGATAGGGGCCTAGGGGACGATCTCTGCCCTCCTGCTAACACCGACTGCATCCTATCGGCGAGATAAGAGGAGAACCACCGAAAAACGGTGCCTCCCACTCCCAACTCGCCGAGACGATGCAGAAGGATACCATGGTCGATGGTATCGAAAGCCGCTGAGAGGTCAAGTAGCACCAGGATGGAGGAGTTCCCCCCATCCCGGGCCCACCAGAGATCATCCATCAGGGCGACCAAGGCAGTTTCTGTACTGTAGCCGCGCCTGAAGCCCGACTGATAAGGATCTAGATGATCTGTTTCACCCAGGAGCTGCAGAAGCTGAGTAACCACCACCTTCTCCACAACTTTCCCTAGAAAAGGTAAGTTGGAGACCGGACGATAGTTCTTCAAGTCAGCTGGATCCAGGGAAAGCTTCTTCAGGAGGGGTCTCACCACCGCAGCTTTTAACGACTGCGGTATGGATCCCTCCCTCAAAGAAGCGGTGACCACCGCCTGGATCCAGCCGCATACCACCTCCCTGCTGGCTGAGACCAGCCAGGAGGGGCACGGGTCCAATAAACAGGTGGAGGTACCCATCGCTCCCACAGCCCTGTCCACATCCTCGAGAGAAACAGGCCCAAACTCTTCCCATAATGGTGGACTAAGACTTGCCCCTGTCAACTCTATGGACTCTGCCCTGCCAGAGTCCAGGTTCGACCGAATCTGAGCGACTTTATCCGACAGAAACTCAGCGAATTCCACAGCTCTGCCTTGTAAGTGTTCCTTGCTCCTCCCTTTTGCAAGGAGGGAGCGAGTCACCCTAAACAAGGCAGCTGGGTGAGAATCTGCGGACGCAATAAGAGCGGAAAAATAGGATCGTTTTTCCGCCCCTATTGCCACTAAATAAGATCTGATGTAAATTCTTAATAGTTTTCGGTCAGACTCGGTCTTTCTGGCCCTCCAGCGGCGCTCCAGATGTCTCTTGTGGCGTTTCATCTCCCGGAGCTCCTCGGTAAACCAGGGAGCTTTCCGGGATCCACTGCCACGGAGAGGTCGCTTAGGCACAATTCGGTCTAAGGCCCCTGATGCTGCGGTGTTCCAAGCAGCCACCAGGGAATCGGCCGAATTGTGTACCAGGGTTTCAGGTATTTCCCCAAGTTCCCTCTGGAATCCTTCCGGCTCCATTAGGTGCCTGGGGCGGAACCACCTAGTCGGTCCCGCCTCCCTGCGGGGGAGGAATGGGGCTGCGAAATCCAACCTCAGTAGGAAATGATCTGACCATGACAGTGGGGTGATGACTATGTCCCTTTTCTTCAGATCATCTCTCCACTGCCCCAAAAGAAACACTAGGTCGAGCGTGTGACCACCCTCATGAGTCGGACCCTGAATTACTTGGGTCAGGTCCATGGTTGTCATGGAATCCATGAACTCCTGAGCTACCCCAGAGGTTTCGCCAGCAGAAGGCAAGTTGAAGTCCCCCAGCACCATAAGCCTAGGGAACTCAACTGCCAAGCCGGCTACTGCCTCGAGCAGCTCAGGCAGGGCCTTGCTTACGCAGCTGGGAAGCAGGTATGTTAAGAAAAGGCCCACCTGAACCCCTAAGTCCAACTTCAGAAGGAGCGTCTCACACCCAACAATCTCCGGGGCAGGGATCCTACGAGGATGCAGATTTCTGCGTGTTATTATTGCCACTCCTCCCCACCTTCCCTGGGGTCGAGAATGATGCTGCACCGAGAAACCGGCTGGGCATATCTCGGAGAGAGCTACTGCCCTCTCCTGCCCCAGCCAGGTCTCGGTAACATACACCAGGTCTGCCCCCTCCTCTGTGATTAGATCACGTATCAGGGGGGTTTTGTTGATAATTGACCTGGCGTTAAGCAGCAGCATCCTGAGCCCAGGGCCCTGGGAACCCTGGTTGCCAGGTATCCGGGTTGAGCAAGATGGAACCAAATCGGAGGGGCCGGAACAAGGGATCGCTTGCAAGCAGCGAGGTCTTATTCCCCGAGAGCGGCCCACCCCTCTGCTCCCGCCATATCTGCCTCTTCCCATTATGACCGAGATGTTCCGGCTCTTGTCCCCACCAGAAACCCCTCCCCCCCACTGGTCTCCACTGTAGGAGTTTACTACAGACCACCAAACCAAACAGAAACAATGGACACCCTTTTTACCAACCAGCTAAAGAACATATGCAAGAAAAATAGCACTGTAATAATGGGAGACTTCAACTACCCGGATATCAACTGGAAAACCAACTCACCACCAAGTGAGAAATCAAACAGATTTCTAACCAGCCTAGCTGACAACTTCATTGTCCAAAAAGTGGAGGAGGGAACTAGAGGGGCAGCCATACTGGATCTAATACTTACAAAAAGAGAAGAAACAATAGAAGGAGTCGAAGCTGCAGGAACACTGGGCGAGAGTGACCACGTAATACTAAAATTCACCATAACGCAAACACAAATAACTGAACATAACGACACCTATATCCCAGACTTTTAAAAAGCTGACTTCAATAAACTCAGAGAAAACCTGGGAAAGATCTCTTGGATGGAAGTACTAAAGGATAAAACAACTCAAGAAGCCTGGGAGATCCTGAAAAACACGATCATAAAAGCCCAGAACACCACAATACTGATGAGGAAGAAAAACAAGGAATCCAAAAGGAAACCAGCATAGCTAAACAAAAATCTCACCGATAAACTGAATGAAAAAAAGATAAATACAAAAAATGGAAAGAGGGGCACATAACCAAGGCAGAGTACCAACAGACAGCCAGAATCTGTAAAGAAACAATCAGGACAGCAAAGGCCCAGAATGAACAAAGACTCGCAACAAAAGTCAAAGACAACAAAAAAAGCTTCTTCCAACACATTAACAACAAGAAAAAAATCAAACAAATAGTTGGTCCACTAAAGAGAGAAGACGGCAAAGAAGTAACAGACAACACAGACAAAGCAGAGCTACTGAACACATTCTTCGCATCAGTCTTCACACAAAAGGAAAATGCAGCTCAATTGCCCAGCAACACAAATATAAAAAACAGATTCGAAGCAAGACTCAACCTAAGCAAAAATACAGTAAGAGGTCACCTATCTGAACTTAACGAATAAAAAGCACCAGGACCAGACGGATTACATCCCAGAGTCCTAAAAGAACTAGCAGAAGTCATTTCGGAACCACTGCACCACATCTTCCACAAATCCTGGAACACAGGGGAACTCCCTGAGGACTGGAAAAGAGCTGACGTGGTCCCCATCTACAAAAAAGGTAAAAAAACAGACCCAGGAAACTACAGACCAATCAGCCTAACATCAATACCTGGGAAAATACTGGAAAAAATAATTAAAAACCAGATCTCCCATCATCTAAAAACAAATCAAGTAATAACCAACAGCCAACACGGATTTGTTAAGAACAAGTCATGCCAAACCAACCTCATTTCATTCTTCAACACTGTGACCAAATTAGTAGACCAGCGTAATGCAGTAGACATAATATACCTGGACTTTAGCAAAGCATTTGACAAAGTAGATCACAACCTACTCCTTCATAAGCTAGAAAAAAGCGGGATAGATAGCTACACAACCAGATGGATTAACAATTGGCTGACCAACCTTACCCAGCGAGTAGTCCTCAATGGCTCTAAGTCCACATGGAGAGAAGTAAGCAGTGGGGTACCACAAGGTTCCATCCTAGGCCCAGTACTCTTCAATATCTTTATAAATGACTTAGATGAGGGAATAGCAGGAGAACTAACCAAATTTGCAGATGACACCAAGCTGGCGGGAGTAGCAAACACCCCAGAGGACAGACTCAAAATCTAGAGGGACCTTGACAGACTCGAACACTGGGCCCAAACCAATAAAATGAAATTTAACACAGAGAAAAGTAAAATTCTGCACCTAGGCAAGAAGACTCAAAAATACACATACAAACTGGGCGAAACCACACTCAATAGCAGCAATTGCGAGAGGGATCTCGGAGTCCTGATAGACAGCCAACTAAATATGAGCCAGCAGTGTGTGGCAGCAGCCAAAAAGGCCAACACAGTCCTGAGCTGCATAAATAGAGGGATACAATCAAGGACCAGAGAGGTACTAGTACCACTCTATAAAGCCTTGGTAAGACCACACCTAGAGTACTGCATCCAGTTTTGGTCACCACACTACAAAAAAGACATTGAAACTCTAGAGAAAGTGCAGAAGAGAGCAACCAGGATGATAAAGGGTCTGGAAAATAAAACATATGAAGAGCGGTTGCAGGAACTGAGCTTGGCCAGTCTAGCGAAGAGAAGGACCAGGGGTGACATGATAGCAGTGTTCCAATACTTGAGGGGATGCCACAGAGAGGAGGGGGTCAGGCTGTTCTCTATGGCACCAGAAAGCCAAACAAGGAATAACGGATGGAAGCTGACCAAGGAGAGATTCAACCTGGAAGTGAGGAGAAACTTTCTGACAGTGAGAGCGATCAACCAGTGGAACAGCTTGCCAGCAGAGGTCGTGAGAGCCCCAACACTTGCGACCTTCAAGGAGAGACTGGACTGCCATCTGTCTCAAATGGTGTAGGAACTCCTGCTTGAGCAGGGGGTTGGACTAGATGACCTACAAGGTCCCTTCCAAGTCTAATAATAAATCTAAATCTAAATCTAAAAACAATTAGTTTGTCCATCTTGCAATATTTTCAATACAAATTTTTGTTATCTTTTTGAATTATTTTTAAATTCTAACTTTTTTATATAGTATCTTTCTTTAATTTCCCCCCATACTAACAATAGTGCATTTCTAACAAGGTGCCTTTGGAAATATCCATGTATTTTATTTTTCCCATACCAGAAAAAGGCATGCCATCCCAGTTGGAGATCATGTCCCTCCAAAGTTAATAGTCTTTTATGTCTCAAGTTTATCCATTCTTTCACCCAGACAAGTGCAGAAGCCTGGTAGAATAGCTCCCAGTCTGGCAACCCAAGCACCCTTTTCAGTTTAACGTTTAGCAATTTATCCTGGAAAATCAGAAAGAGAAAGCTTGTACAGCCATGTCAAGGCCTATGTGGACAATCAGAACATGCTAAGGGACAAGCAGGAAGAAGCGGCACAGTTGACCGAAAAACTCCCAAAACCAAGTGAATGAGGAGGAGAATCTCAACCACCAGATCTGCAACATAGTCAGAAAGCTGACATCATATGACCCAGACCACGAGACCCCCTCCTTGGAGTTAGAGAACTTACCCCAACAAACCAAGACACACAAGGTAATCAGCTTAGTCCATCAGCAACAGCGAAGGCTCCTCAGCAGGTAGGCAAACAAGAAGCCACAATCTCCAAGCTCAATGTAAAGGCAAGAGAATTCCTGCCAGGTCTTCAAGGCAAATTGAGCATGGACCTCTGGCCCAATGGACGTGGTCGGCCTGCCTGGCAACGAGAAGAACAACCCTCATCCATGTCATTGGAAGATGCCCTCATCAGGAAGTACTCTGTAGAAAACTACCAGCCGCCTTTGGCACACACCCCTGCTCCTTGGGGCTATGCTTGTGGGGACTCATTGGAGGCCCCTGCTCCTGCTGACTCCGTGGGGTGCGTCGTACCACCTCACCCTGACTACAACTCCTATGCAGCCCCAATGGATCCTCCAACTTCCTGGAGAAGAAAGATAGAATGGTCACCCCGGCAAGGAAGGCTGGATTTGGCATCTAGTGGTGTGCAGAAATTTGCTGACAAGCCGGGCAGAAAATATTTACTTTGGAAGCATATCTTCACGAATACCATTAATGACAAAGGGATGTGGCCAGCCGAATAGTTCAGACATATGATAGCATGGCTAGGACCAGAATCTGCAGAAGTAGTAAAAGACATCTACTCAGCCCAACTAGGTAACCCAGTCACCGCCCTTAGGCGAGCTTGGGATATGCTCGATCAGCAATATGGTGCATCTACATTGACGGAGTCCTCGCTCTTGGATCGTATCAGTGACTTCCCTGACATCTGTCTCAGTGAACCTCGCAAGCTATGGAAATTCTCTGCCATCCTTACACAGCTGCGGACAGCACAAGAAGATCCCACCTTGCCAAGACTTATCTGTCTCTTTATTCGTTATTTATGGTCTCCCCCTCTATTTTATCACTAACTAAGTGCCCAATTATACATTCCAATTTCTTGTATTAATCATAAAATTTCTTATTTGGTTATTTACACTCAAATTAAACATTTAACACTTGAAATATATGATTTTTAAATTTTTCTTTTAAACATATCTCATTTCTAAAAATAATGATACACAATCATAATATGCTTTTTCGCTAACTAATTGTCAAAATTCTTTCTGAATTATTCAATTAAGTATTCAACTCTTAGAATAATACATTTTCCCTTTTTGAAGTTTTTCATTTGAACAACTTCATATGTAAAAAAAAGTACACACTCATAATATATCTTTTAAGCTCTAGTATTCATATTTATCATTCATACTTCTCATATTGATTAACATTATTTTGTCTAAATATCAAATCTTTTAATTCATTGAACAATATTAATCTATATATAAAAGGACAGGGAAAGAATTTTCAACTCTTAATAAAATGATAACTCTAAATAAGAAAAAAAAGACATTTCCATAATATTTCAATGTCATCATCCATTCTCTTTTAATTTCTCGACTAATTCATTTATTTATATATATATATATATATATATATATATATATATATATATATATATATATATATATATATATATATATATATATATATATATATATATATATACATATATATATATATATATATATATATATATATATATATATATATATATATATATATATATATATATATATATATATATATATATATATATATATATATATATATATATATATATATATATATATATATATATATATATATATATATTTCCTCCACCCCCATCTGATTAAATTCTCTTCCCCCTGTCTTTTGATTTTATACCAATAGGTTCTCTTTCCCCATGCTCTTTTCTTCCCTCTTAAATTTACTTTCTGCATATATCTACTTTTCTCCATTCTTTTTTCCATTTTATGTATCTCAAAATCCTTATCAATCTGAACATAGTTATTCTTAATATCATCATCTCTATTATCATTGTAGCTGTTATCTTTATCTCTATTTTCACTGTTAAACCCAGTGGAATAATTATCATTAACATAATCATTAGTCAGCATTGCATTTTCAATGTTATTTCCCTTTTCATCATCATTTATAATATCTTCATCACTCTTCTTTTCTTCTTCTGTTCTCTTGTCCAGTTTTTTCCATTTGTACTTTATTTTTTCCTGTGTCAAATGCTCCCAATACATATCTAAAAACTCAGCCAATTCTTCACAGTCAATTCTCTCCATCTTTAAAGTCTCAGTTCTTAATTCTTAAATCCAAAGCTTAAATAAGTTCAATCTTTAATCACTATCCTCCATTTCCTTAAATTCACTAATTTCAAGTCCACAAATTCAGCAAAGTCAAACTGTTACCAAGAATCCTCAAACAGAGCCACCAGTCTTTAGTAATCACTTATCTTCATATTTCAGAGTCACAAATTATTAATTTTACAGTCCATCCAGCTGCAAAGAAAAATATAATCCACAGCCTTTTTCAATTGTAAATTTCCATTTTGTAGTTAAAAAACCAAGTCCTTCTGCTCCTTTATTATCAATCTTTGTTCAAGTTCAGTCTTATCCAAATAATCCAAACAGTCTTTCCACTCCTTTATTTGTTGTTAAAAATTTCAGTCCAGTTTTTGTTCTTCTCCGTCTCAATCCAAATGTTATCTTTTATACAACAGCAGCTGCTCTATTCAAAGTCCACAGCTGTTAAAAACATCCCTGGTAATATTCCAACATTGCAATAATTTTATCCATCCAGTAGATGGCTCTTCCCATCTCAGTTCTCAGCTCTGCCTTTTTTTAAAAATTGTTATTCCATTCTTCCATTTTATAAATCATTATAAATCATTTCCAGTATATAGATTATCCTCCTTCAAATTCCCAAATCTTTAAAAGCAATCCTGTCTTCAATATTGGGCTTTAGTTATATTCCATTCAGAAAAAGAAACTCCCCCCTGACTCCATAGTCTCCATTAGCTAAGCAGCCGCTCATTAATTTCCGGTCCTTTTGTCCCCTTAATGTATTTAAATTGCTTCCTTAAGGTCTTTTCAGGCAAAATCACTCACCCGCTTCTTTTCTTCTCCACACTCTCCAGTACATCGCTTTAAATTTCTCCTCCCAGATGACTCCAATCAGCTTCAAAATAATCCTTTCGATGTGACCGCTGAGACTAGGATGGCATTTAAGAGCCATCTTCCGGTAGCTGCCAGTCGAGGGCAAAACCGGCTCCCTGGGGGGTTTGCAGCCCCCTCCCAGTTCACCAGCAAGCGCCCTCTTCTTCACTACCCCGTCAGGGTGGCTTCTGACCTGGTCCTGTTCAGACTAGGTCCCCGGACAGTGCAGATTCGCTGTTAGCGAGCAACCTATGGAGAGGCTCTGCCATGGTTGCTTTATCTTTCAAGAATAGGCTATAAAAGTTAAGAAGGCCCAGGAAAGCTTGCAGTTCCGCCTGATTTTTAGGGGCTGGAGCTTCATGGATAGCCTTTAGTTTACTTTCTGTGGGGTGGATGCCCCCACCATCAATCCTGTACCCCAGGAACTCAACTTCTGGGACCCCCCAACACACATTTGTTGCGTTTAGCTTTCAAACCCTTGGCACGTAACTTTTCGAGGACCATTGTGACTCGACAGCAGAGCTGGTCACTATCATTTGCAGAAATAAGGACATCATCAAAGTAGGGCACGATCCCGGGGATGTTCTGCAACAGACATTCCATTACACTCTGGAACAACCCCGGGGCCACGCTAACCCTGAATTGCAATCTGTGACACTTAAATGCCCCTCTGTGAGTCACAAAGGTCTGTGCCTCTGCCGTGGCACCATCTACCGGCAGCTGCTGGTATGCCTGTGCCAGATCTAACTTGGCGAACAGGCGTCCAGGACCTAACGAGTGCAGCAATTGATGCACGATTGGCACAGGGTAGGCACTCTGTTGTAGTGCCCTGTTTACTGTGCATTTGTAGTCAGCACATATCCTCATGCTTCCGTCCCCCTTAAGGGGTGTGACTATGGGTGTCTCCCACCGTGCATGGTCCACTGGTTCTAGAACACCTTGTTTGATCAGTTTATCTAATTCAATATCTATCTTGGCTCGCAATGGCAAGGGCACCCGGCGGGGTTTTAAATGAATGGGGGCAACCTTAGGATCAAGATTAAACAAAATTGGGGTCCCCACATACTTGCCCAAACCGTCACTGAAAAGGTCCTGAAATTCTTCAAACAGATTGTCCAAATTTGAGGTTCCTATTTTGTTGATGCCGGTGACCCCTAACCCAAGTGATTCAAACCAACTTAGTCCTAGGAGGCTTGGGAGGTCACCGTTCACAATAGTGAGCTGGAGTGGTCCTGCAAAGTTGTTGAACTGGACTTGCATGTTGGTCTGGCTGAGGACTGGGATCCGGTTCCCCTGGTAGTCTGAAAAGCAAAATCCGGTGTCCTGGATTTGGTTAGAGTGTAAACCTGGAACAGCTCTTTTGAGGGTCTTCCAGGCTATGATATACACAGCTGAGCCCATGTCTATTTCCATCTGGATCGGTGCTCCTTAGATGAGGATGGTCACCATCAGCTTCTTTCCACCCAGGGAGCTGGCAGTAGCAATTCGTGTGTTGTTGGTAGCCGGTTGCATCATCGTGTATCTTTGGCGCAGCTTTGGATTTTCGCACCAAGATTGCAGTGACAGTTCAATTCGCGGAGTGTCATGCGCCTGCATGTCCTTGTTAGGCAGTGTTGTGCGGCAGACTCGATGGCCCCTCCTATCGCACCTCTGGCATGTAACGTCTCTGAATCTACATGAGAATCTTGGGTGTTGCCCCCCACAGCTGGGACACACATGTGGGAAGTCCCTGGGTGGCAGCGGTTTAGGCGGGCATCGTAGCTTGGTATGGAAAAGTCTTCATTGCTGCTCTCGGCGTCATCCAGCGCTCCCTTATGGACGGTCAGCACAATGGGCAGTATAGGCTTCATTTCCTTCTTGGATGAGGCGAAACGGTGGAGAGATTCAGCCGCTTTAGTAGACAATTCAACTGCCCTGGCTTCGTCCAGAGCAGCAGCCAAAGTGAGGTTAGGACGAGCTAGGAGGCGGCGCTGCAGGCAGATATCCAGAACTTCGCAGATCAATTGGTCTAGCATTATGTCGTCCAAGTCACGAAATTCACAATGGCCAGACACCTTATGGAGAGCAGCAATATATTGATAGACTCACTTTCCAACTGCATGCGCTGCCTAAATTCGTAACGACGAACAATGTTAGATGGGGTTGGCGCATAGTGCGTCTTCAGTGTTGCTTTAAGCACATCCCATTGCACAGTGTGGACAGGCGTTGGGGCAGAGAGAGCCTCCGTGGTGTCAAAAACCTCTGGGCCACAGTGACATAAAAATAACACCCTTTTTCTATTGTCCGCCAGGCCCAGCAGGTCATTAGCCTCGAGAAAACACTCAAAATGCCGCATGTATGAGTCCCACTTCTCCAGGGCAGGATCGAACGGCGGAGGCAGATGAAAAGCAGACATATCGCCAAAAACAAGGTAGGCTAGATGTGAGCTGCCCGGCTGGTTGTGAAGCCCGTGAGGCTTGTCGTTATTCTCCTGGTCCCAAATTCTTCATCACCACAACCAATGGGACTCCAGCATTTTCCCTCCATAATGCTGGACCTGGGTGAAACCATTTATTCCTAGTCAGAACATAACAGATAGGGTCCTAGGGAGTATGAGCACAAGAATCTATGTTTTATCTATGTCTTGCCCCTCCTGGCTTATGAAAGCTATTTAGGAAGTGCATGCAGATGGGTTCTGGTGGTGATTAATGCTTCCCTGAAGGAGGGGGTGGTGCCCCAGCATTTTAAGGAGGCTGTGGTCTGTCCTTTAAGAAGCCATCACTAGATTCCACCTGTTGAATAATTTTCGATCTGTCTCCAATCTTCCCTTTTGGAGGAAGATGATTGAGAAGGTGGTTGCATGGCAGTTCCAGAGATTCCTGAATGAAATGGATTATCTAGACCCTTTCCAGTCAGGGTTCAGGCCTGATAAGGGACAGAAATGGCATTGGTTGTGCTTTTTGATGATCTCTAGTGGGAGCAGGATGGGGATAGTGCTTCTATCTTTGCTTTACTTGACCTCTCAGAAGCCTTCAATACTATCAACCAGTGTATCCTTTTGGAGTGGCTTCAGGGATTGGGAGTGGGGGGATCTGTGTTGTCCTGGTTCACTTCCTTTCCTTGAGATCACTCTCAGTCAGTGTTGATATGAAACAAGAGGCCCAGCCCTCATCCACTGCTTTGTGGGATTTCACAGGCCTCGGTACTCTCTTCACTTCTGTTTAACATCTACATCTACTGAATCTTGGCAAGACAGAATGGCTCTAGGTATCGTCCCTTTCCTGGACCAACAATCCCTGCTCATAGTCACTCATGCTCTAGTTGCCTCCTGCTGTAGGAAGTTAGCACCCACCCCTCTCCTAGGAAATGAGATATCCTAGGAGATATTAAAAGGCAGAAAATATTCTGTGGAACACATCTGGAAACATGCTTTTAAACAGACAAAAGACTCCTCTTGCCAATGGGTCATTGGGGGCTGGGCCCAGCTCACATATTCCTCTCACCTGGCCTGGAAGTCTTCTGCATAATAAAACCACAATAGGATTTGCCCAAGGCCCTTTCATTCAGCCAAAGCTGGATTAGACAAAAACCTATAGAGTTGTCCCAGCATGCCCCTGGGGGGTCTGAGAGCCAATGGGATACATTTCTATACAGGAACAGGAAACAGTTAGGGAGGGGCCCAAGAGAGAGTATAAAACCAAAGGACTCAGCATCTTTCTTCCTCTTTTTCTCTTCACCCACATCTGGAAACATGTAAGGTACCTTTTCTGTACAGGGGCTCATGCCATGTGCTCCTGTCCACCATTAAACCTTCTTTCCAAGCAACCTTCATAAATCCAGTGTCTTTTTCCCCACTTGGAACTGAACCCAGAAGGATATTCCTTACAACACTGCCTTTGATTATTGTAACATGCTCTACATAGGGCTGCCCTTGAAAAGTATCTTGAAGCTCCAATTGAGCTTCAAGATGCAAGCTCAAAATGCAATCCACCCACATGGTTTTGTGCAGGCCCAGCTGTGCACATGTGACCTCTCCTGTGGGAATTGCATTGGCTGCCAATTTGCTTCCGGGTCCAACTCAAGGTGCTGGTTGTCACCTTTAAAGTCCTACATGGCTTGGGGTTGTGTTATCTGATAGACTGTCTTTCCCTGGTTACATCCACCTGACCGACCAAAGCAAAGAGGCAGGGAATGTTGCAGCACCATAGCAGTTGTTGACTCTTAGGACTGACTGCAGAGACACTGCAACATTTTCCTTGCCTATCCCCCCCCCCCCCAGCACTGGCCCTGCTAGCTCACCAGCTCCTCCCCATCCTGTCACTGATCATCACTCACTTACTGTCTTCTCAGATGCTGGTGAAGCTGTTGCAAAAGGCTTTTTGCACAGACAGAGGCCTGCAGGGGTGCAAGATCGTGTGCCCCCCCCAAGCTTCTGTTCTCTGCAAAAACTTTTGGCGTGGAGACCTGAGGCCTGCAGGGGTGCGAGATTGCATCCCCCAAAGACTCCCATTCTCCTTGCCAAAAGCTTTTGCAAAGGGAGGGAGGCCTGCAGGGGCACGAAATCATGCCCCCCAAGTCTTCCAAAACAAATATACTTAAACAAATGCATTGGCGAAAGCAGGGAAATCCAATTAACAAATCCTTGGGTTACAAATGTAACCCAAGGATTACATTTAATAGGCTCTATTATATTTGTAACTCAAGGATTATCTGTACTTTGTTTCCAAAATATCTAGGCTTTGGATTTCAATCTATAACACTAAACCGATCTATAACACTAAACACTATAGCCTAAACCGGGCTTGGGTGTGGCCAGTGCATGATGCATCTGGCCCATGGGCCGCGAGTTTGACAGCCCTGCATTAGAACATTCACTCTTTCCTGTAAAAGACAGCCAACACATAATTATGTTCTTTGTTCCAAAAGAAGAAGGGAGAAAGAAGGAAGTGAAAAAGCACAACACAAAATGCAAACGTTCTTCATATATATAATGCATTTATCCAGCCACACAAAACTATTATATAGTTGAGGTCGGGTAGAGGGTGCAATATCTACTCAAATAGCTTACATTCCACATTTAATTATTGTACATCTTTTAAAAAGCAGCTATACAGAATACATACATCCTGTATTTTTGACATGTACTGAACAAACTGATTTAAGGATGCATATGTGCATTGTTAGTATGTGTATAATTGTTAGTGCATATAATTATAATTGGGGATATATGCATGTGTGAATACTTATACAGTATACACACAGAGAAATAGAAATCTATGCACCCACCTAAGTTACTCAGAGTGTAGCTAATGGGATCTGATGCTGAATTTAATTTTAATGAAGAAAGTTGCCAGTAGCAACAAAACTGTCAGTAGCAGCCAAGCACCATTAATAAAGGCCCAGACAACATTAGTGACACAACAACAGTACAAAAGGTTCCTCCCCAGTTCATGCTGTGCTAAATTGGCTGCCCAATTTTTCTTAAGTGTCCATACTATTTAGAAGACGATTTATTAATTTTTCTCATCCATTGTCCGTTGACAGGCTATAATCTTGTATATAGAACTTTAGACAAAAATTAATTGAAAAGCCTGAGAGTATTTATGAGGGATATTACTTGCCAATTATGCACCAGTTATTTGATGTACTAAAATGAGAGAACTTTAAAATTGTATGGTGTGTAAGTTTTGCTTTTATTAACACTGCAATACAAAATATTGCAATAAAAATAAAATATATGAATTTTATTTTAAAAATTATCAGCATAATTTTTAGCAATAGCACTTAGACTTATATACCGCTTCATAGTGCTTTACACCCTCTCTAAGCGGTTTACAGAGTTCAGCATATTTATTTATTTATTTGTTTGTTTGTTTGTTTATTTGTTTGTTTGTTTGTTTGTTTGTGACATTTATATACCACCTCACAGTGCAAGCACTCTCTAAGCGGTTTACATCAGTAAGTAATGTATATTTACATTGCCTCCAACAATCTGGGTCCCCATTTTACCAATCTCAGAAGGATGGAAGGCTGAGTCAACCTTGAGCCGGTGAGATTTGAACAGCTGAACTGCAGCTAGCAGTCAGCTGAAGTAGCCTGCAGTGCTGCACTCTAACCACTGCGCCATCTCGGCACCACTGCACCATAAATATATCAGAATATTGCCCCCAACAATCTGGGTCCTCATTTTACCGACCTCAGAAGGATGGAAGGCTGAGTCAACCTTGAGCCAGTGAGATTTGAACAGCTGAACTGCAGCTAGCAGTCAGCTGAAGTAGCCTGCAGTGCTGCACTCTAACCACTGCACCACCTCGGCACCACTGCGCCATAAATATTTCAGAATATATTTATGATATATAAATATATGATATATTATGATATATGAAATATATTTATGAAAATGTATTGATTCAATAATTACAGTTTATAAACCATTCATTTTCAGTTCATGTTTAAATAAATTTGAATATACTATATTCTATATACTGCACTTCCTGCACTTTTTGACAAATTAGATCAGACCATGAGATCAAATTATACTAAGAATAACTTACAAGTTAATTGTAAATCACACCATATCCATTTAATACATTTAATACAAAACCAAATTTAAAGAACAAGAACAAGAAAGAAATAGATGCCAGAAATTTACAAATAACTGAAATATCTTCATAATTTTGGTAACTGTGGTTTAGATAAATGCTGCAGTACAAAATATGCAATATTTTGAATATTTTTGGATATTTTGTACTGTAGTGTTAATAAAAACATTAGCTATTCCTACAGTGTTACAGATAAAAATATATTTTTCATACATACAATATATTCAAATGATGCAAGACTTACTGACCATACAATTTTAAAGTTCTCTGATTTTAGTATATCAAGTAACTAGTGCAATAATTGGCAAGTAATATCCATCATAAATACTCTCAGTCTTTTCAATTAATTTTTGTCTAAAGTTCTAGATACAGAATTATAGCCTGTCAACTGACAATGGTTGAGAAAAATAATAAATTGTCCCAAACTTTTCAAGAACTCTGTTTATTCTTTACTTTCATGTCATACCAAGGCTTGAACAATCTTCACATCTATTGATAGTACACATTATATGAAACACTGCCTATGAATGCATACATAAACAGATGATGTAAAACTATTCAACACCACAGACAATACTACAACCCTTCAAAAAGACCTTGACTATATACCTGAATGGTCAAACAAGTGGCAACTACCAATCTCTATCAACAAATAATCAGTTTTACACATTGGCAAAAATAATCAAAACACTAAATACAAACTTGATTATCATGACCTTGATGATGATCCTCACTCAGTAAAGGACCTCGGAGTACTCATCTCTAATGATCTGAGTGCCAGAGCCCACTGCAACTACATAGCAAAGAAGGCAATAAGAGTGGTTAACCAAATCTTGCACAGCTTCTTCTCTGGTAACATTGTACTCTTAACCAGAGCATACAAAACATTTGCTAGACCGATTCTTGAATACAGCTCATCAGTCTGGAACCCACACTACATATCAGACATTAACACAATTGAGAATGTCCAGCAATACTTCACAAGAAGAGTATTACATTCCTCTGTTCACAACAGAATTCCTTATGAAACCAGACTTGAAATTTTAGAACTCCGCTGCCTTCGATCTGACCTAAGTGTAGCTCACAAAATTATCTGCCTCAATGTCCTACCTGTTAATGACTACTTCAGCTTCAACCGCAATAATACACGAGCTCACAATAGATACAAACTTAATGTAAACCGCTCCAGACTTGATTGCAAAAAATTCGACTTCAACAACAGAGTTGTCAATGCCTGGAACACTTTACCTGACTCAGTAGTTTCTTCCCCAACCCCAAAAACTTCAACCTCAGATTATCTACCATCGACCTCACCCCATTCCTAAGAGGTCGGTAAGGGGCGTGCATAAGCGCACAATCGTGCCTACCGTTCCTGTCCTATTGTACACATATATTCTTACCTCTTTTACTCTTATTCATGCTTGCACTATTACATTAAGGTGACCAGACGTCCCGCTTTTGGCGGGACAGACACGCTTTTCAAGCGTGTGTCCCGCGTCCCGCATTCTTTTCAAAAAGTCCCACTTTTTTGAAAAGAATGCCGAAACAGCGAGACGTCTGGTCACCTTAAAAGGGGAAGCAAAAGAGAGGTACCGGAAGCAAGTCGGGTGGAATTTCAGCGAGGCGGCTGCCTGCTGGGGAGAGGGGGAAGGGGGGCTGCTCCTCCTCTCCTTCCCCCGCCCCATCCCTAGCCCCACCCTCGGAGGCGCCGCTGCTGTTGGGATGCTGCTGTTGGGAGGGGTGAGGGACGAGGAGCCGTCACTGCTGCCATCGCCGGTTTGAGCTCACGAGCGGCCCCTCCGGTGGCACAAACAGCCCATCCTCGTCCCCCTCCCCTTCCTTCCCCCCGTCGCCTCACTGCCGCCGTTGCCCTGGGGCCGGGCGGGCGACCGGGAGATTTGATGAAGTGCTTTGCATCTTATTTTCCTCTGAGGTTTGATGCAGTCTTGGATGCCTGGAGCTCACGACAGGTAAGCTGCCGGCTGCCTCCTTTCCCCGTCTCCCACCTCCCGTTCGTTGCTTGCCAGCCCGGCCCCAGGGCAGCTCCCGAAGGGGAGGCGGGAGGCGAGGAAAGGCCTCCCGAAGGGGAGGCGGGCTCCTGAAGGGCTGCCGGCTCCCGAAGGGGAGGCGGGAGGCCTTTCCTCGCCTCCCACCTCCCCTTCGGGAGCCGGCAGCCCTTCGGGAGCCCGCCTCCCCTTCGGGAGGCCTTTCCTCGCCTCCCGCCTCCCCTTCGGCTGGGCTGGCAAGCAACGAACGGGAGGCGGGAGACGGGGAAAGGAGGCAGCCGGCAGCTTACCTGTCGCGAGCTCCAGCCATCCAAGCGCCCTCCCGCCTCCCCCACCACCTGGACGCCGACATTTGCTGTGTTTTGCCCTCTGCGCATGCACAGCATTCTGCGCATGCGCAGAGGGCAAAACAAATGGCGGCACCCAGGCGGGCCCGCCCCCCCCGTCCCACTTAAAAAAAAATCTGGTCACTTTATATTACATATATATTCAACCATGTTTTACTGTTTATACTTTGCTTATAATCATATATGCTTGACAAATAAACAAATACAAATAGATTCTCTGGTTCCCCAGAGTAAAATATGTGTCATTGGGAATATATATGCAACCAAACTGATTACACTAGAGAAGCATGCAATGCTTGCATTAAAAACAGTATATCCACTCACAATATTACAATTTAGAACAGTATAATACAATAAATTATTATACACTTACATGAGGGAAACATGCAGTGGGGTAACTCAAGATTCTGTCTTGGGCCTAGTGCTCTTCAATATCTTCATAAATGACTTAGATGAAGGGATAGAAGGAGAACGCATCAAATTTGCAGATGACATCAAGCTGGGGGGAATTGCTAACACTTTGGAAGATAGACTCAAGATTCAAAAGGATCTTGACAGATTTAAACATTGAGCCCTAGCCAGCAAGATGCAGTTCAGTGGCGAGAAAACTAAGATCCTGCATGTAGGCAGAAAAACCAAATGCATAGATATAGAATAAGGCAGTACTTGGTTCAGCAGCAATAACTATGAAAGGGATGTAAATGTCCTTGTGGATCACCACTTAAATATGAACCAGCAGTGTGTGGCAGCTGCCAAAAAACCTAATGCAGTCCTAAGATGCATCGAGGGATGGCATCAATGTCCTGAGTGATAGTACTGCTGTATACTGTATTGGTAAGACCATACTTGAAATATTGCATCCAATTCTGGTCACCATGATACAAAAAAATGTTGAAACCCTAGGAAGAGTGCAGAGAAGAGCAACAATGATGTTAGTCTGGAGCAGGGGTGGGTTCCAATTTTTTTACTACCGCTCTGTGGGCGTGGCTTGATGGTCATGTGACTGGGTGGGAGTGGCTTGCCAGCCATGTGACCGGGTGGGAGTGGCTTTGCGGTCATGTGACTGGGTGGGGGTGGCTTGGTGATCATGTGACTGGGTGGTCATGTGACTGGGTGGGCATGGCCAACTTGACATCACTCACATCAAGGGTTAGGGTTAGGGTTAGGGTGCCAGGCCTCTCCTCGCCTCAAAGGCCTCAATGAGATACAATTTCCCTATCTATTTACTACTACTGAACATCCAAAATATACTATTTAATCCTATGTAATGTGTACATACATATTACACACAGGCACACAAAAATATACATTATCTACTATATATACTGTATGTGTACATACACACACACACACACACACACAGCTCCTCTTAGATTTATTATTAGAGTTGGAAGGGATCTTGTAGGTCATCTAGTCCAACCCCCTGCTCAAGCAGGAGTTCCTACACCATTTGAGACAGATGGCAGTCCAGTCTCCCCTTGAAGGTCCCAAGTGTTGGGGATCTCACAACCTCCGCTGGCAAGCTGTTCCACTGGCTGATCGCTCTCACCGTCAGAAAATTTCTCCTCACTTCCAGGTTGAATCTCTCCCTGGTCAGCTTCCATCCGTTATTCCTTGTTTGGCTTTCTGGTGCCATAGAGAACAGCCTGACCCTCTCCTCTCTGTGGCATCCCCTCAAGTATTGGAACACTGCTATCATATCTTGCCTGAGCTCACAGCCCAAAACCGCCTGCCAGGTGTGAAGCCCTCCAGCCTGGTGGTCTTCTAAAACTATACACATTCAACCTCACTTGAATGGAAAATTTGGAAAAACATATCACTGCGTGTTTTTGTATTTGCCAGCTGAGCTTCCAGTCTGAGTATTACGGTAGCCGGATCTGAACTTTTATCAACATATAGATAACAGTGTCTTGTGATTTTTGAGCTACTGTGCATGTCTTCATTATTCTCTTATTCTCTACTTTCTTTTCCTTTTGTCCGTCTCTGAGATATATTACTGCCGGTAAGATGTAGTTATCTAGGTTTATATTTTTTACTTTTATAATAAAAGTGTTTATTAGAATATATACTTCAGGTTTATTTTTCTTTAAGAGTATATGTCATGGAAAACAAGGTCCATTCTCCTCTAAGTTAGTACAATTTTTCCCAGGGGGGGGACGAAGCTGTTCACGTTTCGACAGAACACACTTTCTGCCACACATTTAACCATAACTTCTGTACATTAGAACATTACACATGCCTTCAGATGTACTTCCCTAGCTTGCACATCATTGTTAGAGCCAGGAAATGTCATGGATTGAGTAAAATGAGGTGAAACTCACTTAACAACGCTCTTGCTTAGCAACCAAAATTTTGTGGTCATAAGTTTTTCTTTCTTTCTTTCTTTCTTTCTTTCTTTCTTTCTTTCTTTCTTTCTTTCTTTCTTTCTTTCTCTTTCTTTCTCTTTCTCTCTCTCTTTCTTTCTCTCTTTCTTTCTCCCTCCTTCTTTCTTTCTTTCTCTTTCTTTCTTTCCTCCCCTTTCCTTTCCTTTCCTTTCCTTTCCCATTCCATTCCTTTCCTTCCATTGCCTCCCCTCTCCTCTCTTCCCCCTTTCCTTCTTTCCTTTCCTTTCCTCCCCCTCCCCCTTTCCTTTCCTTCTTTCCTTCCCTTCCCTTCCCTTCCCTTCCCATTTCCCTTTCCTTCTTTCCTTTCCTTTCTTTTCCCGTTCCATTCCTTTCCTCCTTTCCTTTCCTTCCCTCCCCTCCCTCCCCCTTCCCTTCCCTCCCCCCCTTCCCTTTCCTTCCCTTCCCTTCCCTTTCCCCTGTTCCCTTCCTTTCCTTCTTTCCTTCCCTTCCCTTCCCCTTCCCCTCCCCCTTTTCTTTCCTTATTTCCTTTCTTTTCCCATTCCATTCCTTTCCTTCCATTTCCTCCCCTCTCCTCTCCTCTCCTCCCTTCCCTTCCCTTCTTTCTTTTCCTTCCCTTTCCTTTCCTTCCCTTCCCCCCTTCCCTTCCCTCCTTCCCTTCCCTTTCCTTTCCTTTCCCCTGTTCCATTCCTTTCCTCCTTTCCTAACCCCTAACCCAGGGGTCTTCAAACTTGACAGCTTTAAGACTAGTGGACTTCAACTCCCAGAATTCCTCCTCCAGTCATGCTAGCTCAGGAATGGGAGTTGAAGTCCACAAGTCTTAAACTTGCCAAGTTTGAAGACCCTTAAAAAAAACAATTCCCATCTCCTTCCTTCTTCCTTCCTTCCTTCCTTCCTTCCTTCCTTCCTTCCTTCCTTCCTTCCTTCTTTCTTCCTTTCCTCCCTCTGCACCCATGAAGGGACGAGGGAGAGGGTGCCAGCGCTACTGGTGGCTGTGGCTTTCCCATGCGGTGTGGAGGCAGGGGCCATTCCGGTGAAAGGGAAGCACTCATGAGCTGTGAGGCCAGTGTGTGAAGTTGGTCCAGCGAGCAGGCCATAGAGGCAATGAAGGTGCTAGTGGTGAGCATGGTGCTGCTGCTGGGGCTGTACTACACACTGATCTACAACAACTTCATGACAGCCACTCAGGCCAGAGCATGATCAGCCCACGGAACCACCCTGGAGTCAGCGAGGGGCCGGCCCCCACCTCTGCCCTGGCCCACTCCATGGTGTGCGCACAGGAGACTGCAAATGTGAGGGGGCTGGCGTCCCCGGTGACAGTCTTGCTCCATAGGCTGACTGAATTCTTCCCTATCACTGGAGATGCCAGTCCCCATGCACTCGCAGCCTCCTGTGTGTGCACCAGTAGTGGGTTCCTACTGGTGCGGTCCACTCTACCGCACCGGTAGCAACCGGCTGGTGACGTCATGGTCGGTTACAGGTCCCTGGGTGCCGCCATCTTTTTTAAAAAATATTTTTCGATTTTTTTTTTCGAATTTTCTTCTCTTTTCTTCTGAGCATGTGCAGAAGCCGAGCTTCCGGCCCTGTGCATGCGGTTGCTATCTTGTTTTTGACTTTCTTTTTTAATTTTTTAAAATTTATTTTATTTTATTTTATTTTTTATTTTTCTTCTGAGCATGTGCAGAAGCCGAGCTTCCGGCCCTGTGCATGCGTCTACATCCTGTTTTCGGCTTTATTTTTTATTTGCCCCACCCACTCACTCACTCCTCACCGCCTAAGCTGCTTTCCCAGTTCCCACATGGTGCCTGCCCTGCGCCCCAACTGAGCTGCCTCCTCTTGCCTACAGGTAAGTCGCGGTCATGCTAGCCCCCCCCATCCAGACCGGTGGCTGCGTGTGCACATCCCCTCTCTGCCCGGGTGCGTTTCCCACAGTCGCCTGGCTTGCAAAGGAAGTCAGGCGGCTGAGGGAAAGAGAGACCGGTGGCTGTGTGTGCGCGCCCCAACGCTGACCGGCCCAGGAAGGTCCCAAAGCCAAAGCCAGGAAGGCGAGAGGGGCAGCGGATGAAGAGCTTGGGCGGTTGCAACGGGGTTTGAGCAGCTGGGGATCCTCTTGCCGTCCTTCCTGTTTGCTCGGCCCCGACGCCGTCCCCCCCCTTCGCCCGCTGATGGCCCCGGCTGCGCCATCCAGCCATGGCTCAGCAGCTGGGTGAGGGGACCATTACCACCTTGTGGGACGTCTCGTTCGACGCTGAGGTAGAAGCAGCCACATGCAAAAGCAAGGCTTCTTTGCCAGCCTCCCAGCTGGCAAAACATTAATTTTTAACATTTAACAAAACATTAAATTTTAACATTAACCACGAAGGCAGCAAGAAGAAAAGGGGTGAAAGAACTCCAGCCGGTGTTCCGAGGCAGAGCTTTCCCCTATATTCCTCCTGCTGCCTGTCTCCCTGGATTCTTCCGGCTTTGCACACACGCACGCACGAAGGCAGCAAGAAGAAACTGGGGAAAAGCAGTCCAGCCAGTGTTCCGAGGCAGAGCTTTTCCCCATATTCCTCCCGCTGTTTCCCTGGCTTCTTCCGGCATTGCACACACGCACGCATGAAGGCAGCAAGAAGAAAACGGGGAAAAGCAGTCCAGCCAGTGTTCCGAGGCAGAGCTTTTCCCCATATTCCTCCTGCTGCCTGTCTCCCTGGCTTCTTCCGGCATTGCACACACGCACGCATGAAGGCAGCAAGAAGAAAAGGGGGGAAAGAACTCCAGCCAGTGTTCCGAGGCAGAGCTTTTCCCCATATTCCTCCCGCTGTTTCCCTGGCTTCTTCCGGCTTTGCACACACGCACGCACGAAGGCAGCAAGAAGAAAAAGGGGGAAAGAACTCCAGCCAGTGTTCCAAGGCAGAGCTTTTCCCCATATTCCTCCTGCTGCCTGTCTCCCTGGCTTCTTCCGGCTTTTGCATACAAAAATAATACACTGGCTGGGGCGCAGTCTTCCCATTTTCCTCTCGTTGCCGTGTGTGCGTGCTTTCTGCTTTTGCACTAAACATAGCACGGAGAAAAGTCTCCCCTTGTTGCCAGAAAAAGAGGCAAGTAAAGGGAAGAAAAAGCCACTTTTCTCCGTGCTAAGTTTAGTGCAAACTTTTTTTCTTTTACTCCCAGTTATGGATATGCTTTGTGGCTTTAATGCAGGAGAACCTTACTCTGAAAAGCCTTCTCTCCCACCCTCTTCATACACAACCACGTCCTGTGAAGAAATGCTTTCTATGTTTCTACAAGGCACAGGAGCTGTGCCAGATTTCCCTCCCCCTTTAGTTGGCAATTCCAGCTAGATTTAGTTAGCCCGCTCTTCATATTGCCTGGAAGAAAACATTGCACACACGGCAGCGAGAGGAAAATGGGAAGAGGTATATTATGAAGAGTGTATTATTTTTGTAATTTATCTATTCAAACTATTCTCCAAAGCACCTGAGGGCAGGACAAGAAGCAATGGGTGGAAACTAATCAAGGAGAGAAGTAACTTAGAACTAAGGAGAAATTTCCTGACAGTTAGAACAATTAATCAGTGGAACAGCTTGCCTCCAGAAGTTGTGAATGCTCCAACACTGGAAGTTTTTAAGAAGATGTTGGATAACCATTTGTCTGAAGTGGTGTAGGGTTTCCTGCCTAGGCAGAGGATTGGACTAGAAGACCTCCAAGGTCCCTTCCAACTCTGTTATTCCATTCCATTCCATTCTATCTTATGAAATGGTGTGGAAGCGAAGGTTTAACAAAGTTAGGCTCCTATGATTTTTAATGACTATGCTGGAGATGAAAGAAAAAGAGGGGAGAAAGGCAGAGAGAGAGAGAGAGCGAAGAAAGAAAGAGAAAGGGAGGGAGGGAGAGAGAAAGATAAGAAAGAAAAAGATAAGGAAGGAAGGAAGGAAGAAGAAAGAAAGGGGAGAAAGAAAGAAAGGAGAAAGAAAGAAAGAGGAGAGAGAGAGGGAGAGAAGAGGAAGGAAGCACCACAAACCTTGGCACTTTCCTTGCCAGAAAGGAGAAGGATTTTACTAGGGTTTACTACCATGCAGAGGAAGGCAGAGATAGTCCTTGACTTATGACCACAATTGAGCCCAAAATGTTGGTTGCTAAGCAAGAGCGTTGTTAAGTGAGTTTCACAACATTTTGCTCAATCCATGATATTTCCTGGCTCTAACAGTTATGTGCAAACTAGGGAAGTACATCTGAAGGCATGTGTAATGTTCTAATGTACAGAAGTTATGGTTAAATGTGTGGCAGAAAGTGGACTCTGGGTGTGTTTTTCTAAATGCAGTAAGTGAGGTTGAATGTGTATAGTTTTAGAAGAGGGGTGTGTGTGTGTGTACATACACATACAGTATATATAGTAGATAATGTATATTTTTGTGTGCCTGTGTGTAATATGTATGTACACATTACATAGGATTAAATAGTATATTTTGGATGTTCAGTAGTAGTAAATAGATAGGGAAATTGTTTCTCATTGAGGCCTTTGAGGCGAGGAGAGGCCAGGCACCCTAACCCTAACCCTAACCCTTGACGTGAATGATGTCAAGTTGGCCACACCCACCCAGTCACATGACCACCCAGTCACATGATCACCAAGCCACACCCACCCAGTCACATGACCGCAAAGCCACTCCCACCCGGTCACATGGCCGGCAAACCACTCCCACCCAGTCACATGGTCAACTTGCCACTCCCACCCGGTCACATGACCATCAAGCCACACCCACAAAATAAGCCACGCCCACAGAGTGGTAGTAAAAAATTTAGGAACCTGCCACTGGTGTGCACCCACGGGGAGCACCCAGCTGGGCTAGGGTATGCTGGGGCCAAGGCAGTGGGGGCTGGTCCCTCACTGTCTCCAGTGTGGCCCCAGGGGCCAGATCAAACCATATCACAGGTTGGATCTGACCTGCGGGCCTTGAGTTTGACATGTCTGGTCTAGCCTAACGAAGAGAAGAATTAGGGGTGACATGATAGCTGTCTTCTAGTACTTGAGGGGCTGTCATAGACAAGTGGGGGTTGACTTATTCTCCAAAGCACCTGAGGGTAGGACAAGAAGCAATGGATGAAAGGTCTCATTAAAGAGAACTCAACTTGGAACTAAGGAGAAATTTCCTGACAGGGAGAACCATTACCAGACTGGGGTACCTGAGGGATCACTTTTTTTTCAAGTGTTTCCATCTGCCCAACTAGATTGAGAAGAATGGGCATGCTACAGATCCTGGAGGTTTTCAAGAAAATATTGGACAACCATCTGTCTAGGAAGTTCTTGTGTCTTGGGCAACAAGTTGGACTAGATGACCTTCAAGGTCCCTTCCAGCCCTATGATTCTATGATCATATCTCTAAAATCGGGATAGCTTCCAGAATTGGAACTGACAATGGAGATATGATTGGGCACAAAGATTTGCACAAATAACATTGCATGTTAGAAATTTTCTCCACTCATTCCTGATTCAGATCTTTGTGCTTGCTAAAAGACCACTTCTGATTGTCTTATAATTCTCATAGGCATTATAAACTACACAGAAACTCTGTTCCTCAACCTAGTATAAATTTAAGCATGATGACATCGTTTATTCAGATGCCAAAATGTTTCAACTGTAGACAAAACAAACCAGACCTACAAGTCTTGATGAATGATTAATGATGATGCATTAATGAAAAGGAGCTGTTTCAATAGTTCAATTTAAGATTACAGACAACGTTCAAACCAATCAATTTCATTTTTAAAATTCTAAGAGAAAAAAGTATATACAAAAGATGATAGATAAAAATAAAGGAAAGATATTAGGCACCATAAAGCTTAAGGCACCAAGCAGGAAACAAGGAGATTCTGAATTCTAATCCCAACCTAAGGCATGAAAGCCAGCTAGGTGACTTTGGGCCAATCACTCTCTCTCAGCCCCTCACTTCACAGTGTTATTGTTATGGGAGGAGGAAGTAATATTAGGTATGTTTAACTGTCTTGAGTTATTTATAAAAATAATAAAAGTGGAATTTAAAAAAATCTAACTTCTAATTTAAATCTAATCTAAATTCAGGTGAATAAAATATAGATAGCAGAAGGGAAATGTTTACATGAATTGAATTACATTACTTAAGAGAGAAGAACCACTTACTTTACTGGATGAAACTGCCAGTGTGACAAAGTCATTGTTTGCGCTTTCATAATTTCCCACCTTAAAGTATAGTTCAATTGTGCTATCCAGCAAGTCAAGGGCTGCTATTACATAGAGACAGACATCTCAGGTACCAAGTCCAAAAAGGCAGTGAAACTCTTTAAATGAGAAGATATGTGGGCCTCTCATATACCTTCAAAGCTAATCTGTTGCTCACAGGAGTAATAGAGGCTGATATTTTATTGTCAAGTATTGGCACATAAATTGCCAAATAAAATGGCATATAAATTGGCACAAAAATTATTTGGCAAATAAAACAACAATATCAAACTAGTTAAACTCTTATTTAGGAATGGATATGTGAATTTAAAATGGGAGAATTTTGTCGTTTTTGAGGCAGTATTAAGACTGCCTTCCTCACCTATAATTAAATTCAAAAGTTCAGAAACATCTGAAAAGATTCTCTGTACCTTCTTTGGTCTATGACTGCTATTATACATGTGTCCTTTCTATTCTGTCCCTTAGGTAAACTACTAAGGCAGAGAATAACACTTCATACTTTTAAAGCCAGTGTTTGTGAAAGGAATCTAAAACTGCTCTCACTAGAGTTACCATCTAGCACTCACTAAAAATCCAGATTGGGCTTTTAGCTGCATTTGAACAGATTCAAACAGCGCAAGTACACATATTCTCACATACATACACATTACAGTTCACTCACATTTCATTCTCTTGAGTAACTTGAGCAGAAACTCCTTCTTAGTATCACCATATAGTGCAATAGTAATGCAATATAGAGTTTTCAATTCAATTGTATAGAATGTGAAGGATGTGTGTTTGTGTTTTATTTTTTTAGTTATATGTACACTGAAGATGGCATTTAATTTCGTTGTACGAGGTGCAATGACAATAAAGTAAATTTAACTTATATAACAGGACCACAACTATAATCATCCCACAAGCAATGGAGAAGCAGGAAGTTCATGTTAAATTGAAGAAATACCTTTCATTTACCACGTTTCTACTATTGCTACATTTCCTGTTGAAACAGCAGCAGATTTAGGGATGAAATCCAATGTACTTTAATATCCTAACAGGCTTTCCCCCTATGTAATGCTATATAAAGTTAAGTAGATATATTTTATTTATTTGAATTTTTGATCAGCATTTATATATACACATATACAAAGTTCTATATTATATGACACAGAGAAACAACACAGTCTAATTCGGATGTATTCATGTACATGGTGAGAAAAACTAATCTTGTGAGTTTACCAGGTAGATGGCATAAGGAACAAAGCTATCAGAATCTGGTACTCCTGCTAGAAATACTTCGAAACCTCCTCCCAGAGGGGAGCAATAGAAACAGACTGTAAAGGGGTTGTATGGGGTCTCTAACAATGCTTTGAGTTTTAATCACATAGCGCTTACAGTATAAGCAGTATCCTGAATAACAGGAAGCGAGCTTCCTATAATCTTCTCAGCTGTCCTTACCACTCTCTATATGGACTTTCTATCTGAGGCACTGCTGCCACCAAACCAAACAGTAAGGTGATCAATTTTTTTACAATGAAAAGAAATAAATTGAAAAAAAAATAGAAAAAAAATATCATAAATAAAAGAAACATTTTATTCATTGCAACAATAATACACTATAATATGATATATGCATAATAAAAACATTTGTAACATTTTATATTGTAATTATGCTTACATGCCTGTTAATTATTATTTAAATGAGTACTTTTCCATTGAATTAATATTTTTGTCAATGTATCATCTTCTAACAATATATTGGAAATATCTGAACAAGAAATATCCTTCATATTGAATTTTACGGCAAGTGCTGCAGCTAGAGTATCAACATTCAATCTCGATTTCTCACTTGTTCAAAAATCATTGGCAATTGAAAAAACTCTTTCAACTGCTGCATTAGTTCCAGGGCAGCACAACGTAAATTGAACAAATATAAATAAATTTTCACATGGAATATGTTCATTTTTGAAATGGCTGAAAATATCCACCCATCTTCTATCAATTTCAACGTGTTGATTTTCCCATTGTATTAATTTTTCAGAATTTAAATATACATTCAGTCTTCTAATTTCTTCAAAGAGACAATTGTCGTCTATTTTAATGTCTGGCATTTCTTTAGATAAAAACTCAACACAAGATTCAATATCTGTCCAATATACTTACAAAAACGGTCAAAAAACACCGTTGAAAACTGTTATTTCCCGTGATGTTTGTTTCAGACCATTCTGCGATATATTGAAAACATGTTTGGTAAAAATTCTGCACTTCTTTGATAAACTTTTCCATTATGCCCGGATTTGATTCAACATTCGCTTCTTCACAAAATTGTTTTAAAGTAGCCACACGAACGGTAAAACGACTAAAATACAAATAAATTGTAGTTATTATTACTTCTACATCAATTGGCATGGCACATGACGCCTTGTTGATTGCATTTTACAAAATATGTGCATTACAACCTATTCCTAGCATTTTCTTTTGGAGTAAAACTTGTAATTTTACATACACATTATTCACCCCTTTGCATCTTTGCCCACCAAAATTTGTGTTTGTATTAGCAGCTGTTAGTGCAACAACTTTGGATTTCAAATTGTTTTCATTTATTACTCTGTATAGATGGTTTGACAAAATTTCAGCAGTTTCACCCTCAATGGATTCTAAATTTAAAAATTTTACTTGAATCCCCTTGCTAACATTAAAATATCTTACTAGTATTGGATACAATTTGGTTTCATTATGATTTGATGCATCAGATAAAACCATTACAAATACTGCAATTTTCAAGTCTGCTATAAGTATTTTATCACAGTAATTTTTAAATACTGATTTAATAATAGCCTTGCATTTTATCCTGGCGCATGAAAATTTAGCATTGTGAAATTTTTCAATAATTTAGTTGTACAATCCATACTACGAAAACTTTGATTGTGAATTATGGTATGAAATGCAAATGTTCCCTCCATTGCAGCTAACTGTTTTTCATCTTCAGAATAATTTGAAGTTTTAAAAAAACCTGTTACTTTACGACTGGAAGCTGATGCATCTAATAATTGCTTATGTTTGTTGGTGGACAAGTGTTTCGTTATAGCTGCTCTGCCCCCATCTGCAATACAAAATTCTCCTCTGCAAATATTGCAGAAAACAATGGCATCTTTCTTTGATATGAGGAATGGAAATTCCTTTTTCAATTGATCATTGAAATGGCATTTCCTCTTTTTTGATTTTTCCATCCCTTAAATGAAATTTATAATTTAAATAAAATATAAAGCTACACGAACAATGCAAGCACATTATGAATAAATAAAATTAATTATTACAACTGCAACTTTAATAACATAAGCGAATAAACCACTAAAATTTAAATTTAAATTATTTTACACTTCTGTTGACAACAGGGTTGTATAAACTTGTAAATAAAATTATACGTATTTGGAAATTATTAAATAGATAATGAATTAATAAAACGTGAATTGTACTTACCCCTGTATAATTGAATATCCACTGAGAAAGAAATAATTACCATGAGTCATTCAATTGCTGACGTGCTGTGAGTCTACTGCGTGCGTATGTGCTGTGTCGTGTTTCCGTAAGAAGTAAACAAAGCCACTTGCGCGCAGCGCACTCTCTCAAGGTCTCCCGTGCGGAACGCATGCCTCTCATAATCGCATCTTATACCGCACTGTACCGAGCCTTGATGAATCGTCATGTCAAATACAAATACGTCACATAACACGCAACAGATTAGTCTTCAAATATCGAAAAGGAGGACATGTAGGAGGACACTTTTCGAGGGAGGACAGAACTTACAAAAGAAGGACTGTCCTCCCTAAAGGAGGACGATTGGTCACCTTACAAACAGTGATGCAGTTTGTTAAAATGCTCTCAATTGTTCTTCTGTAAAAAGTGGCTATGACAGAAGGGGAAAGATGTGCTCTCCTCACCTGATGGAGGAAATGCAGACGCTAAATATTAATGGCTAATATTTACTACATGTGAAAAAATAAAGTAAGCTGGAATCAAAACAAACCAAATAGCATAATATTTACATTTAAAGTCCAACAGTACCCAGACTGGGAGGGATTGCATACAACTTTTTTTTTAAAAAAAACCTTCAAATTCTCTTAAACTGTGACATTGCATAAAGAAAGAAACAGTGGGATGAATAAACTGAGAAAAATAATACACATTGCATACTTTGTTGGAAGAAATCAATGATGGCCTTTTAAAAGCAAAGAATACCAGAGAATCATATGCTCACACCAAAAAACCCTAATAATTCTACTTTCTACAAAATTATTTACATATTCAGCATTGAAATTCTAAAAGATAATAATAGCTTTGTAGTCTCTCGAACAGAGGAAGCTTTCTAAAATTAACTGTAAGAATATTTTAAAATACCTTTAAAATTCAAAAGGCATCCAGTAAGTGACTTGGAACATAAACATGCTGAAGACCAACTAGAATTAGATATCTTTAACGCTTCAAGTTTTGATGCAGTTGCAAACCCAGGTAGGCACCATTATAAGACTGAAGAACAATCAAGTTTATACCAGAGAGAAAGGGAGATTAATTGATGTTCGTCCATCATATTCGAAGAGGACCTTGACATTTATCAATTGGGGGGGGGATGTTAAGACTTGCACGTGAATTGGATTAAAGTGTGGGAGAGGTGCACATAGTCAGCCTCACTCTCTCTTCCTAGATTCCATCTTGCTCCAAATAGCAGGACAAGAGTTGAGACAGTTGGAGATGGGAAAGGGAGATAAGGACATCCAAACAGTACAAAATCCCATTTATTTTATCAGTATTATTATAAAATCAAGCACATGGAAGAAATTAAGAGTTCTTTGAAATAGCCTAAGATACAGGGGGAAATATATATTTACTACAGCTACCATTTTAACCTCTTTGTGTCAGCAGACAAGGATGCCTAACAAACAGGAAAAAGCTCTATAAGCTATCAGTGGGCAAATCTGAAATCACCTCTCTGTTACCTCCTACTGCTAATTCATCATCCCAGCATGAGACAGCTAGCTGATTGTGAACCAAATGCTACAATAAGGGTCTCAGTTGACCACCAAAAACAGCAAAAGGGAAAGTGAGGTTTTGATGGGCAAAAGCCTGGAGAAGACCTAAGATAAGTGCAGGCTGTCAGACAAGGACAAAGAAGGGCAGGCCCCAAGGAAAGAAGGAGATTAAAAAAAATCCTGACAAGCTTTATCTGATGAGGGTTATGGCTAATTAATTATAAACTCAATTATCTAACCCTTACTTCAGCAGTCTCTATTCATTAAGAGATAAAAACTTGAATGACTGCTAGCTTTTGCCAGCACACACAGCATGCTTATTTGCTCCCTTTAGCACACAATTTCTTAAAAAAGATCTCCAAAAGCATTTTGACCTGTCAGCTTTTTTCACGTAGACAGAACATTTCTCCCCATCCCCACCCCTCTGACACCCAAAGCACCCTGGGTTGCACAACAGGAGGCCACAGCTTGCATGCTGTGCACTGGCATTTAAAAGCAAAAATCCAACATTAAACAATAATGTTTAGGATTAGGTAAATCAAAGATCTTGTTTCCAGCTGTGTTTCAGTTCAACAGGCCTTTTGAACTTTTTCACATTTTAACTTGAACTTTTAATTTTGGGTGTTGGAAGTTTGGTTCAGAGTAAATCAATTATAATCAAAACAAATTTTAAAATAAGTCAGTTTTATACTTGTACAATATTTTTCAATAGCCTGACTATTTGGTACATTCAAATTTTTATTTGATTAAAATGCATCAAATGTTCTATGTAGCTTCAAGAAGGTTTGTTACTTAATTGCAATTTTAACTAAGGTAAATAACATGTTATTCTGTAGAATATGAACAAGACTCAGAAACCTTCTTTAACAATCCGATTATGATAAGACATTGTTCAATTTCTGAGTTATAGTAACTTCTCATTCTTAACCATTTTATATTTTGGAGGTTTTGACATCTAAGTTTAATTTATCTACTTGATTCTCATTAAGTTTAAAATGATAGGACTATTGCTACATGAGAAGAATAAAGCGACATAGACAGGGGCGGGTTGCTCACTTACCTTGCTACCGGTGCGCTGCGTGCGCATCACCACATTTTGTGTGTGTGTGCGCACATTTTGTGTGCGTGTGTGCATGCTGTGCACGCGCACCCCCTCGCGCGATTTTGCTTCTGCGCATGCGTGGAAGCAAAATAGCACCGAAATCTTGTGAGGGGACGCACACACGCGCGCATGATTTCAGCTATCTTTTGCTTCCACGCATGTGCGGAAGCAAAATCTTGCTGAAATCTCGTGCGCATCCCCTCATGAGATTTTGGTGCGATTTTGCTTCTGCGCATGCGCAAAAGCAAAAAATCACTGAAAAATTTGCAAAAAAAGATGGCAGTTCCTAGGCACCGGCAACCGACCGCACCGGGTCAGTAGCCTCTTGATGATGTCACCAACCCACCGCTACTGGTGCGGTACAGTGGACCGCACTGGTAGGAACCCACCACTGGACATAGAGCAAATTAAAGAACAGTGCTATTTTTTCCTCCTAATTTCCCTGTTGATATAATGCCTTGAAAATGTTCTGAAAGCGATACTACAGTTATGCAGTTTTTATTCAATCACTTTTAGATGGCTCTGAGGATTTGTTTTCATTTCTAGAGTGCTTTGGTCAAGATTTGCTTTCTTGGGATCAATAGAATCCAATTAAATTTGTGATGAACCAGCTAATGGATCTGCAATTCCCATATTTACCTCATAATTCAAGCTTTAATAAGTCGCTACTAATAATGCCTCTAAAATTAGTTGGCCATATATGAATATTCCTGGAGAAGATATGTGGAGAAAGTTGGTACCAGGGTCTATTCTTGGTAGGACTCAATGCTGCATGGGCAGAAATCTATTCGTAAAATGGACCTTTCCCCTCTACCCTTTCTCTTTTGTAAAGCCACTGTGGATCTTCAAAATCTGTTCAGGAAAGTTAGGGATCCTACAAAAATCTGAGTTTCATGGAACTGCAAGAAAATAAAAACAACATCTGCCATTCTTTCAGCAGTAACAGAATTTTGATAGAGAAGTATCACTATTGTAGATTCCATTCTGGATTTGCTTCACTATTGAGTGACATGCTATTGTGGCAAAGAAGATATTTTAGATGTCCTTGATTATTATATTTTAGAATAGTACAGAAATATGCAGAAAATGATCCAAGTGATACTAATATGCTCCCAAGATTCTTGCTTCAACATCTTAAAAAATATTAATAATAATAATAGTAGTAATAGCAACAGCCATCGTTTGGCTTGTAATCACCATCAAATAATTTTCAGGAATTTTGGAGCATCTCAAAAAGTCCTCTGATACACAACTGCTTGCTGGCAAATATGGGATGGCAGCCATTTTGTGAGCATACCCATTATAAGCTTCCAAAATTCCAAATGTGTCTCAAGCCACAAAATTTTGCAAGCATTGCTGTAACAGCATGTGAGAAAGAAGCATTACTGTCTATCTGAAGTTATGGCTTTAAAACAGCCTTTCTTTGTAGCAAGGAGTTCATTCTTGCATACTCATCTAACCCAGCTAATAATGGTTTGTTTTACACTTGTTTCATATGTTATTGGGTAGATATAATTATTATCAGTAGTATAATCAATCAATTTCATTTTATGCAAACTTCTCAAATATGGCAGATGTGGTATGTAAAAAACAAAACAAAATAAAATAATCAATTAAAAAACTATCAACAATAAAAAAATCTCACCAGAAATAAAATGTTTAAAAGGGAAGTGCAATTAAAAGACAATCTGACAGTTCTTACCTTACAAATCCCCAGTTGAACAAATATTTCCTTAACTGCTGTTTAAATAAAAACACTGTAGGAGAATTATAACACGAGAGAAAGAACAGAAATGTATAGGACCCCTCAGCATGAGTAGAAATAGCAATTAGACATGTACTGCTCGATAGTGCTTTCCAACACTCTCTCAGCGGTTTACAGTGTCACCATATTGCCCCCGACAATCTGGGTCCTCATTTTACCAGAAGGATGGAAATCTGTCAATCTTGAGCCGGTCAGGATTGAACTCCTTGTTGTGAGCAGAGTTAGCCTGGAATACTGAATTCTAACTACTATGCCACCACTGTGGATCCAAAGAGAAATCAGTCTCTGCTTCTCTCTAGTAACAAACCCATGTGAAACATAGTGCCTCTGATCCCAACTGATTGAGACCTTCAGCAGTATCCTACTGACAGTGATGTTAAAATATCATCAAGAAATCTAGAAAATCAACACAGTACCATCCCCTCAATGATCTGTTGAAGAAAGAGAGGGCAAAGGATGTGTTCGACAGCTCGGGCTAGCCTCACCAGGAGAAGGGGCCCAGGAAGTCCCAGGAGTCAATTCAAGTGGAGTGGACAGGACAGTGTGAGCAGGTCTTCAACTAACTGAAGAGGAGCCTGACCAATGTGCCCATCTTGACTTACGCAGACCCGAACCGGCCTTATGAATTACAAGTTGATGCTAGCTGGGATACCCTTGGAGGGGCATAGTATCAGGAATATGACGCATACCTGAGACCCATCACATATGTCAGTAGGGGCCTCACTCGCCATCTGAGAAGAACTACCCACTCACAAATTGGAGTTCTTGCCACTTCTTGTTTCTCTGTGATTGGAGAATAGTCATTTCACAACTGTCCAACATGTTCTTCTTCATCTTCAGGAATACGTCTGCCATGAAAATATGAAGAAGTGTTCAAAATATTGCATTTTGTGCTTAGAGTGTTTTGGTGACCGAGAATGAAAGTGAATGTTAAAGACAAGGTATCATTCTGCCATGTCTGTTTTTAGGCTAAGGCTATCATAAATAAGTCAGCTAGTTTGCTTCATTCCTCTGGGGTAGAGAACTCCTAAGTTGCAAACTGGGTCTGTCTGGAATGGTACTGTAGGAGATGACCAGGCTGAGCCAGAGGGAGGGGTCAAAAGTGTCATAAATCATGAGTCCCTGTCCATCCACAAGAGATCTAAGTTTAGCCAACCTTGAATACTTCTCTTATCTCCCAAGCATTTCCCTTAGTGGCCAGTTGGCCAGATTCTTAAAGAACACTTAAGCTTGCAATAAATTTATATACTCATTTGAACTGCCTGAATCTCCTGATTTCCAGGGCACCTGACAATTGCAACCCCATCCAGAACTAAAGATGATAAAACTTTGGTTCCCAAGGCTCTGCGCAGCTGCAGCCACTTTGTTTTACCAGTATTTAGCTGAAGCTTATTGTTCCACATCCAGGCCCTCATTGCTTCTAAGCCCCAAGAAAGGGCAGCCACAGCATTACTTTGATGGAGATGTAAAGCTGAATATCATCAGTGTTTTAATGATAGTTCATCCCATGTTATTGGATGATCTTACCCAGTGGTTTCATATAGATGTTAAAAAGGAGGAGAGAGTATGCAGCCTTGCAATACCCCAATATGGAGTGGCCACGAGCTGGATCCCTTACTCATATTAACATCGATTGGAACTGGCCATGGAGAAAGGAACCAAACCAGGGCAACATTATGCCTCCCAGTCCCAAATCCCACAGCTAGCCCAAAACGATACCAGGGTCGATGGTATGGAATCAAATCCTCCAAAAGTAAGAATGGAGAGAATATTCCATTCCAGGTGGAATATGGATAAAAATGAGATTGAGTGGACTCAGTATGTAGAGGTTTTCCAGATGGCTAAAAGGGAACAACAAGCTAAACTAAAACTGCCAATATCATTGAGATGAAATATAGTTCAGCAAATCAGAATAATAGAATAATAGAGTTGGATCTTCACCACAAACATGTAAAACAGAGACCTATTCAAGAAAAGACATTTCTTAGTGAAGATACTGAGGTCTACTAATCCCATCTATTATAAATGATGCAAAGAACTTATTTATTTATTTATTTATTTATTTATTTATTTATTTATTTATTTATTTATTTATTTATTTATTTATTTATTTATTTATTTATTTATTTATCAGATTTATATACCACCTCACAGTGCAAGCACTCTCTAAGCGGTTTACACCAGTAAGCAATGTATATTTATATTGCCCTGAACAATCTGGGTCCTCATTTATCTACCTCGGAAGGATGGAAGACTGAGTCAACCTTGAGCCAGTGAGATTTGAACCGCTGACCTGCAGATCACAGTCAGCTAAAGTGGCCTGCAGTACTGCCTCTGCATTAATCTCGCTGCGTTCACCTCAGAAACTTGAACTTTGCATTAGCCTCTTGCTTCTATGGAATTTGTCATTGGTGATTATTTTATATGGCTGAATGACTGGCAAAGATTTTGTTGCTTTCAGGCATACAGATTGCCAGGATGAAACATATAAGATGCAAAAGAGGGGCAGATTTAGGGCTATCTTACTTTATTATGCACTATTATGGAAATGACTGAAATAGATTAAACTATCTGATAATTGGAACAGCAGTATACGCTCAGAATGCCTTCCAAATTATTTGGTGCTCAACTTCATTGATGTGCCAAAAATGGAGATAGGACAGAAGTTGACTCCCACTCTAAAACTGGGCAAGGGTGTGCATTAAGTAGGAGCGACAGGAGTAGCTTCTGCGCAATTTAGGTAATCCTCACCGACCATTTCCCCAGCATCCATTCAGTTACAATGGTGCAAAAAAAAAAGGTGGCCAATTTACAACTTTTGCACTGTTCCTCTGTCACATGATTGTCATTTGAGTCAGTATGCATTGTCCTGTGCCTGACCTGTGCCTTTTTTTTCTCCCCCTCCCCTTGTAAAGCAGAGAGACTGGAGAGAAAGAGACTGCAAGGAAGTGGGAAGTTTGCTGCTGCTGCAATCACTTTGCTGTAAATATGTAAATGAGTAAACAGTCAACTCTCTTGAAATCTGTTTTTCTCCAATTTCTTCTTTTTCTAACCACCTGCTCCTGCCCTCAGTAGAGCAGAGAAGAGAAAAAGATTTCAACAGAGTCAGCTGTTTGATCTTCTACACATCGAGAGCAATGTGATCATTCTGGTACTAGCACGAAAGGGTAAAAGGAATTTCAAGAGAATAAGTTTAAGTTGGATGCCTGCAGTTCTCTATTTATATATCAAATTCTGAAACCGCCCATGTCATTCATAGGGCGACACTGGATGGTGTACAGTCAATACACAGCATATAAATATATTCCAATAGGAGACAGCTAAAACTGGAATAAAATAAAGTAAAAAAGACAGGGGAGAGGCTTCAAGGCACAAACCAACCCTATGGTAGTGTGCTTCTCTGCTAGCTCCAAACGAATTACCAGTGCTGGGTTTTCAAACTTCTGAAAGGCCAGGAGAATGGGACCCACATGGCCTCCAGAGGGAGAATATTCCAAAGAACAATAGTAACTTTCTCACTTTCTGGAGCCTGCCAATCAAAATTCTTTAACTGATGGAGTCCATACCCTTTCTGCCTGACTGGTTGCAATGGGTTGAAGTAATGAGAATGTTGCAGCACAGTCACAGGCTACATTGCACTTGTGTTGTTTTCCAAATGTACAAGTCAGTAAGCATGTCCTCAAGCATTCCAAAGGGTGGGGAAGAGGTTAAATTACAGGGGTGTCAAACTGGCGGCCCGTGGCCGGATGCATCATGCACAGGCCACACCCACCCAGCTCTGCAAAGGGGAAAAACATCGTGAAACGTTACGTGACAGCAATGTGATGCCGCGTGTATGACACCCATGGCTTAGAGGGTAAATAAAAGCTGAAACTTAGTACGGGTCTTGCCTTTTTCCATCTAGAAAGAACAGTTGCAGTTACATGATTTCCCACTTAGCAATTGCTTCACTTAGTGACAAAGTTGCAGTATCAATTAAGTTGTAAACAATGACAACAAAATCTTGATGAATGGTAGACCTCAAGGGAAGAATACTTTCAAAAAAAGATGAAGTGAACAATTTCTACTGATTGCCCTTGATGATGTTACCTAGTTTGGGTAATGAAATGTCTGCAAGAAAACAAGCAAGCTCAGAGAGCACCAAGGACCCCTGATTGCCCTTGGGCCAATCAGGATTTCATTTTGGAGGTGGTTAGTGGATGAGGAAGATCCTGCCTCTATCCTATAGTATTCTGCATTTTTAACATTTAATCTCTGTTCATTTTAATATTTAATATTTTAATGTTTTGTACCTTTGTTTTTTTATGTTTGCAAGTTGCCCAGAGTCTCTTGACAGTAAGACGAGCAGCATATAAATTTAATAAATAAATAAATAACTGAAGCTGCAACTATCGTATGAGCAGTATTTCGAGAATAACACAAAGCTTTGATTCTTGTTATGGAGATTATATTTATATAAATACTTGATACATGTGGAATGTTTAGGAAATGGTTACAAATTAGACAACCTGTGAGGGCAATAAGAAAGATTTCTAAGTCAGGCCAAGGGTGAGAATCCTCTGTACCTCTTACTAGGGGACTCCTAATGTGCTACAGCCTGGCATTGTATCTGTCCAGTTTCTTTGGAACCACTGAAAAGGAGACCAGCAATATTGTCCTGGGATACCTACCATATTTTTCAGAGTATAAGACACACCGGAGTATAAGACGCACCTTAGTTTTTGGGGAGGAAAACAGGGAAAAAATAATCTGCCTACCAGGTATTCATCTAGCTAGTCCTTAGTCTGGTCAGCTTCAGCACATTAGTTTGCTGGTTTTGAGCTCACATGCTTGCTTTTTATCCTCTGGTTGGGGATAAAAAACAGTTTCTAAAACACTTCACTTCTCTCTCTCTTCAGAGAGAGAAACAATGAGAAAAACAGGCAACGGGAAGATCGCTTCGCTAGCAAAGCACGGAAGATCGCTTCACTGTTAGCACCTCGTTAGGGCTGATAAAAGGCTCAGCTGATTGTCAGAGGGAGCAGCAATGAAAAAAGCAGGCAAAGGGGAAATCGCTTAGCTAGCAAAGCACAGAAGATCACATTAGCACCTCGTTAGGGCTGAAAAAAAGCTTAGTAAAAGCTACTTTCAGAATATAAGACGCACCCAAATTTTCAGCCTCTTTTAGGGGAGAAAAGGGTGCATCTTATACTCCAAAAAATATGGTAGCTAGTACCAGCAGTGACTTTGAGAGCCTAGCTATTAAAAGCCTGAACTCACTTTAAGATAGTTCTAAGGCACCTAATGATATGAAGAAATTCCCTATGTCAGGTTTCAGGGGACAATGGAAATCTCAACATGATTACAGCAGGGTACAATTGAGATAGCTATAGGTAGTCCCCAAACTGGTCACGACTGATCACTTAGCAATCATTTGAAGTTATGATGGACCCTGAAAAAGGAATTTACAACCCAGATACAAAGTTATGATGTTCTCATCCTGCACCATCACATGACTGCATTTTGGGTGCTTGGTAACTAGTCCTCATTTATGGCTGTTTGCAGTGTCCTATAGGCACATGACTACGATTGATGTTTTTAGGATAGGATAGGATAGGATAGGACAGGATAAGAGTTGGAAGGGAGCTTGGAGGTCTTCTAGTCCAACTCCCTACATTTGTTTTGCCAGAAACTGGCACTTATTTCTGCTTTTCATAAAATGCTTCATAGTGAATGACTTTGCTTAACAACCATGGCATTCATTTAATAATTACCATGTTTGCTTAACAACCACCACAACATGGTGACACACTTTATGACCATCACAACTTATGACCAAAATTGAAGGATCAATTATGGTCAAGTACTACCTGTATTTAGTATGAGATATGAAGCAGCCTAGTTTCCATAATCTCTTACAATGATTTCCATCATGTCCATGGGCTTGTCTCAGATAATCCCACTTCCAACAAAAATAAGCAGCCATGTTAGATCTCTTTTATCTCAGAGCAAATGTAGAGTGATGTGGATATGGAGGACATGCCTATCAGCACTTTGCTATCATCAGGTCACTTCCTGATCCAGAAGAAATTGGCTGCCACTGCCACCTATAACTTGCATGCTGGAATAACCTTCCATTGAGAATTAATTAACTCCCACTTGACCTATTTTTGGAAATTATTGAAAAGAGAATTTAGTTAGGTGAGCTTTGAAATGATCAAATATTACCATATTTACCATATTTGTTTCTTTCTATTTAAATTTTCCTTTTTCTTATTTTATATTGTGAACATGTTTGTTATAATATTGTAGCTTCTGAGACTTTTTAAATTGTGATGGGCAGAAATTAAATAAACAAACAAACCAGTGATCTTATTAATGTGATACACCTTATAGATATAGCTTGAGCCAAGGTGGTGCAGTGGTTAGAGTGCAGTACTGCAGGCTACTTCATCTGACTGCTAGCTGCAGTTCAGCAGTTCACATCTCACTGGCTCAAGGTTGACTCAGCCTTCCATCCTTCCGAGCAGCAGTGGGTTGCTGTAAGGTATGGTTCTACGAAAGCAGCGGCGGGAGGCTCTACCCACCCGCCCCAGACACTTCTTTGCATGCGCAGAAGGGTCGTGCATGCGTGCAAGGGCGTAAACCAGTAGCGATGGGATTTAGAATCCATCACTGCTTCCAAGGTAGGTAAAATGAGGACCCAGATTGTTGGGGGCAATATGCTGACTCTGTAAACCACTTAGAGAGGGCTGTAAAAGCACTATGAAGCAATATATAAGTCTAAGTGCTATTGCTATTGCTATTGCTGCACTATTAATTGGTGTTTTCATTTCATGTCTATTAGCATCCAGAGTTACCTTGAGGTAAGATGGGTGGCCTCTAAATTTAACAAATAAACAAATAGTGCATGGTTTTACTTTGATGGTGACATAGAAAACAATGAAAAGATAATTGGTAGATATGTAAAATTATGCATCCAATACATTTACAGATGCAAGTCATATCTTCTTTTACACCATAAAAGAATGAAAACAATTAAGATCATCCTGAAGGGAAACAGTTCAAAAAGTAGTTGATCTGAACCTGTCATCCTTCTTAGGAATACCTAGAAAAAACGCTAGAAATGCAATCATCAAGAGGAGCACTCACAATTTCCCATTTTTTTAAGGAGGGGAAACTGTTGATATAACCTTAGAGCAAGTTAGTCCAATCAAGTATTGATTATGCATGGGAATTTTGCCTCTTTTTGTACAAATGAATCAATATCATGGAAAGTTTTTATGTTAATATTTTTTTTCTAAAAGCTGAGGGGTTTTATTGATCAGTTTTCAGGACAGTGTCTTTGATATTTTGTTAGTTACAGAAAAAAGCCCTTTCCTGCATATTATTTAAATGGTTATGTATGGTGAAGTATACATTCTTCAGCTAAATTAGTGAGTTACCAATGAAGATAAGAGTTGGTGAGAAAATTAACTAGCAAACAATCCAACATAAAAATTCTGGAGTCTGTGTTCTCCAAAAATATTTTGGAGTCACTTTTCACACCTATGCCTTAAATATTTAACAATTTAAAAGTCAGAAAAAATATTTATAAAATGTATTGCCAATTTTCCACCACTGAAAACAAACCCAAAGTAGAATCCAAGAAAGAAAAAATAACCTGTATAAAATTATAGTTAGACAATTTTGTAGGAGAGCAGGAGCAGCAGCAATAAAGAATCAACAGCACCAAATCTAAGCTTTTCAAACAAAAAAAAAAGCGTACAAATGAGTTTTCAACTGTCATCTGAAGCCAGTAATGTTGAATACCAACTGTATATTAGTAGTTATTGACTTTCATAATCAGTATATTAGGAGTGTCCCCACATAGTATTTTAATATCAAGAGGACATTTCCCCCCATAGGTATTAATAATTAGGAATATACTGTATATGAAGGACTACACAATCAGCTAGAATAGCTGGACCTTAAAACTAACCCAAATAGGTATTTCACCATCAAACAGGTCTTTCGTTGTCAAAAGGATCTAGAATTTGGCTTAGGAGCAATATTAAAACAACAGAGTTCTTTCAAAATGTGTCACTATGTATTGATCCTTTAAGTAATGCAAGCTGTGGCATTCTTTTCTTTAAAACATATATAAGGGCTAGTGACAAATACTTCATTTATACCTGCAAATTATCAATAATTTGTTACCAATATACCCACAGTTATAATTTCAACTAAGCCTCTCAAATACAATCAATACAATGGGAAATACAATGCCTGCTTAAATCAAGATTGCATATCCTGAAGCCCTAGTGGAGTTTTTTGAAAACTGTCATCAAATTGTAATTGTGAATCTGACTCAGTTTGCTCCTCAAAGACTCCCCAGCATAGTATACTCTTGTTATCAATGGGAAAAACAGCAAAGTATATTAAATGTATCATGCATAAATGGTATAAATTTATGTTCCTGATTTGAATCTATTTTAACTTTCCTTCATCGCCAATACCAAACTGAGATAACCCAATTAAATGTATTTTATATTTGATTGATTAAAAATTGATCCATAAGTTGAGTTATAATATGATTGTGTGCTGTAGCAAAAGAGCCTCTTCAAAAGTACTATTAACATATATACTGAAAAAAGTGGCTGGAGAGTAGAGATATTAACCCATTAAAGTTTCAACAGTTAGAACTTTTTCTTTTTACCTAATAGGAATCAATTGCAACTTTTGGGAAGAAATTATGTTCTAATGAGGGTGGACTTTATCCTTTTCTGAAGAAATCTGAACGTGGCCTTTAGTATTCAGTAACATAATTAGGGCTGCAGTTAATTTCATTAAATTCTGTTGCTGCTAAATGAAGCAGATTATGAGACATCTTTTATTGCAAGGCGTGAAATTACAGCCTGTCAGCTGCCAATGGTAGAGTAAAACTAATGAATTACAGGGTAAATAACACCAGAATTAACCAGCCAATTTAACAAAGCATAGAGCAAAGTCATTTTCACTTAGAGCTCTGAGTAGTATTACTATGAAATCTGCTCAGTGAAAATAAAAAAGTGCTTCAAAAATACAATAATTTAAAAAGATACATTATATCTACCATTGAAAAATAAAAATTATTTTTAATATAATATTTTAGTCAGTGAAAAACTAGATTTTTCATCACGGTTTCATTTAAAAATATGTTACAGGTCATAAAATAACATATCATATGATTTTTTTATTATTTCAAAAACTTCTATGGCTAGAGATTTTTTTAAAATTCCATAGTAAATTATATCTTCCAAATTTTCACTGTCCATGTAGCTTGCATAAAACTTCCATATAAAATTTAGGAAGCGCAACTGTAGCCGATTGGCATTATCATCTACTGTTGTTTTTTAATTATAAGGAAACAAGTAAAAATGTAGAAACAGGATTCAAATGAAATGAGAGTAATTTTTTAAATATTTCAATATTATGGTTATAGTTACAGAAATCCAAAAATCTGTTAATTCCAAAATATTTTTAAAATAACACTGTATCCACTGGAAGGGCTGAAACATAATCAAATTGCTTCAAGATTTCCATATACATTTTCAAGTACTTAAGAAATATGGAATTGTTCACATTTTCAGTTCATAGAAGTTTGCAAAAACAAAAACAAAGAACCCCCACTCTACTGAAAATATGGGGATGGTTATGTTGGTGTTAATTTTCCCAAGTTTATTTCTTGCATAAAAATATTTAATTACAGGAGTAGATTAGAAGAGGAATATACTGTAGCTGGAAAGTCAAAGAAAACTATATTCAAAATATATATGAAGAATTATTAGAATAATTTCATTAAAGTATTTAGAGAGTTTATACTTCCTACAAACACTCTTAATGTCATATTTTGGAATGATTAATAATGAAATAACTCAAGATTTCAAACTTACAAGCTATTGCAAATAAAGAAACAGATTTTGTCATGTGAGTTTGTAGAGAATTCAAGGAATTTAACATGATTTTTTTCTCAGAAATCTCTATTTTAATAGGAATATATGTGGTAAAATGTTAGAACTTCAATACAAGTTCTGTATTAAATGCACCTGCTAACATAGCACAGATTAAGGCAATAAACTACAGTATATAATACACAGAGTAGTATGTATGCTCTTTCTTCCTTTTGCTTTTCAAACTCCTCAACTTGACTCAGATATGGAGAATTTTTAAAAAAGTTTGGGTTTCTGAAAAAATAGCTCCTTTGAGAATTTTTCTCAAATAACTTGATTACATACTTCCTGGCCTTCTTAATTCTTAGCCTAATGCTATAAAGTCAAATATAGTTTCAAGCCCTGCTGAATCTAATGGGGTCTTAATGCTGAGTATTGATGTATAGAACTGAATTGCATATCCTTTGCCTTGCCAAAAAACATTTTTTAAGAAGAGGTAGCAGAACTGTATTTATTTAGATCCTAAACCAGGGGTATGCAACCTTCAACACTCAAAGAGCCATTTAGACCCATTTCCCACAGAAAAAGAAAACACTGGGAGCCAATAATTTAACAACTGGTGTGACTGGGTGTGCGTGGCCAACTCGACGTCACTCACTCCCACCCAGTCACATGACACCCCCAGCCACGCCTATCCAGCCGGTCATTAGGTCAGAGAACCGGTTGTTAAATTATTTGCCCCACCTGCCCTGCCTCCCCCCCAGCCACTTCTTGCCACACCAGCCTCGGGTGTGTTGTTTACCTCTCTTTTTTTCTCTTTCTTTCTCTCTCTCTCTTTCTCTCTCCCTGTGTCACTGTCTCTCTCTATATCTCTCTTTCTCTCTTTTTTCTCTCTCTCTTTCTTTCTCTCTCTTTCTCTCTCTCTCTTTCTCTCTCTTTTCTTTCTCTAGGTCTCTTTCTCTCTCTCTCTCTCTCTCTTTTTCTTTCTCTCACTCACTCTTTCTTTCTCTTTTTCTTTTTCTCACTCTTTTTCCCCTCTTTCTCTTTCTTTCTTTCTTTCTTTCTTTCTTTCTTTCTTACTCTCTCTCTCTCTCTCTCCCCCACTCCCACTCCCACTCCCCACCCCCACTTCCCAACCCATACACCCAGGGAATAACTGTAAGGAAATTTGGCCATGTTCTCTCTGTCTCTGGAAAGATACAAAAATAAACCTTTCATTGCAAAAGGGATGACTATCAGGCTGTTACATCACAGCATCATGAGATTGCCACCTTAGATCATCGTATGCACTTCACAGAAGCATCATCCCAAGCAGCAGCACACTCACCCAAGCAACATACGCATCCTGCAACTCAGTCCAAAGTGGCTGGAAAATATAGTCCCTGGTCACTCCCGAAGATGCTTGGCAGGCAAGTATGGGACGACCTCCCTCCATCACCAAGGAAGCTTCCGCTGAATCTTTGCAAAACTGGGCAAAGGCAGAGAGAGGGGAGCTGAATCGAGCCAAATCTGTGTCTTTCTCTCTGTGTGTCTCTCTCACTGCCCAACTGCAGCAGGAAAGGGTGAGCGGATACTTCCAGCCTTGCTTGGTGCTGGACATGCGACCTGCTCTCCGCCCTGAGACATTGGCTCGCCCCGCAGCCAACACCACTGCTGTTGCCAGGGGCGAATGGGGCAGGTTAGCATTGTGGCTTCGCATCATAATGGGCTCCCAGGAGGAGGAAGGGACCCCGTCTCCCCCATTGTGAAGCACGCTAACTTTCACTGTGCTGGAGGCGGCAGTGGCAGCGGTGTCAGGAGCCGCAGCAGAGGGGTGAAAGAGCCGCATCTGGCTCCAGAGCCATGGGTTGCCAACACCCATCCTAAACAGTTTTATCTTTCAAAACGCATTTAAAATTGTTAATTGTATATTATTTAAGATTCAACAGCAGAGTTAAATGTAATACTTCCACACTTTAACATAGGCATCTCTTTAGGTGGAATGAATGAATGAATGAATGAATGAATGAATGAATGAATAAAAAAATAAAAAAATAAAAAATACTAAATGTTTAGACAAATTTAGAGCTAAAATTCTGAACTGTCACAAAAATTAACCAAATTAATTAAGAAACTAAACAACTACTGTGTTTTCCTGAAAATAAGATCAGGTCATTTTTTTTAATCAAAAGACCCATTAGGTCTTATTTTGCGGCTGCCTGCCCCCTCCCTCCCACCATCTGCTTGCCCACGGCCGCAACGTCTTACAGGGCTTCTCAGGGCAGACACATTTTTCGCCCGGATGTAGAAATGACAGACATTTACCTCTTATGCTGGCCACGCCCATCCCCCAGGCTTATTTTTAGGGTGGGGCTTACATTAGATCCACCCAAAAAATCAGGCAACAACTTATTTCCAGGTGGGTCTTATTTTCAGGGAAACACGGTAACATTAAAAACATTAACTGGAGAACACAAAGTATTCTGACCTAGGCTTCCTGATCAAATAATACAGCACAAACGGCGTCCCAAAACCCTTTTTCATTTTAACTGCTGGTAATTATTTTCATTCTCAGCCATAATTCTCAGCAGGTCAGCGGTTCAAATCTCACCAGCTCAAGGTTGACTCAGCCTTCCATCCTTCCAAGGTAGGTAAAATGAGGACCCAGATTGTTGGGGGCAATATAAATATACATTGCTTACTGGTGTAAACCGCTTAGAGAGTGCTTGCACTGTGTGGCGGTATATAAATCTCACAAATAAATAAAATAAATAATAAGTCCCAAACAATGATAACAGACAACAGTTCTTTCAGGGAAAGGCAGATAAGCACACAAACCTTGATCTTTCTGGACAAGCTGCCAAAGACCAATTAGCAAGAAACTTGGCAAGGCCAAACAGAAACATGGAATCCAAGCTAAAATGACACGAGTTGAACAAAGTTGCTTCCTGCGATGAGCCCTTCCGTGTGCTCTACTTATATAGCCTATGGGCTATATTATCTCCAAGCCTTACTCCTGAGTAGTCCTTCTCCTCTGTAACTGTTATTGCCTTGTGGCAGCTCTGTGCATGTGCGCATTGAGAACAGGCTCCCCCGTTCCTCTGCCTCGCTCATGTCAGCCTCTGGAGGCTCTGGAGTCAGGACAGATCTCTCAAATGGCTGGGCTGGATCCCTGCCTCTGGCACCGAGCCTTCTCCAGACTCAAGGCCTGGCCCATGTTCCTCCCCAGCCTCTTCACTATCCAACTCTGCTGCCAGCTCAGCAGGCCGCTGGCAGACCACAACACTATCCCTCACTGCAGGGCCCTTCCCCCGGGTCCGATGATCTGGATGCCACCGTGACGGGAATTGGTCATGGAAGGCTTTCACAAAAACAGGTGCATGTACAGAGGTCGCATCCTCCCAGGTCAGGCCGAAGCCATTTTCTTTGGAATCTTTGGCCTGCCACAATTTATACTATTCTACTATGCATTTTCTACTGTAGGAAAATGGGAGGGGGGATTGTATGAGGTTGTTAGTATGTAGCCATAACAAATTCTTTCTAGAAAGCCAATGTCATCCTTTGTCTCTGCAACTGCATGGAAGGAGATGGGTGGATTCTGCCAGTATGGCAACTGAAGATTGGACAACGTGATGGATTTGTGGGTGTAAAGGCAAGGATTTGAACTTTCAACTGGGTGGTGAAACCCGGAGGACTTCAGATTCGGGTTTCACCCAGATGTACCAATATGGCTCTAATAATAAATTGGAACTTTGAGGAATACTTTGCCTTGGACTCTCATTTAATTTTGGATGCTATTTGGAATCCTGACATTAACCCGAATCTCCCTTAAAAAATAACCCAGCTACCTCAAATCCTCAGGGCGCTGTTTGGGGTCCTGAGCCCCAGCACCGACCGCCACCAGGTGGTGTAAAGACTCAGGAAAGATGGAGGAAGAGAAACAAGCCATGGAGAAGCCGGTAGATGATGGATCGCCTATCCATATCGAGACCATCTACTCACCTTCCCAAGCCATGGTGGAAGCCGCAGAGGCCATGGAGAGGGAATGCCAGTCGGACGCTTGGCGCAAACAGCTGACCCCTGAGTGCCTCTTTCAGCTGGATCGAGCCTCTCAGGGTGCAGCCAGAGGGCTAATTTCTCCCACGGAACAGCCGTGGGAGCCACATCTGGGTGCGGGATCAATCTCGACCTACGAGTGGAGGCAACCGAAGCTCATGCCAACTGGACACTCTGAAGATGAGGGGTCCCAAATGCCATTGCGTAGCCAGTCACTGACGGGGTTCCCTGATCAATTCGGATGACTAAGCGTAAGTTGGACCAACCCCTGCTTGAGCTCCAAGGTACCCAGATGGAACTTGGTCCAGCCAATGTTCTCCTTCCCAGGGCGAAACCCCTTAGCACACTAGAGTGAAGAGCGAGCCCCCTGCGAGCCTCGCCACCAGGCCAAAGCTTACATGGGGACCCCTCTGCACTGAAGCGCATATGGTCCAACGGCCCGGGTGTGGAGGCCAGCTGACCTGGCAGCAGGATGGGCTTTCTTCCCGGGTATGGGATGGGTACAATGCCAATGGGCACCTGGTCTCCTGCAGAAACTGGGCCCCATGCAGGCGTTTGGCACGGTCCAGCCCCCCGTGATGTTTGGTCCAGCCGTGCAGGCCTAACCGGAGCCACTGGGGTCCAGCTGGGATTTGCTCAACAGCCACCGCAGGTGGGGGTGCAATGGGGGTCCCCAGCCACAAGCGCTCATCCAACCGGCCGCGCAAGTCCAGGAGTCCAGCCAACTGGCCCTGCATTGTCTCCTCGGTTTCGAGCAACATTTGATGGGACCCCCCGGGAAGCTAGCCTACTTCCTAAACCGAGTCTGGGTGCACATCAATCAGTTTGGGAACCAATACCTTTCGGACCGAGAGCTAATCACGGAGATAACTGAGGGAATGAATGAGGGGGAAGTGGCCGAATGAGTGGCAGAGCTCCATGATTACCAACAAGACAATTGGTCAGAGTTGCTACTATTTGCAGAGGTAGCATATACTAACACTGTCCACAGCAGCACTGGACTAACTCCTTTTCAGGTTACCAGCGGCATGGAGTTCGTTCCCATGCCTGAACTACCCCAAGAAGCCCCCACTTCCATGTCTCTAACTGAGTGGATGGAGACACTGAAAAAGGGGTGGGAGAACACTAAGAAAGTGCTGGCTGAAGCGGCAGAGGCTTACAAGAAGCAAGCCGACAAGCACCGATCGCACCAGCCCCCCTTCCATGTGGAGGATAAAGTTTTCCTGTCTACCAAATATATCCAGTTGAGAATGCCTAGCAAGAAACTAGGGCCAAAATTTTTGGGTCCTTTCCCAATAGTTAAAATAATCAACCCAGTAACAATTCACCTTGATTTACCTAGAATATTGGGGAAAATTCACCCCGTTTTGCATTGTAGCCTATTAAAGCCTGTGATTGGGTCTAGCATATGGCCACAAACTCAACTATCCCCTCCTCCAGTAGTAATACAAGGGGAGACTTATTATGAAGTAAAGAAGATTTTAGACTCTAGAATGTATAGGGGGCATTTAAAATATTTAGTACATTGGAAGGGGTACCCTTTGTCTGAAGCTACATGGGTAAAGAGTTGGAATGTGAAAGCTGACAGATTGGTGAAACAATTCCATGATAAATATCTAGATAAGCCAAAGGGTCCCCCTGGGGGGGGGGAAGGTGGTTAATGATGCTGTGTTAACCCCATATGTCATTTTCTTTCCTTTTCCTTAGGATACAGTTTTCTCCTGAGGGGAGGCCGCCTGTCAGGCTGAAGCCATTTTATTTGGGATCTTTGGCCTGCCACACTTTATACTATTCTACTATGCATTTTCTACTGTGGGAAAATGGGAGGGGGGATTGTATGAGGTTGTTAGTATGTAGCCATAACAAATTCTTTCTAGAAAGCCAAGGTCATTCTTTATCTCTGCACCTCTGCACCTACATGGAAGGAGATGGGTGGACTCTGCCAGCATGGCAATTGAAGATTGGACAACGTGATGAATTTGTGGGTGTGAGGGCAAGGACTTGAACTTTCAACTGGGTGGTGAAACCCAGAGGACCTCAGATTCGGGTTTCACCCAGATGTGCCAACATGGCTCTATTAATAAATTGAAACTTTGAGGAATACTTTGCTTTGGACTCTGATTTAATTTTGGATGCTATTTGGAACCTTGACAACTTTCACCAAAACAGGTGTATGTACAGAGGTCACATCCTCCCAGGTGAACCCCTTCCACTCAATGAGGTACTGGAACTGACCCTTCAGCCCCCAGGAGTCCCAAATGCTGGTGACCTTGTACTCGGGTGATCCATCTCTGTCACGGGGCGCTGGCTAGGGATGGTCATGTTGGTGGAGTCGGCAGGCAGATTTCCACATCTAAGGCCGTCATCAACCCTTTCCAAAACTGGGCTGTAAATTGGGCCCCTCTGTCTGAAACGACCCTATCAGGTAGGCTGTGCAGCCGAAAGACATGTTGGATAAACATGCGGGCAGTGGCACGAGCCGTCGGTAACCCACAACAGGGAATAAAATGCACCATTTTCGTCAGCATCTCTACCACCACAAACACAGTCGTGAATCCAGAAGACGGAGGCAAATCTGTCAAGAAATCCATGATAACAAGTCTGACAACAGTTTTTCCAGGAAAGGCAGATAAGCACACGAGCCTTGATCTTTCTGGACAAGCAGCCAAAGACCAATTAGCAAGAAACTTGACAAGGCCAAACAGAAACATGGAGTCCAAGCTAAAATGACACGAGTTGAACAAAGTTGCTTCCTGCGATGAGCCCTTCCGTGTGCTCCACTTATATAGCCTATGGGAGAGGCCAATTATCTCCAAGTCTTACTCCTGAGTAGTCCTTCTCCTCTGTAATTGTTCTTGCCTTCTGGCAGCTCTGTGCATGCATACATTGAGAACAGGCTCCCCCTGTTCCTCTGCCTCGCTCATGTCAGCCTCTGGAGGCTCTGGAGTCAGGACAGATCTCTCAAATGGCTGGGCTGGATCCCTGCCTCTGGCACCGAGCCTTCTCCAGACTCCAGACTCCAGGCCTGGCCCATGTTCCTCCCCAGCCTCCTCGCTGTCCAACTCTGCTGCCAGCTCCACAGGCCGCTGGCAGACCACAACACAAAGGTAATAAATTAGTCTTCAGAATGGAGAAGGAATCATTCATATACATAGTCTTGTTAAATGCTTTATGCATGAAAATATAAATATTAATTATTATTTATCTCAAAATTCATAGGGTCTTATGAATGTTATTATAATGAATGTCTAAAACCTGTTTAAGATATTATACTAGTTTAAGTTCTTTTAGTCATTTGTCCTCTACTCATATTAATGAAAAAGTAAGGCCTTACACTACAATCAATGTAATGTGTTTGCCTCCTACTTAACTCATATTATAGCTCATTTAAATGTTGCCAATATTTCTGAGAGTTTTCTCTTTTTATTCTTAACTTCTGCCCCTATTAAGAATTACAGTTCTGATTCTGATTCCTATTAAGAATTACAGTTCTGGGAGGCAGAGCTGACGTCGTGGTGATATGACGCATCTCCATGGGTCTCCATGGCATCGTGCCAAATTTGACCTGCCAGGAGGTTCTGAGGGACCCAAATCACCATGGAGAGGTGATGAAGACAGAGGACACTCTGCTGATCACAAAGAGACCACATACTCCTTGTTTGATGTGGAGGAAGCTATTATTCTGGCAGGAATAAAAAGAGCCATTCTGTGCCTGACCGGAGCTATGACAGCCGACTGATCCAGCAAGCACAGAATTTAAGAAACAGTGTGATCGATCTGGGTGAGATTTTTCCAAATCCTGTTGTGGAATTTACCCTCTTAAAATACACCTGGGAGAAAGTGGGACTCAAAGAAGAGGAGGTGGAATTGTTTGTTTTCCACCCCCAAGAATAGCAGGGGGCAAACTTGTGAAATATTTATAGAACTGGAAGTAGAGAAAAGAGAATGTTTTTAAAAAGAAGAAATTTAAAAGCTAGGAAGTCGGACTGGGAATTTAAAATACAAGATAGATTAAGTGGAAAACTTTTTGGAATATGAAATTTGGACCCCTGGGACTTTTAAAAAGCTTTGGAGCAGATGATACAATTTAAGCTAACAAAAGAGAAAGAGAACAGCGACATCTACTGGAGAAAACTGCAGAGAAGTGAAAGTAATGAAAGTATGACTTTGACTGTATATTGAAGATAAGCATGTTTGTTACAATAACACCTGCTCTAGCAAATTGTTTATACAAGACAGCAGAGATAGGTAGTGAAACACTGTAACTTTTTAAACTTTTTGAACTTAGATGAAAACTAAACAGAGAAAGTAAATAGAAACTGGGAAATAGCAAAGAACGTTCTTTTTTCCATCCTGTTTGAACTTTTTTTCCCCTTTTGGGTGATTTATGAATCTTAGTGGTTGAACTTTGGGGCTTGGTGGGCCTAAGTGGATTACAAATTTATCAAATTTACTAAATTTATCAAGAGAAGAAAGTATTAGGGTTTGAAGAACCTGAAGATTAACAAGAAACTTTTTTTCCCTTTTCCTCTCTTTTGGACTACATAACGTAACAGTAACTATTTGGAGATTTTGGTGGTGGCTTGATTTGTGAAAATACTCTTTAAATGGAAATTAGTGGGGGATTGATGAAATATTAGAATATTATTTGTGTTATTGCTGATTATTCTTTTTAAACTTTTTGAGGATCTCAAGTTTATTCGAAGTGACTAGTACTTCAAATTTAAGCAAAGTAGGGAGAAAAAAATACATCAGTGCCCTCAGCAGCAGCTGCTGCTGCTGCATCTAGTCCAGCAAGTCAAAGATCTTTGGATAGCATATTGCAGCAGGAAAAAATGAATATGATGCAAGCAGAACTGAAATTAATGCTCCAATCATTTCAAGAAGCCACAAGAAAACATTTTGAGGACATGAAGGAAAGAATGGAAAAGATGGATGATAAAATGGAGAACATTCAACAAACAATAACTACAAATGAACAAAGGATGCAGAAAATAGAAGAGAAATCAGAACAAACAGAGAAGAAAATGGAAGAGATGGATGATAGACTTACACAGGCAGACAAAAAACTTGAGAGAATAGTAATCATGTTGGAGATGGATAAAGCTGAATACTTCTTGAAATTGCAGAATATTGAGGAAGAAAAAGGGGGAAACTTTGCAGAGATAATGGCAGAATTGTTGGTGGATGCCTTGGAGGGGGACAAGCAAGAGATGCTTGCTGGAATGGATGAAATATTTAGAGTATACACAAGATATGCATCAAGAAATAAACTACCTAGAGTGATACATGTGAGATTTACTAAGAAGGCACTAAGAACAAAGATAATTCAAAAAGCAAGAGATAACCATTGAAATATAAAGGAAGAGAAATAATAGTTCTGAAACAAGTCTCTAGAAGAGTAAGAGACACGAGAAAACAATACCAATTTCTGAGAAGACAATTAATTAAGCATGAAGAAAGGAACTTTATATTACCAAAATGAGGATTTAAAAAATAATAATTCAGGACTATTATGAAAAGCTGTATGAGCAAGAGAAAGTTTCAGAAGAGAAAATTAAAGAATATTTGGAAAAAGCGGAACTACCTAAAGTACTACAAACAGTGAAAGCTATGTTAAATGAATGAATATCAATGATGGAATTGTCAGAAGCAATTAAGAGACAAAAGAACAATAAAACACCAGGACCAGATGGGATACCGGCAGAATTTTATAAATGTTTACAAGATACTTTAGGCCCATCAATGTTGGAAGTCTATAATGAAGTATTGATTGATGCCATGGAAGCAAATATTACTCTGATTTAGAAAGAAGATTCAGATTTAACGCAGATAAAAAACTATAGGCCCATATCTTTACTGAATGCTGACTATAAAATATACGCTTCAATAATGGCAGAGAGACTAAAAAGGTTTCTAAATGAATTTATACATCCAGACCAAAATGGTTTCTTGCCTAAGAGACAGATTAAAAACAATATGAGAATGATTTTAAATACATTGGAATATTATGAAGCACATCTTGGAAAACAAATGGCATTAATCTTCTTAGATGCGCAGAAAGCATTTGACAACGTGAATTGGCAATTTATGCTGTCACAACTAAAATTTATGGACTTTGGTGAGAAATTTATTAACATGATAGGCCAGTGATGGCGAAACTTTTTTCCCTCGGGTGCCGAAAGTACATGTGCATGCGCTATCATGCACGGGCGAGTGCCCACACCCTTAATTCAATGCCTGGGGAGGGTGAAAACAGCCTCCCCTGCAGCCGCAGAGGTCCTCTATAGGATGGAAATGGCCCATTTCCCGACTTCCGGTGGGCCCCAGTAGGCCCATTTTTTGCCCTCCCCAGGCTCCAGAGGCTTCCCTGGAGCCTGGGGAGGGCAAAAAACGCCCCCCTGCCTCCCCAAAGACCCTCTGGAAGCCTAAAATGCCCTCCCAGAGCCTCTGCGTGAGCCAAAAACCAGCTGGCCGGCACGCACATGCACACTGGAACTGAGCTAGGGCAACAGCTCGCGTGCCGGCAGATATGGCTCCACGTGCCACCTGTGGCACGCGTGCCATAGGTTCGCCATCCCTGTGATAGGCAATATACAACAAACAAATGGCAAAGGTGATGGTAAATGGAGATACAACAGAGAATTTTAATATGAAAAAAGGCACAAGACAAGTATGGCCACTATCTCCTTAACTATTTATATTGACATTGGAAGTATTAAATAGAAATGTTAGAGAAGATATAGAAATTAAAGGTATGGAAATAAAACTGTAACAATATAAATTACAGGCATTTGCAGATGATTTGGTTTTTATCTTAGAAGCCCCACAAGATGGACTTGAATTAATGAGGAAAATAGAAGAATATGGTGCAGGACTGAAAATAAATAAAGAAAAAACCAAAATAATAGTTTAAAATGTTACAGACATACAGAAAAAAGAACTAACGAGGAAAATAGGTATACATATAGTCAACAAAGTTAAATATTTAGGAATTCAATTAATAGCAAGGTGTGTAACGATTAAAGAAGATAATTATTATAAACTGGCACAACAAATTAAAACGGATTTGGAGAAGTGGAAAAATCTACAATTATCATTGGTGGGAAGAGTAGCAACTATAAAAATGAATATCTTGCCAAGATTACTATATTTATTTCAAACAATACCAATAAAACTGGGAAAAATATTTTGAAGAATAAAACTGCAATTTTTGGAGACTGCAATTTGTGCAAAATGCAGCTGCGTGAGCCATGGTGGGTGTACCAAAATACACCCATGTAACACCTGTTCTTTGTTAGCTGCATTGGTTGCCCATTAGTCTCCGGTCGCAATTTAAGGTGTTGGTTATGACCTTTAAAGTCCTACATGGCTCAGGACCAGACTACCTTCAGGACCGCATCCTGCCACATACCTCCCTGCGACCGGTTAGGTCCCACAGAGTTGGTCTCCTCCAGGTCCCATCAACCAAATAATGTCGGTTGGCGGGACCATGGGGGAGAGCTTTCTCTGTGGGAGCTCCCTCTCTTTGGAACCAACTACCACCGAAGATCCGGACTATCCCCACCCTACTGGCCTTCCGTAAAGCCATTAAAACCTGGCTCTTCCGGCAGGCGTATGAAAGATGAGAAATGTTTTTAAATTTTTATATGTATTTTTAATTGTTTTTAATTGTTCTTTTAAAATTGATTGTTCATCTTTTGTTGTACACCGCCCTGAGTCCCCAGGGAGATGTGCGACCTTGGAGCCGAGGTGGCGCAGTGGTTAAAATGCAGCACTGCAGTTCAGCAGTTCAGCTGTTCAAATCTCACTGGCTCAAGGTTGACTCAGCCTTCCATCCTTCTGAGGTGGGTAAAATGAGGACCCAGATTGTTGGGGGCAATATGCTGAACTCTATAAACTGCTTAGAGAGGGCTGTAAAGCCCTATGAAGCGGTATATAAGTCTAAGTGCTATTGCTATTGCTATAAGGTCGAACAAAATAAATAAATTAAATAAATAAATAAAACAATATTAAAATATATTTGGCAAGGGAATAAAACAAGAATTTATTTATTTATTTATTTATTTATTTATTTATTTAGTAGTTTTTCTATGCCTCCCTACTCCCTCAGGACTCAAATCAGGATAAGTTTGAAAATGTTGCAAGATTCTAAAAATAGAGGTGGTTTTGGACTACCAGATTGGAATTGTACTACCAGGCTTAGATACTTACTTGGGTGAAAGAATGCATTGGGTTGAGGAACAAAAGACTACTGACCTTGGAGGGACATGATCTTGAATTAGGTTGGCATGCTTTTTTATGGTATGGAAAAAATAAAATACATAGCTATTTCCAAAGACATTATGTTAGGAATGCATTATTATTAGTATGGGAGAAAATTAAAGAACAACATTATTTGAAAATACCGGTCTGGCTCTCCAGATGGAGGCACTGATTTACCCAAATGTTATTGATATAGAGAATGTTACTAGATATAAAGATATTTTAAATCAAAAGGGGGAACTTAAAACTAAACAGGAACTGAGTGAGCAAGGGATTGAGATAACATGGTAGTCATATGTGCAGATACAATCCAGATACGAGAAGGATGTTAAAATGTACGGTTTGTATAAAGAATTAACAGAATTAGATCCGATATTAGCAGGGACAGATGAAAAATTAATAAAGAAAATATATAGTTATTCGTTAAGTATTAAGATGGAAGATGACCAACTAAAAGAAACAATGATAGTATGGGTTAAAAATTTGGGCTATTCGATTGAACTAGATACTGTAAATGGCAGAAATTATGGGATAGAAAATATAAATTAACAATGTCTACTGCATGCAAAGAAAATCTTTACAAAATGTTTTATACATGGCATTTTCCGCCCTCAAGGTTAGCAAAGGATAAATCTGCAAAATGTTGGAAATGTCATCAGACATCTGGTTCGTACTATCACATGTGGTGGACATGTCAAAAAGCGAAAAAATATTGGACAAAAATACATACATGGCAGTGGTGGGATTCAATTTTTTTTTACTACCAAATGGGCGTGACTCTGTGGATGTGGCTTGGTGGGCATAGCAGGTGAAGGATACTGTAAAATCTCCATTCCCACCCCACTCCAGGGGAAGGATATTGTAAAATCTCAATTTCCTCCCCACTCCAGGGGAAGGTTACTGCAAAATTCCCATTTCCTCCAGATCAGCTGGAACTCAGGAAGCAGAGAACAGATGGGGGCAGGGGCAGTCAAAAGTGGTATTTACCGGTGGTTCGAACTACTCAAAGTTTCCGCTACTGGTTCTCCGAACTACTCAAAATTTCCACTACCGGTTCTCCAGAACTGGTCAGCACCTGCTAAATCCCACCTCTGATACATGGCTGGAAAAAATGATAAAACAACATATAGTTTTGAAACCAGAGACATTGTTTGGGGCATTTTACCAGACAAGTATAACAAAGGGAATGTATATCTGATTTTAAATGTATTGACTGAAGCGTGAATAGTATTTGCACAACAATGGTAAAGTAAAGAGATCCCAACAGACGAGGATGTGATTAGAAAAATATTAGAATGTGCAGAAATGAATAAGCTAACACTTACAACTAAGGAAAAGAAAGAAACTGAATATTTTTTGACTTGGGACTTATTTTATCAATGGCTAGCTGACAAAAATAGGAGCTAGAAACAGGGAAATATATCGAAGGGTCAGTGATATAAGGAAGATATGTTAACTTGGTTAAACAAGTATTATGATTATGATTATGATTAATATAATTGATATTAATGCAAGGAATATTGTTGTAAACACTTTGATTATTATTTCCTAAAATGATTTGTACCCAGACAACACATTGTTCAATTGAAATTGGAATTTTTGTATGTTATAAAATAAAATAAAAACTTAGTACAAAAAAAATTACAGTACTTTTCTTTCATTTTATTCTAAATTTTTCTTCCAGATCTTCCAAATGGAATAGAATGTAATGTTATTTGTTTTGCTATGTACTTGATCCTTCTCTTAAATCTCTGAAGACAACTTAAAATACAAATGAACTTATAGCCAAGTATTGTTACTTCTTCCTCACATTTTGATATAGTGTAATATTATAGACATCTATATGAAAGTTAGTTTTACTGTGTTTAATGTATTGCAGTCTTAGACAGTTCTTAATATTAAAGTATTTTAATTGACTAATTAAAATGGTAATTAAAATTAGTAACTGTTTCCTTAAAACAGCAGACACTGTACCAGAGATGCTGCAAATAAGCTTAATATTTATGTAATAAAAATATAAAGATGAATATCCTCTCACAAACTGCTAGTACTTGTTAGTCATAACTCATCTCAGTTGCATTTCAATTGAAATATATATAATTGTGAATTTAATTTTGTTTTTTAAAAATTACACTATTTATAGTTTAAAATATTACAGTCCTTTAGATACTACATATCCTACCTCACATTAATTTAATGTTAATCCTACAGCTATATACAGAAAATGTATTTTTCCCTCAAGTAGCAATTATGTGTCATCCAATTACATTAAATCAAATAAATAAATATTCATTGTATAATTAATTATTATATTATTAAAATGCATCTGTTATCTTGAAAGATAAAAGCAGGTAAAACATAAAACAGGCAAAAAGAGAATATTGACAATTGAAACTTATTTTTTTAATAAAACAGATTACAATAATCATCAGAAAAAAATATTTAGTAATAATGGATACATAAAGGATATCACCTGAAGTTCCCAGCCTACCTTGTAAGTTGTTGAATGATGAGCCTTTTAAAAAAGAGTAGGATAAATATTTGTCTCTTAAAAGATCCTGCAGCCTTAATTGCAAGTGAACAAATTAATAGGCAATCCAACGGGATGAGAACAAGAACCAACAAGAATGATAGATACAAGATACAAGTATGTGTCTAACTAATACATAAAATACACAAGTTGCTTTGCCATTTTATGGAGTATTTCCCCCCCTCTATATTTGTCCCCGCTTTTCCCATTGTACTTCCAGAAAACATGCATACAATCCAGAATCATGTCACTGGGGTCAGTATACAAATTTTGCTAATAAGTAAAATACACACATATTTAAGGTAACATTTAAATTGTACAGACACATTTAAAATGCTATGAGTTTGTTTTGTTCAAAAGCAAGTTGCTTTAAATACTTGCTGTTCAGTTTATTCTTTTGACTGCTTTCCTACTATGTAAATCAATTTGTTAATGTTCCCTACAAAATGCATGAACCAGTCATACTGACAAACACACAAAGCTCATTTGTAATTAGCTGTTAATTAGTAAGAAGGAACAGATGCTGTTTCAGTTTCAGCAGGCATACAGGTTCTGTAAACAATGCTTATAAATCTAAATGAATTTATTAGCCACAATACAAGTGTCAACATTTGGTTGGCAACCATACAAATATGACAGAATTCCCTCAACATCTCTGCAATGTATTAATAATCCTTATGTCAACAAAATTCTATATAGTAATCTAACTTGTTTAAGTGTCATCACTATTCTACTTAATTTCATTTCATTCATAAAATACTTAATTTAGTCTTAATTCTCACCATTCTCCGGCATCAATATATATATATATATATATATATATATATATATATATATATATATATATATATATATATATATATATATATATATATATATGTGTGTGTGTGTGTGTGTGTGTGTGTGTGTGTGTGTGTGTGTGTGTGTGTGTGTGTGTGTGTGTGTGTGTGTGTGTGTGTGTGTGTGTGTGTGTGTGTGTGTGTGTGTGTGTTTGTCGTGTTATCCTGGTGTACCCAAATATGGGAGAGAAAGCATCACAGCTTCAAAAAAAGGTGAAAGAGCTGATTGGGAACAGAGCCTATGGCCTAATGCAGTGTTTCCCAACCTTGGCAACTTGAAGATATCTGGACTTCAACTCCCAGATTCCCAGCCAGCGAATGCTGGCTGGGGAATTCTGGGAGTTGAAGTCCAGATATCTTCAAGTTGCCAAGGTTGGGAAACACTGGCCTAATGGATAAGTTGCTGCACTGCAAGGCAGCCGGCCCGGGTTCAAATCCCAGTAAGGGGTATGGCTATCTGACGAGAGCAAAATAAGCTCGAAATAGATCTATAATAGTCTCCCTTTATTTTCTTTTTTTTATTATTGAAAAAGTTTTATTAGTACAGAGTACAAACATTTTTTAATTTTTCTCCCCACCCCCACCCCCTGCCCTCCCCCCTCCCCCCCCAGACTTCCCAGAGAGAACACAGGGCATAATATCAGTAATTACAAAAAAAGAAAAAAGAAAAAAGAAAAACCCCTCAACTCCAAATTACACATTGCTAACATCATTAAATTTCTATATTTTATATTATTTCCCATATAATTCTAAAAAATAAAAAATAAAAATATATAATCTGGGTTATACAAAGAAAGGAAAACAGTTTCTCCCTCCTCCTTTCAATCAACTTTCTAGACCTATAAAAATTATTAATAATACTAAATCTTAAAAAAAAAACGTTAATGATAATAATAATCTCATGATTAACTAAAACCGAGAAAATTTTACATAGCTAATATCAAGATATTAAATAATAATACCTTTAAATTTCATCATAACAACATATTATTCTAAAGCAACTTATTAATTCAAGTAAAACTAAAAAAGTATTACATGTCTACATATTAAATAATAAAACTTTTAAATTTCATCATAACAACATAATATTATTATACAACAACTTTTTGATTCATAATAAAAAATATTAAATTATAATACCTTTAAATTTCACATAACAACATTATTATACAACAACTTATTAGCTCAAATAAAAAAATATTACATGTCTACATATTAAAATAAAGCTTTTGAATTTCATCATAACCACATAATATTATTGTTCAACAACTTGTTAATTCATAATAAAAAGATATCCTTAAAGGTAATGTTAATATTAATAATAATAATAACAATAAAAATAATAACAATAGTAATAATAATAATAATAATAATAATAATAATAATAATAATAATAATAATAATAATAATAATAATAATAATAATAATAATAGTAAAAATCTAGAGAAGAGAGAGAGAAAAACAAAAACCTAAAGCAGATGAAAAAAAAAATCCTTCCTTTAAAACAAATTTTAAAATCTAATTGTAGTAATTTATAACTAATGGTTTTAATTAAAAATTAAAAATTCCAATTTTTAAGGAATTATTAAAAAAGAGGAAAAAAGAAAAAAAAAGAGAAAGAAAAAAAGAAGAAACAACAATATAAAAAAAGGAGAAGAAGAAAATACAATTATATTATCTCCATCCATCTAATACATATCAACATTACTTCTCTTTATATCTTATTGGTTGCCTCCTTTTGTATCTTGATGATTTTGAATTTATCAGCTCATCTTCCATCTGGTCCCAATGCTCCATCTCCTTTTTCACATCTCTCTGGCTCTGCGATTCACTTTGACTCTTTGAGATTATTTCATTTTGATCCGATAAGGATGACTTTTCCTCCTTGTCTTCTTCTACATTCATACGTCTTTCTTCTGGAATTTTAGATATATCAGCCTTTAAAATATTAACATAAAATTCGGTAGCTTTGTTTATCGTATTCAGCCGGTATCTTTTCTCCAAAAATTTCACCGTAACTCCTGTTGGTGCTTCCCATTTATACTGTAAATTCAATCTTTTAAGTTCATCAATCAAAAAAGTAAATTCTTTTCTAGCTTTAAGCATTTTAAAGGGAATTTCTTTCCAAATCCTAAGTTCCTGACCATTCACCTGGAGATTATTCTTAAACGTCGCCTGAATAATTCTGTTCCGTAAAACTCTTGTGGTAAAATATATAACAATATCTCTTGGTAAATGTTTTTGTTTTGCGTACCACGAGTTGACCCTGTATATCTTTTCAATTTGTGCAGCCAACTCATCTTTAGAAATTCCAGAAACCTGTACCAAGGCCTCAATCATTCTTCCTTTCAAATCATCATATAAACCTTCTTTCAACCCTCTTACTCTAATAGCAAATTGCGTTCTTCTAAACTGTGACATCAACACCTCTGTTTCAAAATTTGCGTTATGTCCTTTTTAAATTTATTTATATATTCCACCGAGGTTGCCAACGCTTGTTTATTTGTTTCAATACAGTCCTCCAAAAAATCAACATTTGTTGCTAAACCTTTGCAGACCTCTAACATATCCATCCGTAACTGCTTTTCCATATTCTTTAAAGCATCCTGCATTTTTTTTCTATTTCAGTAATTTTTTGATTAAATTCCAAAATTAAGTCTTGTTTCATAATCTTTAAGGTATTTAATAAATTTTCTGATGTCAAAACTTGTGGAGGTGTTGGTTCAGTGGCGAGTTGCATTTTAGAAGTATAAGCAGAGGGGTAAATAGGCCTTTTATTCAAGGCAATCATTCCAAACTTTGAAGCCATTGTTGTAGTTCCAAAAAGTTACACTGAAAATGCCAAATCACTATCAATTGTTGTAATCCAAATTGAGAATCAAAAATAAAAACCAATTTTCAAGTTCAAAAATTTCCCAAAGTCCAAAGACCACAAGCAAAACACAAATAACTTTCACTTCTTCTTTATTATACTTCCAAAGAAGTGCAAAGGAGGGCCAAATCTTTAAAAAGAAAAAAAAGTCTTGCAATTTCCAGGGCAAATAGTCTTTTATAATTTATTTATTTTAGTAAAATTATCAGTTGCTGTTATACCGTAATCCAAAGTCACGGAGCAAAGAGTAAAAGTCAGTTTTCAAAATTTCCACAAGGGAAAAGCCAGGAAAAAAAAAACCAATCTTTCCAAACTTAAAACCATTTTTATATTTCCAGAGAAGTATAAAAAAAAGCCATAACTCTAGATAAAATTCTTTCCAATGTAAAGGATAGAGAGTTTTTTACTTTCCAAAATCAGGAGACAGAGAAAAAAAAAGTCAGTTTTCAAAGTTATAATTTTCCATAAGAAAAAGAGCCACAAACAAACAAAGCAAAAGTCACCTTCACTTCTCTTCCCAACTTCTTCAAAACGCCTTAAAAAGCCAGATCTCTAAAAAAATACTTTCCACTTTCAAAGGCGAATAATCCTTATTTTTTTTAAAAAAAAATTATCAGTTATCAGAAAATATAAAAAGGACAGCCAGTTTTCAGTTTTCAGAACAAAGATTTTCCATAAGAAAAAAAAAACACAAGCAAAACGGAAATCACTTTCACTTCTCCTCCTTCAAACGCCATATTGTTGCTTGTTAAATGTTACTTTGTTTCTTCAAATAGAAATTAGCCGAGGGTTTAAGAAAAGGGAAAAAAAATCCATACTTGCCCAGCAAAGCCCCTGGTTCTCGCTGTCTGCCTCTTTAAATGCACAAAAAAGTTTTATAAATCCTCTTCTAGAGGCAGCGGCGGCTTCGGCGTCTTGCTCCGCAAAAGTGGAGATTTCCAAGCTCCCGGAGCTGGGGGCAGGCTACCTGGGGAGCCTTCCCTTCGCACCCCTGGATGGCTCCTAGGGCGCTAGGGGGCTCTACCCCACCTGCCATGCTCTCCTCTCTCCCCTATGTCCGGGGCAGAGAGATTCCAAGCCGCCAGACAGCTGTTCTGGCGGCTTGGCAGGGAGTTGGAAAGGCGTCCTGAAAAAGGAACGCCATCGGCGCCGAACGCCAAACCGGAAGTCCCCCTTTATTTTCATTTATCAGCAAAAAATCCTACATATACATATGTGTGTGTGTGTGTGTGTGTGTGTGTGTGTGTGTGTGTGTGTGTGTGTGTGTGTGTGTGTGTGTGTGTATATATATATATATATATATATATATATATATATATATATATATATATATATATATATATATATATATATATATATATATATATATATATATATATATATATATATATATATATATATATATACAAATATATATAATTTATTGGTTAAAAGAATTTAGGTGAAATTCTCACTCAAAAATCATGTCACAAGACATACGATAAATACGAAATTATAATTAATAAGAGGAGAGCTCCCTACACACATATAAAAACTAGCTACTTTATTAAAATATCTCCTCTGAACATATTTTTATAACACTGGCATAAATGCATCGGTCTATGTTATGTAAGCTTTATCTGAAATATACCGCATTTTTCGGAGTATAAGACGCACCGCAATATAAGACCCACCTAGATTTTAGAGGAAAATAAGGAAAAAAGTCTTCTGAACCAAATGGTGTAGTAATATATTATTTAATAAAATACCAGCGTAGCAGAATACTTTTAACACCCATGTATACTTTTTACAAACTTCAAACTTGGCAGCTTTAAGACTAGTGGACTTCAACTCCCAGAATTCCTCCTCCAGTCATGCTAGCTCAGGAATGGGAGTTGAAGTCCACAAGTCTTAAACTTGCCAAGTTTGAAGACCCTTGCACCCCTAACCCAGGGGTCTTCAAACTTGACAGCTTTAAGACTAATGGACTTCAACTCCCAGAATTCCTCCTCCAGTCATGCTAGATGGGGTAATTAGAAGGCAAAAACACTCCAGTTTTTGCAAAAAACGGCCCATTTTTCACTTTTTTTTTTTTTTGCAAAAACAGGGCATGCAGAGGGTTTGGGAAGCCTGCAGAGCACTCCTCAGGGGTGGGGGAAGGCAAAAATGCCCCCATTTTTGCAAAAAAATGGCCCATTTTTTGTAAAAATGGGATGAGGGGGCGGGCCTTCGGGAGGCCAAAAATGGCTGTATTCTGTGTATAAGATGCACCAACATTTCCACTCTCTTTTTTGGGGCAAAAAGGTGTGTCTTATACTCCGAAAAATACAGTATATAAGAATTTTACAGTTGAGATTACATTATTACATCTTTTTCACATGAACAAATTTTTAACTCGATTTGGATGCCAACATCTAACTATACAGTCTATTCTGTGACATTCTGATGAGTTGATAGAACTATATCATAAAATGCAGATTAGGAATACAAATTAAAATAGGCAAGAAAATGGCAAGAGAGCACCTGTCCACCCTAGACGAATTCAAATCACCAGGACCAGATGGATTACGCCCCAATGTTCTGAAGGAACTGGTGATCTCAGAACCATATCTTTCAAAGATCCTGGAGCACCAGAGAACTACCAGAAGACTGGAAAATGGCTGATGTGGTTCCCATTTTCAAAAAGGGAACAGAAATGGATCCAGGAAACTATAGACTTATCAGGTTCACATCAATACCTGGGAAGATTCTGGAAAAGATAATGTCAGACGTGCCACAAATGTAAACCTCTAAATAGAAATGATCCTTGGCTCCATTTGTTGAGAAAGATATAATTTTATTAGAAGTCAAATGCATTGCAGTAGTGCATAGCTAGAACAAAGATTCGCAAACCAAAATCCCTAAGTTCAACTTTTCCTCCCTTAGTTACCTCTCATTGCCCACCCCTATGAGACCAGTCAGGTTCAGACAGGATGTTTTCATAATGGCCAGTCCAACCACAGGATGGTATGCAGCTGGTATGCTGAGTGACTATCAGGTCCCATTGGTCACTACTGGAACCTTGCCATTCTGGAGGGAGGTGGGAGAATTCGTCCTATGCTTCCATGGGCTTTCTTTGTTCTTTTTCTGCTTTGATGTACCTTTGGAATGTTGGGAGGGGGGGAAAGAATGTGCCTTGGCCATTTGTTTTATCTCACCACTGGAGGAGCAAGATCGTGGCGCCTGGGAACCGCCTGTTATCACCTTCTCAGCCCAAAGTTCTCACATCTTTGCACCTTGGGATTGACTCAAAGATGAACTGGACATTGGGAGGGGCCTCGAAAGGAGCAGTTTAACCTAACACTCCAGCAAGCAAAATTCAAATTCTAACTACACTCTCTCTGCTATCACTGTCTTCCAATAAAAGTTCCTTTTTAAATGTGGTTTGTTTTAAGAGTTCTGCTTTCTTGAGAAGGCTGGTGAAGCAGGACCTGACAGTGACCTTGAAGCAGAATCTCAAAGAGATACAGCATTCACTTTCATTTTCTCCTCCCTGTAAAAAGGTGTTAGTCCTGGAAATGAAAAGAGAAAGGTTAAAGCATGAATGTAGTTTATCAGGATATCAGGCATGGAATTTACATAAGTCTTGGTGCTCACACATGCTGGGCAGCCACCCATTCAGTTTCAGAGGAGGGGAAATGTTTCCAAGAGATTAGGTATTGGAGCTTGTCCCTATGAAGATGCGAGTCCAAGATTTCTTTCACTTTGTAATATTGCTCACCCTCAATGATGTCAGGAGGAGGAGGGGCTCTTGCATGTGGTCATAATGGAGAGGTTTTGACTGATTTAAGTAGATTGCAGTGGAAGACAGGATGTATCCTCCTAAGGTTCTTTGGCAATTTAAGTTCAACAGTCACTGGTTAATAACCCGCACAATGGGGAAAGGGCAACAAATTTAGATTCAAGCTTTTTTTAGGGTTGCTGAGACTGCAAATATTTGGAAGACAAACAGACTTCATCCCCTACTTGGAACCTTTTCTGTGGAGTCCTCTTTTTGTTATATTTCTTATATGTTTCTTATACGTCATCCAACACCTGCTGAACCACTGGCCAAGTACAGGTAATCCCCTGGATATGAGGTTCCTTTAGCAAATTTTCACAAGAACAAATTTATTCAGAAAGAGTACTTAAATTAGAAATTCAAAACTATGATCAAAAGACACCTCTGTAGCAATGTGACTTGGATTCAGTCACTGCTGCAGCGGCCGCCGTTTTTAATTCTGTGAGTTGTGTGTGCTGTTTGGAGTTAGGATGCAATTCCCTGAAGCCGGCAGGGTTTTTTTTGTCCCTGGTCACATGGCCAAACAAGATCCGGTGACTTTTGCAGCCAGTGTTGTTTTTCTTTCTCATCAGTATTGTGGTGTCCTGGGCTTTTATGATTGTGTTTTTCAGAGTCTCCCAAGCTTCTTGAGTTGTTTTACCCTTTAGGACTTTCATCCAAGGGATCTTTCCCAAGTTTTCTCTGAGTTTATTGAAATCGGCTTTTTTAAAGCCTAGGATTTTGGTGTCATTGTGTTCAATTGTTTGTGTTTGCGTTATGGTGAATTTTAGTATGACGTGGTCACTCTCACCCAATGTTCCTGCAGTTTCGACTCCTTCTATCGCTTCTTCTCTGTTTGTAAGTATTAAATTCAGTATGGCAGACCATCTAGTTCCCTCCTCCACTTTTTGGACAACGAAATTGTCAGCAAGGCTGGTTAGGAATCTGTTTGATTTCTCACTTGGTGCAGAGCTAGTTTTTCAGTTGATATCCGGGTAGTTGAAGTCTTCCATTATTACTGCATTGTGTTTCTTGCATATGTTCGCTATCTGGTTGGTAAAAAGGATGTCCATTGTTTCTGTTTGATTTGGTGGCCTGTAGTATACTCCTATTGTTATGTCATTCTTTTTTTCTTTTATGTTGACCCATATGCATTCTAAGGGGTTTTCTTCTTTGATTACATGTAGTTCTGTAGCAACATAGTGGTCCTTTATATACAGTGCAACTCCAGCTCCTTTTTTGTGTGATCTGGTTTTTTTGAAGAGTTTGTATCCTTTTATCTGTATGTTCCAATCGTGTGTTTCATCCCACCAGGTTTCTGTTATTCCAACTATGTCATGTCTACCTTTGTGCATTATTATTTCAAGTTCACCCTGTTTATTCCACAGGCTTTGTGCATTTGTGTAAAGGCATTTGAGTTCTTTGTGCCTGATTCTGGGTGTGCTTTCTGTGTCTGTTTGGCATTTGAGTTTGTCTTCTTTCCCATCCCTCTTTGACTCATTATTTGCCTTGCTTACTTGGGGTCCTTGCTTGGAGTTGGGTCCTGGAGATCCTGTAGATTGGTCACCCTCCCCCTCTCAATTTTAGTTTAAAGCCCTCCTGACAAGTTGGGCCAGTCATTTTCCGAAGACATTCTTCCCAGTGATCTGGGAAGATCTGCTTTAATGGTCAATCCTGAGACAGCAGTCGATCATGGGGTCCAAGTATCTAATGTCCAGCCACGAGAGTGAACTGGAAGACAGGCTGCCCCCCAGACCATGTCACACTCAAGATGAGATGTAATGGTGAGGGGAGCTGGACCTTGACAAGAAAACTGTCAGGCCCAGATGGTCACTGGGCATGGGGAAAAGGAAGACCTCCCAGCCTTGGTGAAAGTACAGAGGATGCCTTGCTGAACCAGGCCCTGTTTCTGATACAAGAGGCAATGGAGAGTCAAAGAGCATGGGAAACTCTCATGCAGACAACTATCTAGGCTCCCTGGGTCATCCCAACCCAAGTGGTGGAAAGAGCTACTCTGGTGATGGCTGTGCTTACTCCACCTGGACTGGCGCCAGCGCAAATGATGTGACCACCAGCAACAGCTGCTGCACAAGCCCCTCTGCCTGCAGGGGCTGCCCCTCAGAAGTGTCGAGCCCCAAAGGTCCCAGTCTTGGGAGTGAAATATGGGGAAGACTCCAAGCAACTAGGGTTTTTCCTGGCACAAATCTGGAACTACATGCAGGAGTATGGAACTGAACTGGGGATGGAGGCAGCCCAAGTAAGATGTATGACCAATGCCCTCCAGCTGCGGAACTACAACCACTTTATGGCAGCTCTTTGCTGACAGCTCGAGGGTCTACTAGTAGAATTCAAGACATGGACCCTTATGACGAGTCCAAGGGTGGCTGTTGGTTGCCATGTACATCCAGGATTTCCAAGAGTTGATGTGCCGGCTAACCACATGGCCTGAAGAAATCTTGATCGACTGCTTCAAAGATGGCCTCAACGATGATATCTACCACACCTGTATTTCGCATGGAGTCCTATCCACCCTAAAACACTGATATGTGCTGTCAAATGAGATAGAAATCGACTTTGTCTGGGACCGACACTGTGGGGGTCATGAATGATGTAAATCCTCCCCTCCTGAGAAGCCTTGAAGTGAGCAAAGAGCAGCTCTAGACCTGGACCGAGGTCCATGGTGTGCTTCAAGTGCAGGAAGAAGGGGCACCAAGCTGTGGAATGCCGATCCACCAAGCCCAATTGCAAAGCCGTGACAATTCTAGGGAAGAAGGCAGAGAAGCCAACTCTGAGAACCCGGCATGGAGGTTGTAGAGTTTGTCCCTCCTGGATCTGAGGGACTGGGAGCTCCTACTAACTCGGGTGAGAGTGAAAGTGACTACAATAATGACCCCCTGGTAAATCAACACCTGATCCCCATAACCATTCCTGTGGAACTAATGGTGCCCTCCTCAGGGATCCAGGGGAGGATGTTGGCTTTATTGGACTTGGGCTGCACTAGGTGTAGGGTTAGCCCTGGGGTCGTCAAAAGGGGGGGGGGGGGTTGAGACTCAAATGACTGAGGTTGCACATAGTGTTTTGTCAGCTGTATGGGACTGTAGCTGGGGGGGGGGGAGAGATTAGAATAGGAAGGCACAAAGGGACTCTAAGTTTCATAGTGGCACCGGGGATGGAGAGACCCTTCCTACTTGGACTGTCTTAGCTCAGAAATGGAACCCTTATGTGAACTGGAGGAGGGGGCTTTTAAAGATTCAGCATAAAAGGGCCAAGAAAGAGGAAAAAATTCTGAAGCCCAGGGCATGAAAGCCAAAAAACAAAAGGAGCTGGGGGAGCACCCGATAAGTGAGTCCAGAATCCCAAAGGAGTACTGGGATCTTCAGGATGTATTTAGTGAAAAGGCTCCAACATGCTCCCACCCCATCACCCCACAGACTGTAGTATCAAAATTCTTCCTAGAGCTAAACTCGATGATTCCACATAAGCTAGACAAGCTTTGCACCTTCATAGAGAAAAACCTAAAACATGGATTTATTCAAGCAGCAAGGCCGTGAGTGGCAGACCCAGTTTTTTTTTCAAGAAAAGGATGGAACTCTTTGTCTATGTGTAGAGATGTAAAATTTCCAGAAATTTTGAAGCTCAGAAAAAAACCCTTTTTTTTTTCGGGGGGAACGGAAATTTTCAGAAAAATTGAAAAAAGTGCTACATTAGCACTTTTTTGTCTTTTTAAGATTGAAAGTCATTCTGTTACTTTAGGAACATAAAATATGACTATGGACAATTTGACTTGGCATAAAATTATCACAACTAGCATATTAAAAATATAGTGTAGTCAAACAATTATCACAAACAGAATTTACTTTTTTATAATATTTATTTGTAACAAAGGGAGCAACAATCTCCTGAACTGCTTACTAGTTTATGTGGAACAGCCAAAAAGCCTCCACAAAACAATTTTCAAAACCAAAAGTAACAATTTTTCATATTTCCTCTCCACAGTATTAAATAAAAATAAAAACCTCATTCTCATAAAAAGAATTGAAGATGGGGGAAGTGTTAAGAAGAGAGTGGGACTAAGTTTCAATGGACATTTAATCAGAATCATTTTCTGAGCTGAAATTGTCAGTATCCGTCTCTGCTTCTGCAGCTACTCCTTTTTGTCCGTCATCACAATTAGGAACGTCTAAAAACTGAAGGTTTGCCCGGATCGAAACAAGCTTCTCTACCCTTTCACATATCAGTTTATTTCTTGACTTAGTGTGAGTGTTTCCAAACATAGACCAGATTCTTTCACATGCTGCAGAAGAGGGAGGTATCTGGAGAAGGCGAGAAGCAATAGGAGTCAGAGGCTGTGTTGTACAAAGACCTTGCCACCATGTTGCAGGAGGAATATGTTTGGCAGAATCCCAGATTGCATTCCTGGACCAAATCCCTGAACATGTTCTATATTCTGCAACATTTGAAAGTACTTTCCCAACATCAAGTCCTAAATGTGATGCTTGTTTTGTGATCCAGTCAAATGCAGTAGCAGTGTTATCATCATCACTTATGTTTGCACCTTTGAATCTTGGATCCAACAGATTTGCAGCAGCATGAATTGGATGACAACAAAATTCTTTCCTTTTTTTAATAAAATCTTTCACTTTACTTTCTTCTATAATTGTAAGTGGAGATATACTGAGATTTTCAAAAACAGTTGTTTTTACCTTGGTCATTAGATAAGGAATGTCTGACAAAAGTGATTCAGATGCAGTGATTGCTGCATCAATTGGCTTTAGAATCTTCAGGGAATTTTGCAGCTGAACCCAGAAGACATCCTGATCAAGAACAGTGTTTCTTACACTCCTGGGTACTTTAAGATCTTCAACTATTACTGTTTCTTGAAGAGCTTCTTTGTTTTTTAGTAAACTTTCAAAGGAGATCACCACTCCAGCCCACCAAGTTTTACTACAGAGCTTCAGCGTAACTATACTATTCTTTGCATTTTTTTCGACTTGCTTCTTCTTGAAAACTGCAGCTGCAATATGAGTACCTTTTACATGTTTAATAACTTCTTTTGCTCGTCTATAGACCATTTGAAGGGTGTCCAACTTCATAATATCATTAAAAAGCAAGTTTAGCCCATGGGCTGCACATCCTATTGCAGTAATATGTGGATACTTCTCCATTATGATTTCCCATGCTGTTTTCATATTGCTGGCATTGTCAGTAAGCAAAGCAAATACTTTACCACTCCCAATTTTCTGTAGGACATCATAGATTTTACAGCTGATATACTCTGCAATATGTCTGTTCTCTCCTGTTTCAATGCTTTTGTAAAAAACTGGCTGAGCTGTTGTTATAACAAAATGTATAATTCCTTCTCCTCTCACATTTGTCCATCCATCTGTAAGTAGTGCAAGACACAGTGCTTCATTAATTTTTCCTTGCACTGATTCCATTACACGTTCATATTCTGACTCCAAAAGAGGCTTGCTCAAAGAATGTCTGCTGGGCAATTGGTATGATGGTCTTAATAATTTCAAAACTTCCTGCCAGTATGTATTTTCAGTTATTGAAAATGGCGTTCCAGAAGAATATATTGCTCTTGCAAGAGCTTGATCAATTTTTTCCTGATCTTCAGGTGTCATCTTGTCTATAAATGAAGTTAGTGAATAATTTTTGGATGCAGCTGTCTTCAGTATCTGTTTACTTGAAGACGCTGCTGATGGGAGGTTACTAGCAGGTTGGGATCAAGGAGGGTGACAAATGGAAAACTGTGTTTAATTGCCCTCTGGAATGTTTCCAATTTCAGGTGCTCCCTTTTGGTCTGCAGAGGGCCCCTGTGGTGTTCATGCAATTGATCAATGAGGTGCTATATGACTATTTATTTATACAAGGGAGTGTTGGTATATTTGGTGTATATGGATGACATATTAATATATAGAGTATATAGTACCCACCTTAGCAGAGTGGCTAGCACAACTGCAAAACACTTGGTCAGTAGCCTATAAGGCACTAGAGGAGGCACATCAGGCACATAAGAAACAAGCCGATAAAAAATGTGTGAAGCCAAAAAAAGTGGGTGATAGAGTTTACCTCTCCACAAAGTACTTACAGTCTACTCAACAATAAAAGAAACTGGGTCCTAAATATGTGGGGCCATTCCCCATTGTTAAAATAATTAATCCAGTCACTGTACAACTGGAGTTGCCTAAGAATCATAAACGTATTCAGCCTGTGTTTCACTGTAGTTTATTGAAACTTGAAGTTGTGTCACTTTTTTGCCCTGCACCCGACACCCCTCCTGTGCCCATTTGAATTGAAGGAGAGCAGCATTTTGAAATTAAAGAAATTCTTGATTCAAGGAAACATAGAGTGAGTGTCCAATACCTAGTTGCGTGGAAACATTTTCCTCCTGCAAAGTCGTAATGGGTGGATGCTAAATATGTCCAAGCTCCTAAACACCTCCAACCTTTCACAGAAAATATCCTGGCAAGCCTTGAATGAAAAAATGTTTTGTGGTTTTGTGTTATTCTGTTCTGCCTGTGTATTTTTTGTTTTTATTGTAGGGGCTTAAGCCCCTGTGACAAGGGGCTGGATATCAGCTTCCATCTTCGCTTGCTTGCTGTCAGCTGCCATGGAAATGCAGGGGAGGGAGGAGGCTTTACAATAGCCAGCTTGGATTTTGGTTATCTCTCCAAGGTCATTTCTTCAGGCTTTGGTATGCAGCAACCAGAGATGATGCATCTGAATCAGAGACTTTACCAAAACATCTTCTGGCCATTAATTGGACTCTAGTTTTGCTTCTGGAATAAATTATTCACATATGGTTGCCGTGAAGGAACCAAAATGGTGCTAACCCTATAAAAAGTGTGCCATTGTGGAGTAAAAGTGACTCTTAGTTTTGAGTAGGAGAGTTGAAGAACTCATAAGGAGGAGGAGGAGCTACGGCGGAGATGGCGGAGAAAATCTGACTCCGCATAAGATCTGAATTCTCTTCCGCCGTCCGCTCGAAGGAGACCACCCCCAGAGATCCTTTTTGTTCTGGGTGGAATTAGATCACAGCAGGTACCCAGCGATTGTGGCGGAATAACTGGCCGCACGCGGATAGTGCCGCTAATTCTCCTTCGGGATTAACATCTGCGGAGATGGTTCATCCATTTTGGAGTGGCAGACTTGAGAGGAACTTCGGGAGGGGTTTCTTTAGAAAACCATCACTAAATTCGCTAAACTGCTAAACTGCGAAAAGGGAGGAATTGACATCAGCCTGCGGGGAGACTGCGAGCTCGGACGGCGTGCCTGTCATCGGCAGCGAGGAGCTTTGCTGTGCCCTGTCAGAGGACTTGGCTGTGCCCTGTTGGAGAGATCAGCTGTGGTTCGCGCGTTGGGCGCTGCTCTCCAGTTTTGGCCGGGAAGATCGATGGCGTTTCTGTGAGCGTCTTTGGAGCGGACCGACCAGGTTTGGGAGGCCACTGAGAGCTGTGTGGATTGCCAGGAGTTGGCCCTGCATTTCGGGAGTGAGAACGGCGACTAATTAGATCCTTGGCGCTGACTATGGAGACTGCCGCCATTTTCTTATGGCGGAAGCTTGCTTCCGAAAATTAGCCTCACTCTCTGATGTCCTAAGGAACGTTTAAAGAATGCTACAACCGCTGCCATTACTGCCTGTTTTATTTTCATCTAGGTGGTTTTGGTGGGTGTCTGACTTTATGTTAATGACGCGGGAGTATTTTCCAAGCGCTACAACCTCCACTATCGCTAATTGAACCAAGGGAGACTTTGGACACGAGGTTGATTTCTCTCCCTTGGGACCTCCCGTTGTTGCTGTCGAGGGGGCGTAGATATAGCTTGGGCATTGACGTCTGTCTTTGGATGCCCGTAAAAACTTTTCTCTGGAGGGATCGCGAGAGGCTGCCATTGCTGCCTGCCTGTCATCTGGAAGGCAGTTTCTGGAAGGTATAGTGACTATAATTATCCCGGATGCTCCTTTCAACACCCCCTTGGCTCCTGTGGACGTTTCTAGTCGCTCTATCGATCAAGGCAACCAAGACGAAGATGCTGAACCCCCCCTTGGCTAGAATTCGATCATGCACTGAGGGGTGTAAGACTTTAGACTTTCAAAGCCACCTTTGTGATCCTGCCACCTTTTTAGAATTTTTTAGAAACCGTTTTAAATTGTACCCTCCCCTCTGAGATGTGATATGGGTGTGGTTGAATGTGGGTAGAATGAGATGAGTGTTTGAGTATTAGTAAGTGTGTGAAAATGGAAAATGGAAAAGCTAGGGACTGGGACCTTGCTCCCCCCGCTGAGTGTAAAAACAGAAGTGGGGGGGGAGACCCGGCTACCCTTTCTTGTGAGAATGGTATGTATGGCCTGCAGGAAGGGAGGGAGACCAGCGGGGGAGGGGAGGGGGTCTCTGGTGTAGGCGAGAGCCGGACCATCTCGGTCATAATGGGAAGAGGCAGATATGACGGGAGCAGAGGGGCGGGCCGCTCTTGGGGAATAAGACCTCGCTGTTTACAAGCGATCCCTTGTTCCGGCCCCTCCGATCCGGTTCCATCTTGCTCAACCCGGATACCTGGCAACCAGGGTTCTCAGAGCCCTGGGCTCAGGATGCTGCTGCTCAATGCCAGGTCAATTGTCAACAAAGCCCTCTTGATACATGATTTAATCACAGAGGAGGGGGCAGACCTGGTGTGTGTTACCGAGACCTGGCTGGGGCAGGAGGGGGGAGTAGCTCTCTCCGAGATATGCCCAGCCGGTTTCTCGGTGCAGCACCATTCTCGACCCCAGGGAAGGGGGGGGGAGTGGCAATAATAACGCGCGGAAATCTGCACCCTCGTAGGATCCCTGCCCCGGAGATTGTTGGGTGTGAGACGCTCCTTTTGAAGTTGGACTTAGGGGTACAGGTGGGCCTTTTCTTAACGTACCTGCCTCCCAGCTGCGTAAGCAAGGCCCTGCCTGAGCTGCTCGAGGCAGTAGCCGGCTTGGCAGTTGAGTTCCCCAGGCTTATGGTGCTGGGGGACTTCAACTTGCCATCTGCTGGCGAAACCTCTGGGGCAGCTCAGGAGTTCATGGATTCCATGACAACCATGGACCTGACCCAAGTAATCCAGGGTCCGACTCATGAGGGTGGTCACACGCTCGACCTAGTGTTTCTTTCGGGGCAGTGGAGAGATGATCTGAAGATAAGGGACATAGTCATCACCCCTCTGTCATGGTCAGATCATTTCCTACTGAGGTTGGATTTCGCAGCCCCATTCCTCCCCTGCAGGGAGGCGGGACCGACTAGGTGGTTCCGCCCCAGGCGCCTAATGGAACCGGAAGGATTCCAGAGGGAACTTGGGGAAATACCTGAAACCCTGGTACACAATTCGGCCGATTCCCTGGTGGCTGCTTGGAACACCGCAGCATCAGGGGCCTTAGACCGAATTGTGCCTAAGCGACCTCTCCGTGGCAGTGGATCCCGGAAATCTCCCTGGTTTACCGAGGAGCTCCGGGAGATGAAACGCCACAAGAGACATCTGGAGCGCCGCTGGAGGGCCAGAAAGACCGAGTCTGACCGAACACTATTAAGAATTTACATCAGATCTTATTTAGTGGCGATAAGGGCGGCAAAACGATCCTATTTTTCCGCTCTTATTGCGTCCACAGATTCTCGCCCGGCCGCCTTGTTTAGGGTGACTCGCTCCCTCCTTGCAAAAGGGGGGAGCGAGGAACACTTACAAGGCAGAGCTGAGGAATTCGCTGAGTTTCTGTCGGATAAAGTCGCTCAGATTCGGTCGAACCTGGACTCTGGCTGGGCAGAGTCCATTGAGTTGACAGGGGCTAGTCCTAGTCCATCATTATGGGAAGAGTTTGGGCCTGTTTCTCCTGAGGATGTGGACAGGGCTGTGGGAGCGATGGGTACCTCCACCTGTTTATTGGACCCGTGCCCCTCCTGGCTGGTCTCGGCCAGCAGGGAGGTGGCACGTGGCTGGATCCAGGCGGTGGTCACCGCTTCTTTGAGAGAGGGATCTGTACCGCAGTCGTTAAAAGCTGCGGTGGTGCGACCCCTCCTGAAGAAGCCTTCCCTGGATCCAGCTGACTTGAACAACTATCGTCCGGTCTCCAACTTACCTTTTTTAGGGAAAGTTGTGGAGAAGGTGGTGGTTACTCAGCTTCTGCAGCTCCTGGATGAAACAGATCATCTAGATCCTTACCAGTCGGGCTTCAGGCGCGGCTACAGTACAGAAACTGCCTTGGTCGCTCTGATGGATGATCTCTGGCGGGCCCGGGATGGGGGGAACTCCTCCATCCTGGTGCTACTTGACCTCTCAGCGGCTTTCGATACCATCGACCATGGTATCCTTCTGCATCGTCTCAGCGAGTTGGGAGTGGGAGGCACCGTTTTGCGGTGGTTCTCCTCTTATCTCGCTGATAGGATGCAGTCGGTGCTGGCAGGGGGGCAGAGGTCGTCCCCTAGGCCCCTATCATGTGGGGTGCCTCAGGGGTCGGTTCTCTCGCCCATCCTGTTCAACATCTACATGAAACCGCTGGGTGAGATCATTCGCAGACATGGGGTGTGTTTCCATCAGTACGCTGATGACACCCAGCTGTACATCACCACCCCGTCTGACTTCATTGAGGCAGTTGATGTAATGTGCCGGTGCCTGGACGACGTTAGGATCTGGATGGGGAGGAACAGGCTCAGACTTAATCCCGACAAGACTGAGTGGCTGTGGATATTGCCTCCTAAGGACCATGACAACTGTCCCTCCTTGGTCCTTGAGGGAGCGAAACTGACTCCCTCAGACCAGGTCCGCAACTTGGGGGTCCTCCTAGATCCACAGCTAAAATTGGACCATCATCTTTCTGCTGTGGCTAGGGGGGCCTTTGCACAGGTTCGCCTGGTGCACCAGTTGCGGCCATATTTGGAGAAGGAGGCTCTACTCACGGTCATTCATGCCCTTGTCACCTCTCGTTTGGACTACTGCAATGCGCTCTACATGGGGCTACCCTTGAAGAGTATCCGGAGACTTCAGCTGGTGCAAAATGCGGCTGCGCGTGCTGTGGTGGGTGTGCCAAGGTACACCCACGTGACATCGATACTCCGCCAGCTGCATTGGTTGCCCATCGGTCTCCGGGTCCAATTCAAGGTGTTGATCACCATCTTTAAAGCCCTTCATGGCTTAGGACCAGGTTATCTACGGGACCGCATTCTGCCTCATACTTCCCTCCGACCGGTTAGGGCCCACAGAGTTGGCCTCCTCCAGCTCCCGTCGGCCAAGCAATGCCGGCTGGCGGGCCCAAGGGGGAGAGCCTTCTCTGTGGCTGGCCCCGCACTCTGGAACCAACTTCCACCAGAGACCCGAACTATCCCCACTCTGCTGGCCTTCCGAAAAGCCGTTAAGACATGGCTTTTCCTGCAGGCGGGGGGTAGAGCTTAACTCACTCGAGCTCACCCCCCAAGTATGTATGATGTTGAATGGTTGTTGATGATTTTTTATATTGTGTTTTAATTTTTATACTGTTTTTAATTAACATTTTAGATTTTGGTTATTCTTGTATTTTTCACTGTTGTACGCCGCCCTGAGTCCTTAGGGAGTTGGGCGGCATATAAGAATTCCAAAATAAATAAATAAATAAATAAATAAATAAATAAATAGTTGCATAGTTACAATGGAGGTGGACTCTGGGGGTTCTTTCATTTTGAATGCTTTGTGTGGTTTTGCCTCAGATCTTGTCTGAATTAACTGCTTCTTTCCTAATAAAAGTACCTGTTCTCTAAGTCTATAGAGGGAAGGATTTTTCTTTCCTAGGATTTGAGTAGAGGCAGCCCTGACACTAGGTGCTACAATAAAACTTATGGTTTCCACATGGGTTCTGATTTTCATTTCCATGGATCATGAAACTAGCGGGGCCAATAAGCCATCTAACTGTGTGGATGCTACTGGCACCTTTAATTTATGGAGTTGTATTCCCAGTCTCTCCACCAGGTTGAGGTTAATGAGTCACCGGGTGCACCCAGAGGGTAGCAGGGCTGCTAATCTTCCGTTCCGCCCTGAAGAAGCCTCTTTTAGTTCCACGCTCACCACATTGGTCTTGAGATGCCACTTACCAGTGGATTGTCATTGCTGCTGCCACTCTCTCCAGTTGGATCCTGGTTCTTCTCAGGAACCTCTTCCCCTTCACTGGATGACGGGGAGATCTCCACAATTTCATCCCCTTTTCAGGCAGCAATTTTGGGCTTGGTAGCAGGTTTCCCTCGCTTTGGTGGAACATTCTGGGATGCCAGTGTTGGTCATGGGCTTGCACAGTTATTTGCCCAATGTACTTCTCTGCTGCACCAGGCACTGTCTGAGATTGGTTTCTTTCTTGCCTGTCTTTGGAGGATCCTTATTCTCTGGTGCTTTACCTGGCCATGGTTCCCTCTCTGATGATGGCAAAGTCGATCTCCACCTCGCCGGCCAGGATGTACTGTACCATTCCCACAAGGTTCTAGGCGACCCCCAGGACAGGCAAGTGACCAGGATTTCCCAATTCTGGCCCTGCTGGAAATATTCTAAGAGTATTTCTTGGGGCCAGTCCAGGAGCTTAATTCCAGGTTAGCCCCCGGAATTCCTGAATATATGCTACAATTGATTTTGTCCAATGGTTTTGAGCCTCCTCTTTGCTTTCCAGTCTGCCAGAGGATCCTCAAACCATCATCTTAGGACTGTCATGAAGTAGTCAAAATCATGTAGTTTTTCTGCATCAGCATCATGGAGTGCTACCACCCAGTTGGTTGCCTCACTTTCTAGAGCTACAGTGATGTAGTTCACTTTGACTTTATTGTCTGGAAAATTCAGCTGTAACTCGCCATGAAGTTCCACACTTGGGTAAGGACAACTGTCTTGTTTTTCCATTGAACTTTATTCTTGGTTCCAAGCATCCGACAATTGTCTTGTCCCATTGGAACCACGAGAGTTGGTGCTGAGGCAGGAAGTTGCATCTATCTCTGTTGGGGCGTAGGGTTCGGTTGCTCTGGAGGGACACAGGCCAGAAGTTCCCCAAACTTTTATTTGAGGAGACTTGGTTGCATCATGGGTCTTCTTCTTGGTATGCCCAGATCATGCCAGGTCTCTGGATGACACAATTTGGCTCTGGGTCCTAGGGTGAGGGTCACCCCTGCCTGTGGTTCCCTAATTTTCAGATGCCCAGGGATCATCGGGGTCAATCCCTTGCCATCGGGGACTCCTTCCTTCTCTAGGGGGACCGAGACAGTGGTGTTGACCTCCATGTGGTTGGCTTTGGACATGCACTGGGTTTAACTGCAGTTTGCCAGGTTCTCTTCTGGGTTGGTCAGAACTCCAGTTTCTCTCCTGGATCAGGGCTTTTGCAACTGCCCTCTGGTCTTGCCACTATTGCCTTTCTGCTTTCTACCTCCGTTTGGTCCCTGCTGGAGAGGGACATAGTTACACAATCTCCACAGTAGGTTAATCCACAGGGTGAACTGAAGAATGCAGTTCTGGCTGTAAGACCTGTCACAAACTTAAACCTCTAAACAGAAATGATCCTTAGTTCCATTTGTTGAGAAAGGTATAGTTTTATTAGAAGTCACATGGTGAGGAATAGTGCATAACCAGAACTGAGATTCACAAGCCAAAATCTTTTAGTTCAACCTTTCCCTTCCTTAGTTACTTCCCATTGCCTGTGTGACTAGTCAGGTTCAAGCAGGATATTTTCATAAAGGCCAGTCCAAGCACAGTAGTATGCAGCTGGTATGCTGAGTGACCTTGAAGCAGAATCTCAAAGAGATACAGCATTCACTTTAATTTTCCCCCTTGCCTTTCCCCCTCCCCATAGTTCATGACAGTCTGTTACCATATAGTAGTGAAACACAAGCAAGCATTAAGGTGGCAGCTGACAGATAATCAAGTAACAAATTTGTGAACACCTAGATGCAAGCAAAGTTATAACCAGAAGCAACATGGTTTTGTCAAAAACAGATCCTGCCAGAAAAATCTTATTCATTCTTGGACCATGTAACAAAATTAGTCGACCAGTGAAATGCTGTGGATATTATTTACTTGAACTTCAGGAAGACATTTGATAAAGTAGACCACAACCTATTACTTGATAAGATAGAAAATGTGGGTTAGACTGCATCATCACAATATTGAATGTTGACCAAATGCACTCAATATGTAGTTCTTAATGGAACTGCATTTACATGGAAAGAAGTATCTCAAGGCTCTGTCTTAGGCCCAATACTCTAATATATTTGTAAATGATTTGGACAAGGGGACAGAAGGGGAACTCAACAATTTGCAGATGACACTAAGCTGGCAGGAATAGCCAACACACCAGAAGATAGGTTCAAGATAGGTTCAAGATAACCAAATACAGCAATACAGAATAGATGGTACCTGGCTCAATAATATTAACTGTAAGAAGGATCTTGGAGTCCTAGTGAACAATCACTGAAACATGAGCCAGTAGTGTGCTGCAGCTGCCAAAAAAGCCAACACAGTCCTAGGCTGCATACCAAAGGGACAGGCTCCACAGAATAATAGAACTGGAAGGGACCTTGGAGATCATCTAGTCCAACCCCCTGCTCAAACAGGAGACCCTATACCATTTCAGACAAATCTCTATCCAGTCTCTTATTGAAAGCCTCCAGTGATGGAGCACACACAACTTCTGAAGGCAAGCCATTCCACTGGTTGATTGTTCTCATCATTAGGAAATTTCTCCTTAGTTCTAGATTGCTTCTCTCCTTGATTAGTTTCTATCCATTGTTTCTTCTCTTGCCTTCTGGTGCTAATCAGTGTTGATAGGGAGTGAGAGATCTAACTCACACAATTCCTTTGTGTCATTCTGTAGGGCTCAGTATTCTCTCCACTCCTCTTTAACTTTTGCATGAAGCCTCTGGGTGAGATAATCTGTCACCATGGGTTGACATATCATCAGTACATAGGTGGTACTCTATATTTCTACCCTTGGTGACCCAGGTAATACTCTTGCTACCCTCTTGTGGTGCCTGGAGGCTCTGGGGGTCTAGATGGGAGATTACATGCTTTGACTGAACCCTGGATTGAATGGCTTTAGGTGGAGCTTCAAAATCCAGGAGTTTAACATCTGTAGTTTTGGATGGGGTTGCAGTATCCCAGATAGACCAAACCAGGGGATTCTCCTGGACTCATTAAACCTGCTCAAGAGCAGATGGCAGTCTCATCTAGGAGAACCTTTGCAAAACTGTTGTGTGTCAGTTGCATTATTTCTTGGATCGGGAGTTGTTTAATTATTTGTTAGCTGCCACCTTAATGCTTGCTTGTGCTTTGCTACTATATGGTGACAGACTGTCATGAACTATGGGGAGGGGGAAAGGCATGGGGGAAAAACAAAAGCGAATGCTGTATCTCTTTGAGACTGTTTCAAGATCACTCCGTGTACCAGTTGCATACTATCTTGTGCTTGGACTGGCCATTATAAAAACATCCTGCCTGAACTTGACTTTAATATTTCATTTGCACTTTTTCAGCCATATCACACTGCTTGCTTATCTTCAGTTTGTATTCAACTATTAATCCAAAATCTTCCTCACCAATACAATTTGCAAGCCAGATACTGATCCTCATTGCTTGAGGACTATTCATGCAGTGATTGCTTGAAATTACAATGATGCAGAATGAATTCTACTTATACCTGGTCATTAAAGTTAGAGTTGTTGCAGCACTGCCAAAATCACATGTCAAAATTCAGGTCTTTGGCAGCCCACCCACATTCACAATGTCTCCATGGGTGACATGGTAATCCTTCAACTCCCCTCATCTGCCCATCTTCCCCCATCTCTGCCCTTTTGGCCATTCAGCATTCTGCTACCTCATGTTCTACCCTGCCACCCTCAGTCCAACACCCTATGCTCTGCCCTGTATGCTGGTGCGGTGAGAGGAGAATGGGGTTCCATTCTTTCTGTCCGGTTTTTCACGTCTGGAGGCTTGAAGATGCAAAATCAGACACTGGAGGGGTCGGCATCGTAGAGGCGATATTTCAGAGGTGACAGGGAGAAGGGAGATTCCCCGTTGCAGCAGGAGGAACCCCTTGAATCCAACATGGAAGAGACCGGCTGTTATGGTCGGGTCTGGAAGCGTGATGGCCTCATTAATGGCAGAGGAAGCAAAGAGTGGGAAGCAGCGAGAAGTATCGGTGGAGAGCGACAAGACACAGTGAGATACCGGGTTGCTTCTCTAAAAATTGAGGAAACCTACAAGCTGACAAGCAATGAGTCTCCAAGGTGGGAAAAGTGGCGACTTAGTGGTGGGAGAAAAATTCTGAGAAGATATAATCAGTACCTATGGCAGAAGGAGAGGAGAGTGCGATCAACGATACGAATGGGTGTTGTGCTGGGAAATTGTACAATTAGACTGATAATCGAGACTGAATTTGTGGCTATTTATTTTGAGAGACCAGCTATTGAGGTGAGCTGTTCAGAAAAGGAACATTTCGGAAAAGACTTTGGATAGAGACGGGGACATTAATGTTTTTGGAGTAAAGAGAAGTGACAGTGACTGTGCAAAATAGAAGGAAGCTGACATCTTGGTTTTGGAGAACGGAGAAGTTGTAGAAGATACAGTGAGAAGTAGGAGCAAAGAACTGGATAAATCCAAGTTTGTGAAGGATTTAGGGTTGGATGCACTTGTAATCAGCTTTGTATTTTTAATATATTTATTACTTAATTTATAATAATAATAATAATAATAATAATAATAATAATAATAATAATAATAATAATAATAATAATAATAATAATAATAATAATAATAACAACAACAACAATAACAACAACAACAACAACAACAACAACAACAGAGTTGAAAGGGACCTTGGAGGTCTTCTAGTCCAACCCCCTGCCTAGGCAGGAAACCCTACACTACTTCAGACAAATGGTTATCCAACATCTTCTTAAAAACTTCCAGTGTTGGAGCATTCACAACTTCTGGAGGCAAGCTGTTCCACAGATACTTGTTCTAACTGTCAGGAAATTTCTCCTTAGTTCTAAGTTGCTTCTCTCCTTGATTAGTTTCCACCCATTGCTTCTTGTTCTACCCTCAGGTGCTTTGGAGAATAGTTTGACTCCCTCTTCTTTGTGGCAATCCCTGAGATATTGGAACACTGCTATCATGTCTCCCCTGATCCTTCTTTTCATTAAACTAGACATACCCAGTTCCTGCAACCGTTCTTCATATGTTTTAGCCTCCAGTCCCCTAATCATCTTTGTTGCTCTTCTCTGCACTCTTTCTAGAGTCTCAACATCCTTTTTACATCGTGGCGACCAAAACTGAATGCAGTATTCCAAGTGTGGCCTTACCAAGGCATTATAAAGTGGTATTAACACTTCGCGTGATCTTGATTCTATCCCTCTGTTAATGCAGCCTAGAACTGTGTTGGCTTTTTTGGCAGCTGCTGCACACTGCTGGCTCATATTTAAATGGTTGTCCACTAGGACTCCAAGATCCCTCTCACAGTTACTACTGTTGAGCAAGGTACCACATATACTGTACCTGTGCATTTTGTTTTTCTTGCCTAAATGTAGAACCTTACTTTTTTCACCATTGAATTTCATTTTGTTTGATAGTGCCCAATGTTCAAGTCTGTCAAGATCCTTCTGTATCTTGAGCCTATCTTCTGGAGAGTTGGCTATTCCTGCCAGTTTGGTGTCATCTGCAAATTTGATGAGTTCCCCATCTATCCCCTGGTCCAAGTCATTGATAAAGATGTTGAAGAGTACTGGGCCTAAAACAGAGCTTTGGGGTACTCCACTGCATACGTCCCTCCATGTAGATGCAATTCCATTGAGCACTACACGTTGAGTGCGGTTGGTTAGCCAGTTTTGAATCCATCTGGTGGTGTTGCTGTCCATCCCACATTTTTCTACTTTATCTAGTAGTAGGTTATGGTCTACTTTATCAAATGCCTTACTGAAGTCCAAGTAAACCACATCGACAGCATTCCTCTGGTCCACTAATTTTGTCACTTTGTCAAAGAATGCAATAAGATTAGTCTGGCATGATCTGTTTTTGACAAACCCATGTTGGCTTTTGGTTATTTAGTTTAGTTTAGTTTAGTTTAGTTTAATTAAATTTATATACCGCCCTTCTCCAGGGGACTCAGGGCGGTGAACAGCCAAGTAAAAATACAATATAAACATTAAAATACATTTAAAAGAAAATATTCTATGTGGCCCTAATTTAATACAATTAAAATTTAGTAAAATCTTAAAATTTTAAAAAACCCCAAAAACTTTTTCACGCCAGCCCGGCGTGAAAATTATTACTGCGTTTGCTTCTAGATGCTCATTGATTCATTGCTTGATTATCTTTTCCAAAATCTTCCCTGGTATTGAGGTCAGGCTGATAGGTCTGTAGTTTCCTGGATCTGTTTTTTCCCCTTTTTTGAAGATGGGAACTACATCAGCTCTTTTCCAGTCCTCTGGCAGTTCCCCGGTGCTCCAGGATCTTTGAAAGATATAGTTCAGTGGTTCTGAGATCTCATCTGTCAGTTCCTTCAGAACCTTGGGGTGTAATCCTGGTGATTTGAACACGTCTAGGGTAGACAGGTGTTCACTTACCATTTTCTTCCCTATTTTAACTTGTGTTCCTAATCTGTTTTTTATGGTGCTGTTTTTGATAGGTTGGACTGGTTTTTCTTTTTGTGTAAAGACAGATGCAAAAAATGAGTTAAGTAGCTCTGCTTTCTCCCTGTTGCTTGTCACCTTCTTGCCATTTTCTCCCTGCAATGGACCAATTGTTTCCTTGACTTTTTTCTTGTTTTTAATATGTTGGAGGAAGCTTTTTTGTTACTTTTTACTTTTGTCGCAAGCCTTTGTTCATTGTGAGCCTTAGCTTTTTTCACTTCATCTTTACAGGCTCGGGCTATTTGCTGGTATTCTGCCTTAGCTATTTCCCCTTCTTTCTACTTTTTATACTTGTCCTTTTTGTCTTTCAATTTGTCAGAGAGTTCTTTATGCAGCCATGCTGGTTTCTTTTGAGACCTATTATTTTTCTTCTTCATTGGTATTGTGCTAGTCTGGGCTTTTATAATCTCACTTTTCTAAATTTCCCAAGCTTCTTGAGTTGTTTTCCCCTTGAGGATTCTCATCCATGGAACCTTTCCCAAGTTCTCTCTAAGTTTATTGAAATTAGCTCTCTTAAAGTCCAAGACTCTAGTTTGATTTTGTTCTACTGCTTGTGTTTGCATAATGTTGAATTCCAATATTGCATGATACTTGCCCCCAAGGTTCCTGTAGCTTCAACACCTTCTATCATTTCATCTCTGTTAGTGAGAATTAAGTCCAATATGGCTGATCCCCTTGTTCCCTTCTCTACTTTTTGGGTAACAAAGTTGTCTGCTAGGTTTGTTAGGAACCTGTTGGCTCTTCCACTTGGTGCAGAGTTTGTCTCCCAGTTGATGTCAGGGTAGTTAAAATCCCCCATTACTATTGTGATGTGCTTCCTACATACCTTAGTTAGCTGACTAGCAAAAAGTTCATCTACTTCCTCTGTTTGGTTGGGTGTAGTATAGACCTATGGCAATGTCATTTTGCCCCCCTTTAATATTGACCCAAATGCATTCAAAATGATTTTCATTGCTGTTGTGCTCTATTTCTGTAGAGATGTAGTTATTTCTTATATATAGTGCAACTCCACCTCCTCTTTTATTTGGTCTGTTTCTTTTAAATAATTTAAATCCCTCTAGCTATATATTCCATTTGTCAGTTTCATCCCACCAAGTTTCCGTAATGGCAACTATATCATATCTTCCCTCATTTACTTGAATTTCTAATTATCCCTGTTTATTCCTCATACTCTGTGCATTGGTGTATAGACATTTAAGTCCATTTTGATTGACCCTGTGTTTATTGTCTACATAACCTGTGTTGTGCCTGACTGCCCCTACTTTCTTGCCACCTGTTTGATTAGTGCACATGGTATGGCACTCACTATTAAATGCTTGGCTTTGCTTGACAGCAGAGCTGATAAACTTACCCGCACACACATCTATGTTGTGTGCACTGTTAACTCTATTAATTTTAGATTGCTGGGGACAGAAATGATCTGTATCAATTAATTCTCTGTCCCCGCTGTTCAGTATAAATGTTTATCCAGGAAATCTGTGAATTTAATACCAAGTAGCTCAGTCCCTTTCTTTGATGGATGCAAACCATCTCTTTTGTACAGTTTTTCATTGGACCAGCTGCAGACATCATGACTAATAAAACCAAAGCCTTCCTTTTTACACCACTCCTTTTGCCACACATTAAACTCTGCTACACGTTGGCCTTTCCCTTTTTGTTCCTTATATACTGGTAAAACCTCTGAAAAGTTAAGCCTACAACCTATACTACTAAGTTCATACCCCAAGCTTTTTACTTAATTTACTTATTATATCAACTGCATAATTATATATATAGAATATATTTACAAATAGATAAATTTATAATTAGATTTAGAGGTAATATCTTTATGATTTTCATATAGTACCCTCAGTTTTATATAGTTAACATTTTATATATATTTATAAATAATTTATAGTTTATATAATAGTTTATATAATTAATATATGTCTATGCATATTTAAAATGGGATACAGTCTCTAATTATTATAACTTATATGATTGTGTATTTGTAAACATACCTATACTAGAATTGATATTGATATTGGTAATTAGAATTGTTGGCTTATAATATTAATTACGAATTAATTAAGTAATATTAAACTGATAAGGGGATTATTGCTATAGGTTTAAGAAAGGATAATATAGCGTACTATATATATTTCTATCTATATCTATTTTTTCTTTAAATAATAACGGAGATACAACGAGTGTGTAGAGTAGGAGAAACATTTACAAAAAAAGAGGATTCTTGAGAATAGGCGATCTATGGTGTTGTGGAAGAATTTTTTTAAGAATTTAAGTATGACAAGCACGATGACGATCACCAAAACTGCAAAGAAGACTATGCCGATGACAGCCTCCCCATCAAGGCAGAGATCAATAGGAGACATGTTGGGGGGTGAGAAATCAGGATCCTCATTTAATCTACAGAACATGCAGTCGACGTTGAATATGATACAAGAAGTGATGCTGAAAACGCAAGAGTCAATAGTTAAGAATCATGAGAGTGATATGAGTGAAGTAAAAGAAGATATATGGAAATTAGATGACAGAATGGGAAAAATACAGGAGTCAATTGTCAAAAATGAATAGAAAATAAAGTTAGTAGAGGCAAGAACAGAGCAAATGGAAAAGAAATTGGCAGCAATGGAAGAAAGACTGATGGCAGCGAACAGAGACCTAGAAGGGGCAATAATATATCTCGAATTAGAAAAATTGGCTTTCTACTTGAGGTTCCAAAATATAATAGAGAACAAAGAGGAAGATCTAGTGAATCTCATGAAAGAATTGCTGGCTGATGTGTTGCAGATGGATAAACAGGAAATGCAGAATGGTATTGATGAAATCTACAGAGTCCATACAAACTACGCACGATGTCATAAGTTACCATGGGAAGTGTACGTGAGATTCGCAAAAAACAACAATTATTAGGGATAAAATCTATAGAAGGACATGAGATGATCCCTTGACATATAAGGGGAAAGAAATCCTAACTCTTAAGCAGATACCCAGAAGAATCAGAGAACAAAGGCGGATGTTTTGGTGGCTTATACCTGAGGGCATGTTGGTATCTTGGCAGGATAAAAAAATTAGAATTGATACCCTGGATAAGGCCCAAGAGTTCTACGAGCACTACATAGCAGCAGGTGAGGAACAGGATAGTGGAGAGGATACAGATGGTAAAAGCCATGAAGAACAACAATTGGAGGGAAAGGAGGTGGATCAAGAAGTAAGAGAGAGGAAGGAAAGAGAACATCAGGAAAGAGAGGGGGCGAGGACGAGGACACAATGGAGAGGAACGACGAGAGGAACGACGACTGCCAGCAAGCAATAATATGGAAGAAGAAATCAAGTTAATATCAATTAACATAAATGGATTGAACTCTCCGTTTAAAAGAAGGCAAGTACTCTCTAAACTCCAAAAACAAAACATGGATATTACATGTCTACAAAAAGTACACATTAAAAAACAGCAAGGTGGCATACTAGAATCTCCAAAAATAGGGAAACTTCATTTGGCTCTGGCACAGGAAAAGAAGAGGGGTATAGTAGTATACATTAAAGAGTGGTTAAATGCACTATATCCTACAACATCTTGAATCCCCAAAGACCTACACAAGGGTCCTCTTTGTAGACTTTTGTTCAGCATTCAATACCATCATACCGGACATTCTTCCAACTAAACTAAATCAGCTAGTGGTACCTGAACACACTTGTAAGTGGATCACAAGCTTCCTAACAGACAGGAAGCAGCAGGTGAAGCTAGGCAAAATCACATCAGATACCTGTATAATTAGCACAGCCCCCCCCCCAAGGGTGTGTGCTCTCACCACTTCTCTTCTCTCTCTATACCAATGACTGCATCTCAAACGATCCATCAGTTAAACTACTGAAGTTTGCAGATGATACAACAGTGATTTGTCTCATTCGAGACAACGATGAAACCACATACAGACTGGAAGTTGAACAACTAGCCTCGTGGTGCGACCGGAACAATCTGGAATTGAACACACTCAAAACCGTAGAAATGGTGGTAGACTTTAAGAGAAACCCTCCCATTCTACCACCTCTTACAATACTAGACAACACAGTATCAACAGTAGAGACCTTCAAATTTCTAGGTTTTCTCATATCTCAATACCTAAAATGGTCACCTAACATCAAAAACATCATCAAAAAAGCACAACAAAGGGAAAGAAGGCACGGCCAGCGCCACGGCGCTATGGAGCATTCCCCGTTCCTTGTGGGAAAGCCCCAAACCTGCGCTGCCCGGGGACCCGATCTGGTCAGGACTGGGTCGAAACCAACCCAGGAGGGGTTGGGAAGAAGAGGAGCACCTGCCGGCAGACTGGGGAGGCAGCAAACCCCCCAGGGACCCGGCTTTGACTCCTCGACCGGCGGCGTATGGAGGACGACTGTTCCAAGTGACTTCCCCAGTCGCAGCGGTTACAACTGCAAAGAGTTTGAAACAGCAATTGGAGTCATCTGGGAAGGAAAATTTTAAACTATGTGCTTGAGAAGTTGAAGAAGACTGTAAGACTGCTGAGTCACACTGCCAAAAGAAAATATGAAAAGAAACATTTTAATTTAAAAGGGGAATAAAAGGACCGGAAATTAAGGAGTGGCTGGTAATATGTGGATACAATGGTGGAACAAAATTAAAGGGACTTGTAACTAAAGCCCAACTATTAAAGATTGGGAATTTTTGCTTTAAAGACTTGGAATTTTTGCTTTAAAGACTTGATAAAGATGTAAGAAATTTGGGAAATATACTTGGAAGGAATAATTGGAAAACTGGAACTGATTGAAAATGGAATCTTTTAATAGGAAGGATCGAGCAAAGAAATTTAACTCCAAGAATAAATTTTAAAATGCTACAAGACGCAAGGACTCGAGGAGGCTTTGGACTTCCAAATTGGGAACGCTATTATTGGGCAGTGATGTTGACGTGGATGAGAGAATGGATCTTATTAAGAAACAGGAGATTGTTACTATTAGAGGGACATGACATCCACATTGGTTGGCACGCAATTATATGGTATGGAAGAAATAAAATACATAGCTATTTCCAAAGACATTACATTAGGAATTCTTTATATTTTGTATGGGAAAAGATAAAAGCTAAACATTACATGAGTGTACCAAATTGGATATCGACAATAGAAGCATCAATACATCCAAGCAGATTGAATTGGCAAAATATACCTAGGTATAAAGATATTTTGACAGATGAAGGGAAATTGAAATCGACTCAAGAACTAGAGGACCAAGGGATTAAAATGGATTGGTTCATGAGATCACAAATACAGACAAGATATGAAAAAGATAATAAAATGGAAGGTATTTTGTTAGAGAATACAGAGTTAGATTCAATACTCATAGGACCAGATGAAAACTAATCAAGAAAATATATAATTATTTACTTTATGTGGACTTAGAGTTTGAACAAGTGAAAGAAACAATTATAAAATGGGCTCAGAACTTTGGCTATACAACAGAATTAGAAAAATGGAACCAACTCTGGGAAAGGAATTACAAATTGACTATGGCAACAGCCTATAAAGAAAATATGTACAAAATGTTCTATAGATGGCACTTGTCGCCGGAAAGAATAGCTAAAATATCTAAGAACATGACTATGAAATGTTGGAAGTGTCAACAAATACCAGGTTCCTATTATCACATGTGGCGAACTTGTGCAGAAGCAAAAAATTATTGGACCAGAGTTAGGACTTGGTTAGAAAAAATGGTGAAACTAAATATAGAGTTGAGACCTGAAACATTTTTATTGGGGAATATACCGAATAAATTCAGTAAAGAAGATACTTATTTGATTATACATGTACTGACAGCGGCTAGAATTACCTTTGCACAACAATGGAAAAGAACCAGGGTTCCATCTGAGGAAGATTTAATTAAGAAGATTTTGGACTGTGCGGAGATGAACAGAGTGACAATGAAAATTAAAGATAAAGAGGACTCAGAATATTATAATGTTTGGATGAAGTTTATAGTTGGTTAGAGAATGAATATATTTAAAAGTTAAGATAGAATAATTATTGTATTTTTAAAGATAAGGAAAATGAACTTAGACAACCCAGATGACAAAATTATATGGATAAGGAAGTAGCAGTATAATACTATAAAATATACCTAGAAATTGTTACTATGAACAGATTTTTGGATTCAAAAAGATTTAAGAATAACAATTTTAAATATAAGTTAAGGAGAGGCTTGGCTTATCTGTCTATTAAAAGATATTGAAAATAAATACATTCAGGAAGATAGAAGAGGGAGGGAGGGGAAGTAGTAGAGAGGAGGAGAAAAGGAAGAATGTAGGTAGGGGAGGTAGGGGAGGAAGGGGAAAGAAGAAGAGGGAGGAGGGGATGTGGAGGACAAAAAGATAGATGGAAGAAGGAGAAGAAGGAAGAGAGGAGAGAGGGGGAAGAAAGTAGGAGAAGGGGAGAAGTCCAGTGGGAAGGGAGTTGTTAAGGAGTTATTGTGCTGTTAAGCACATACACAGCGAAATGTGTTGTAGTAATGGTGTTGCAGTTTGATATGAATGCTATTCAGTCAATAAACAGAATATCTTTAATATGTACAAAATAGTAGCAAAGTTAAATAGGAAGTCCAAGTCATACACATTCAGTCAATGCGAAATTTCTTCTTCTTGTCTATCTTTGTTTTAACTCACAAAGAAAGATTACAGCTATCACTTAATTCTATACTATCACAGATAGTTACTCTTCTCTTCACAGCAATTCCACACAGCCATAAAGTAATCTACTCATCAGTAAAGCAGCAGAGAGTCTTCAATCTGGAACATACCGTCAAACACCACTCACCACACTAAACCACACTAAACCACCAACCACATTGAACCACCAACCACAGCATGCTCTCTTGCTTGCTTATATAGTAATCATCCACAATGCATTTAAAGCAATATACACATAACAATGATTTGTGACTTAATCATATATTAACACACCCAATCGTTTGAACAGGGTTCTAACAGGAGTGATTGAATTTGATATGCTAGGACAGATAAGCAATTTTAGTAATGATAGAAGTTAAAATACTTTATTTGAATATTTAACATTGGATATATAACAAAAAAATTTAATGTTAATTTTTGATAATACATTATGGTATATGTATGGGTATTTATATGAAGAATGTTAAAAATAAATAAAAAACTTTCAAAAAAAGAAATTTAACTGGAGATTGCCATCTGGTGGTGGGAAGAATTACTGTTATGGGAGTAGTTTTATGTTGTTTGGATAGCTGTGGCCTTGAACAAAGAAACCGTTTCTGAAATGTTATTCTTTAAATACTTTCGTCTGGCTTGATTTGGATATGAACAGAGTACTTGAAAGAAAATATTTGGATTAGTCTGGATAAGAAAATGTATGAACAGATGTTAACAACAAAGGTCAGAAGGATTTGGTCTTTTTTAATCACCACACTTGGAAACTATAAAAGGCTGTGGAACATATTGTAAGCAGCTGAATGAATGGTAGAAAATATTGATTTCTGACTCTGAGACATGGAGATTAGTGAATACTGAGAATTGATGGCATCCTTGAATAAATTTTGATTAAAGATTGAAATTTGACTAAAGATTGAAACTACTAAAGCTTTGGATTTAAAAACTGAGAATTGGGACTCTTTTGAACGAACATTTACTAAAGATTGAACTTATTTAAGCTTTGGATTTAAGACCTGAGAACTGAGACTTTAAAGATGGAGCGAATTGACTATGAAGAATTGGCTGAGTTTATGAAGGACCTTTTTGAAAACTTTAGAAGATCTGTATTTGGAGTATTTGAGACAGGAAAAAATGAAGTACAAATGGGAAAAAATGGATAAGAGAACAGAAGAAGAAAAGAAGAACGATGAAAATATTATAAACGATGATGAAAAGGGAAAGAATATTAAAAATGCAATGATGATTAATGATTATGTGAATGATAATGATTCCACTGGGTTTAACAGTGAAAATAGAGATAAAGATAACTGTGATAATGATAATAGAGATAAAGATATTAAGAATAACTATGTTCAGATTGATGATAAGGATTTTAAGATACATAAAATGGGAAAAGGAAAAGAAAAAATTAGATATATATAGAAAGTAAATTTAAGAGGGAGGAAAAGAGCGTGGGGAAAGAGAACCTATTGGTATAAAATTAAAAGAAAGATGAAAAAGAATTTAAATAGATGGGGGTGGAGGAAATATATATACAAAAATGAATTAGTCGAGAAATTAAAAGGGAAAGGATGATGACATCAAAATATTATGGAAATGTTTTTTTCTTTTTATTTAGAATTATTATTTTATTAAGAGTTTAAAAAATTCTGTTCTTTTATATATACAGTAGATTAATATTGTTTAATGAATTAAAAGATTTGATAGTTTAGACATAACAATGTTAATTAATATGAAAAGTATGAATTATAAATATGAATATTAGAGCTTTAAAGATATCATGATTGTGTATTTTTTTTACATATGAAATTTGTTCAAATGAAAAAATTGAAAAGGGAAAAAAATGTATTGTACATCATTATTTTAGACATGAGATATGTTCAAATGTAAAATTTAAAAACCCTTTATTTCAAGTGTTAAACATTTAATTGAGTGTAAATAATCAAAGAAGAAATTTGATGATTAATATAAGAAATTGGAATGTATAATTGGGCATTTAGTTTGTGATAGAATAGAGGATAAAAAACATAAACAATGAATAAAGAGATAAAAAAGTGGAGGAAGTAATATGGCCTAAAATTAAGAAGTAGGAGAATAGTAACTAATTTAGAAACTAATTAACAGTGGAGAATTTAGGAGTAGAACTCGAAAATTAACTGGTGAATATCCCAGATGACAAAATTAGATTTTCCTTTTTTTTTTCTTTTGGAGGTAAGATGAAGTTAGCATATACCTAGAAACAAAGTATTATATATAAAGAAATGATATAATAATTTTAAAAAAAATCTTTTTTCTTAGAAGAGATATGATGAGTTTAAATTTGAGATTGTATCATCAGTCTGTCAAACATAAGAGGATAAAAGAGTACTCAGGGGAAGGCTAAGAGGGTATAAGAGGAAGTAGAAGGGGAGGAAGAGAAGGAGTAGAGAGAGTAGAGGAGGAGTGAAGGAGTAAGAAAGTAGGAGGAGATGATGGAGATAGAGAGAGGGGAGTGCAACGGGAAAAAAAACCAGAACAGACTGATGATTGATGATATAAGCGTATGTATAAGATATTGACTTTTGAATGGAGTATAAATGTAAAATTGTGTATTTTATTGCAATATTTTAAGGTATATGTCTATTGAATTGTAAAAGTGGTGGAGGAAAAAAAATTGGAAAAAAAAGCACAACAAAGAATGTTCTTTCTGCGCCAACTCAGGAAGCTCAAACTGCCCAAGGAGCTGCTGATACAGTTCTACAGATGAATTATTGAGTCTGTCATCTGCACCTCTATAACTGTCTGGTTTGGTTCTGCAACCCAACAAGACAGACACAGACTTCAGAGGATAATCAGAACTGCAGAAAAAACAATTAGTGCCAACCTGCCTTCCATTGAGGACCTGTATACTGCACGAGTCAAAAAGAGGGCCATGAAAATATTTTCTGACCCTTCGCATCCTGGACATAAATTGTTTCAACTCCTACCCTCAAAATGACACTATAGAGACAACTAGACACAAGAACAGTTTTCCCCGAATGCCATCACTCTGCTAAACAAATAATTCCCTCACCACTGTCAAACTATCCACTAAGGCTGCATTACTATTACTATTAGTCTTCTGATCATTCTTATCACCTATCTCCTCCCACTTATGACTGTATGACTGTAACTTGTTGCTTGTATCCTTACGATTTATATTAATATTGATTGATTCCTGATTGCTTATTTGTACCCTATGACAATCATTAAGTGTTATACCTTATGATTTTTGACGAATGTATCTTGTCTTTTTATGTACACTGAGAGCATATGCACCAAAGACAAATTCCTTGTGTGTCCAATCACACTTGGCCAATAAAGAATTCTGTTCTGTTCTGTTCTGTTCTGTTCTGTTCTGTTCTGTTCTGTTCTGTTCTGTTCTGTTCTGTTCTGTTCTATTCTATTCTATTCTATTCTATTCTATTCTATTCTATTCTATTCTATTCTATTCTATTCTATTCTATTCTATTCTATTCTTAAAACCAGACAGATATATGCAGACGAAGAAGGGAGAACACTATTAATTGAAATAACATTAAGACAAAAATGCACATTATTGGCAGTTATATATGCACCAAACATCAATCAGAGGGAATATTATTACAAATTACATATGAAGATAGTAGAACTAGAGCTGGAGAATATATGCTTATTAGGAGATTTTAACGTGGTAATAGACTCCAAAAAAGATTACACAACTGGTAAAAAAATAAGATGAGGAAAACATTGCCAAATACCTTCTCGAAATGACGCAAGAACTGAATCTAAAGGACATATGGAGAGAATTAAATCTGCAGAAAAGTCAGAATACCTTTTTCTCCAACCCACATAATTCATGGTCCAGAATAGATATGGTATGGATGGATTTGGAATTGGGTAATAACATAGCAGAGGTAGAGATACTACCAAACACATGGGCGGACCACAATCCACTAATAGTGAAATGGAAGGGAAGAATAAAAAAAGAGAGGGAGATGGACCATGAACCAGAGGGTTTTAAAAGAAAAAAAATATGTCCAATGGATTAAAAAAAAGTTAGATTTCTTTTTGAAAGAAAATTTAAATGAACATACAGCGCTACAAAATTTATGGGACACAACTAAAGCTTATGTTAGGGGTTTAACAATAGCTTATGTGGTGCGAAGGAATAAAGAAAAAAAGAAACAACCAACAGAGCTACAGGAGAAACTTGAAGAATTGGAATCTAGGATGCAAAATTCCCAAAATGAGAAAATTACGAGAGAAAAAGAAATGATTAAACATAAAATAAACTTAATTTCACAAGAGGAAATGGCCCAAAAACTTAGATTGATGAGGCAGAACTTTTTCGAACACACGAACAAACCAGGGAGATAGCTGGCTTACAAATTGAAGAAGGAGAAAGAAAAAATTAATACAACAATTACAGGACGAAGAGGGGAATATATATTACCAGATGGAAGAGAAAAAGAGTATTACCCAAAAAAATTTTTAAACTTTGTATAGTCAGGAGAAGATAGAGGAAGAAGATATTAAAAAGTATTAAAATGAGAGGAGTCTCCCCATATTATTGGACATAACAAAAGAAATATTAGATGACAAAATTACTATGACAGAGATGAAGGTGGCAATCCAAAAACAAAAAAACAATAAAACTCTGGGACCGGATGGAATCCCCGCAGTGTTTTATAAAGAAATACAAGAGCCATTGGAGTTACTACTACTGGATGTATACAACGAAACATTAGAACAGGCAAAACTACCAAAGTCATGAACAGAGGCATTTTTAACGCTTATTCCAAAAGATGATACAGACAAACAGCAAATTAAAAACTATAGGCCAATCTCGCTGCTAAATGCCGACTACAAAATATTTGTTACAATAATGGCTGAAAGAGTTAAAAAATATTAAACGAAATCATCCATTCAGACCAAAATAGGTTTTTACCCAATAGGCATATAAGAAACAACACATGTATTATAATGAATACATTTGAGTATTAAGAGGCCCATCTGGAAAAGCAAGCGGCATTGATATTTGTTGATGCTCAAAAAGCCTTTGATAATTTAAATTGGAATTTCTTATTAACCAATTAAACTATGAATTTTGGAGGGAAATTTATGGGAATGATTAGGGCGATTTACTCCAACCAATCGACAAAAATAATATTAAACGGGGAAACGAGAGGATTTTAGTATAACTAAAGGGGTGAGACAGGGATGTCCTCTATCCCCTCTCCTATTCATTTTATCCTTGGAAATACTATTAATTAGGCAAATTAGGCAAAAGCAGGAAATAAAAGGATTGAGAATTAAAAAGGAAGAATACAAAATACAAGCCTTTGCGGACGAGAGGATTTTAGTATAACTAAAGGGGTGAGACAGGGATGTCCTCTATCCCCTCTCCTATTCATTTTATCCTTGGAAATACTATTAATTAGGCAAATTAGGCAAAAGCAGGAAATAAAAGGATTGAGAATTAAAAAAGAAGAATACAAAATACAAGCCTTTGTGGACGATTTGGCCTTTATCATAGAAGATCCTCTAGAGACGGGAACCATATTATTCTGGGAAATAGAAGAATTCGGCAAAGTAGCAGGGCTTAAAATAAATAAAGAAAAAACTAAATTACTAAGAATCTTACTAACAGGCAGAATGAGGAATTGGAAGATAAATTGGGGATTCACCCTAATTGTTATGTCCCTACATTTACATCTTAGCTGGAAGTTCCCAATCTGGTCCACCTTATTGTCATCAACAGGTTGCTCCTGATTGGCCCTGGTCCAAGCCAGGGCTATCCTATTTAAACCCCAGCCACAGCTGGGGTCTTTGCTGTTGTTTCCCACTATGACCTAATAAAGAGCTGAAGCCACTCACTCGTCTCCTGCCTCTTCAGTATAAGAACCTAACATTGGTGACGAAGGTGGTATACTGAAGAGTTACACACAAAGAAACTCAGCCTGCCGGAAGGACGCTCCAGCCACGAGGCGCCAAATTCAAATCGGAACAAAGGAAATCTAAGGAAGCCGTGCTGCCATGTCGTCCATCCACCCACTGATGCCATTCAATCCAAAGAGAGAATCATGGGACAACTACCTAAGAAGATTTTGCTGTTTCCTGGGTGCAAGCGAAATGAACAACAAATCGGACAGCATTAAATGAGACATATTCTTGAGCCACTGTGGGCCAGAGGTTTTCGAGATGGCTGCGAGCCTGATGGAGCCGGAACAAGTCGAGGCTGTTTCATGGACAAAGATTCAAGAGGTCTTAAAGAACCACTAAGACCCTGCACCTTCGAAGGTAGTGAGCCAACACAAATTTGGGGAAAGAATGCAACAAGAGCACGAAAGCGTCAATGAATACATCGCGGCTCTAAGAAAGGCATCGGTGCACTGTAAATTCAGCAATTTGGACGACGCGCTGCTATACCAACTGATCTGAGGAACAGGGGACCTGAGCCTACAGAAAAGACTTTTAGCCAAGGGGGACGAGCTGACCCTGAAAACTGCCTTAGCGGACACCAGGGCAGCAGAAATATCCAAGGATGGGGCGGAAACGCTGCGCCAGAAGGGCACGTCAGCCCCAGCAAAACATGCAGTCAAGGTAAATGAGGTACAATCCAAGAGCCCAGACGTGTGCTCAGATGAGGAAAATGAAAACATTTGTCGCATAGACCAGCACCAGGGGGGGCAAAAACTAACTCAGTGTCCCAGTTGTGGTGAAATGCACCCCCGGGCATCCTGCTATTTCCGCGAGGCAAATTGCAGACATTGTGGAAGAATCGGCCACATCGCGAGAGTCTGCCAAGCACCTTGGTTTCCTCCCTGCATCCATAACAGAGGAACTGGCTGAAATTTCTACCAGAGTGAACCGCGAGGGAACGAGAGGGGTCCACACAGACGAAGCGGTAACTATGCTCCCCAGGAAGAGATAAACTACATACGAGTTAATCAAGTTAAGAGCGGGACAATTCAAAAATTAATATAGTGGTTCTTGTAGAAGGCTCTCATTGTGACATGCAAATCGACACGGGGTCCTCCATAACCATAATGTCTTGGGAAAATGTGAAGAAAGCCATCCCAAGCCTAACCCGGGGGCAGCTGCGAAACCAACCAGTCTGGATTTCCGACTGCCAAGGAAATTGAATCCCAGTTTTGGGAATCAGAGATGTGATGGTGAGGTATGAGGACCAGGAAGCAAGTTTGAAGCTGACCGTCACCCACAACCACATCCCCAGCCTGTTGGGACTCGACTGGTTCCAAGCGCTTGACATGGAGGTGACCAGAAAGACGAAGGTGATCAACGTGACACTGACTACGGATGGGAGCTGTGGAGACCTGCTACAGGAGTTCCAGGAAAATTTCGACCAGCATTTGGGCAAGTATGTGGACACCCCAATTTCTTTTAGCCTAGACCCAAGGGTAGCACCAATAAGGCTAAAACTGCATAGAATCCCTTTTGCATTAAGGCCAAAAATAGACAAAGAGCTAGACAGATTAATCAGTCAGGGAATCCTAGAACCGGTGGATCACGCTAAGTAGGAAATCCCAATAGTGCCAATACTAAAAAATGATGGCTCTATTCGCATCTGTGGGGACTATAAATGTACAGTTAACAAAGCCCTCCAGCAGAGCGCATATCCGGTGCCAGTAGTTCAGCACCTATTGCACACATTAGGTCCGGGCGCCATTTTCGCAAAGCTAGATCTCGCGCAGGCGTACCAGCAACTGCCTGTGGATCGCGAAACCGCAGAAGCACAAACCATTGTCATGCACCACAGGGCATTTAAATGCACTAGGCTGCAGTTCGGAGTTAGCGTAGCCCCAGGAATTTTTCAAAGTATAATGGAGAGAGTGCTAAACAAGGTACCTGGTGTTGTTCCATACTTTGACAACGTATTAATAGCAGCAAAAGACACAGCACAGTTAAGAGAAAGACTGACTAGATTCTGAGATGCTGGGTTAAAACTAAAGGCTAGCAAGTACCAGATAGGAGTTCCAGAAGTGGAATTTTTAAGATACCGGATATATGGATCAGGATTGCACCCCACCAAGGATAAACTTAGGGCCATTAGGGAAGCCCCGATGCCCACCAACAGGACTCAACTTCAAGCATTTTTAGGGTTGTTGAACTTTTACAGTATATTCCTGCAAAATAAAGCTACCGTCGTGGAGCCTCTGCATAAGCTGCTCTCTAAAAAAATGGCCTGGATTTGGGGTCCGGCACAGAACAGGGCTTTTCAGGCTGTAAAAGACCTGCTCTCTGACAAGAGTTTTTTAATGCAATTTAGTGACACACTGCCGATTGTGTTGGTTTGCGATGCATCACCTTTTGGGGTGGGGGCTGTACTGAGCCATCGGCTCCCAAATGGCCGCGAGGTTCCTGTTGCTTATTTCTCAAGGACTCTGTCAAGCGCAGAAAGGAACTATGGCCACATTGACAGAGAAGCGCTTGCTGCTGTAGCGGGTGTCAAGCGGTTTCATGAATATTTGTTTGGGAGACATTTTGAGCTGGTCACTGATCATCAGCCCTTATTGGGGCTCTTAGCAGGGAATAAGCCCACTCTGGACACGCTACCCCCGAAAATTTTATTTATTTATTTATTTATTTAAATGGATTTATATGCCGCCCAACTCCCAGGGGACTCTGGGCGGCTCACAACATGTCTAGTCCATTTATCAATATAAAAAAAGACACAACATTTAAAAACTACAAAAATTAAAAAGAGCATCTAACATTCATAATCAAGGGGGGAGACCCATATCTGGTCTGGTTGGTCTCACTTTCACCCTGCCTGCCAGAAGAGCCAAGTTTCTATTGCTTTACGGAAGGCCAGCAGGGTGGGGATAGTCCTGATCTCTGGAGGAAGCTGGTTCCAAAGGGAGGGAGCTCCCACAGAGAAGGCTCTCCCCCTCGGACCCACCAACCGGCATTGCTTGGTCGATGGGACCTGGAGGAGACCAACTCTGTGGGCCCTAACCGGTCGTAGGGAGGTATGCGGCAGGATGCGGTCCCAAAGGTAACCTGGCCCTGAGCCATGTAGGGCTTTAAAGCTCAAAACCAACACCTTAAATTGGGTCCGGAGACTAATGGGCAGCCAATGCAGCTGGCGGAGGATAGGTGTTACGTGGGTGTATCTAGGTACACCCACCACAGCTCGCGCAGCTGCATTTTGCACCAATTGCAGTCGCCGGACACTCTTCAAGGGTAGCCCCATGTAGAGCGCATTGCAGTAATCCAGCCGGGAGGTGATAAGGGAGTGAGTGACTGTGAGAAGTGCCTCCTTCTCCAAGTAGGGTCGCAATTGGTGCACCAGGCGTACCTGTGCAAAGGTCCCCCTAGCCACAGCTGAAAGATGTTGCTCCAATTTTAGCTGTGGGTCTAGGAGGACACCCAAATTGCAGACCCGTTCTGAGGGAGCTAATTTCTCCCAGCAAGAACCAAGGAGGGACAATTGATCGAATCCTTAGGAGGCAGTATCCACAGCCACTCAGTCTTGTCAGGGTTAAGTTTTAGCCAGTTCATCCCCATCCAGACCCTAGCATCATCCAGGCAGCGGCCCATTACGTCCACAGCTTCCCTGAATTGAGACGGGGTGGAGATGTGGGTATCACATGGGTATCACTGGGTATCATCAGCATACTGCTGGTACCCCACCCCGTGTCGTCGGATGATCTCACCCAGTGGTTTCATGTAGATGTTAAATAGGATGGGCGAGAGGACCGAGCTCTGCGGCACCCCAAATAGTAGGGGCCTAGGGCTCAACCTCTGCCCCCCTGTCAACACCGACTGCGTCCTGTCAGAGAGGAAGGAGGAGAACCACTGCAAAACAGTGCCGCCCACCCCCACCTCTCTGAGACGACACAGAAGGATACCATGGTCAATGGTATCGAAAGCCACTGAGAGGTCAAGTAGCACCAGGATAGAGGAATAACCACCATCCTGGGCTCGCCAGAGATCATCCATCAGGGTGACCAAAGCCGTTTCCATACTGTAGCCACGCCTGAAACCCGATTGAAAGAGATCCAGAAAATCAGTGTCATCCAATAGTCGTAGGAGCTGGAGCGCCACGACTTTCTCAACAACCTTCCCCGCAAAGGGAAGGTTGGAGACTGGATGGAAGTTCTTTAAATCCGCCGGGTCCAGGGAAGGCTTCTTGAGGAGGGGCCTCACCACCGCAACTTTTAAGGGCTGCGGGATGGACCCCTCTCTCAAAGAAGCGTTGACCAATGCCTGGAGCCAGCCACGTGAAACCTCCCGGGTGGCCGAAACCAGCCAGGAAGGACACGGGTCCAATAAACAAGTGGCAGAGCTCATCGTTCCTATGGCCTTGTCTACATCCTCAGGAGTCACCTGTTCAAACCTATCCCATATAACAGGACTAAGGCCTGCCCCTATCATCTTGGCCTGTACTGCCCAATCGGAGTCCAGGTCTGTCGCTGTTTCTCTCCGTTTATTCTTACACGCTAACTCACCAGCCCGGAAAGAAAATGGGCAATGTAGACACATTGAGCTGCTGCCCATTGCCAGACCTAGTGGACAACCCCATGCCTGAGATTCCAGTGCTGCTCATAGACTGTGCCGGACCGGGACTGATCACCTCGGCAGACATTGCAGTCCAGCCCAAGAAAGACTCTGACTTACGGACAATTATGAACTGGATTTGGAGGGGGTGGCCACAAGGGCCAGTGAAACCCAGTCTCCAACACTACGCACAAAGGCAAAATGAGTTATCAACACAAGAGGGGTGTCTATTGTGGGGTGATAGGGTCCTCGCTCCTCTGTCGCTACGAGAGGATATTCTAAGGGAACTACACGAGGGGCACCCAGGGGTGGTGAGAATGAAGGCACTGGCATGGAGCTATGTATGGTGGCCCAAAATGGACAAGCACATAGAGGAATGGCTTCCAGGGTGTCCTCCGTGCCAGGAGTCCAGGGCATCACCGCCAAAAGCCCCAGTTCTTGAATGGGAACAACCCACGCATCCACATAGATTTCGCGGGGCCATTCCATGGGCAGACATTCATGATAACAGTAGATGCATACTCGAAATGGCTGGAAGTCGAAATCATGCCCAAAACAACAACCAAGGCGGTAATAAAGGTTTTAAGGAAGTTGTTCGCCACACACGGCCTTCCAGACACCATTGTGTCAGACAACGGGCCTCAACTCACATCAACACAGTTCGAGGGATACCTAGCCAGCCTAGGTATCAAACACACACTAATCTCGCCATTCCAGTCGAGTTCCAACGGCCAAGCAGAATGAGCAGTGCGATCAGTAAAGGAATCATTGGGCCACACTGGCCTGGGAGATTGGCAGGCCCGAATAGACACACTCCTCACCTGGCAACACATAACCCCCAGCACGGCCACAGGAAAAAGTCCTGCTGAATTGCTGATGGGCCGAAAGCTACGGTCCACCTTAGACAGATTACACCCCTCTTATTCAAACAAAAAGAAATAAAAACTCCGGCGCAAGTCAGGTCGTTCAAAATAAAAGATCCAGTATTTGTAAAGAACTTCGCCGAGGGTTCCCTATGGCTACCTGGGGAGGTCCAAGAAATAAGCCGGCCAAAATCATATATAATAGTTTTGGAGGATGGAAGAAAGTGGCGGCATCACATAGACCAGCTTCGCTATAAGCCGCCACTAAACACCGATTCGGAGAAGGGGAATAATGTCGTTTTCCCTACAGCTACATCTAACCCGAGTGAGACGGAGTACTTAACTGAAGTTCCAGAAGTGCCACCCAGCGATTGCAGAGGTCCAATTCCTTGCCGAATCCGGGCCACACCCGAAATATTCCAGCAGGTTCCACAGAGGGAGCCAGAGAGGGAAAACACGTCCTCTCCGCCCAAAGCCAACACCCAAACTGAGCTGCGCAGGTCATCTAGAGACTCCAGGCGTCCAGCATATTTAGATGACTACGTATGCAAATGTGTTGAGCTGAACTAAGGGGGGGGAGGGATGTTATGTTTTACATTTACATCTTAGCTGGAAGTTCCCACTCTGGTCCAGCTTATTGTCATCAACAGGTTGCTCCTGATTGGCCCTGGTCCAAGCCAGGGCTATCCTATTTAAACCCCAGCCACAGCTGGGGTCTTTGCTATTGTTTCTCACCATGACCTAATAAAGAGCTGAAGCCACTCACTCGTCTCCTGCCTCTTCAGTATGAGAACCTAACACTAACACTAACTCTAACCCTTCCAGCCACCGAGAACAAGCAGCGCTGCCACAGGAGCGGAGTCCATGCTGAAGGAATGTCTGTCCGGTGCCAGGGTAATAGATATGCTGGCCGGGAAGCGGGCGCACTCCCTGGCAGAAGGGCCAGGAGGGAGGGCGCTGCGCTGGCTTGTTCTCGGTGGCAGGCTGGGGGGCGGGCACTTCATTGACACTCTTCCGGGTTCCGGTGCATGCATGCACACCAGCTAGCTGGCCTTCGTGTGCGCATGCACCCCGAAAACTGGCTCCTCTTCTGGTTTTTGGCACGCAGACCCATGTGTGTGCACGTGTGCTCCCATTTCGGCACATGGTGCCAAAAAGGTTCACCAACACTGCCCTAGAGCAGTGATGGCGAACCTTTTTTGGTTCGCGTGCCAAAAGGGGGGGAATGTGGGGGATCACGTGTGTGCGTGCCCACACTCATAATTCCATGCTCCCCCGCACATGCATGCATGACCCCCCTGCTCCCAGCATGCAATGGCACGCCCATTTTTCGCTCTCCCCAGGCTCCAGAGCCTTCCTAGGAGCCTGGGGAGGGCAAAAACGGCCTTCCCCACCCCCTCTGGAGGCTGGAAACAGCCTGTTTCCTGACTCCCAGTGGGCCCAGAAGGCCCGAAAATCAGCCGGCTGGTGCACACATGCACGCCGGACCTGAGCTCGCGTGCCCACCGATATGACTCCGCGTGCCACTTGTGGCACCCGTGCCATAGGTTCGCCATCATGGCCCTAGAGCATCTCAGAACCCTATCCATCCATTCCTAAGCCAAGGGGTCAGTCACCCCAGAAACATTTGATGCTGTCACTGAAGTTTCTGGAAATCAAATAAATAGAGACCTCCTTTCCAATCAGCCTCCATTTTATTTCTAGCATCTTTCTCCCCAGAGAGCCAGACAAGGAATAACGGATGGAAGCTGACCAAGGAGAGATTCAACCTGGAAGTGAGGAGAAACTTTCTGACGGTGAGAGCGATCAACCAGTGGAACAGCTTTCCAGCGGAGGTTGTGAGAGCCCCAACACTTGCGATCTTCAAGGGGAGACTGGATTGCCATCTGTCTCAAATGGTGTAGGAACTCCTGCTTGAGCAGGAGGTTGGACTAGATGACCTACAAGGTCCCTTCCAACTCTAATAATAAATCTAAATAAATAAACCCCAGCTTGGAACCAGACCAGATTTTTCTTCCAACAAAAGGTAAAGGTTTCCCTGTCCAGTTGAGTCCAACTGTAGCAGGCGGTGCAAATTCCATTTCTTATGTGAGGGAATCAGCATTGTCTGAAAACATTTTCCATGGTCATGTGGCCAGTATGACTATACACTGAGGCACACAGAATGCTGTTACCTTCCCACCAAAGTGGTACTTATTTATCTACTTGCATTTTTGCATGCTTTCAAACTGCTAGGTTCAAACTGCTCAGGAGCTTGGGCAAGTAACAGGAGCTCACCCCATCACATGGCATATGGGTTTCGAACCCAGGCTGTCAGATTTCCAGCTGACAAGCTCCGTGTTACTAACCACTGAGCCATCATGCCCCCTAGAAACTAATTTTCTGCATATAAAAACTTTTCATACTATATAGTTTTCTAAACGCAACTGTTTTATTGACAGAATGTTTGAACATAGAGATGCCATAATATATTGCAGAAAACGATAGAACATTCTTGACTTTTCTAGAATGTTAATGAATATATAATAGTAAGTGAATTAATTAGCCTAATCAAAATTAAAGATGAAGGGAAAAATTTTCCTACAACAACAAAAGAAATTTGCACAGTAAACATTTTTTTCTATTTTAATTGGAATATTTGGGGCATATTTCTAAATTTTTGAAGAGCCTCAATTTAATGCTACAGGTATTAAAACACATCAGAAAGTCATAAAACATTTACAATAAATAAATAAATCCAGCTTTGAAACTGTCAGACTTAAGCTTGGATATCTATTATTTTGCCTTTACCAAATTTCTGGCATTTGTTGAAAAGATTACAAACAAAGATTACAATGAACATTGTAAAGAGGATGTGAAGAACAAACTTTGCTTCACTGAAATGTTTCAAAAAATAATAATCTAACTTCCAGATAACTTTTCTGGCAACCCCATTAAATTTATAACATTTATTATATCCCACTCTAGCTTTTCCTTCACTATGTTTTTAGCTATTTCCTTTTCTTCAATTTCTTTTTTTAATATCTTTGTTATGTAACTCAAGCACTTTTCCATCTAGTTCTAATTTACATAAAACAACTGTTATTCTCAGTTCTTACAATAAAGCAGCATTTCTTACATTTAGTTCTTAATCTTGTTAAACTGTTGTGTTTTCCCTCAAACATGGCTAATTTTAATCAACTTTACCTTTTGTAAGCCACTCAGAGTGTATAGATAAATAATTAGCATTTCATATTAGTATGTATATATAAAACACATTTTTACTGATAATGAAAATAAAGGGAGACCAGTATAGATCTATTTCAAACTATTTATCTCTCATCAGCTAGCCATACCCTTACTGGGATTTGAACCTGGGCAGCCTGCCTATAAGGCAGTACCTTTAACCTCTAAGCCACAGGCTCTCCTCCTTTATCAGCTTGTACCAGGGAAAGGTTATATGTTTATTTCTGTTGGATCACCCTGGTATACCCAAATATGGGAGGGAGTGTGTATATTACACACACACACACACACACACACACACACACACACACACACACACACACACACACACAAGTTTTCAAATTTAAAAAAAAACAGAAGACAGATCCATTGGTAAGTTGGAAAGTAGGAGGGAACTAATGGCTTGAAATCCTGAAGGACAAAAGAAATGTGTAATCTTTGGGTGATAATATAACAGTGAAACCTGTGAATTGACTAAAATAATTTTTAGATTCTATTTTTCCTTGTAAATAGGATTCTATTTACTATATTTACACATCTCTAGTCCTTGGCTATTCTCATCATCTTGAAAATTTCTGGTAATAAATTTAGAGAGATATTCTTATTTTGTTTTGAATGCAAGTTTACAAACAAATAGTAAGAACTAATGCACTCATTAGATTTGTTGTCTGATAACAATTCAGGATTTATTGCAAAATTAGTAAGTACTCTATGAATTCTATCATATATGTTTTTTACTGTATTTTATTATTATTATTATTATTATTATTATTATTATTATTATTATTATTATTATTATTATTATTATTATTATTATTATTATTATTATTATTTATTCACAAAAAATGTAATACACAGCAAACGAGATTTATATGCTGGATTTCGTATCACTATATCACAAGTCGAACACTTCCCAAGCGTCTAGGACTGTGTGATGTATTTTCGTATGATGCGCGCAGATCCAAGTACGGTGGCCTTTTGCAACTGACAGATTGTGATTTTGTCAATGTTTATTGTTTTCAAATGCCGGTTAAGGTCTTTTGGCACAGCACCCAGTGTGCCGATTACCACTGGGACCACCTTTACTGGTTTATGCCAGAGTCGTTGTAATTCGATTTTAAGGTCCTGATATCGGTTAAGTTTTTCTTGTTGTTTTTCATCAATTCGATTGTCACCTGGTATGGCGACATCAATGATCCACACTTTTTTATTTTCCACAATCGTGAGGTCTGGTGTATTATGTTCCAAAACCTTGTCAGTCTGAATTCGAAAGTCCCAAAGTATTTTGGCATGTTTGTTTTCAACTACTTTCTCAGGTTTATGATCCCACCAGTTCTTTACCACTGGTAGGTGGTAGTTGTGGCACAGGTTCCAATGAAGCATCTGGGCCACGTAGTTGTGCCTCTGTTTGTAGTCCGTCTGTGTGATTTTCTTGCAGCCGCTGAGGATATGATCAATTGTTTCATCAGCTTCCTTGCAAAGTCTGCATTTTGGGTCATCAGCTGATTTTTCAATCTTGGCTTTGATTGCATTTGTTCTAATTGCTTGCTCCTGGGCTGCAAGAATCAAGCCTTCTGTCTCCTTCTTCAGTGTTCCATTAGTGAGCCATAACCAGATCTTCTCCTTATCAACTTTTCCTTCAATCTTGTTGAGGAATTGCCCATGCAAGGCTTTATTGCACCAACTGTCGGCTTTAGTTTGCATTGCAGTTTTCCTATACTGATGCTTGGTCTGCTGCACTTTCAGAAGCTTCCGGTTGTTTACTTCAATCAATGCAGGTTCTTTACTTTCTTTGACATATTCTGCCAATGCATGTTTTTCTTCTTCTACTGTTTGTTTTACTTGTAAAAGTCATTATTATTATTATTATTATTATTATTATTATTATTATTATTATTATTATTATTATTATTATTATTATTATTATTATTATTATTATTGTTATTGTTGTTGTTATTATTATTATTATTATTATTATTATTATTATTATTATTATTATTATTATTATTATTATTATTATTATTATTATTATTATTATTATTATTATTATTGAGACTTATATATCTCCTCATAGTCCAAGCACTCTCTAAGTGGTTTACACCATTAAGCAATGTATATTTATATTGCCCCCAACAATCTGGGTCCTCAATTTTACCTACCTCGGAAGGATGGAAGGCTGAGTCAACCCTGAGCCAGTGAGATTTGAACAGCTGAACTGCTGATCACAGTCAGCTAAAGTAGCCTGAAGTACTGAACTCTAACTGCTGCCTGAAGACATAGTGCAAATATACATTAATTTACAAAGCCAAGCATTAAAGGCCAATTTTTAGTATTTATTTATGCTCCAATTTAGAAAGAAATAAAGGGGAACTAGCACACAGCTGCCATCCCAAAAACAGACCTCCCATCTGCCACCCACGATTTGCATGTCACCTTCTCCAGGCTCATTTGTACTTCATTAACTGCCATTGACTTAACAAGATTTATGCAAATGACACCATAGGAGATTGCTAACTCCCACTGCAATCAAGCGATTATGTAGGTACAATTCTCCACAGCAATGAAAAATTAATACACGACAAGCCCACTCACTGCTGAGCTGTGCCTCTTGCTTTTATATTTCTGGTCATGAACTTTTTATTTTAATACATCCTACTGACAGAGTTTTGACATAAAGCAGAAACAAACCATACAAATAAAATTCCTTTCTATAAATCTTGTGTTTTAAAGAGTCTGTTGTAAAATAACAACTTCTGTAAGATTATAGGGAAATGAATCATAAACTGTATACATTCACAAAATATAACACAGTAGAGAAGCAAGTTAAAAGTTTGACTTAAATCAAGTTTCCTCTTTTGAAATTGATATATCTATTCCATAAACTGGATATTAATAAAACATATTGGTTAGCACCTAAACAGGACTTTTATAAAACTGAGAAATATAATTCACTGTCTTTACTCATGCAGCTACTGATTTGGAGGCCAGGAATATAATTTAATAAACATAGTGGAATATTAAAAAAAAATTCTGAATCACCCATATGTAAGATCCTGATATGATTCTTTTGAATTTTAGGTGCAAAAGGAAATAAGCAGTAGCAAACATGACTTATTGCCATTACACATAGTCCACAGCCTATGACCGTAATGAAGCCTGCTCATTAAAGTTGCAAGTGGTAATTATAATGCAGTTGTTAAATGAACATGCATTTAAGGTCTACTGAAAATCTACTTAAACAACCACTTATTCCCCTATGATCCCCATCCAAAGTACCTTGGAATAACATTGGACCGGACTCTCTCTTACAAGATACACTTAGAGAATATGGCAGCAAAAATCAATACTGGAAACAACATAATCCAGAAATAATGTGGAATTAAATGAAGAGCTTCAACTGCCATCCTCAAGTCATCAGCACTAGGGTTGGTGTATTTCACAGTAGAATACTGTGCCCCTGTATGGCTTAACAGCTGCCATACTAGTAAGTTAGATGCCAGACTCAATAACACCATGAGGATTGTAAGTAGATATGTTAAAACCACACTGTCTTGCTGGCTTCCTATTCTGAGCCATATAGCACTGCAGGCAAGATGCACTAGTGAGGGAATACAGAAAAATTATGATCAACTCACTCCTACCGATGCATGCTGACCTTCCTCATTTATCAGCTGGAAGACTCAAATACAGGAAATCCCCACTGGTACTTGCACAACATCTGCCCAACAACTGTAGCATCCCTGCAGTTGGTCATAAGGGCAAATAACAGTGAGGGTGCTGCTGCAACTTTGAAATGTGGTCATAAGTAGGTTTTTTTTGGGGGGGGGTTGTCATAACTTGGAATGACTGCTGAGTAACTGATCATTAAACAAGCTCTATCTCTACATGAATAAGTTTGTGTAACACCATAATTTAGAGACACAGAAACTACATTCATTTAAGATTCCAAACTTAGTTGGTATTAAGGTTGGCTGTTTTCTTCATATTTTAGCATACTATGTGGAATCCAGCATATTTGGTTGGTTTATGAACCCAGAAACTGGTTAATTTAATTTAGTGTTCTAGGTGAACGTAATTCACGAACCGTAGAAATCAGATATTTCCCATATGATTTTCAGCTTTATATAGATAACTTGCCAAAATATGCCTATGTTTGAAAATATTCTTGTTTGAAAAACAAAGCTTGTATTTGATGTATGTTATTTTATTTATTGTACTTAAGGCCATCCAACTCCAAGAAGACTGGGCATATACTGTATGTACTTAGAATAAATTAAACATTCCATTCTTTCTTAGAAAGTTTGACACAAATTAGAAAGAATTATTTTTTAAAAGAACACTGATTTTTAAGATATTTTAAAAAACTAGACAGTCAGTTTGGTCTAGTGGTTAAGGCACCAGGCTAGAAACTATGACATTGAGAGTTCTAGTCCTGCCTTAGCCATGAAAGCCAAGTGGTCACACACTTTCAGTCCAACCCAGCTCACACAGTTACTGTTGTGTAGAAAAAGGAGGAGGAAGGTATGCTGGATATTTTCATTACCTTGAGTTATTTATCAAAATAATAAAGGTGGGGATGTAAAAGAAATAACTTAATGAGATATTATGTAATAACTTAGCAATAAAAATATTAAAACACTCTTACTGAGTCTGCATGCTAAATACTATTTACTATTTATCTGCTCAAAAACTTCAGCTCTTTTCTGTCAGATATGAAATTCACAAGAATTTCAAAACTAGCATTCTTGACTTTGTCATTGGAAACAGAGCAACTCAAGAGTCAACAGGCACTTTTCTGCACTTTTATATACCGTAATATTCAATTCAGTGTTATTAGTATGTTCCAGTTAATCCAGTAAAATATAGAGGGGAAATCAATAACTCATCTTTATCCAGGAATAACTGGCAAATTACTTTTTTGGTGAAAATCTAACATTTATGGAATAAGCTTCCATTGTTAACTAACTGCTTTACTGAAGATAACCCCATCAGCGATTCCCAAACTTTGATTATGTCTCACTTCTTTCACACACCTCTGTTTTTTCCTTTCTGCTTTATCTTAACTTTGTTGTTTGTTTAAATCTAACAAACTGGCATGAGCATTAGCCATTCTGTGCTTGTGAAATATGACTGGAATGTTTAAACATGTTACATTTTTCTTCTTGTTAAAAAGAAACATATACCACTGTATTGTAGTAAATCCTGCTGCAACTTCATACTTAATCATTTTGAAAACAAATTATTGTTTTGATCAGATGTTTGGATGGGATACTAGTGTCTAGTACAGGGGTGTCAAACTCAATTTGATTGAGGGACGCATCAGGGTTGTGTTTGACCTCATGGGCGGGGCCAGTTCAACATCACTCATGTCAGGAGTGCTGGGGGTGGCCAAAGCACTCGGCCAGTGAAAATGGACTCCCAAGTTCCGTTTTCTGCTGCAACGGCCTCCTGCAACCCTCTGTCAGCGAAAACAGAGCTCGGGAGCAAAAAACAAGATGGTGCCACCGCCGAGAGAACCAGCTCGGGGGCGTAGCAGGTCTGGATCGCTGCTGGTTCCAGCGACCCAGGCTGCCAAGTTACTACCGATTCTATAGAACTGGTCCAAACCGGGAGGAACCCACCTCTGCTATAATCAGAAAGATTGAATCTGCTAACAAACTGTACAACATAGCCTAAGAACATAGGAAAAGCCATAGAAAGAGCCATGCCGGATCAAGCCAGGAGCCTTTCTAATCCAGCATTCAGTACTACACAATAGCCAGCTAGTATACTCTGGAAAAAAACATGGACTTTAAACTATATCTCTCTTCCACTATTGCTCCCCAACAGCTAGCATTTAAGTTTATGTAGGGCATATACATTAATCAAGATTAATGGCCATGGAACCAGATGTTTCATAAATTTATTCATTATGTTTTAATAAACAAATTTTATTGAGATTTTCATTCCAATCTTTCCTTTAGTATGTAAGCAAAAAATAAGATATATTTTATAAAATCTCTGATAATATTTAGCATATCACTACAACCAGAGGTTCTGTACTTCTCTCCTATGGGAATTGTGTAGGGATGATTGGCTCAATTTCTTTATCATAGCTTTTAAAACTAGGAAACAGAAATCAAAGGGATATGACTTCAATATTTCACTATTACTGATCCAATAATGATATGTAAAAATTGAAAACTGTTTTAAGTGTTGGAACAGTTAAACATGATTTCATAAGATCCAAGTATGGTTTTTTGATATGCAATTCTTTTCATATTCAGTATCTTAGGAATGTGGCACTAATGCAGTTACACTAGTAGTCAAACAAACAAAAGGAATTCCTTAGTTTGAAATTCTATATTATAATAGGGATGTTTAATTAAGACCAGATATTATGGCTGTAAATGTTTGCTTATATAAAAACATCCAAAGTTACAATTCCTTTATTAGCAAACTACAAATAAAAGTACACAGCTGACTCAAATCTAACTGCCTCATTGCTGTAAATCAATCTGGAACAATGTTCAGATGTCCTTCTACAACAGCAAATGAGGGCCACATCGGGCTATTTCTGTGATCACAAGGGGCTCTTGTACATTGATCTGATCTATCCTTGTAGACTGGCAGCAAATGGTCCAATCAAAGCATTTTCTACAAAGACAGACTTTGAAGCCAGCTCAGCCTAGAAGCACACTCCATATGCAGGCCAGCAAACTGCACTTCATTAGGCTTGTTGTCACATTTTCCCTCTTCTTATTCTAATGATCTTATTTTAATTCACATAGGAACCTCTTCTAATTGATGTCAAGTGAGTGACTTCAACATTCATCACCACAGCACATCAAACAAATCTTGGCACAGAAGTCAAGCATCATGGTGTTTAAGACCTAAGGTGTGCCTCCAAGTACAGGAAATCATTCACACATATATACAGGTTGTACCTGTTTAATTGGGATTGCACGACCGCTTCCAATACTATCTGCTCTGTTCTCCAATCCTTTCTTCTCTTTGTCTGGACCACTCCCTTTCCGAGACTAGGGTAAAAGCAAAATAAACACTCTTAATATATGAATTCATTTTTACACATTCACATATTAAATTGTAAATTTTATACTTATAAAATGTCTCCCTCTCTTTCTGTCTCTCATTCATACACACATATATAAATACTTTAACTCTTTAATACAATAGGGATTTAAAAATGCCCACAAACTGCATATCTTTTCACACAGGAAATTTCTTAGATAAGTGTATATACTTTATTATCATTTGATGAGATTTTAAAACACTATTAACTCAGCAGTGTTTATGGATTTTCTTCATTAGAATTTAATTTAATTTTTCTTCTTTACTACTTTCAGATGACAGCATCAAAGTCAAACTAATGACACTAAGAAATCCAAGCTGCTTTGACAAAGTATAAAAAATAGAAATACTAGTTAACTCTTTTATGCATACTTTCTTCAATAACAGAAGTCATGGACATAATAAAATACTTTTCAAATTATGTGGCAAAAATTGCTTTACTTACTTTTTCACTGCTGTACAACAAATACATATAATCCTATATAAAGAGAACTTCATATTCTCCTCTACTATTGTCAGCAAAGTAAAACTAGAAGTGACAGATTTATTTTATTATGAAGTCATCATCTTTAAAAACTATACTGACAACTTCACTCCATTAGGAACATTACTCACACAATATGGAAAATGGGGAAACTTTTTCATGTGGTTTTCAAATCATAAATGATATATGAAGTTTATGTGCCAGTGATATCCAGCACACACCTGAATGCTAGTAAAACACAAGTGATATAAAACCACAGATATTTTCTACAATACATTCAGAGTGTGCCTTCAAAAATCCACATTAGGAATACATATCTCAATGCCAAACAAAACTATCTTCATATTTCTGCGAATAAATTAAGAGAAAAGGAATTGGCCTTCTGAACAACAGCTTAAGAACATTACATACACAGCTTAAGAATTATGCTTACATTTTTTGCTTTGAACTAATGCATTCCTTTAGGAAACAGCAGCTTGCACTACTCTGTCTTGATTTATCCATAGGGCTACTAAGCTATAGCTTTAGACTGTCATGTTGAACGATCATACTCTCAAAATTTCTGTTAAATTAGGAAATTAAATCAATCTGATGCTTGAGCCTTCTATGTTTTTATTAGTCATCTTTTTTGGTTTAAAAAAGATTTCCCTTATAATATTGTAACTAAAACAGCATCTCTTCAAAGAGAAAACAAAATATTATTATGAAAATTTTTCAGAGTTATAGTTTTGAATATTTTAATAAGGGTTTTTTTGAATAATAAAAGTTCACTCTAAAATCACCTTCAATCTACAGTGATTTTCTGTTATGATTTTGAGTTTGCCCATTTCAAAATTACTACAAAGTCAGATATTACAGTATAAACTTTCCCATAAAACTGTCAAAATCACTTATTTAAAATTATTTGATGGAATTACTCTATTTGACAGCAAGCATTTTATCTTTTTTATTTTCACACACAGACACACACGCGACACACCTCTCAAACCTGGAAAATTAAGAATATAAATATTATAAGCAGAAGTGGTTCATGGTTTTCCATTTACAGCCTTGTTTCAAATATAACTATCATGTTTTAGTCATGGCTGTAAAATTTGGGAACAGTTATGTTCATATCCATTATGATAAAAAAATACTTTTAGAACTGCTACTATACGTATTGCTATTTATGATCTTCTACATTATGATGGTATAAAATAATGTATGCCAGTAAGCAACGACTTTTGTACACCTACTCAAAAATTGTTGGTTGAAGCAGCATACATAATCATGTTTCAAGAGGGTTTTTTTAAAAAGATTTTGGGATAGAACATTTTTTTATAATTTTATATATATCAGAAAAAATGAATTCATAATAAGTACAACTGAAGCAGCATCAATACAGAACAGAATATTTGACATCACTCATGCCTGTAAAATCACCCACAAGAATAAAAAAATAATTATTACTATAACTGTTCTTGAAGTGATAGCAATAGTGATTAAACCACCATATATGTAATTAGATATGGAAACGATGGTTTTGCAGCTCTTCCAAAAGATGACTTGTTTCAATTATTGCTATTATAGAGCCCTTTTTGAAGCTTGCAGAGAGCCTGCCTGCAGCTTTCTTCGAAGAGAGAGTAAAGCAGCTGTTTTACCTTCTCCAGCAGTTCCAATAGACAGTTAAAGCTTTGAAGCAACTCAGAGTACCTCACTGAGGAAAATCACATCATTTCTTTGCCTTAAACAAAAGTTTCCTTGCCCAGCCAAGTAAAAAATATTTGCTTGGTGAACCCAGTATTTTTAATAAGTAAAAGAAGGTTTAACAGAATAACAGAGTTGGAAGGGACCTTGCAGGTCACCTAGTCCAACCCCCTGCCCAAGCAGGAGACCCTACATCTGCCTCTACCTAGGATCGAACTCACAACCTCCTGATTGTGAGGCAAGAGCTCACCTCTAGGCCACAGCAGCTTTTATTTGGGTATTTGGGTATTCAAGTTTAATATCTTAGGAATTAAACCATAATTCTCCCTGGGCAGAAAATACTGTTTAGCAAGAGACAACTATCAGAATATTATTGCTATTTTCCATTACCTTTCACTTCCATTATTTTACTACTACTATTCTACTCTTAAATGCATCAGCCCTTCAAAGTAGGCTCTGTCGAGAGACAGAGACCACAGTGATTCCAGGAATATTGCTCTGTTACAATAAGGTAAAACAATATAATCCTGAAAGTTATCCAAGCTTCTCCCTGTCCTATATTACACTAATACAATCAAGGTGGGGTTATTCTGTAGTCATTTCTCACCCTTCAACTCAATCTCTGCACTGTATAATTATTTCTCCAATCCCTCCTTAAGTTATTTAATACCATGGTTATTTCTAAGTTCCTCTAGTCTACACAATGCTGTATTGTATGGATTGTTTCAAATTGCTTAATCACAATTTAATTTTGGTTAGGTTTCAGAATGTAAGTAAAAAATAACTAAGAAAATTATGCCACTTGTTGATTTTCCAAATCAACAACTTTCCAAAACTATATTAACAAAAATAAATATTAAGAAATACTATTTTTCCAAGAATCTATAAACACTGATGATATATTAGGTTAATACTAGTTTACTTGCCAATGCAAAAGACTGAAATTTTGAAGCCCTTGACAGTTCTGGTACTGCTGACAAGAACTGAGTAAGCCAGAAAAATTTCCTCTCACTTTTATTTCCTTGCTGTGCTATAATATTTTTATTCAAATGAAAGAATGGCTATGATAATATTTTCTTACAATATGCTAAACAGAACCTTGATATTTCAAAGGTAGTACAAAAACCCAATGTCTTATTTTCTGATGTTTCTTATTATTTCAAATGTACCTCATTTTACTGTATTTGTTTTTCTTAGAACTTACAAAATTTAGTTCTGAAAATTAACAGCATCTCTGCAAAACCAGTATGCTGCATTATAGACAGAAAGTTGTTTAAAAGAATCCATGTCTCTCACCTAATTTTCTCTTCATTGAAACCTCATGAAATATTGAACATTATTTCCAAAAGTTCCTAAACAAGTCTGAATAAAAAAAAGTATAGTTTTAAATGCCATCCTTTTCCAGTTTGCCTCATTTATGCTATATTCTTTGATTCCCACTGACATCTAGTGGATTAGGGTAAAATTACATAGCCAATAGATACTGCTTCCTTTTCTTCAATTTTTTTTTAACCAAGCTCCTCAGTTTTAGAAAGTTTCCTCTTTTGAAATCTAATATGCATATACAGACTATGGGGCAACCATTTACTTATGCAATCATGTGAAAAACTAAGTGCACCCCATTTAAACATTTGACTTTTTCCACATATTTGAACACACAAATATTTAGTCTTCATTTCGGCAATACTGAAAAAGGGGATAAAATGTAACAAATATATGCACTATTTACATTGTGCAACTAAAATAAATATAAATGAAAGTTTCTCATGCAGGAAAAGTAAATACCCCTATATTGATTACTATCTCAAACACTTAACAATCAGAATCCAAAGCACCAGAACATGATTAAAACATTATTAGATAGGAACTGGATGACTTATTGAAACCTCAAATATTTAGTTGGATGTGCTCTTTATTGTTGATGTGTGTGGTATTACCATGTCTAGCTCTCTGGGGCCTTCAGAAAGAAGTTTATACATGGCCATGAAACTGAGAAGGGGTTCAAAAGGATTGCCAAACAAATGGACATGAATCATTGCGAAATTGGGAAATTACCGGTATCTACAAGTGGAGTAGATTGCAAATAACTGTAGACTTGCTCAGGTCAGGCAGTCCCAAATTTAGCTGAGATGCAGGCAAAATAAGCAAACCAACATTGAGTTTTTTAGACACATGTAACAATGTAGGCTGTAAAAAAATGATATTTCCAACTAGCGGTCACACTTGTAGTATCTCTCTCCATGTGTACTAGAAAACTGGTTCTTCCCAGATTCAAGAGGTATTTTTAAGTTCTTATCTGAAACTTATTTATACTACACACCTGCTGTTAGAGCTTTATCCTAGGCACATCATTAATTCTTTCTCTAGAAATGCTCAAAACCAGTTAATCTTTCTCTAGAAATGCTCAACATTCAACACATACTCATCAGCTAAAAGTAAAGTGACCAGATTTTTTTTTTCCTAAGCGGGACACCATTGACGGGGGCGGGCCCGTCTGGACGCCGCCATTGGAGTTTTGCCCTCTGCGCATGCGCAGAACGCTGCGCATGCGCAGAGGGCAAAAGAAAGCAAATGTCGGCGTCCAGGTGGGTGGGGGGGAGGCGGGAGGCCTTTCCTCGCCTCCCGTCTCCCCTTTGGGAGCCGGCAGTGGCTTGGGCTGGCTGGCTGGTGGAAATGCTCCGCCTGTGTTTCCCCGAGGATACCCAAGCCCCATTACCTGCCACGGATAGAAGCCGCTCAGCACATGTTCTTCTCGGGGGGGGACCCACCGGCTGGTCCCCCCCCGCCCTTTATCCACCCCCTTCTCTCTTCGCCCGATGGTGTCCTTGCGGTCCTTTACGGAGGCAGGTGGGCGGGGAGGGAGCGGAGGTCCAGTGCTTTCCTCTGGGAAAGAAGGGGCGGAGGCGCAGCCACGCTAAAGGAGGGGGGGGCGCGTCAGGCTTCCATGGCGGCGCCCCTTAGCTGTGGACGAGCAGCTCAAGTCTCCTAGGGCTGCGCTGCTGCCAGCTGCTCCCTCCCTCCAAGCCCGCCTCCCCTCCCAGCCCGGGAAGAAGCGTCTCCACTCAATCGCTCGCTCGCCCACCCCGCCCCCTCCTCCTGCTCGCTCGCTCGCTTTCTGCTGTTCAGGAATGCAGCGCTTCGCCCAGCCCCCTCCCCAGACTCATTCATAGCGTCACATGGATCCGAGGGTGGTTGGAGGGCGGCGGGGGGGGAAGGCCCACTCACGCTTCGGACACCCGCCCGGACCCTGCCTCAGTCCCCCTCCCATCTCCTGCTGCGCTACGACCGACCCCTTTCTTGTTCTACCTTAGCTCTTCGTTTCTCCACTCCCCTTCTTCTAAAGTAAGGTGACCAGACGTCCAGGAATTCTTTTCAAAAAGCGTGACTTTTTGGAAAGAAGGCGGGACGCGGGACACACGCTTGAAAAGCGTGTCTGTCCCGCCAAAAGCGGGACGTCTGGTCACCTTAGCTAAAAGGTTTAATATATAATGGGCCTTCTCGGTCAATTAGTCCCCAATTAGTTTTCCATAGTCAGGTCTGTAGATTTGAGCCACATGTGAAACAAAAAAGAAGCAGGGATCATCTTAGAAGATATCAAACCATGTTAACTGTTTTTGTCCCAATGGGTTCTACTTGGAATAATTCACTTGGTTTGCAGAGAAGTGTGGAGACACAGGGCAATGTCTCCCATAGAAAAGAATAGTAGAAGGTGTAATTTGGTTAAATAGATCAAAGAATTGATAATCTTTAAGAACAAGCCCTCAATCTATAATACCTAGCATCCATTTTTTTCCTCATCTTATCCAATAGAGCCAAGTGCTGCTATTTCTGAAAACATGATTATGTTACTTCAAAGGTAGAATATGTAGCACAGAATATGAATTTAGTATGTGATGGAAGTATGAATTGACTACTATTTTTCCTCACTCTATATACATTTCAATGCATCCCAGGACCATGGTAAAGATTGTACAAAATAAGAAAAAATGAATTTAGATGCATCCAAATTGAGGTTATTCTTAACTACAGGGAAGGAGAAACCAACTTTCAAAGATGGTTTTTGAAGTTAGCTTATTGATTAATTGATTAGAGAAACATGATCAAACAAGCAGAGTCACTTGTTGAAATCAGTGGTAATAGAAATCAAATAAATATATTTTTGTCAACTTACTGTGAAAAGATTAGACCGGCGCTTGGACTGCTTACGGACAGGTGTTGGAGTATTAGTAGTAGGTGGCACATCAATTCATAGTTCCTTCTGACTGGTGCTTGGAGTAGATGGGACAGAGGAAGAATAATCACTTAAACTCCCTCCTCCATTACTAGTCTGCAATGATTAAAATCCATTTTAGCAGAAAGAAAATCAATTTCTTGATTGTACCTCCTACTATAACACAAGATTTATATATATATATATATATATATATATATATATATATATATATATATATATATATATATATATATGTGTGTGTGTGTGTGTGTGTGTGTGTGTGTGTGTGTGTGTGTGTGTGTGTGTGTGTGTGTGTGTGTGTGTGTGTGTGTAGGATTTTTTGCTGATAAATGAAAATAATATATATATATATATATATATATATATATATATATATATATATATATATATATATATATATATATATATATATATATATATATATATATATATATATATATATAATTTCTGTATAGAGAAAACATTGCTCTTCTTCACTAAATGCTTGGAATTACTAGGCAATCTTTAAGCCAAGATTGTTTCCTCTTAAGTTAATTTTCCCTTTCCCTCTATGGAGACTCATTTACCTTGCGAATATCTCCTCTCTGTCGCGGTTTCTTTGCCTGCTTCATTGCTTCAGGCTTTCAGTGCATTCGCAGAGAACAGAGGCTTAATGAGATCTCATGCTACTGATCTCACGTGATCTCACACTTTAGGCCTCTATTCTTTGCGAATTGAGGCCTGGATGTTTGTAAATGGAGGAAAGGCTTTGGTCCATCAGGCCTTCCCTCCATTTGCCATTTCCTTGCCGAAGCCTGCAGGGAGATTGCGTTCCTGTAGGCTTTGGCAGCCCTTTGCAAAAAGCCTTTGTTGGCACCAGGTACGAATCTCAAGGTAGAAGCTTCATTCCCATGAATCCTCGGGTTACGAATGGAATGGGCAGGCTCCATTACATTCATAACTCGAGGACTACTTGTAATTGAGTGCTGACTTCAACATGCTATTGTCCACAATAATGGCTATTCCATTTCTCCAGTGCTTTTCTTGTCCACAGAAGAAGATGCTACTTTTCTGATGTGAAGTAATCCATTTTAGGCAATTTCAGTTTGCAAATTCTAAGAGTATCAATATTTCAGTTTGGGCATTTTTATGTTAACAACATGAAGCTTTCTTCACAGTTCTGACATTCCATGTACAAATGGTACACATGTATCTGCTATGTCAGGATTTATTTTATCTTTGGCCACATCAGCCATGCAGCCTTATATGGAATAGAGCAGTGGTTCCCAACCTGGGGGTCGGGACCCCTTTGGGGGTCAAATGACCATTTTCCAGGGGTCGCCCCGGCATCCTCAGCTCCCCCCCCCACTGCCACAAGCCTGGCCATATCGGCTCAACTTGCCCGAGCCCTCCGATTGGTCGGGAGAGGTGCCATTCGGTGAGAGGGGTTTGTGATGCCTGGCGGCCGAGCTTTGACGGCATCAGCTAAGGGGCAGGGCATTGCAAGATTGCGCGCTGGAGAGTACAAGGCAGTGATTAAGACATCTGTGGCCGCCCCTATCTTCTGCTTGCAGCGGCAGTTTCTTCCCGCTGGTGTCGAAGGGAAAGGGAGTCACGGGAGGGAACGGCCAGCCAACAACCACTTAAGTTTCACAGCGCATGATGGCAGGAAGGAGGACAGCTGGGTTGGAATTGTCTGTCTGCCCTCTCGCCCTCGGCTGGTGCGGAGACCCAGCGAACAAAGAGGCAAACAGGGAAGGAGGGAAGAGAGAGACTGAGAGATATTAGCTCAGGGCTAGCCTGATCATACAGCCTCGGTGCTGAGGGCGCCACCGCCGGAGGCAGGAGGAGCTAAGCCGGAGGGAACTGGAGAAGGAGGTGGTGCCGGAGCATGGTCCATCGCCGCTGCCCTGCTCCGTATGATCAGGCTAGCCCTGTGCTAATATCTCTCAGTCTCTCTCTTCCCTCCCTCCCCGTTTGCCTCTTTCTTCGCTGGGTCTCTGCGCCAGCCGAGGGCGAGAGGGCAGACAGATGAGCCCGACCCGGCTGTCCTCCTTCCCGCCTTTGTAGGGAGTGCCTCGGCAGGAGGATTTAATAAAATATAAAACATAGTTCTTAAAGCAGAAGACATATAAACCCAAGAGGATAAATGGATGTAAGGAAGGAGAGAGTTTGACGCTTCTCATGAATCAAATTTGAAAAGAATGAAGGAGGAACAGAAGAATTTGAAGGAATTGTCCTCCAGCCAAAAAGGGGAATCTTTGAAAAGGCGGCTGGGCAAGAGGACCATAAGCGCCTTGCGGGACGTCTCACTGCAGGACCCGCGGCTGTGCTACGAGCTCATCCAGCACATCAGCTCTGGCACTTACGGTGATGTTTACAAGGTGTGCAATGGCGCACCCTGGGCGCACAGCCGGCTTTGGATAGGGTCCCCCCCGGGCGAGCTTGGGGAGGGAAAAGTGCCACCACCGTGGTGGAGAGGAGCCGCAGAGGTGGCTGAGTGAGCAGGAAGGAAGGCAGGAGGATTCTGAGCCACCCAAGCCCCACCTTGCAAGCCCACCCGGGCTCTTCCTCCACCACAGATAAGGATGGCCAGAAACGCAATGCAGCTACTGGTCTCCAGGAGGGAGGAGAGAGAGAAGGGGAGGGGTTTTCTAATCAGGGGTCCCTATGACTGGCAGCCCCCCTTTTTCTTCCAACTCTACCTCCTCCTGTTGGACAACTTCTCCAAAGTGCGCTTTTGGAGACATGCAATGGGGAGCAAGGAGTCATGGACGAGATTGCTGGGCGGTGGTGGGGATTTGCAGCCCCCCATCTCCTGGGTGGGGTATGGATCGGACTGGGGAAGGAGTGCAGAGGGGTGGGGGAGAAGCAGGAAATTATTGCCGGGTTTCCAGGGCTGCTCTCTCCGGGGCGTGTCCAGGGCTCTTGGGGCCAGCCTTTTTTTTGCACTGGGAGCTTTCTCCAAAGGGTTGCCCCCAAGCAGAGGGCTCCTTTTGGAGAAGGTGAGGTGAGGGTGGGGTGGGCTGGCTGGCTGGTTCCCCGGACAAGGTCGGCTCTGTGGGGCAGGCTGGCTTTGCTACAAGTATAGGCAGGGCGGGCAGGATCCCATCCCTGCTTGCTCCTCTTTCCTGGAGTGACTGAATAACCACAATGTGCTTATTTGTCCGGGTTGCCAGAGAGTTTGGCACGCATGGATCTTGCAGTGCTTAGGGCTAGGAGAAGGAAGAAGATAAAAGAGAAGGAAAAAGAGAAGGAAGGAAGGAAGGAAGGAAGGAAGGAAGGAAGGAAGGAAGGAAGGAAGGAAGGAAGGAAAGGAGAGGAAGAAGAGGAGGAAGAAGAATGTTAGGTGGGAGGGTGGGAGGAAGGGAGCAAGGAATAGAAAAAAGTGAGAGAGGGAAAGAAAGAAAGAAAGAAAGAAAGAAAGAAAGAAAGAAAGAAAGAAAGAAAGAAAGAAAGAAAGAAAGAAAGAAACTGTTGAAAGAAGAGCCTTGCAAATTAAAATTGTTGTCTTTGCAGGGGTTTTGGAAAGGGTGGGTGAGCAGGCCCCATGGGGGAGGAAGGAATATGGGGCTTTTTTAAGAAGAAAGAGCTTAAAAGAGGAAATTGGCTTTGGGGACCCTGGCAATGTTTTTGGACCAATCATGTTTTTTTTGCCCCGTTTGCCTCCTGAAACTTTGGAGTCCTGGGAGAAAGCTACTAAACAGGGATTACTTTGCTGGAAGCTTATCTGATTTCTAGTTTTTCGACACTGCAGGCCACAATTTCTCAACCTCAACAACTTGAATATACCTGGACTTCAACTCCCAAAATTCCCTAGCCAGCTTTGCTTTGAATTCTGGGAGTTGAAGTCCAGGCACTTTAAAAGTTGCTGAGATTGAGAAATATTGCTGTACACTTGTTGGTTATCAAGTCTAAATACAGAAGTAGACTTCTTGTGGAAGATGATATTCCTTATGCTCTTGTAAAGACTGGCCCAAGAATTTCTGATCTGGCATAATTAAATATTGTTTTTGTGATTAATCTCTATGCTTTAATTATGTTCAATTTGTAACAATGAAAATACATCCTGCATATTAGATATTTACATTACGATTCATAACAGTAGCAAAATTACAGTTATGAAGTACCAACAAAAATAATTTTATGGTTGGGGGTCATCACAACATGAGGAACTATATTAAGGGTTCGCGGTATTAGAAAGGTTGGGAACCACTGTTCTAAAGTATTTAAAATCACTCGCATATTATCTTTAATTTGTCTTTTAGGTAGGAAACCATTTTGATTGGTATGTATAAACTCATTGAGAAATCTCTTGAGTCTATTTGCAATAATTGAGGCAAATATTTTATAGTCCGCATTCAATAAGGATATCGGCCTGTAATTTTTAATTTTTTGAAGATCCGTGACTTCTTTCGGAATCAAAGTAATAAAAGATTCTGTCCATGAGTCAGGTATTTTAGCTTCACAAATTAGTTCATTAAACAATTCCAAAGTAACAATTCCAAATGACTCTTCAAAGGTTTTATAAACTTCTGCTGGTAATCCTTCTTGTCCTGGTACTTTACCATTTTTCTGTCTACTAATTGCTGCTGTTAATTCCATCATAGTTATTTTTTCTTCCAACAATTTTTTATATTTTTCTGATATTTTAGGTAATTCCATTTCTTCCAAGTATTGCATTATATCTTTATTATCACTTTTTCCTTGTTTATATAAATCTTTATAATAAGTCCATGCTATCTGTTTTTTTCCTTTTCTTGATGTTGTAGATCCCCACAATCATCTTCCAATTGTTTAATCCGTTTTTTCTCCCTTTCTTTCCTCATCTTGTAAGCCAACCATCTTCCTGGTTTATTTGCGTGTTCAAAAAAGTTTTGTTTTGCTATTTTAACTTTCCTTGCCACTTCTTCATTTTCTATTATATTTAATTTATGTTTCTTCAGATCCATAGTCATTTTAATCTTTTTGTTTTGCAAATCAATTTGGAGTTGTTTTTCGAAATCTTTATATTCTTCTTCTAATTGTTTTTTAATGTTTCTTCTTTGTTTATTTCTCTTACTTGAATATGTCATTACAAGGCCTCTTAAATATGCTTTGGCTGTATCCCATACTATTTGTAATGAACTTTCTTTTCTACTATTTTCTTTAAAAAAGAAAGAGATTTCTGTTTCTATCAATTTTTGGAATTCCTTTTCTTGCAGTAATTCTTGATTTTAAAGTCCATCTTGTTCTCTTTCTTCTTCCTTTCCAACTCATCGTTATCGGGTTATGGTCTGTCCAAGTACTAGTTTCAATATTTATATGTTGTAAACCACTTAATAAATCCATCGACATCCATACTATGTCTATTCTTTTATTCACCTTCGTCTAGGTGAATAAAATGTAAATTGTCTTTTTTTTGGAAATTTCCCCCTCCATACATCAAATATTTTTAGTTCTTCTATCATGTCGAAGAAAGGTTTTGGTAATTTTTTCCTTTGTCTCTTATTCTTTTTAGATGTTTTATAATCTAGCTCTGGTTTCATAATCGCATTGAAATATCCCATCAAACAAATGTTTTCATAATTCAACTCAGTAATTTTTTAATGTAGTTTAAAATAAGATTTTTCTTGATTTTCATTTGGCGCATATATTGCAATTACTAGTATTTTTTTATTATTCACAAATATTTCTACCATCAGAATCCTTCCCTCTTCATCAGTAATATACTTTTGGAATTTATTTTCTTTTTTATGTTCAACGCCACTCCTCTCTTACGTTGATCTGTTAATGTCATGTATAATTCTCCTAATCTTTCATTTTCTATAAATTTCTTGTGCTTTCTTCTGATGTGTACTTCTTGCAAGCAAATTGTATCCAAATTTAATTTCTTCAATTTGTTAAATATTCTATTTCTTTTAGTAGTCGAATTCAATCCATTAATATTCATTGAAATTATCTTGATTTCTTCCTCCATATTTATTCTGTTTTACTTTAAGGCCTTAGTCGACCTGGTCATTCTTATTTCTCCCAGTTTTTTTGCTTCTCTTGCTGCTGTCGCTTCCAGTTCTTTCTCTTGGACCTCTAATTCTAACTCTTTGGATTGCAATTGTAGTTGTGTTAATTCTCTCTGTAATCTTGCTTCTCTCTCACTTGTTCTCTCCTCCATCTGCACAAGATGTTGATTATAGAATGCTTCAGCTTTGTCTATTGTATCCAATCTTATTCTTTGATCATTCCATACTACCATTATTCCTTCTGGTGTCAACCATCTGAAATTCGCTCCTTTCTCAATCAGTTTCTTCATTATAAATTGATATTCTCTTCTCAAATCTCTTACTCTTCTAGGAACTTGCTTTAAGGCTACAATGTCTTTGTCTTTGTATTTTGCTGTGGTATTTCTCAACTTTTGTAGAAGCTCTGTTCTCAATGCCTTTTTAGTGAATCTCACATGGACCTCTCTAGGTAGTCTGTTTCTCATCGCATATCTTGTATACACTCTATAAACTTCATCGATATTGCTCAATAATTTTTCTTTTGTTTCGTTCAAAACTCCTAAATTTTCTGCCATTATCACGGCTAGGTTTTCTCCTTTCTCTTCCGCCACATTTTGAAATTGTAGGTAATATTCAGATTTATCCATTTCCAGGGTTATTATTGTTCCTTCTTGTCTTTTATCAGATTCTTTCAATTCCACTATTTGACTCGTATTCACTGCAACATTTCCTTCAATCTTCTGTATACATTGTTCGATCAAACCTTTCATTTCCTTCATTTCTTCTGCCATCTTTCCCATACTTTCATATAATTAATTTGGAGCTATAATTAATTTGGAGATTTGGAAGTGCCAGTATAACTTTTTAAAGAAGACATAGAGATTTGAATTACTTCTACTGCTTTTTGATTTTTTATGGACTTTAAGAGATTTGTATTCACCTTTTTTTCTGCTATTTAAGCCTGCTTTTTATTAGTAAATGGTGCTGAACCATAGAAGGTGCTACAATACAGTGTCATCTAGTGTTTAAAACTGAGAGCCAAAACTATTAGCCTGGACTTTGAAAACAGCTGCTATAAGCTCATCTTGTTTTGACTAACTTTGTTCTTTTACCTTGGAAATAAGCTTTTGTTTGAAACAGAGAAAGGAGTGTTTGATATAGAGGACTTTGAAGCTTGAACACTTGCAATTTGGATTGGAAATATTGTTCCTCTTTTTGGTTAGAAGGACTTTGCATATGTTTCTCTCTTATTTTGTGTATATTCTAATAGCTACTTTGAAGATTTTTTTTCTTCCCTCCCTTCTCTACTTAACACTATTGGAAATGGACATACATTTTATTTTCATAATAACTTGATTGGATTACTTTAACTTTTTTGATTTTGGGATTTTTGTCACCTTTTTGTACTTAAACTCCTTTTCTCTTTTTTCCCCTTTTCCTTTTCTTAGTAACCTTTTATATTAGAAAACAATTATTTAATAGTTTGTTAATATAGAATCTCCTTTTTATTTTTTATTTTTATATATAAAATTTTGGACTCATATGGAATTCTATTTTTTGCTTTTTAAGAATTTTTTTATTTTTTATTCTCTTCTTCTCTTCCCTTTTTGTTTTTTCTTTTTGTAAATTTCATGTCTTTTTTACTGGATTCAATTTAGCGTGTTTTTTTCTCACTCTCCTCTTCTTTTTTATTCCCTTTTTCTCTTTTTTGCTTTATTGATAATATATTGGACCTTTTGTGTGTGTGTGTGTGTGTGTGTGTGTGTGTGTAACATTTTTGCTGATAAATGAAAATAAAGGGAGACTTTATTATAAAGACTCGACAGAAAAAACTGTGTGTGTGTGTGTAGCATTTTTTGCTGATAAATGAAAATAAAGGGAGACTATTATAGATCTATTTCGAGCTATTTAGCTCTCGTCAGATAGCCATACCCTTACTGGGATTTGAACCTGGGCTGCCTACCTTGTAAGGCAGCAGCTTATCCACTAGGCCACAGGCTCTATTCCCTATCAGCTCTTCACCAGGAAAGGGTTATATATGTTTTTCTGTCGTATTATCCTGGTTTCCCCAAATATGGGAGAATATCACAGCTTTCATTTACAATAGTATGTATATATACTATTGGATTTTTTTCAATTGGATATTATTCATATAGATAGATAGATAGATAGATAGATAGATAGATAGATAGATAGATAGATAGATAGATAGATAGATAGATAGATAGATAGATAGATAGATAGATAGATAGATAGATAGATAGATAGATAGATAGATAGATAGATAGATAGATAATGATGATGATGATGAAGATAGATAGATAGATAGATAGATAGATAGATAGATAGATAGATAGATAGATAGATAGATAGATAGATAGATAGATAGATAGATAGATAGATAGATAGATAGGTAGATAGATAGATATTGGATTACAAAATTATTTTATCTACATAATAATTGCAACATGACTACGAGGAAGATACCACAACATTTTCCACCAGCAATCTCGACATCAACACAGAGTCCACGACACAAAGCTGTAGAGACATCAGCTCAAGGTGACAAGTTTAATATGACAGAGATAAAAGCAACGATTGAAGCTCTGCATTTCGACTTGAAGGGGAGCATAAATGAAACTATCAAGGAAAGTATTGATGGTGTTAATGAAAATATGGGAAAGATGGCAGAAGAAATGAAGGGCATTTTTAATGAATATTTGAAGCAGACACAGTAGGGATAGGATAGGAGAATAATTGAAGATATGAGACTGCTAATACATAGAAAATAAAATTGTTGATAGTTGAAGAGACAAATGAAATAGTTCTATTGAAAGACAGAAGAATCAGGAAGTAGAAGAAAAGCATGGAATGCTTTAGAGACAATTATAATTGACCTTAGGTCCAAAACATACTCTTAGGCTTCAATCACTTTTAAAGTGATGGAAATTTGTTGATTTTATATTCCAGTTCCACTCTGGTGAAGTACAAGTTCCTGTCTAAAGGTGCTTTGGCTCATTCTTAATGTGTGATAATGGAAATCCTATTTAGAAAATCAATACAAATTGTCATACTAAAAAAAGCAGACTAATTGACAATCTGGCATTAATTGTTTATGATAAATTCAGATTGTAAATTGAGAAACCTTTTTAAATTTTGTCATTAGAGTTGTAATCCTCTAAATCAGGGGTTCTCAACCTGGGGGTTCACGACCCCTTTGGGGGTCGAACGACCGTTTCACAGGGGTCGCCTAAGACTATCGGAAAAGACAAATTTCCCATGGTGTTAGGAACCAAACCAAGACACCATTTAGATTTACAAGTTTAGATTTTGCACCTCTTTAAAAAAGAAAAACCTCCCCCCCCCAACCCAATTTAGGTGAGCCTGATTTTTGCAGGGCACCGAAATGCTCGCATTCCTGGTCGACCTCTTTCAGAACGCCTGTTATTGAAACCAATCGAGTTTGGAATCCTTTTAATCTCCAAAGGAGCGAACTCACTTCCGCCTGAGCTCTGAGGAGGTGGTTAGAGGGAAGGAGGAGGAGGGGAAGAGGGGAGCTCAAAAAAGCAAACAGGAAACATTAACCCTGTGGGTACCGCTGCTTTTTGTGCGGGGCTGCGTCTTCTCAAGCTAAGCGTCGCGGTTCTGAAAGTTCCAGCAAGCGAGCGGGCTGCATGGCGGAAGAAGGGACAACTTTCAATGAAATGTATGGCGAGTCCTTTTTCAAGACAGCGGCACAGACTTGGGAGATTAAGAGTTACCGCCAGGGAAGCTCGGTTTCTTCAAGCTTACCTTTAAAAGCATTAAGGTCTTTAAAGATCTTAAACTTTGCTCGGGCTACTCCCAAGCACCCAGCATGTTTTAACTGAAAGAAGACCAATTCAAGCTCTATTCAGATGTATGTCCCAGTTTTTTAGTAGAATTCTCTTAAGTAACTTCAGTCTTGCAATGTAAGATATTGAAAGAATGTTAGTTTTTAATTAACATTTGAACGGAGAAGGAGTTAAAACCATGTCACTAAAACCTGTTTTCAACAGGTACAATTAAAAAGACAGAGTCTTGAACTTTAGTTCACATATTTATTCCTTTTAGATTAAAACATTTACTCTTCAAAGAAGAGTTCATCCAGGTTAATGATCAGGAACCTTAAACAGTTACAACACAAGTTTAAGTAGCATTATGAAACAGTGCTTCTAAATCAATTTCTGGAGAGAAGGATTCACAATCTTATTCCTAATTTAAAAATTAGGGATATATCTGATTAAAGGACCCATAAGATTTTGCAGCTGATTAAGCAATGCAGCTGATTAACCAATTTGTATTTGTGAATAAATTTATCCTGAAGGGAGTGAAAACCATTTTCTGATTAATAATCTGAATACTTTTTTATAAGAGAACTCAAGCAGGATAGTCCCATACATGTCAATCAATGCAAAGAAGGAAGATTTCATTAAGATGGTTACTCCATAAAACAGATCTGTTGTTGAATTCTGGATCCAATTATTTTTAAACACTTGTATTTAAAAATAACTTCATAAGCTGCAGTTCAATTAGAAAGTAGTTGATCTGATAAACATTGAAGCCCAACCCTACTGATTTTTGAACAGTAGTTAGGGATCAATTATGTTTTACCAAATTGTCTTTTTAATGCAGGAAATAATTTTGTTGAATGTAGTTTTAAGAATATTTGCTTTTCATAAAATATTTGTAATATAACAGCAAATATTAGCAAAGCTGATTAGGATGCACACCTAAATATACTTACAAAGGAATAAGCTCCATTGAGAACAGTGCAACTTAATAAAAATGTGCTGATATTTATAGTTTTAGAGTAAAACTTTTAAATTACTTAAATTTAGTTTACTATTCATTGTTTTCAAACTACAGCTTTCATGCACCATGTTAGAAAATAATCAGTCATATGCAATTATTTTATTCCTATGAAGTATACAGAAGTGATTGTTCATTCACTTGTTTGAGCCTGACTAACCATGGTGTGTTTACCCAATGATATTTGTTGTGCTCTTGCAAAGACTGCCCCGAGAATTTCTGATCTGGTGAGAAAGAAGCAATCTCAATCTTCGCACTGACATTGGCTTTTTACGCATACTGTCGCAAAGTGTAGCAATGTAGATTACTGTTGTTATATTAAGACTGTTACCCATGCTACACCATGCTTCAAGACAAAATTTCATTTATTTGTAATTAGAAATAAATATTTTATAATATATAATTACATATTGTTTTTGTGATTAATCACTATGTTTTAATTATGTTTAATTTGTAACAATGAAAATACATCCTGTATATTAGATATTTACATTATGATTCATAACAGTAGCAAAATTACAGTTATGAAGTAGCAACAAAAATAATTTTATGGTTACATGAGGAACTGTATTAAGGGGTCGCGGCATTAGAAAGGTTGAGAACCACTGCTCTAAATCATATACTAATACACTTCCCATGGAAAAAAATGGTCCTTAAAACCTTTATGGTCCTTAAAATCTTTTTAATAAGTACTTTCCAACTTTCGCCTAAAACAGGAAAATATTATGGCTTTTTAGCACTGAAATTATAAAGTTCTTCCATTTTTAAATATAAAACTGCTGCCTCTAATTTAAAATTCTGGATTCTGTCCAATCCCTAGTGTATAACATGAATAATTAATGTTTATCTTTCTCTCTGGTGTTATTCAGAAGATCTGAAACTTGCAAATTTCAATCCTATACAGGCATTTACTTGAACCAGAAACAGGTGATGATAATATACAGGTTCTATCCTGTAACTCTCCTTTTAATTAACATACAATATTTTGAAATAATGCATAGGATTTTAAAATAGATTCAATTGAATGTGCTTTAGATGGGAACCCTGTCGTAGTACAGATAGCAAATCATATAATTCAAGAAGTTACAGTACATATTTTATCACAAAAGCTCACAAAATTAAAAAAAACAGTTTTATTAGTATGGTTCACTATTTCTAAGGGCTCAATTACAGAATTAGTGTTTTTCAAATAAAGTTTTGGGTGGGATGGTGTAAGGTCCCAGAAATTTCCCCGAGCCACTGAGATGCCAAAGAGAGTGAGACTCGAGACGAGGCTTGCAAAAAGTAACAGCTTTTTATTTTTGGCCAAAGCTAAAAGAGCTGGGTGAAAACTCTTTCCAAAACATACAGACAAAATGCACATTTTCCCCCATTAGAGATAAAGTTTACCCAATCAGAGACAAAGGTTTGTTATCTTCAAAGGTTTCTTTGTTCATGCCCCTGTCTCTTCCAACTTTATTTATGGCACATCCCTATAGCCCTGTGTCGGGGCAATTTCCCTCCCTGGCCAAGTTGTTTATTCAGCAGAATGCTTTCAGGTAAAACTCCCTGCTGTGGTACTATCTATGAGGCAGGAAAACTCCCTACTCTGGTTCCTTTATCTATGGGGCCTGATATTCCTGGGTAATGGTTTCTTCTATATTTTCAAGGATGTGCCTAGCTTTGAAGCCAAGAACAGAAGTGAGACAACAAACTTTGCACTAATGTCAATCAGTATCAAGGCTACAATAAGCTAGAATTAATTCCTAACAACTAATTTCTGACAGTATACAATATTACCAGAAGCCAATAACAAAGCTTAATTCCTAATAAATTATTTCTAGCAGTATATCGTATTAGAAGCAAACGGCAAATATTGGTTTGATCACTATGTTGCTTCATTGGTTTTTTGTTTTTTTGTTTTTTTGGTTTCAAACGTTAGATCTCTCTTTAATAAGATTGAGGAGTTGGAACTTACTATCTCTCTGCAGAAAAACATTAGGGACTGCTGTATTATGGTTTTTAGAGAGACGTGGTTTGACCCTACCATTCCAGGGGAGGCTGTCGAATTACAAGGATGCTCAGTTTATCGAGCTGATAGAACCATTGTCTCCGGGAAGAGCAGAGGGGGGGGGGGGCTTTGTGTTTACATAAATAACAACTGGAGCACAAATATTAAAATAATGGATACTCACTGTTCTCCTGATCTGGAGTATTTGGCAGTGAAATGCCACCCCTTTTATCTGCCTCGTGAGTTTAATATTGTAATAATAACTGCAGTATATACTGTATACCTCCTGATGCTAATACGACCACAGCCATGAGTTACCTGTTAACTACTATTAACAAACAGCAACAGGCCTACCCAGATGGAGTGCTGGTGCTTGCAGGTGATTTCTTTTTTTTAAATAAAATAATCTTTATTAATTATATTTAAAAAAACATACAAACAAACATATAAACATGTATAAACATATGTATATACAAATATCTTTGAAAATAGAAAACATTGAACATACATGTCAACCATCCCATTGACACTATCCTTTTACAGCCTAGTGGTACAAAAACATGTTTATTCTATATATTTATTGTTTACATCATTTTCTTCCTTATATCTTCCAATATCTTCCTTATTCTTTTTTGTTATTGTAATGTATTATATTCAGTCAGTTATTGTTACAATAAAACAATATTTCCTTTTTCAACAACGGTTCATTTGTTCAACTTGGTTATTATTTTAAGACTTTATAGACTTGTCTATATCCCCATAGTTTGTTCCGGTCTATGCAGAAAGGTTGACATTTGTTATTATTTGTACTGTCTTAGATTATGACATATAACTATAGCAGTTTTTGATATTTGTTTTGGTTAAGCCAACTATACCACCACTTGGAAGTGATTTCAATTAAGCTAATTTAAAGATTATCCTCCCTAAGTTCTATCAGTATGTAGACTGTCCCACTAGGGGAAAAAATACCTTGGATCAGGTATATAGTAACATCATGCATGGATACAGGACTATGCCTTTACCAGTGGCGGGTTGCCATCTTACCGATGCTGGTGCGCTGCGCGCGCATCTCCAAGTTTTGGGGGGGCACGCGCTCGCTGCGTGCGTGCGCCCCCTTGCACAGTTTTGCTTCTGTGCATGCACGGAAGCAAAATCTCGCTGAAATCTTGCGAGGGAATGCTCGTGCGCGTAAAATTTTGGCGTGATTTTGCTTTCATGCATGCGCAGAGGCAAAATCTTGCCAAAATCTCGCGCGTGTCCCCTTGCGAGATTTCGGTGCGATATTGCTTCTGCGTATGCACAGAAGCAAAATCGCCCAAAAATAAACAAAAAAATGGTAACGCGCGCGGTGGACTGGCAGAGAGGGCTCCGGAGTGGTCACGTGCAAATTGCGTAATCGGCCGCTCCCTACCAGAGCTGCGCACTGGGCAGCTCCGGCAGGAACCCACCTCTGGCCTTTACCCCACCTGGGGCACTCAGATAATATATCTCTGTTCTTGATCCCATCATATAGTCCTCTTGTCAAGAGAAGTTTAGTTTTAGTTTAGTTTAGTTTAATTAGATTTATATACCGCCCTTCTCCAGGGGACTCAGGGCGGTGAACAGCCAAGTAAAAACACAATATAAACATTAAAATATATATACAATTAAAATAAAATATTCGATGTGGCCGTGATTTAATACAATTAAAATTTGGTAAAATCTTAAAATTTAAAAAACCCCAAAAACTTTTTCACGCCAGCCCGGCTTGATAAAAATAATACGTCTTGAGGGCACGGTGGAAGGTGGACAGGTCGTGAATGGTTCTTAAGTCTGGGGGGAGCTGATTCCAGAGGGTGGGTGCTCCCACAGAGAAGGCCCTCCCCCTGGGCGTCACCAGCCTACACTGCTTGGCTGATGGCACCCCGAGGAGGTCCTCTCTGTGGGAGCGCACTGGTCGATGGGAGGTAGTTTGTGGCAGCAGGCGGTCTCGGAGATACCTAGGTCCAATGCCATGGAGCGCTTTAAAGGTAGTAACAAGCACCTTGAAGCGCACCCGGTAGACCACCGGAAGCCAGTGCAGCTCGCGCAGGAGGGGTGTTATATGGGAGCGCCAATTTGCCCCCAAAACCACCCGCGCGGCTGCATTCTGGATCAGTTGGAGCCTCCGGGTGCTCTTCATGGGGAGCCCCATGTAGAGAGCGTTACAGTAGTCCAGACGCGACGTGACTAGATCATGGGTGACTGTGCACAGGGAATCCCGATCCAGAAAGGGCCGCAACTGGCGTATCAGGCGGACCTGATAAAAGGCCGCCTTGGTCACAGCTGTCAGATGGTCCTCTAAGGACAGCTGTAGATCCAGGAGGACACCCAGATTGCGAGCCCTTTCGGCGGGGGCTAGAGACTCACCCCCGATAGTCAGAGATGGAATCATCTGACTATATCGAGACGCTGGGAACCACAGCCACTCCGTCTTGGAAGGGTTGAGCCTGAGTCGGTTTCTCCCCATCCAGATCTGCACAGCTTCCAGGCACCAGGACATCACTTCAAGGGCATCATTGGGGTGGCCTGGGGTGGAAATCTACAGCTGTGTATCATCAGCGTACTGATGGTACTTCACCCCAAAGCCACGGATGATCTCACCCAGCGGCTTCACATAGATGTTGAACAGAAGGGGCGAGATAATCAACCCCTGAGGCACTCCATATGTAAGAGGCCTCGAGGACGACCTCTGCCCCCCTGCCAATACAAACTGTGACCGGTTGGAGAGAAAGGAGGAGAACCAATGAAGAACGGTGCCCCCTATCCCTAACTCTTCCAGCCGGTGCAGCATGATACCATGGTCGATGGTATCAAAAGCCGCTGAGAGGTCTAATAGGACCAGGACAGAGGAACAACCCCTGTCCCGAGCCCTCCAGAGATCATCAGCCAATGCGACCGTTTCCGTGCTGTGCCCGGCCCTGAAACCCGACTGGAACGGATCTAGGTATGATGATTCCTCCAAGTACTGGGGAAACTGTCGTGCGACCACACTCTCAACAACCTTCGCCACGAAGCGAAGGTTGGAGACAGGGCGATAGTTAGCTAAAATTGCTGGGTCCAGGGAGGGCTTCTTGAGGAGAGGCCTCACCACCGCTTCTTTCAAAGCCGTGGAGAAGTAACCCTCCCCCAAAGAAGCGTTAATAATTCCCTGGAGCCAGCCTCGTGTAACCTCCTGGGTAGCCAGCACTAACCAGGAGGGACACGGGTCCAATAAACATGTGGCTGCACTGAGCCTCCCCAGAATCTTGTCCACATCCTCAGGGGTCACCGAATCAAACTCTTCCCAGATAACATTCTCAAGACCATTCCCTGTCACCGTGTCCGTATCCACCCAGTTGGAGTCCAGTTCCTCCTGAATCTGAGTGAGTAGACCATCGATTAGAGAAATACAAGTGTGGCCAGTGGGTGCATCGGAGCAACTTCAAGATTGCTTCGGGAGCACTGATTGGGCACTGTTTGAGGAGGACAATATTGATAATTACATTTCAACAGTACTGTTTTATATCAAAAGCTGCATTGATGTTGTCGCTACCACCAGACAAGTATGGATGTTCTCTAATAACAAGCCCTGGATAAATAGAGAAGTGCGTCTTTTATTGAGAGCTAGTGTAAGGATTGTCTTCCAGCCACAAGCAAGGTACGAACTTTTGAGACCAGTCAAGGTTTTCAAAGGATTCCCTTTATTTTGCATCTGTATACAACCATTTCAATTCAAAGCAAGGTCTAACATGCCCTCAGGCAAGACAAGTCTTTTAAGCTTAACACCCCACCCCATTCAGCATAATGAATCCACAAATGTTTGACAGATGGATCCGTTTTCCCAGCTTCGCTCTTCCTTTCAATTACCCCCCCATAAAACCTTCTCTTAAGACGAAGAGGCTCCCATGTGTCTGGGATCCGGATACCCCCCATAAACCCTTATCCTAAGATGAAGAAGCTCTCAGGTGCCTGGGATCCGGATATATATAACCTTTTGATCAAACAGAGCCAGAACCCCCCTTTTCCTTCTGAATGACAGAGTTTGGACTCTGACATCCTGCTTCTCAAAAGAAAAGAAGGTCCACCTGTAAGACATAAGCAGAATCAATTATGATATGTTAGCAAGGTTTGCTAGGGTATTTGGAGTGGAATTTTCTCAATAACGTGGGGGCTTTCACATGTTGTTTAGCGACCCACTCGTTCTGTGACGAAGGCAAATGTTTCCAGGCTACCAGATACTGGGTCTTCCCTCTGTGGGTTCTGGAGTCAAGAATTTCCTTGATTTCAAAATGTTGTTCCCCTTCTATCATGATTGGGGCAGGTGGTGTATCTGCCACCCGTCTAAGTGATGAGGTTACCTCTCTCTTGAGTAGACTAATGTGAAATACTGGGTGGACTTGTCTAAGTGTTTTTGGAAGAATCAATTCAACCACTACTGGGTTAATGATCCTGCTAATAGTGAAAGGCCCAATAAAGTTAGGTCCTAATTTTTTTGATGGTTGTTAACGATCTCAAGAATTTTGTAGATAAATATACTCTATCCCCAACCTGGAATGGTTTAGCCTCTACTCTTTTCTTGTCAGCTTGAATTTTGAAAGCCTCTCTAGCCTCCTATAAAGCCAACCTGACTACTGGCCATGTGTTTTGCAAATTTTCTATCCACTCCTTAAGTGAGGGGATAGTTGGTTTTTCTGTGGGTAGTTCCGGTATTGAGCTGAAGTCTTGCCCCGTGGCTACTCTAAAAGGTGTAAAACCTGTACTTGAATGTACAGAGTTATTAAATGCAACCTCTGCAAATGGTAAAAGTTCAGTCCAATTGTCCTGTTGAAAATTAATAAAACATCTTAGGTACTGTTCAAGAACGCCGTTCAGATTCTCGCAATTACCATTCGTCTGGGGGTGATGCGAAGAGCTTAATCCTTGGGCGGTGCCAAGTAGGTCCAAAAACGCCTTCTAAAAATTGGAGGTAAATTGGACTCCCCTATCCGAGATTATCCTTTTAGGAGCTCCATGAAGACGATAAATGTGTATTAGAAACAGTCTAGCCAAGCCTTTGGCTGTTGGAATCTTTTGGCAAGGAATAAAATGTGCTTGTTTTGAAAACAAGTCTGTCACAACCCAAATGACTGTGTTTCCCCCACTATCCGGTAGTTCCACAATAAAATCCATAGCAATTTCTTCCCATGGGGCTGACGGCTCAGCTACTTTTTGTAGAAGTCCTGAAGTTTTCCCCTGGCATCTTTTTGCTGCAGCACAAATGGGGCAACTTGCTACATAGCTTTCTATGTCCCTTTTCAACGAAGGCCACCAAAATTGTCTCTTTATTAAGTGTAAAGTTTTTACAAAGCCAAAATGTCCAGCCAACCTAGAGTCGTGGCACCTTCCCATTAGACGTAATCTTTGGCTAGCGGGTACATAAAGTTTGTCACCTATCCACGCTAATTCATCTTTCATCACGCAGCTGGATTTGTGGTTCAAAACCCATTCATCGTTGACTAATGCTTGTTTAAATGCGTGAGTGATGTCTGCGTCCCTCAATGCGTCTTTTCCTCCTTCGGACCTGGTGATTACTTTGGCTGCCAATTGATTTGTTTGTACTATAGGTTTAAATACCTCTGATTTCACACAATTATATTGTGGCTTTCTGGACAGTGCATCTGCCAGAAAGTTTTTCCCCCCAGGGATAAATTTAAGAGTCAACTCGAACCGTTTGAAGTATTGCGCCCAACGAACCTGTTTAGGAGATAGTTTCCTTGGTGTCTTTAAGGCTTCTAAGTTTTTGTGGTCAGTCCAGACTTCAAAAGGGATCTTACTCCCTTCTAAGAATTGTCTCCAAGTTAAAAGTGCCCATCGCACCGCATAAGCGTCTTTTTCCCAGATCGCCCACCTTTGTTCAGTTTCACTTAGTTTCCTGGATGTATATGCACATGGCTGTAGCTGTCCTTGCTCATTGCTCTGGAGTAGGATTGCCCCTATTGCCACATCGCTAGAATCAGCTTGTATTATGAAGGCTTTTTCTGGGTCTGGGTACTTCAAAATTGGTTCTGTTGAGAACAGCCGTTTTAGTTTCTCAAACGCTGCCTGGCATTCCATTGTCCAATTCACGGGCTGTCTCGGTTTAGGATCTCCCTCCCCCTTTGTTCTTAGCAGTTTTGTGATGGGCAGGGCAATTTGAGCAAATGCGGGGATAAATTGGCGATAGAAGTTTGCAAACCCCAGGAAGCTTTGCAGCTGTTTGCGTGTGCGAGGCGTTTCCCAATCGAGTACTGCCTGTACTTTTTGAGGATCCATTTCTATGCCCTGGTGTGAAATACGGTACCCCAAGTAATCAATTTTTTCTCGGTGGAATTCACATTTTGAGAGTTTGGCATAAAGTTTTGCCTCGCGGAGTTTGCTCAGCACTGCCCTCACCAATTTAACATGTTCAGCCTCGGTCTCTGAGTATAATAGAATATCATCTAAATAAACGAGAACCCCTTTGTATAAGTGTTCCCGTAACACATCGTTAATTAATTGCATAAACACTGCAGGTGCCCCTTGTAGCCCAAAAGGGAGCACTTTGAATTGGTAGCATCCCAGGGGGGTGTTGAATGCTGTTTTCCATTCATCCCCCTCCTTAATTCTGATTCGGTAGTATGCCTCCTTGATGTCTAGTTTGGAGAAAATTTTCCCTTTTTTGAGGTGGGCCAGCATGTCTTTCATCAGGGGGAGGGGATACATGTTTTCAACACTTATCGAGTTTAGGTTTCTGAAGTCGACACATAAGCGTTTTGTGCCATCTTTCTTCTCTCTAAATATCACCGGGGCTGCTATCTTTGGTCTGGCTGGTTCAATGAAACCCCTTGCTAGGTTTTTCTCAATGAAAGCACTCAGTTCCTCTAACTCCCCCGGTGACATGCTATACATTTTTTGTTTAGGTAGTTTAGCCCCGGGTAAGATTTCTATTGCGCAGTCGGATGCGCGATGCGGGGGAAGTTCATCTGACGCTGCCTCGCTAAAGACTTCTGCCAGGTCTTTGTATTCCTTGGGTATGCCGTCTGTTTCCATGCTATGACCAGGCATGGCTGTTTCCCTGCGTTCAGCCCCTTCAGTTTCTATCTGTGGGTCCTCCGCAGTAGTTACGTGCATTTGGAATTTTATGGTGCCTTGCTCCCAATTTATTTTTGGATTCCACTTTTTTAGCCATGCGAGTCCCAAGACTAGTGGCCATTCCATGCCAGGTGCTACTATAAACGTAAGTTTCTCTTCGTGGTTATCAATGCCTATTTTCAGGGGTTCCGTGGCAAAAGCAGCCGGCTCCCCCCCTGCTATAGACCCATCCAATTGGCAAAATGCGATGGGATTTCTCAGCTTTCTCACTGTGATTCCCAGCTCCCTGATTAAGGTTGGGCTGATTAAGCAACGGGTGCATCCTGAGTCTACTAAAGCGGAGATATTTTTTCCCTCCTCTTGGTTAGGGATAAATAGTCTGAGCGGGAGGGTGAGCAGTTCAATTGATTTGCTTACCAGTGGTTCATTCTCCGGATCGCTCTCGAACGCGGCTGGATCTTCCCTTTGAAATGCCGGGGTGTTGTTTCCAGCAGGAGGAGGGGCTGGTGGTCCCATCGTCTCGCTGCTCCTCAGGGCTGTTTCCCTCCCCCGCTGGGTGGGTCTCGTTGGTCTCTCCCCCGTTTGGCGTTCGGGTTTCCGGGTGGGTGTTTGGGGCCAGCATTCGGGTGCTCGGTGTCCCTACTTCCCGCATTTGTAACAGATTGGAGGTTTAGGGGAAAAGCCCTGTTGCCTTCTGAAGGGTTGTTTCCTCCATTGGGGTGGGGATTTCTTCCATGCTCTCCCCGTACGGTACTGATTCCTAGCCATATCAATCTCTGCTTCTTCAGCGGTGAGGTACCACTCATGCAGATGATTCGGTGCACCCGTAGCCACGCAGGCATTATACAGATTGTCACTCAGACCATCCTTAAAACAGCTTAGCAGGATGTTTTCTGGCCAGTTTAGCCGACATGCGAAGTCCCGGAATTCTTCAGTGTACTCCGCCACTGGTCGTCGTCCCTGTTTCACCACCTTAATACGATCGCGTGCTTTGCGGTCTGCCAGTGGGTCCTCGAATCGTCATCATAGGGCCGTCATGAATTGGTTGAAGTTGCGCAGTTCAGGTGCATCGTCGTTATGTAGGGTTACCATCCATCTGGCCGCGGCTCCTTCGAGGGCTAAGGTAACTGCTCGCACCCGGGATCCCTGGGTTTGGAACTCACGTCCATATTCTTGCATATAGGTGAGCACATGTGCTACGAAAAATCCCAATTGTTGTGAGTCCCCATCAAATTTTACTCCCAGGGGGGAGTTTTCCTTTCTAGTTGTGGAGTTTGGAGTTGGTTAGGAAGGGGTGCCGCTGCGTGTGCTGCCCTGGGGGGGTTTGTTGGGTCTCCTGCCGCATCCTCCATCTGCACGCCTGCTCCCCAGAGGTTGTTGCCCCCCCCAGTTTCCTCAGCGGTTGCTGTGCTCCCAGCGCTCGTTGTCCGTCGTTCTGGGGTCCCTCGGATGTTGAGATTTTCCAATGTTTCCATCACCAGCTGGGATAGGTATCTCTTCAACCGCCCCTCCCTTAGAGGTGCTTCGGTGGGTTCTTCCTGATCCATGGCCGCTTCTAGCTCTAATTCCCAACGGGGCTTCCGATCCCCCCGATTAAGGGTGACACCTCTGGTTCTGCCATCCCAGCTGTCTTTTTTTCCAATGCCGATAGACCAGCGGGACTTTCCAGAGGCCTCAAAATCTCCCTCAGCCTCTTTGCTGGGGAGTGCGGGACAGGCTTCCGCCCGGGGGTGATTGGTGTCTCCCCCCAGCATTCAATTTCTTTCTGCTCCCGTTTTTTTTTTGGTCATGATTGCCCGGTCCCCTCAGTAGAGCAAAGTTACTCTCTTGGTTGACCAATTTTGCAGACCTTGCTTTCTGTAAGGATTGTCTTCCAGCCACAAGCAAGGTACGAACTTTTGAGACCAGTCAAGGTTTTCAAAGGATTCCCTTTATTTTGCATCTGTATACAACCATTTCAATTCAAAGCAAGGTCTAACATGCCCTCAGGCAAGACAAGTCTTTTAAGCTTAACACCCCACCCCATTCAGCATAATGAATCCACAAATGTTTGACAGATGGATCCGTTTTCCCAGCTTCGCTCTTCCTTTCAATTACCCCCCATAAAACCTTCTCTTAAGACGAAGAGGCTCCCATGTGTCTGGGATCCGGATACCCCCCATAAACCCTTATCCTAAGATGAAGAAGCTCTCAGGTGCCTGGGATCTGGATATATATAACCTTTTGATCAAACAGAGCCAGAACCCCCCTTTTCCTTCTGAATGACAGAATTTGGACTCTGACAGCTAGAAATGCTGCTTTCCATTCTGGTGATTAACAGATTAACAGATTAACAGAGTTGGAAGGGACCTTGCATGTCATCTTTCACTACAGTATAGCGAGGCAAGAGCTAAATTGAAAAAGGGTATCAGGGATGCTAAAGCCACATACAGACGGAGGATTGAACATCTTTTTGAGAACTCAGACTCTTGTCGGGTATGGCAAGGCCTGCGACAAATCACAGGGCAGAGAAATAAAAATAGTTTGTCTAGCAGTAGTGATTCTTTGGCTGAGCAGCTAAATCAATTCTTCAGTCATTTTGAGGTGGAAATAAGAATGACCATCACTCCAGCATTCACCACTGATAGCACATCACACATCTACCATTGATAGACAACCACTTCTACTGCAGATATCTGATGTGAGACGCGCTTTCCAGAATGTTCCATTCTGGGCCTGATGGAATCAAGGGACGAGTTGTTAGGGACTGTACTGTAGAGCTAGCTGGAGTGTTCACGGATATTTTCAATCTATTCCTGTTGCGGTGCTCTATCCCTATCTGCCTGAAGACATCCATTATAGTCCAGTCCCCAAGCAGACAGTAGTGGTATCCCGTAATGATTATAGACCAGTAGCTTTGACATCTGTTGTTATGAAATGTTTTGAGAGACTGGTGTTGAACTATATTAAGGATAGTCTTCCATCTACTTTGGACCCATATCAATTTGCATATAGGAGTAATAGATCAACTGATGATGCTATGTCTATTGTTATCCATACTGTATTGAATCATTTGGAACAATAGGGAATTTATATAAGGCTGTTATTTGTGGATTATAGCTCTGCCTTTAACACCATTCTACCCAACAGGTTGTTTCTTAAAATGTCCAATTTGGGTATAAATCAGAGGATTTGTTTGTGGATAAAAGATTTTTTCACAGATAGGCCACAATCAGTAAGGATGGGATCTCATCATTCTTCCACTCTGATACTAAGCACAGGAGCCCCCCAGGGTTGTGTGCTAAGCCCTTTCCTTTATTCCTTGTATACACACGACTGCACCCCATTTCTCCTCGAAATGGAGAAATCAGCATTCTACTTAAGGTTCCAAAACATACCAGAGGTGAAAGAGGAGGAATTGCGTGAACAGGTAGTAGAGATATTAGCAGTAGCTTTACAGGTAGAAAAAGAAGAAATAAATAGACACATAGATGAAATTTACAGAGTACAAACAAACTTTGCCAAAAGACATAAACTACCCAGGGAGGTACATGTACGATTCACAAAAAAAGCAATAAGAGATGAAATTTATAAAACCACGAGAATGGAACAAATACTACATAAGGAAAGAGAAATCAATGTATTAAAACAAATTCCCAAACGAATAAGAGAAAAGAGAAGAGACCTACAATACTGTACTGCAAAACTAATAAGGCAAGAAATTCCTTTTAGGTGGTTGATTCCGGAAGGAATCCTAGTGACGTGGAAAGGAAAAAAAATTAAGATAGAAACAATGGAAGAAGCAGATCAATTTATCGAAACACACTTAGAAAAGGAAGGAGAGAGCAGTGCAGAGGGAGAGGGACAAAGCCAGGAAGAAAAAGAAATGATAGAAGAAATGGAGAGAATGAAAAGACAAGAGAGAGAGGGAGATAGGAGGGTGAAAACAAAAGAAGTAAAGACCGCGAGATTAACAAGAGCAACAAGTAAAAAATAAGATGCAAAATCAAATTAAAATATTTTCAGTTAACATAAATGGAATCAATTCACCAATAAAAAGAAGACAAATACTCAACAGACTACAGAAACAAGGTTCAGACATTACATGTTTACAGGAAGTTCATATTAAAAAAGAAGAATATAAGTTATTACAATATCCCAAGATAGGTAATCTCTTTACATCCCTGGCCGACTCAAGGAAAAGAGGAATAGCATTATATATCAAAAATTGTTTAACCCCTAAACAAATATATAGAGATACAGAAGGAAGAATACTCATAGTGGAAATTACAATAGACAAAACTAAAATATTACTAATAGTTATCTACGCCCCTAACAATGGACAAAAAGAATTTTATAAAAAACTATACCAACAAATCATTAAATTAGACAGAGAAAACATTTGTATAATCGGAGATTTTAATGCAGTGGTAGATGTTAAAGAAGATTATAAAACGGGACCAAAAAAAATATGGAAAGGAAAACTCTACCCAAAATTTTTTTTGAAATGGTGAATGAATTTAAAATAAAAGATATATGGAGAGAAAGACACCAGAAACAGAATCAATATACATATTTTTCAAACCCACATCAATCCTGGTCTAGACTCGACATGGTCTGGTCAAATATAGAACCAATTATTAAAATAGAGAGTGTAGAAATAGAACCTAATACGTGGGCGGACCATAACCCTATAATAATTACAATAAGAGGAACGAGTAAGCTAAGAAGGAGATGGATGATGAACCAGAAAACAATAAAAGAAAAAGAATTTAAACAATATATGGAGAAAGAATTAACTTTCTTTCTACAGGAGAATTGGAACGAGGACACATCTATACAAAATATTTGGGACACTATGAAAGCATATATAAGAGGATTAACTATTGCATACTCTATTAAAAGAAATAAAGATAAAAATAAGCAAATTAAGGACTTACAAAACAAGATAGGGGAATTGGAACATAAATTACAAGAGATGCCACAAAATAAAGAAATAAAAGAAGAAAAAGAATTAACTAAACACAAAATAAATCTAATACTACAAGAAGAAATCGCATTAAAAATTAAGACATCCAAACAGAATTATTTTGAACATGCTAACAAACCAGGCAGATGGTTGGCCTACAGATTAAGAAAAGAAAAGGAAAAAAAAACAATACAACAATTAGAAGATTCGCTAGGGAAAATGCAGTTTGAAATAGAGGGAAAAAAAGACATAGCACGAGAATATTATAGAGAGCTATACAGTAAGGATACTATACAACTCCAGAGCATACAAGAGTATTTAAAAAATTCTAATATAGTGCAACTACCAGACGATATTAAAGATAAGATGGATGAAGAAATAACATTGATTGAATTAGAAAAAGCTATTAGAAATCAGAAAAACAATAAAACCCCAGGACCGGATGGTATTCCAGCAGAGTACTACAAAGAATTACAAACGATTTTAAAAAATATACAACTAATTACATACAATGAAGTACTAACAAAAGGAGCAATCCCAGATTCATGGACAGAGGCACTAATAACAATCATTCCAAAAGACATCAATATGAAACGTAAGATCCAGAGTTACAGGCCAATCTCGCTCTTAAATTCAGACTACAAAATCTTTGCGTCTATAATGGCGGAAAGACTAAAAAAAACACTTACCAAAATTATACATTCAGATCAAAATGGCTTCCTACCAAATAGACATATTAAAAACAATATAAGAACAATTACAAATATTTTAGAATACTATGAGACACACCCAGGGGAATCCATGGCACTCATATTTTTAGATGCCCAAAAGGCATTTGATAACCTAAACTGGGACTTTATAATAAATCAATTGAATAAAATGAATTTTGGAGAGAATTACATAAGGACAATCAAATCAATATATTCAAAACAAACTGCTAAAATTCTTATAAATGGAGAAACTTCAAAAAATTTCAATATAGAAAAGGGAGTTCGGCAAGGCTGTCCCCTCTCCCCATTATTATTTATACTATCATTGGAATCATTATTACAAAAAGTAAGAGAAAATAAAGAAATAAAAGGACTTAAGATAAAAGAGCAGGAATATAAATTACAAGCATTCGCTGACGACTTGGTTTTCAACATAGAAGAACCATTAGAGACAGGACCAATTTTACTAAAAGAAATAAATGAATTCGGGAAAGTAGCAGGTCTGAAAATCAATAAACAAAAAACTAAAATAATAATCAAAAACCTGACAGACATACAAAATAAGGAACTAGAAAAGAAATTAGAACTACAAATTGTTAAGAAAATAAAATATCTAGGAATCAATCTGTCAGCAAAATGCACCACAATAAAAGAAGCAAATTATATGGAAATTTTAAAACAAATTGAAAAAAAATTAGATAAATGGAATAAATTACAAATCTCTCTAATTGGTAGAATCGCAGCGATTAAAATGTCAATATTACCTCAAATTTTGTACCTATTCCAAACCATTCCAATCAAATTAGAGAAAAAATATTTTGAACAACTAAATAAAATACTAACCAAATTTATATGGGCCGGAAAAAAACCAAGAATTAAATTAAAATATTTACAACAAAATAGGAATCAGGGAGGATTCGGACTACCGGACTTAGAATTATATTATCAAGCATCCGCCTTAACATGGATAAAGGATTGGATTCAAATTAAAAATAGACGTTTACTGGTACTAGAAGGCTATGACTTACATTTAGGGTGGCATGGATTCCTCTGGGATGATAAACATAAAACACACTCATACTTCAAAAGACATAAAATTAGAGACTCTCTCTTAGGAACTTGGCTTAAGATCAAAAAACAATACTACACTAAAATACCACCCTGGTTCTCTGGTATGGAAGCCATTACACACCCAAACACAACGAATCTGGAAAAAATGGTCACATATGAAGAAATACTGGAAGAAGGAGGTGCCATAAAATCTATAGCAAAACTGGAACAAGAAGGAATCAAGATTGATTGGTGGCCATATTTCCAAATTAGGAACAGATTAGAAAACGACAAGAGAAAATATGGAATACAAAAACTCAAATCAGAATTAGATAAAATTTTACTAGATCAAGAACCAAAAGCAATAACTAAAATATACAAATTTCTTCTAAAAAACAAAACACAAAAAGACATAATAAAAGGAAATATGATAAGCTGGACGAAAAATTTCGGACATGAGATGCAAATTAATGAATGGGAAAAAATTTGGAACCAAAACTACAAAATGACAAAATCAGTTTCATATAAAGAAAATTATTATAAAGTATTCTATAGATGGCACCTCCCTCCAGCGAGATTGGCAAAAATGTATAAAAACTTATCACCAAATTGTTGGAGATGCCAACACAAAATTGGATCTTACTATCATATGTGGTGGACCTGTCCAAAAATAAAAGCCTTCTGGAATACAATCAAAAACTGGTTAAAAGAAATCACACAACAAGATATAGATATCACACCGGAAATTTTCCTATTGGGAAACATAAATCAAAAAATGCAAAAGAAATACTATTATATTATTCTACATATACTAACAGCGGCGAGAATAACGATAGCACAAAATTGGAAATTAAACGATATTCCCGAGGAAAGCAGTGTAATTAGTAAAATCCTGGACTGTGCCGAAGCAGATAAACTAACCATGGAACTGAAAGGAAAGGAAGACTCCGACTACTATGAAATCTGGAATTTATTTTACAATTGGTACGAAAAACGAAAACAAATAACATCAATGTAATAAATAGAAATATAAGCCAAATAAGGCATATAGAAATTGAACTAGAGAATTTATAGAGAAAACAGTTATATTGTATTACTATATATGTATACTAAGATATTACTAAACCAACAATGCCTTATTTTTCTTTTTTCTGTACTATTATTACTATTATTATCTATACCACTACAAATATTACTATTGTTATATCATTATAAATATTATGGTTAAACTTTACTACCACTACGTTTGATTTATAAAACACAATGCAAAATATGAGACAAAATTCGAAAACCATGTTAAATTAAATGTTAAATATATATTTGCCGTAGAACAGATGATAGAAATAGACAGCTTTATAGCTGTATGCGCTTTTTATGTTTTGTATATGTTTATATTGTACTTGTCAATGTCGTAAATGTTTTTCTTTTGTATGTTTCTGTTTTTTAAATGTAAATAACTTAATAAAAACTATTTAAAAAAAAAGGATAGTCTTCCATCTACTTTGGACCCATATCAATTTGCATATAGGAGTAATAGATCAACTGATGATGCTATGTCTATTGTTATCCATACTGTATTGAATCATTTGGAACAATAGGGAATTTATATAAGGCTGTTATTTGTGGATTATAGCTCTGCCTTTAACACCATTCTACCCAACAGGTTGTTTCTTAAAATGTCCAATTTGGGTATAAATCAGAGGATTTGTTTGTGGATAAAAGATTTTTTCACAGATAGGCCACAATCAGTAAGGATGGGATCTCATCATTCTTCCACTCTGATACTAAGCACAGGAGCCCCCCAGGGTTGTGTGCTAAGCCCTTTCCTTTATTCCTTGTATACACACGACTGCACCCCATTGTATAACACCAATGCAATTATTAAATTTGCGGACGATATGACAATGGTGGGGCTCATTAATAAGAACAATGAGTCTGCTTATAGAAAGGAAGTACAAGGGCTGATATTGTGGTGTAAAGAAAATAATCTTATACTTAACTCCAAAAAAATTAAAAAACTAAATTGACTTCAGGAGGAAGAGAGATGTACATTTACCATTGCACATAAATGGCGAGGAGGTGAAGAGGGTTAGTAGTTTTAAATTTCTGAGTATTGATGTCTCAGAGGACCTCTCATGGACTATGAATGTTAACATGCTTGTGAAGAAGGTACAGAAGAGGCTGTACTTCCTGAGAATGCTCAGGAAGATAAATCTATCTCAGCATCTAATGCTGTCCTACTATTGCAGCACCATTGAGAGTGTCCTGACATATGGCATTCTAGCATGGTATGGGAGCAGCTCTACAGCAGACAAAAAAGCTCTACAGAGAATCATTAAAACTGGCCAGAATATCATTGGGCTCCAGCTACCAGCCCTGGACAATATCTTCGCATCTCGCTGTTCTAGGAAGTTGCACAACATTCTCAGAGACTCTTCTCATCCTGCTTATAATCTGGATTGTTGCCTTCTGGCAGAAGATACAGAACAATTAAAACTCGGACCACATGTTTTCTAAATAGTTTTTATCCCAGAGCTATAATATATCTCTGGGGGGGGGGTGGAGAGCCGGAATATTCCAGTCATGATGGGGAGAGGTAGGTATGGCGGGAGCAGAGGGGTGGGCCGCTCTCAGGGAATAAGACCTAGCTGCATACAAGCAATCCCTTGTTACGGCCCCTCCGATGTGGTTCCATCTTGCTCAACCCGAGTACCTGGCAACCAGGGTTTTCGGGGGGCCTGGGCTCAGGATGATGCTATTGAATGCCAGGTCAATTGTCAACAAAGCCCCCTTGATATGTGAGCTAATCACTGATGAGGGGGCGGACCTGGTATGCATAACTGAGACTTGACTGGGCCAGGAGGGGGAGTAGCCCTCTCCAAGATATGCCCAGACAGGTTCTCAGTATTGCATCATTCATGGCCCCAGGGAAGGGGAGGAGGAGTGGCTATTATAACGCACCGGAATCTGCATCCTCGTGGGATCCCTGCCCCAGAGATTGTTAGGTGTGAGACGCTCCTTCTGAAGTTGGACTTAGGGGTTCAGGTGGGCCTTTTGTTAGCATACCTGCCTCCCAGCTACGTTACTAAGGCCCTGCCTGAGCTGCTTGAGGCAATAGCTAGCCTGGCGGTGGAGTTCCCCAGGCTGATGGTGCTGGGGGACTTCAACCTGCCTTCAGCTGGCAAAACTTCTGGTGCAGCTCAGGAGTTCATGGATTCCATGACAACCATGGACCTGACCCAAGTAATCCAGAGTCCGACTCATGAGGGAGGTTACATGCTTGACCTAGTGTTTCTTCGGGGCAGTGGAAAGATGATCTGAAATTAGGGGATATAGTCACCACCCTGTTGTCGTGGTCAGATCATTTCCTATTGAGGTTGGATTTCACAGCCCCACTCCTCCCCCGCAGGGAGGCAGGACTGACTAGGTGGTTCCACCCCAGGCGCCTAATGGAGCCGAAGCCAGAGTTCCCCAGAGGGAACTTGGGGAAATACCTGAATCCCTGGTACACAATTCGTCTGAGTCCCTGGTGGCTACCTGGAACACCGCAGCATCAGGGGCATTATTTATTTATTTATTTATTTATTTTGTTATTCTTATATGCCGCCCAACTCCCGGAGGACTCAGGGCGGCGTACAACAAAGAAAAATACAAGAATAATCAAAATTTCATATAATTAAAAACAGTACAAAATTTAAAAAACAGTATAAAAACAACAACATCCATTCAGCAACATACATACTTGGGGGGTAAGCTCGAGTGGATTAAGCTGTCCCCCCCACCTGCAGGAAGAGCCATGTCTTAACGGTCTTTCGGAAGGCCAGCAGAGTGGGGATGGTTTAGATCGGATTGCGCCTTTGCGACCTCTCCATGGCAGTGGATCCCGGAAAGCTCCCTGGTTTACCGAGGAGCTTCGGGAGATGAAACGCCACAAGAGATGTCTGGAGCGACGCTGGAGAGCCAGTAAAACCGAATCCGACTGAACACTTCTAAGAAATTGTATTAAGTCTTCTCTAGTGGCGATAGGGGTGGCAAAACAATCTCATTTTTCTGCTCTTATTGCATCCGCAGACTCGTGCCCAGCCGCCTTGTTTAGGGTGAGTCGCGCCTTCCTTGCCAAAGGGGGGAGCAAGGAACACTTACAAGGTAGAGCTAAGGAATTCACGCAGTTTCTGACGGATAAAGTCGCTCAGATCTGGTCAAATCTGGACTCCGGCTGGACAGAGTCCATTGAGTTGACAGGGGCAAGTCTTAGTCCAGCGTTGTGGGAGGAGTTTGAGCCTGTCTCTCCTGATGACGTGGACAAGGCCATGGGTGTGATGAGCTCTTCCACCTGTTTATTGGATCCGTGCCCCTCCTAGCTGGTTTCGGCCAGCAGAGGTGGCATGTGGCTGGATCCAGGTGGTGGTCAACGCTTCTTTTACGGAGGGATCCATACCGCAGCCTTTAAAGGTTGCGGGGGTGAGACCCCTCCTTAAGAAGCCTTCCCTGGATCCAGTGGATTTGAAGAACTTTCGTCTGGTCTCCAACTTACCTTTTATAGGTAAAGTTGTGGAGAAGGTGGTAGCTTTTCAGCTTCTTCGGCTATTGGAGGAAACTGATCATCCAGATTCCTATCAGTCGGGTTTCAGGCGTGGCTACAGTACAGAAACTGCCTTGGTCGCCCTGATGGATGATCTCTGGTGAGCCCGTGATTGGGGAAATTCCTCCATCCTGGTGCTACTTGACCTCTCAGCGGCTTTCGATACCATCGACCATGGTATCCTTCTGCATCGTCTCGGCGAGTTGGGAGTGGGAGGCACCGTTTTATGGTGGTTCTTCTCTTATCTCACCGACAGGATGCAGTAGGTGTTAGCAGGAGGGCAGAGGTCATCTCCTAGGCCCCTGAAATGTGGGCTGCCTAAGGGTTCAGTCCTCTCGCCCATCCTGTTTAAAATTTACATGAAACTGCTGGGGGAGATCATCCATCGACATGGGGTGAGTTTTCAACAGTACGCTGATGACACCCAGCTGTACATCACCACCCTGTCTCAATTTAGGGAGGCAGTCGATGTAATGTGCCGATGTCTGGATGATGTTAGGATCTGGATGGGGAGAAACAGACTCAAACTCAACCCCGACAAGACTGAGTGGTTCTCGATATTGCCTCCTAAGGACCATGTCAACTGTCCCTCCTTGGTTCTTGAGGGAGAAAAATTAACTCCCTCAGAACGGGTTCGCAATTTGGGAGTTCTCCTAGATCCACAGCTAAAATTAGACCAACATCTTACAGCTGTGGCTGGGGGGGGGCTTTTGCACAGGTTCGCCTGGTGCACCAATTGCGACCATACTTGGAGAAGGAGGCTCTGGACTTCCGGGGGTGGCGCCATGGTGGAGCGAAGCTGAGAAGCAAACCACTGCAACTCAGCTCAACTTTCTCCGACTAGTTTGCTTGAAACCCGCAGCGTGGAGCCTTGAAGGGGCTAGTGTGAGGAAGGGGAACATCGTGCGAGGACGGGAGGAGGTGCAAACCCTCGCTGAAGCAGATGGAAACCCTGTAGCTAGACGGAGAAGAAACCAACAGTTCTTGCTGGTCCAAAGGTATGGCGGCCCAAGCATACAGCGAGGAAGGAAAAAATAGAGAAACAGCAATATATTGACAAAATTATCTGAACTATCTAAATTAAAGTGGATTACAATTTTTCCTGGAGAGAACTCCTATTGAAATATGGACGATTGGCACTACCAAAGGAGAAGTGAGTCTCCAAAAAGGACCAAGCGGCACCTTAGCGGAACGGAGCGAAAGGCGAAATAAAATCAGCTACGGATTGTTTAAAGGGGACACATTGGAGTTGAAAGAACTGTTAAAGAAAGAAATAGCTGATGGCAAAAAGGAAATTTTCGTTACATTTATATCAAACACTCCTAAAACATCTTGGAATTTAAAGACATTGACTTACGACTTTGAGCTAAGGGAAAGGAGGGGGGAAAGAGACAAAGCTTTCTCTTGGAATGCAGACATTTTGAATGGACAGTGAAATTGAAGCAGAAGAGAGATGACCTCCTTTAAAACATATTTGTAAGATATATAGAGCCTACTATATTGATTAAATAGAAAAATATTTTAAAATTAAAAATTCTATATATATTTACAGTCCTATATATATTAAGTTGTAATTAGTAGTATTTTGATATTTAGATAATTGATTGTTACTGTTATTGTACTATATAAGAAGTAAGACTATCTATGTGCTGATAATACTTTAATTTGAATGACTGAATTGAAATATCCATTATTGAAGAGACTAAGTTGTTAATAATTTGAAATACTAGTAAATTAAAATTATTGCTTAATTAATTAATAATTATTAAAATTACCACTGAAAATATTTTTGATCTATATACTGAGTAGATTAGTTTATAGCAATCTTAGTAGTCTCTTAATTAAAATATATTAAGTAGAATATTTAAGTTTAAATGATTAAAAATTAACTTTCCTTTCCTATCTCCTTCTCTCAAACTACGATATACTATTCTTTACGTTAGAGATATAAGATACAATAGAAGCATAATATACCTTTCTTCTCCTTTCTTTCTTTCTCTTCTCCTGTTTTCTTTTTTTAAATTATTATTATTGATCTTTAGTTACAATAATTTAGACTGCGAAATTTTAAAATAAGAATAGTAAAATATAATAGAAAACAGTAAGGATAAGAAAAGAAATTTATGAAAGTGTGGAATAATTTGTTTAGCAGAATAAATATGTCAACATCAACAACAGTGACCAAAACGATTAAAAAAACAACTCCTGCAACGCCCTCATCAACAGGACAAAAGCTTATTACAGAAATGGCATCCATAGAGAAACAAGGACAAACACCCTCATTATATACTATGCAGGACACTTTAGATAAAAATCCAAGAATTCATGATGACACAACAAGAAACAATGATTAAAACGCAGCAAACAATGTTTTATAATCATGAAGAGACAAAAGAAAACTTTGAAGAGGTCAAGGGGAATATTTGAAAATTGGATAATAGAATGGAAGTCATTCAGGAAGTGGTTGCTAAACATGAACAAAAAATTAAGATTATAGAGGAAAAAACTGAATTAACTAACAAAAAAATGGAAGAAACAAAGGAAACATTAAGGGCAAAAAACAAGGAATTGGAAGAGGTCATTGCACATCTCGAGTTAGAGAAATCAGCATTTTATTTGAGATTTCAAAATATACCAGAAGTAAAAGAGGAGGATTTATTTGGATTGGTAGTAGAGATATTGTCCGAAGCCCTTCAGATAGAAAAAGAAGAATTAAATAGACATATTGATGAGGTCTATAGAGTACAAACAAATTTTGCAAAAAGACACAAACTCCCTAGGGCAGTGCATGTACGATTTACTAAGAAAGCACTACATGATATATATATAAAACCACAAGAACTGAACGAATACTTTATAAAGAAAGAGAAATTAATGTACTAAAACAAATTCCAAAACGAATAAGAGAAAAGAGAAGGGACCTCCAATACTTCACAGCAAAATTAATAAGACAGGAAATACCCTTCAAATGTTTGATTCCTGAAGGAATTTTACTCATATGGAAAGGGGAAAAAATAAGGATAGAAACGATGGAAGAAGCAGATCAATTTATTGAACGACACTTAGAAAAAGATGGAGAAAGTAGTGTGGAGGGAGAAGGGCAAAGTCAGGAAGAAAAAGAAATAGTAGAAGATATAGAATGGATGAAAAAACAAGAGAGAGAAGGAGATAGGATGACAATGTCAAAAGAAATAAGAAGTACGATAGTAACAAGAGCAACGAGTAGACAATAAAATGCAAAATCAAATCAAAATATTCTCTGTAAACATAAATGGAATTAACTCACCAATAAAAAGAAGGCAAATATTTAATAGACTACAAAAACAAGAATCAGATATTACATGTATTCAGGAGGTACATATAAAGAAAGAAGAATACAAAATATTAGAACAACCCAAAATAGGTAAACTTTTCATATCGTTAGCTAAGTCAAAAAAAAGAGGAATAGCATTATATATAAAAAATCGGCTAAGTCCTAAGCAAATATATGCAGATATGGAAGGAAGAATACTTATAGTAGAAATTACTCTCGATAAAATAAAAATATTACTTGTGGTCACTTATGCCCCAAATAGCGGACAAAAAGAATATTATGCAAAACTATATCAACAAATTATTAAATTAGAGAGAGAAAATATATGTATAATTGGAGACTTCAATGCAGTGGTAGATGCTAAAAAAGGATTATAAATCAGGAAGTAAGAAAAATTACGAAAGAAGAATACTACCAAAAATCTTTTTTGATATGGCTAATGAACTTAAAATAAGAGATGTATGGAGGGAAAGACACCCGAAACAAAATCAATTTACATATTTCTCAAGTCCACAGAAATCTTGGTCCAGACTTGATATGATCTGGACCAATATAGAACTAAACACAAAAATAGAAAAAGTAGAAATTGAACCAAATACATGGGCAGACCATAATCCTTTATCAATTGTAATAAGAGGGACAAAAAAGGGAAGAAAAAGATGGATGATGAATCAGAAGATAATAAAAGAAAAAAAATTTAAACAATATATGGAGAAAGAATTAGCTTTCTTCTTAAAAGAAAATTGGAATAAAGATACAACCGCTCAAAATATATGGGATACTATGAAAGCTTATATTAGAGGACTAACCATCGCCTATACTAGTAAAAGAAATAAGAACAAAAACAAACAAATCAATGAATTACAAAATAAGATAGGGGAATTAGAACGTAAACAGGAGACACCACAAAATGATGAAATTAAAGAAGAAAAGGAATTAATTAAACATAAAATAAATCTAATATCCCAAGAGGAAATAGCATTAAAAATTAAGACAACTGAACAAAATTACTTTGAACATGCCAATAAACCAGGCAGATGGCTGGCCTACAAATTAAGAAAAGAAAAAGAAAAGAAATCTATACAACAATTAGAAGATCCAAAAGGGAGAATGCAATTCACAATAGAAAACAAAAGAAAAAGAAAATAGCAAGAGAATATTTCAGTGAGTTATATAGTAAGGATAATATACAACAAAAAGATATACAAGACTATTTACAACACTCTAACATTTCACAAATACCAGATATTATAAAAGATATAATGGACGAAGAAATAACATCAATAGAGATAGAGCAATTTAGAACCAAAAAAATAACAAAACTCCTGGACCTGATGGAATCCCAGCAGAATATTATAAAGAACTACAAACAATTCTGAAAAATATATTACTAACAACATATAATGAAGTTTAACTAAAGGGGAAATACCAGACTCATGGACAGAGGCACTGATAACCATAATTCCAAAAGACGCTACAATGAAACATAAGATCCAGAATTACAGGCCAATCTCGCTGTTGAAATCTGATTACAAAATTTTTGCTTCAATAGTGGCCGAAAGATTGAAAAAAACACTTACTGAAATCATACACCCGGATCAAAATGGTTTTTTACCGAATAGATACATAAAAAACAACTTAAGAACAGTTCTGAACATTCTGGAATATTATGAGACACACCCAGGGGAATCCGTGGCACTCAATATTCTTAGATGCCCAAAAAGCATTTGATAATCTAAATTGGGATTTCATAACAAATCAATTAATTAAAATGAATATCGGAGAAAAATATATAAGAACAATTAAAACAATATACTCAAAGCAGACTGCAAAAATTATCATTAACAGAGAAATGACTGATAGTTTTAATATAGAAAAAGGAGTTAGACAAGGTTGTCCATTGTCCCCCCTACTATTCATTTTATCATTAGAATCATTATTACAGAGGGTAAGGGAAAATAATGAAATAAAAGGACTTAAGATAAGAGAACAAGAATACAAACTACAGGCATTCGCTGACAATTTGATTTTTAATATAGAAGAACCATTAGAAGTAGGACCAATTCTATTAAAAGAAATAAACAAATTTGGAAAAGTAGCTGGTCTAAAAATTAATAAACAGAACTAAAATAATAACTAAAAACTTGACGGCTATACAAAATAAAAAATTAGAAGAGAAATTGGAAATGCAAATTGTAAAGAAAGTAAAATATTTAGGAATAAATTTATCAGCGAAGTGCACTACAATTAAAGACAAAGTGACCAGATTTTTTTATTTTTAAGCGGGACGGGGGGGGCCGCCTGGGCGCCGCCATTTGTTTTGCCCTCTGCGCATGCGCAGAACGCTGTGCATGTGCAGAGGGCAAAACAGCAAATGTCGGCGTCCAGGTGAGGTGGGGTGGGGGGGAGGCGGGAGGGCGCTTGGATGCTTGGAGCAGGTAAGCTGCCGGCTGCCTCCTTTCCCCGTCTCCCGCCTCCCGTTTGTTGCTTGCCAGCCCGGCCGAAGGGGAGGCGGGAGGCGAGGAAAGGAGGCAGCCGGCAGCTTACCTGCTCCAAGCATCCAAGCGCCGCGGTCTCCCGGTCGCCAGCCCGGCCCCTTTCCTCGCCTCCCGCCTCCCCTTCTGCCGGGCTGGCAAGCAACGAATGGGAGGCGGGAGACGGGAAAGGAGGCAGCCGGCAGCTTACCTGCTCCAAGCATCCAAGCGCCGTGGTCTCCCGGTCGCCCGCCCAGCCCCAGGGCAACGGCGGCAGCGAGGCGACGGGGGGAAGAAAGGGGAGGGGGACGAGGAAGGGCTGTTTGCGCCGCTCGTAAACTCAAAGCAGCGACGGCTCCTCGTCCCTCACCCCTCCCAACAGCAGCGGCACCTCCGAGGGCAGGGCGAGGGATGGGGCGGGGGAAGGAGAGGAGGAGCAGCCTCCCTTCCCCCTCCCCCCAGCTTCCAGCCGCTGCCGGAGGAGTCAACAACGCGGGACGCCCGCCCGCCGCCAACGCCGCCCACGGCCGGCCCGAGCTGAGAGGCCTGCTGCCTTTCAGGCCGATTTTTTGAAAGAATGCCCTAGTCGAGCATTCGTTCAAAAAAATCGGGACTTTTTAGAGGACGGGCGGGACGCGGGACAAATGATGAAAAAGCGGGTCTGTCCCGCCAAAATCGGGACGTCTGGTCACCTTAATTAAAGAAGATAATTATACGGAATTACTAAAGCAAATTGAAAAGAAATTAGAGAAATGGAATAAACTACAAATTTCCCTTATTGACAGAATTGCAGCAATTAAAATGACTATATTACCACAAATCCTGTATCTCTTCCAAACTGTACCAATTAAATTAGAGAAAAAATATTTTGAACAGTTAAATAAAATATTAGTTAAATTCGTATGGGTAGGGAAGAAACCCAGAATTAAATTAAAATATTTACAAGAGAATAGAAACCAGGGGGGCATTGGACTACCAGATTTTGAATTGTATTATCAAGCAGCTGTTTTAGCATGGTTAAAAGACTGGATACAGATTAAAAATAGACGACTATTGATATTTGAGGGATATGACCTACACTTAGGCTGGCACGGATTCCTCTGGGATGATAAACACAAAACTCACTCATACTTTAGAAGACATAAAATCAGAAATTCATTACTTGGAATTTGGCTTAAAATTAAAAAACATCACTATACAAAAATACCAATCTGGTTTTCTGGTATGGAAGCCATCACGCACCCTAATACAACAAATTTGAATAAAATGGTCACCTATGAAGAAATATTAGAGGAAGGAGGAGCCTTAAAATCTATACAAAAATTAGAACAAGAAGGAATTAGAATAGATTGGTGGCCATACTTCCAAATTAAAAATAGATTAGAAAGTGACAAGAGAAACTATGGAATACAAAGAGAAAAATTAGAATTGGATAAAATCTTATTGGGCCAAGAAAAGAAAACAATAACCAAAATATATAAAGTCTTGCTAAAATATAAAATGCAAAAAGAAACAATGAAAGGAAATATGATTAGTTGGACTAAAAATTTCGGACATAATATACATTTGAATCAATGGGAAAAAATTTGGAACCAAAATTACAAAATGACCAAATCAGTTTCTAACAAAGAAAATCTTTACAAATTATATTATAGATGGCACCTTCCTCCAGCGAGATTGGCCAAAATGTATAAAAACTCGACACCTAATTGTTGGAAATGCCAATATAAAATAGGATCTTACTATCATATGTGGTGGACCTGTCCAAAAATAAAAAACTTTTGGCATATAATTAAAACCTGGCTAACAGAAATTACTAAACAAGAAATAGATATAAAACCAGAAACATTTCTGCTGGGAATCATCAATCAGAAAATGGAGAAGAAACACCATTATATTATGTTGCACATACTACCTGCAGCAAGAATAACTATTGCACAACATTAGAAACAGAATGATGTCCCAAATGAAAATACTGCAATTAGGAAAATTTTGGAATGTGCAGAGTCAGATAAACTGACAATGGAACTAAAAGGAAAGGAGGACTCTGAGTACTATGAAATTTGGAATACATTTTATGATTGGTACGAAAAATGAACACAAATATGATTAATATAGGATATACAAATATAACAAATATGAGATTATGTATAACTATATCTGAGAAATACTTGAAAAAATCAGGTTATTATACTGTACACACACACACACACACACACACACACACATATATATATATATATGTATATACATACATACATACATACATACATACATATATATACACATACATACATACATATATATATATTACACTATTAAGAAGAATTTTACTCTTTTTTATCTATCAACATTTATTATATAATATATGTTATGCAAATATTTAAAACACATGAATTAAAAATTATATAGATATAAATTGTCAATATAAAATTGCTGTAAGATAACCATAGAGGTTGAAGTTTACAGCTGTATGTGTTTTTTATGTTTTTTATGTATTTGTTGTTGTTTTTTCCTTTTTGTATGTTTTTTTTAAATGTAAATAACTTAATAAAATTATTTTTTTTAAAAAGGAGAAGGAGGCTCTACTCACAGTCACTCATGCCCTTGTCACCTCCCGATTGAACTACTGTAATGCGCTCTACATGGGGCTACCCTTGAAGAGTATTCGGAGACTGCAACTGGTGCAAAATGCGGCTGCGCGTGCTGTGGTGGGTGTTTCAAGATACACCCACGTAACACCCATACTCCGCCAGCTGCATTGGCTGCCCATTGGTCTCCGGGTACAATTCAAGGTGTTGATCATCATCTTTAAAGCCCTACATGGCTTAGGACCAGGTTACCTCCGGGACCGCATTCTACCTCATGCTTCCCTTCGACCAGTCAGGTCCCACAGAGTGGGTCTCCTCCAGGTCCCATCAACTAAACAATGTTGGCTGGTGGGGCCTTGGGGGAGGGCCTTCTCAGTGGGGGCCCCTGCTCTCTGGAACCAACTCCCCCCAGAGATACGAATTGTCCCCACCTTGCTGGCCTTCCGAAAAGCCATGAAGACATGGCTCTTCCTGCAGGCAGGGTCTTGAGACAACTTCATCTTGGTCTCCACCATGTATGTACGTTTTTGTATGCTTTTTTAAAAAAAAATGTATTTTAAATTGTTTTAAATTAGATTGTTTAGTGGTTCTTCAAATGTTGTACGCCCCCCTGAGTCCCCAGGGAGTAGGGCGGCATATAAGAATCCTAAATAAAATAAAAATAAATAAATAAAAATATAATTGCACTTAACAATGAACTAAAGGGTCACCATCAGTGAGCTGTTGGACAGTATTACTTGGTTTGTTGTATGGATGCTTCGGTGGTTCAGGGTGGGGAATTTGTGGTGGGTGGGGCATGTTTTAGGGATTGTTATGTGTGTTGGGTCTGGTCTTTAGGCGTTATGTGAATTTCGTTGTATGGGTATACTGTGTATATACATACAATGACAATAATAAAGTAATTTTTAAAAAGGTTATTTTTCACAATAGCCTCCCACTGCCTCTGGGAGGCTATTGTAGATTTCAGAAAAGAGAATAGTTTATTCTCTTCCCAAAAGAATCTAGAGTTGGTTTTGCAATGAAACAGAACAATATATAATTTAACTCTGGGAATGAGGGTATTTCTGGAATTTGGTTGGGTTAAACCTAATTCAAAAGACATGCATCTGAGAAACAGTACAGGCTGAATGACTTTTTAAATATCATTCATTCATTCCACTTGTTATACCAGTAGCTACAAATGTTTCTTGCAATTTATAATAAAACTTAATTTACAATAAAACTTTAAATTAAACAGTACTGAAATTAAATAACCCAATTAAAATAAAATTAATAAAAGGATCAATGAATCAACAGTTCAAAGCTTATTAAAATGTATTTTGAGGGCCCTTTCCACAATTAACCATGTAAGGCAGGGTTGGGTTCTAACTTACCTCACTGCCGGTTTGCTTCCTCCCGCGCTGCGTGGGCATGCCTCGTGGGCACGCGCACGCTTTATGCGCGTGCGCATATGCGGTGGCAAAAAATAAAAATAATCTCCCCCCAAAAACCAAAAACAAGATGGTGACTGCATGCACAGTGCCAGAAACTCAGCTTCTGCACATGTGCAAAAGAAAAAAACGCGAAAAAAAATCCAAAAAATAAAAATAAATACATTCTTTTTTAAAAAATCTGAAAAAATTCCCCCCAAAAAGATGGCGGCGCCCACGGACTGGCACCGACCGAACTTGTTCCATGACATCATCATGACATCACCAGCAGGTTGCTACTGGTTTGGGAGAACCGGTATGAACCGGGAGGAACCCACCTCTGATGTTAGGAATGTATTCCAAAAACTGAAGTAGTAACAAGAAAGGTTTCTCACATATTGTTGGCTGTGAACTTGCAGATAATCTCAATAACAAATTGGGAGTCCAGTGGAACACCAAGTGGCCTTATATTGACATTGCAAACTCAGCCCTGTTCCCTTCTGTAATATGCATTGTCTTGTGCATTCAGACTTGTGGGCATCCAGGAACAGAGCAAGCAGAGTGGACACAACAGATTGGCAGTGACACAAGCAGGGAACCATTACATCAGGCAAAACACAGAGGGAATGCTTACAGGCCCTCACTTTTTGAATGCAACTTTTTATGTCGCAAATCACCCTCCCCAACCTTAAACTACAATTGCTACTCAGTCATCGTAAACTTTTTAGTTATAAGACTTTATTTATTTAGAATGCTCTATTGCAGGGGTAGGCAAAGTTGGCTCTTCTATGACTCGTGGACTTCAACTCACAGACTTTCTGAGCCAATCATGCTAGCTCAGGAATTCTGGGAGTTGAAGTCCATGAGTCATAGAAGAGCCAACTTTGCCTACCCCTGCTCTATTGCAAACTGTGTATCTAATTCTTATAGTAATTTTCTGTCCAGCACAAACAGCTATCACTCCATTTTATACACTGCCAATGATACTGAAAAAAGCTGAATGTTACTGCATTGTGAGTTAATAATTCTACCACAGAGCTATTTTTCTGTCAAGCACAAACTTAGAAGAGAAACCGAGTTTGAGAGAAGTTGCACAATTCATGATTGTGCAATGAAAAAAGCCAAGCATTTTAAAATGATTTAATCAGACTTGTCCTTTATAAATCTGTGGCAACTTCTGAAATTACCTTTTAAAAATATTTACAAATCTTATTGTCAGCCCTGCCTCACCTTAGGTGTTTAGGAAAGACCCTTGACTCTATTTTTAGAGAAAAGTTATATTTTTACTAAAGCCAAGTGGTTACAGCATGAGCAAAGCCACATCTAAATATTCCCTTGTAGGCTTCCGACGGTGACGTCACCACACAAAGGAGGAAAAGAACAGGGGTCTGTTCTTGGACTCCGATCGTTCCCGATAGAAAGCCGCTAAAGGCGTTGACGCTTTTGGAGGAAGTATCGATAAGAAAGGGGAACTTCCAAGGACTTTGGGGATGAAACGCAATCCCCCCAAAAGTTGAGGAAACCCCCCTTATTTCTGCCGGGAAAGAGGTCTGCAACTTTCGGCAGACTAAAGTGGTGACAGCTGTACAGCAGGAAGACGAAGAGGGAGACAATATTCCATTCAAAACCAAGTGAAAGTCCAAAAAGAAGGAAACCTAAACCGTATGAAAGAGGAGAAGCAAAAATCGAGTCTCAACAGTGAGAGGCAGATTTTGCCCAAAGGAAAGTGGTGCTTATTTGAAGAAGAGCAAAGATAGAAGTTTTTTAGAGTGACGCTGCAAGATAAGTATACATGGAAACATCTTGAAATCAAATGTGATATTAACTTTTAAGGGAAAAGTTGAATCTATTTTACGAAGGAGTAAACTTTTTACTTTCGGACTGTGAAACTGACACTGTGTGAGTGTACAAGAGGGACGGAAACTGTTGCACGAAGTGAGTGAAAGTGATTACTAGTCAGACATTTTGAATAGCCCAATGAAAGTTAAATATTCACTGTGGTCCTGAGAGAAGCTGAGTGGATGGTGAGATTTGGATTGTGGCTCCTCAGAAAGGGATTGTGAATTTTGACAAATAAATCTAAACTTGACTTAATTTAATGTAATTTAATTTAATTAAAAGTTCTTATAGGCCGCCCAATCCCATAGGCCTCAGGGCGGCGTACAATAGGATTATAATACTTGAGGATTATAATACAAGGAAGACTTGTGATTACTTTGGATACTATAATCCCGACACAAAAAACATTTTGAGATAGACTTTCAGAGCGAAGAATCATAGGAAACTTAACGGCGGGACGCCATGAAAGATTTAAAGTCCTTTGCTTTTCTTGTATTACCAGTCAGTTTTTGATGATTCTGTTTAAAATCGAATCGTGAGTTCTAGGATCTCTGGAAATTAGACATTGTTAACAAATTGCAACGGATCGAGGGACGGAAAGAGTATAAGTGAACTGGCAGTGGGATGAGTAAAGACGAAAAGGCCGGTGACTAGTTCCTGGAGAAAGGAAAAGAACTCTTTTGACTATCTTTGTCTCTGGATTACTAAAGAAACATTATATTCTATTTGCAACATTGTAACACAAGGGGATATTTTAAGATCTGATATTGGCTCTGAACTTTAAGGTGGAAAATAACTCTATAGAATACTATATCATATTATTATCATATTACTGATATTATACCATAATTTGCAAATAGAAATTAAATGCATTAAAAAATACATTAATACTCACACACTGTATAACCTATAAAGTATCTGCCATAGTAACAATGTACTTTGACCTGAACCACTGAAATAATGTATGTAACTATATGATATTGATTCAAACTGATACTTGATATTTGATACTTGCAAAATAACTAACAATAGCATAATAATCAATAAGCAGGGATTATTTTATGTTTATATATATATATATATATATATATATATATATATATATATGTATGTATGTATGTATGTATGTATGTATGTATGTATGTATGTATGTATGTATGTATGTATGTATGTGTATGTATATGTATATGTATATGTATATGTGTGTGTGTGTGTGTGTACACACACACACACACACACACACACACACATATATATATATATATATATAGAGAGAGAGATATTACAAAGGAAATATTATTTCTAGAAGTTATTAAGTATTAGTAATAGTAATTTCAAAATAACTTAAACTAGAAAGTTCATTACTCTATGCTATTTTGGAAAAGTATTTTCTCAGGGGGAAAACCTGTTAATATGACAACTCTCACTAGGACAATGAAAAAAACACTACCTCAGATTACAACTACAACATCGGCACCAAATCTTCAGCAATCAATTGATAGCATGCTGGGAGCTGAAAAGTCTAGCTCAACCCAGAGCCTCCAGAACATAGAAGCAATGTTTCAGGCATTGCAAGAATCTATGGATAAACCCAATAAACCATTGCAAAAAATCATGTGGAAACAAAGAAGAACCAAGAAGAGATGAGACAGGACTTTGGAGAAGTGAAAAGTGATATAAAGAAAATGGACGATAGAAATGGTACTATAGAAATTACCCAAAATCAGCAAAGAATAACAACGGCTGAAACAAAGATACAACACTTGGATAAGAAAGTTGAAACTTTGGAGCAGAAAAATATTACTCAAAACAGAGAATTAACTGATGTAATTACCTATCTGGAGATGGACAAGGCAGCTTTCTACTTGAGATTTCAAGACATAACAGAAGAAAAAGATGAAGATCTTGGGAAAAAAATGTCTGAAATCTTAGCTGAGGTGACGCAAAGAGACAAACAAGAGATACTTAGGGATATAGACGAGGTGTATAGGGTCTATACTAACTATACCCGTCAGCAACACTTACCCAAAGAAGTCCATATTCAATTTACCAAGAAAGTTGTAAGGGATGAGATTTATAGGAAAATGCGGAATGAGACAATAACATATAATGGAAAGGAAATACAAACTCTAAAGCAGATTCCACAAAGAGTAAGGGATCAGAGGAAAGCCTATCAATCTTTAATGACACAATTAACTAGAGAGAGTGTTATGTTCAGATGGCTAGTACCAGAAGGGATTCTCATATCCTGGAGAGATAAAAAATTCCAAATTGATTCAATAGAAAAGGCCCGAGAATTTTATGATCATTACCTTTCAGTGGAGGGAGAGCAGGAAAGCAGGGACGAAGTGCAGAGTAGAAGTCAAGAAGAAGTACAAATAGGAGTGAATGAAGTAGAGATTGAAGAGAGAAAGAGACAAGAAAGAGAACAAAAAGAGATAGAAGGAGCTAGAGGGAAAGTACAGAGAGAGACAAGGAACACCAGGAAACAGAGACTAAGTCACAAGTAAGAAAGAAAATGGAAGACTAAATTAAACTGATTTCTTTAAATAGCAATGGATTAAATTTACAAATTAAAAGAAGTAGACATTTACAAGATTCCAAAGGTTAAAAACAGATATAGTCACTACACAAGAAGTTAATATAATACAATAGTAATACAATTTACTAGCAAATCTAAAATTTGATATTATATCTTATCACTATCTCAGTAAAAGGATAATTTATACCTTAAATAACAATTAAAATGAGGTGGCGCAGTGGTTAAAAGCAGCACCGCAGTTCAGCAGTTCAGCTGTTGAAATCTCACCGGCTCAAGGTTGATTCAGCCTTCCATCCTTCTGAGGTCAGTAAAATGAGGACCCAGATTGTTGGGGAAAATATGCTGAACTCTGTAAACCGCTTAGAGAGGGCTGTAAAGCACTATGAAGCGGTATATAAGTCTAAGTGCTATTGCTATTATATAGAAACATATACAAAAAATTAATAGAATGGACTTCTATGTATAAAACAGTATTATTTCATTCTTTTTTTAGGATAGATATATGAGGAAATGTAATGATGAATTGAAATATTATTATGTATATACTATATACAAATACTATATGACTGGAAGTGTAAGGATGAACTATTCTGTATATATTATCTCTTTATTATAAGCAGAAAGGAGGGACAAATGAATAAGAAAAATATGTAAATGAATGTGGGATATTTGTCTTATAACCAAAATGTAAAACTTTTCTTAATGTAAAATCCTTAATAAAAATCATTAAAATAAATAAATAAATAAATATTCCCTTGTAAACTCGATGATTTTCCCTTCTCCCAGCCCCCCCCCCTTTGGTCATCTGATCAGTGTCCAATAGTATTCAAATTAGGTGTTTTGGTAACAGTCCTAAAGTTTGGCACCACTTTGGTGAGTGTTTGCATTCCATTCTCATGCTTGTGTCCTTGGATCTCTCAACTGTTTTCTCTGGTTGGCACCTCTGGTTCCTGTCTTTGCACTCCTTGCATTTCCTTCGCTTACTCCCTTTTCCCCTCTTTTATGGCAGGATGCCAACAATGCAAAGCAAAGCTGAAGTGGTGTAATGGCAGATCTGACATTCTGCCCCCCTTGAAAAAATGGTTTAATCCTGAAATAGAAACAAAAGAGAAATGGTTAGAGTGTCTGTTGGTTTCAATTGTGTTTGTCAGAATATTTGTAATGGAATTTCTGAAGCAGTCAGGGAACTTTGATGTGTTGGGCATTGACCCATTTGGTCTCGGAACAGGGAAAGTCTTTGTTGGAATATTCATGACTGGGAGAGCCATGTGATTCAGTTCAGCCAATCAAACACAAGTGTTGATTGAGCATGTCCAGAAACTTACGAAGAAGAAGGGTGTGGTTTAGTCAGTTCACCATTAAAGTTTGCCATGAAAACATCTTGCCATGTGGTCTGTGAAAGAATATGCGGTATTGTAAATCTTTTGTTCTGTTTATAAAGAAGTTATTTGAATCAGCAAAATGCAGTTATCTTGTGAAGCTTCTGATTTATTATGCAACTCTGACAGGTTATGGGCCCAGGAGTCACCGAGAAGTAAAGAAAAACTCCATTGTAATCTAAGCTGATAAGAAACTATCTGTGTTTGTAAACGGAACAGGCAGAGAAGAAAAATAAATCAGGATGGCTGCTGTGGACAGTCCAATCCCGAAATTGGGAAAGAAAAAATTACTTAATTTGGAATGCAAAAATGGAATGTTTTTTGAAAGCAAAAGAATTATGGGACATTGTAGCAGACCCCCCACAAGTGCTTGCTGCAGCAGACCAAAAAAGTGCATGACAAAGCTATGGCTTATCTTCTTTTAAGTCTGCAAGGTGATCAGTTCTTAAATGTAGCTGATTTAAAGTCTGCAAAATAAATATGGCAGAAATTGAAAGCAGTACACGTAAATGTTTCTGCATGTAATGTTGTCCAACTCTCAAGAAAGTTATTCAGAGCGAGTTTGCAGACAGGAGATTCTATGGAAGATCATTTAATGAAAATGCAGTCTAATTTTCTAGAATTGGAGCAACGTGGAGTAAAATTTCCAGAGTCCCAAAAGGTCTTATTAGTGTTAAATAGTTTGAATCAGAGCTGGGAGACTGTATCAGCTATTTTTGAAAGTAAGCCTGAGGCAGATTTGAATTTGGAGGCTTTGAAATCGTGTTTATTGAATGAATATGAGAAAAGGTTTTTCAGCCATGCTGAAGGAAAATTCCACAGGCAGGAGCAGCATGATAATTTCCATTGCAAGCAAGTCTCCAGTAAAATTTTCCACAGGCTGCCTATCTGTAGAATGCCTAGCAACAGCAGAGGTGTCTGCAAAGAAGAGGAGAACAGAGGCAGGAGGGATCAAGTTACTCAGCAGCAAAGGTTCTGCAAGCAAGATAAGAAAGCGTGTTTCATTTGTGGAGAGACTAATCATCTGCAGAAAAGCTGTGCACAGAGAACAAATATGCAAGACAAGAAACATTATTTGCAAGGAGGGCAGATTGCAGTTGCAAAAGTTTGTTATAATAACAATAGAGACAAATGGTTGATTGACAGTGGGGCTAGTCAAACAATGTTAATAATTCTGACTTATTTTCCAGATTTTTCCCAGGAAACCATGAAGAAGTGGCCTTAGCAAATGGTCAAAAGGCTAAAATCATTGGAAGAGGTGATGTGCAAATTCCATATTTGGAATCCAGGTTTACTGCTGTGTTATGTGTACCTGAAATGGAGCATAATTTGTTAAGTGTGTCTAGTTTAGACAAGCAAGGTTATGAAACCACATTTGTAAGTGGGAAGTGTATCATCAAAAGAAATGGGAATGTTTGTGCATGGGGCATAAAAGAGGATAATCTTTATGTATTGCAGGGACAAAAGGTCTATTATTCCCAGTTTAAAAATGTAGCAGAACACGATTCGTGTGTTCATCTTCTGCACAGACGACTTGGTCATACTAATTTTAAAGTTGTTCAGAAAATGAAAGAATTTGCAGAAGGATTAGATTTGAAGGGATGTAAGGCATATTTGGATTGGCAGTATGTAAAGCATCAAAGTCCAAAGCATTCCCAGTGAGCAAGTTTAGCGCAAGACAAACTACAAGAGCTCTAGAACTGGTGCATGCTGATTTAATTGGACCTATGCAAGCCAGTTTGGGAGGAGCAAAGTATGCACTGGTCATTGTAGATGACTACAACAGGTTTGGGTTTTGCTACTTAACTTAAGAGTAAAACAGAGTGCTACAGCAATTTAAGCAATGGTTAAGCTTTGTAAAAAGAAGGTACAAACAACAGGTCTGTCAGTTGCAAACTGACAGAGGTTCTGAATTTATGTCAACAAATTGAGACAATTGGGAATAAGACACAGACGCACAAATCCTTACACACCAGGAGAGAACGGAGTGGCTGAAAGGAGGAATGGTGTTTTGCAAACAATGAAAGACTCATTACTGGAGGATTCTGGTATGAGCCGGTCATATTGGGGTGAAGCCATACTGACTGCCAATTATTTAGTAAATAGGCTGTGGAGTTCATCCATAAATAATACTCCATATGCAATGCTATATGGGAGAAAGCCCTCTCTAGCACATTTAAAAATATTCGGAAGTACTGCATGGGTACATATTCCAAAGGCAATCAGAAGAAAGGGACAAAAAAAGGCTAGAAAGCTCAGATTTGTGGGCTATGAGCCAGGCTCAAAAGGGTATCTGTTTTAGCGATGGAAGTAGGTGTGGAGCTATCATCCAGGATGGGTTGACCACATCACACAACCAATCAGGATTGAGTCTTTTTTTAATATAAATTCTGCCTCTGTCTCTATGATCCAGCTTTTTGATGAAGACGAAGCACAGACTCAAGTGTGGTCACCAATGAACAGTGTATTGGATCTGCGGAAGCAAACCTCCTCTGCACACACTCAAACAATGCAAACACAAGAAGAAAATACAGAAACAACAGAAACCATGCCCACCCCGGGGACCCGCTGACCAAAAACAGGAGGGTCTGGACGATAGCTACGAGAATGGATGTTCAGGTGGGAACAACGTTCCATTCTCCATAGGTGGAGCTATCATCCAGGATGGGATGTGCCAAAGCCAAATGTCCCGCGGGAAGGAAAAGGGCCCCGGAACTAAGGAGGCAGAACCTGTTGCAGGACCCGGCGACCCGGTCAGCCGATGGAAAGGCATAGATTTTATAGTGCCTCACAAAGGAAGACGGAGTCGCCCAGGAGGCGGCCCTACAGATCTCCTCAAAGGAGGCCTGCGTGGACCATGCAACAGATACCACGGCGCTCCGAGTGGAGTGGGCTGTAACTCCAGGAGGACAGGGAACGGCCGCCAATTCATATGCCTTGGAGATGACTGCACGTATCCACCTCCCCACTGTGGCCGAGGAAACCTTGAGACCCATGGAGGAGGGAGAGAAAGGATAGGAATAAGGCCTTGGACTGCCGCCAGTCCGCAGAGTGTTTAAGATAGATGCACAGGGCATGGCGCACATCAAGCCTGTGCCCTTTGTGCTCAAGAGGCCGGGATGTGCAAGGGGAAAAGCTAGGGAGGACAATCTCCTGGGCCCTGTGAAACCAGGAGTTGACCTTCGGGAGGGAAGTGGGGTCCAGTCTGAGGACCACATGATCCATGTGGAACACACAGAGATCTGAACGGGCTGACAGGGCCGCAATTTCAGAAATCCGGTGGACTGAGGTGATGGTGACCAGAAAGGCCACCTTCTGAATCAGATGGCGTAGAGAGGAAGACTGGAGGGGCTCATAAGGAGTGCCAGTGAGCGAGTTCAGGACCGTATGAAGGTCCCAGGTAGGGAACCAGTGAACCATGGGGGGAAGGTTCGCAGAGGCCCCCCGCAGGAGGCACCGGATGAGGGGGTGGTGAGACAAGGAAGGTAGGGAGCCGCAGGCCAGAACGGATGAGAGGGCTGCCACCTACCGCTGGAGAGTGTTGGCCGTCCCGTAAATATCCCAACAACTGGCCCACAGAGAGAGAAGTTGGGGAGCAGTTGGCGCCTTGGCACCAGGAGAAAGTCCTCCAGGTGGCGGAATAAATACGTTCAGTCGACGGCTGCCTGGAGACTAGGATGAGATCAATGGCAGCAGATGGAATTTGCTTGTTGATCAACATACCCCGCTCAACTGCCAAGTGGTCATCTGTAGCCAGTGTGGGTCCGGGTGGAAGATCTCCCCCTGGCTGAGCATGGATGTCCATGCTCAGCCAGTCCAAGGAGGGGAGACCGATAGTATCAGGATATCGGCAAACCAGGGTCTGCAAGACCAGCAGGGGGCCAGAAGAATGACCTTCGCTCCCTCATCCAAGATCTTGCGAAGGACCCTGGGTATCAGCGCCAGAGGAGGGAAGGTGTACAATAGACCCCTCGGCCAGGCACAGTGGAGGGCATCGGTCCCTTCCACCTTGGGGCAGTGGAACCTGGTGAAGAACCGGGGCAATTGGGAGTTCTCCCTGGTAGCGAATAGGTCGACAAGCGGGGTGCCAAACCTGTCAGACAGCTGGCGAAAGAGAGCCGGATGGAGCTGCCACTCCGTCTGGTCTATCAGGGAATGGCTCAACCAGTCTGCCTGAATGTTGGCCTCCCCCGAGATGTGCTCCGCCACAATGGAGAGTAGGTGTTTCTCTGCCCAACTGCCCAGGTTTTTGGCCGCCTCCGAGAAGGCACACGAGTGAGTGCCCCCCAGCCTGTTGATATGTGCCTTGGCCGTGGTGTTGTCGGTGCGGATCAGAATATGCCGTCCCGCTACTAGATGGTGCAAGTCTTGGAGAGCCCAAGAAACTGCTCTGAGTTCGAGGAGGTTGATGGGCAACAAAGCCTCCTGCAGGGAGCAGCTTCCCTGGGCAACCGCTGACTCCGTATGAGCTCTCCAACCTGTCAGACTGGCGTCGGTGGTGAGGACCAGTCTGTGGGGCTCGTGAAAGAGACAGCCAAGGAACAACGCGGGAGATAGCCACCAGCAGAGAGAATGGAGGACGGCTGGGGGCACCAGGACTTTGGCAGGAGAGGAACTCCAACCGGCCTTCTGAAATGGTAAAAGGAACCATTTCAAGTCTCTGGAGTGTAGGCGAGCCCAAGGAGTGATGTTTATCGCTGAAATCAGCTTTCCCAGGAGCATGGAAAGCAGGCACAGGGGAACCCTGCGGAGCTGCAGGACAGAAGACACTAAGTCACGAATGCTGTCGCAACGCTCCTGGGAGAGGAACACCCTACACTGCAGAGAATCGACAATGGCCCCCAGGTGGATAATACAAGTACCTGGAGACAGGTGACTTTTCTCCTTGTTGATGGAGAACCCATGGCATCTCAGGGTGGAGATAGTTACCTGGATGTCATGGACGGCTTGCTCCTGAGAGGGGGCCAGGAGAAGGATATTGTCCAGGTAACAGTGGACAGGAAGCATTCTCAGGTGGGCTGCCAAGACTGCCAGCAGCACCTTAGGGAACACTCTGGGGGCCCAGGGGAGTCCAAAGGGAAGGTCTCTCTACTGGTAGTGGACGCCCCATAGCAGAACCGGAGGTACTGCTGGTGAGAAGGTAGAATAGGGATGTGGAGGTAGGTCTCTGTTAGATCAATTGACGCCAGGAGGTCTCCCCGCCAAACACATGCCAAGATGGACTGAAGTGAGTGCATCCTGAACCGTCTGTATCTAATATGACAGTTCAGCCTTTTTAGGTCCAGGATTGCTCTCCATTCCCCCCCCCGAGGTCTTGGAAAGTACGAACAAAATTGAGTAGAACCCTTGCCCAATTTGATCCTGAGGCACCTGCTGGATAGCTTGAATTTCCAGTAGGTGCTTGATGGCATCACTCATCAGGATTCGTTTGGTGTGATTGTTAGACATTGGGCAGTGAATAAAGAAGCTCGGGGGGGGGAGAGAAATTCAAGGGAGAGGCCAAATTTTACTGTCTCCCAGACCCATGCGTCGGACGTGATCTCCTCCCATCGGTCAGCAAAGAGCGACAAACGCCCGCCGATGGGAGGATCATCCGGCGACTCACTTAGTGCACCAGAATGAGCAACCTCCTCCTCCTCTAAAGGGCCGTCTAGGTTGCCTCCCCCGGAAGGACCTATCCTGGGGATACCTTGCCTAGCTCCATACTGACCTTGGGATTGAGGGTAGGCTGGGGCCGGATCAGATTGTCGGAAGGGGGGTCAGGGGTAGGGCCTTGGCCGGAAGGAGCCCCTACGCTGGTTGAAGGGAAGGACCTTCTTCTTGTCTTTAGTCTCCACTAGGAGAGGATCTAAGGAAACCCCAAAGAGACGACTACCATCAAATGAGGATGTGGCCAGGTGCCATTTAAGGCATATGTCCGCTTGCCACGTTCACAACCAGTGAAGCCTTCGGGCCACGATGGAAGACCCCATGGACCTGGAGGCAAATCGAGCCGACTGAAGGGTAGCATCTGCCGTATTAGCAAGAAGCTGCCAATGTCCTGGTGATGTCCTGGTGAGTTCGAGTCTCAGTAAGTGGTAGGCATGCCTGCAGGTCACGGAGCCAGACCAGCAATGTTCAAGCAAAAAAGGAAGCCTTGACTGCCCAGGCCACAGAGAGGTAGCCCCGCTGGAGAGTCTGCTCTGTTTTCTTGTCCTCGGGTTTCAGAAGGTTGGAGGAATCTTCTGGCATGGTGGGAGAGGGGAAGAGTGCGAGTACTGGGGTGTCCACGGGCAGCACTAGGAGGGCGGGTGCTAGCTCCGAGCCAATATTGAAATAAAGTCTGTCATTGGCAGATGGGATGGGCCCCGTAGAGGGAGCTGACCATTGATTATGCACCGCCTCAAAAAAAGGGGGGGGAATGGAACTACCTGGGCTTCTGGTGCATGTTCATGTTCTGAAAACAAGGGGTCTATCTGGGAGGTCGCTCCCTGGGGAGCAGGTTCAGTAGGTTCAGTAGAACCCCAGTTGGACGCATTGCGTGCCTTTAAAAGGAGAGATTTAAATAAACTAGGATGGAACAAGCCAGAGGTGGGAGGAGGGTCAGGAGCTAGGACTTCATTCTCAGACAACTCCAAGTCCAGGCCGGCCTCCTCCTCAGATGGTCTGGAATGGGAATCTATCGCCTGATCCCATTGGGGAAAGGGAGCCCAGGCTTGGCCATCATAATCAGCTTGGTAGTCCAGGCCAAGTCTGGGAACAGGCCTAACCGACTGCGTGGCAGGAGCAGAAGGATTCAACTGCTGCAGACATTCAGCTATCCCCTGCTTGACCGCCTCTTGGATGACCGCCTGAACAGTGGGGTCCTGGAGGCAAGCCGGAGAAGACTGACGCAGGCCGGCAGCAGTGGGGGTGAAGGTAGCAGAGGGAGCGATGGCTGCTTTTATAGTAATCTGTTCCCTCAGGCTGGATTGCGCCCCCTGGCCCCAGATATCTGAATCAGCGAGGGGCATGTCCCCTGCATCCAGGGACCCTGTCTCTCCGAGATCCCCCACCTTAACCGATGCATTGGAAGAAGGAGAAGTACAACCTCCCTGCGAGGTAGGCTCTCCAGAGGCCTTGCCACAGATTCTCTGCAAGGCTTTGTCTCTGCGGCACTCATCCCTGATGGAAGCCTTGGAGGCCTTAGACTTTGCCTCACAACCCTTGGCTCGCTTGCCATCTAAACGCCTCCCTGACACGCTAGGTGTGCTAGGTCCCTGGTCTGCCGAGGTTGCTGTTGTTGAGGCGGACACATCAGACAGGCCTTGAAGCTGATCGGAAGAGCAGGCAGCCATAAGTGCGAGACACCTGGGGAATGATAGAGAGCACAGTGAGCCTGTTAAATAGATCGTTGGATTTTGGCGCCAAACAAAATGGCGGCCGCGGCAGAAACCAGTATTTAAAATGGTGGCCGTGGCTTCAGCTACCCCCCAATGATTTTTTGGGCCTGAAATCCCAGCTGGGCCCTTATTTAACAGCCCGCTGATAGCTGGGGGTGTGTGTGGCTGTGATCGCTGCAGCGCTCTATGCGACGCTGTTTTTGTAGCGCTGGCCGAGGGCCATTCTGCAATACAAGTACCTGGAGACTTTTCTCCTTGTTGATGGACCCGCACAGGGAGCGTTCTCAGGTGGGCTGCCAAGACCGTCAGCAGCACCTTAGTGAACACTCTGGGGGCCCAGGAGAGTCCAAAGGGAAGGGCTCTGTACTGGTAGCAGAACCGGAGGTACTGCTGGTGAGAAGGTAGAATAGGGATGTGGAGGTATGAAAACATGGCATATGGTGAAAAGATGGCCAACTGAGGACACGCCCAGGGAATTATCCCTGAGGGGTTTCCCCTGGAATGTAGCATCTTCAACTTACCAACCAGGGCTGATAAAAAAGAAAGAAAAGTCAGGATTGATAAGAAGAGAAACAAAGTGAAAAGCAAACAACATCTGAAAGGCCGTCTTTTTGTTTTTTCTTTTCTATCTACTTGTTTTCTGGTGGCTAGGGAGTAACTGGTGAGCCTTTTGAAATTTCTCAAAGAGGTGTAGAATAACAGGAATTGCCCTTGAAACCAAACCCCTGATTTTGTGAATTAATGAGACATGGGAAAATTTGGTGGGCCATTCTGGATTACAAATACTATTTGATGGAATATTTTACGAGGCGAAAGAAGAAAAACTAAACAAGACCTACAAATTTGAATAATTCAGAGAGAGAAAAACGACAGACTTTGCGGACTACAAATACTGTGGATTTTGAGGAACAGTTCAGGGACTGAGATAATTCTAATATTGGCTTTTTGATGTTTTTGGGCACTTGGGACACTGGGACCTGGATGGATTGCTGAATAACTTTTAGCCCACTAAAATAAAGCAAAATGTTACAACAAGGAAGAACAAATATATCCTAAACAGAAATACTATTAATGCTTCAAGATATCCAGGAAGCTATGATAAGGAACTATAGGGAGATGATGGAACTGATGCATGATACGGATGTGAGATCAGGAAATCTCCACCAAATGATAATGAAAAATGAACAAAAAGTGCAGACAATAGAGGGATAGAGGAAAATTCAGAAGGAGTAGAGGAAAGAATAGAGGAGATAAATCAACAAATGATACAAGTAGATAAAGATACAGAAGAGATAGTAAAAATTCTTAAAATAGAGCAGGTAGATTATTACTTTATTACTTTTTTATTTTTTATTTTTGCTATATAAAGAAAGAGCAACAGTTTATTATTTATTTATTTTATTTGCTGTTCTTATATGCCGCCCTACTCCCTGGGGATCCAGGGCAGCGTACAACAGAGTACAAGAACAATATAAAAAACAGTAGCAAAAATAATAAGTGATTTAAAACATTTGATTAATTAAAAGATTAAAAAGTCAAAAAACACATTCACACCTGGGGGAGACATAAGATGTTCATTGGTCACATCACCCCGCCTGCAGGAAGAGCCATGTCTCAATAGCTTTCCGGAAGGCCAGCAAGGTAGGGATAGATTGGATCTCTGGGAGTAGTTGGTTCCAGAGAACCGGAGCCCCCACAGAGAAGGCTCTCCCCCTTGGTCCTGCCAACCGACATTGTTTGGCTGAAGGGACCTAGAGGAGACCAACTCTGTGGGACCTAATTGGTCATAGGGATGTATGAGGTAGGATGCGGTCCCGGAGATAACATAGTCCTAAGCTATGTAGGGCTTTAAATATGATAATCAACACCTTGAATTGCACCCAGAAACCAATGGGCAACCAATGCAGCTGGTGGAGAATGGGTGTTATATGGGTGTATCTGGGGACACCCACCACAGCTCGCGCAGCCGCATTTTGCACCAATTGCAGTCTCGGAATACTTTTCAAGGGTAGCCCCATGTAGAGCGTGTTACAGTAGTCCAAACAAGAGGTGACAAGGGCATGAGTGACCGTGAGTAAAGCCTCGTTCTCCAAACATGGTCACAATTGGTGCACCAGGCGAACCTGTGCAAAGGCGCCCCTAGCCACAGCCGTAAGATGTTGGTCTAATTTTAGCTGTGGATCTAGGAGCACCTCCAAATTGCAAACCTGGTCTGAGGGAGATAGTTTGTCTCCCCCGAAGACCAAGGAGGGACAATTGGTATAATCCTTAGGAGGCAGCATCCACAGCCACTCAGTCTTGTCAGGGTTGAGCTTGAGCCTGTTCCTTCCCATCCAGATCCTAACATCATCCAGGCAACGGCACATCACATCCACTGCCTCCCTGAATTGCGACGGGGTGGAGATGTACAGCTGGGTGTCATCAGCGTACTGTTGAAAACTCACCCCATGTCGATGAATGATCTTCCCCAACGGTTTCATGTAAATGTTAAACAGGATGGGCGAGAGGACCGAACTCTAAGGGACCCCACAAGTCAGGGGTCTAGGAGACGACCTCTGCCCTCCTGTCAACACCGACTATCAGCGAGGTAGGAGAACCACTGCAACACGGTGCCTCCCACTCCCAGCCCGCCGAGTCGGTGCAGAAGGATACCATGGTCGATGGTATCAAAAGCCGCTGAGAGGTCAAGTAGCACCAGGATGGAAGAGTAACCCCCATCCTGGGCTCGCCAGAGATCATCCATCAGGGCGACCAAGGCAGTTTCCATGCTGTAGCCCCACCTGAAACCTGATTGAAAGGAATCCAGATAATCAGTTTCCTCCAATAGCTGAAGAAGCTGAAGAGCCACCACCTTCTCAATAACTTTACCCAAAAAAGGCAAGTTGGAGACAGGACGAACGTTCTTCAGGTCCGCTGGATCTAGGGAAGGCCTCTTAAGGAGGGGTCTCACCACCGGAACCTTTAAGGGCTGAAGTACGGATCCCTCCTCAAGAGAAACGTTGATCACTGCCTGGATCCAGCTATGTGAAACCTCCCTGCTGGAAGGACACGGGTCCAATAAACAGGTGGAAGAGCTCATCGCTCCCACGGCCTTGTCCACATCATCAGGAGTTACTGGCTCAAAACTCATCCCATAAAACCGGACTAAGACTCGCCCCTGTCAACTCAACTGGCTCTGTTCAGGCAGAGTCCAGGTTTGACTGGATCTGAGCGACTTTATCCATCAGAAACTGTGCAAATTCCTCAGCTCTGCCCTGCAAGTGTTCCTCGCCACCCCCTTTTGCAAGGAGGTGGCGTGTCACCCTAAACAAGGCGGCTGGGCGAGAGTCTGTGGATGCAATAAGAGCGGAAAAATGTAAACGTTTTGCTGCCCCTATTGCCACTAGGTAAGACTTAATAAAAGTTCTTAGTAGTGTTTGGTCAGATTCTGCCTTACTGGCTCTCCAGCATCGCTCCAGACATCTCTTGTGGCGTTTCATCTCCCGGAGCTCCTCGGTAAACCAGGGAGCTTTCCGGGATCCACTGCCATGGAGAGGTCGCAAAGGTGCAATCCGATCTAAAGCCCCTGATGCCGCGTTGTTCCAGGCAGCCACCCGGGACTCAGACAAATTGTGGACTAGGGTTTCAGGTATCTCCCCAAGTTCCCTCTGGAATCCTTCCGGCTCCATTAGGCTCCTGGGGCAGAACCACCTAATTGGTCCCGCCTCCCTGTGGGAGAGGAGTGGGGCTCTGAAATCCAACCTCAATAGGAAATGATTTGACCACGACAACGGGGAGATGACTATATCCCCTAACTTCAGATCATCTTTCCACTGCCACGAGAGAAATACTAGGTCAAGCATGTGACCTCCCTCATGAGTCGGACCCTGGATTACTTGGGTCAGATCCATGGTTGTCATGGTATCCATGAACTCCTGGGCCGCATCCAAGGTTTTGCCGGCCGAAGGCAGGTTGAAGTCCCCCAGCACCATAAGCCTGGGGAACTCCACCACCAAGCCCGCTACCGCCTCGAGCAGCCCAGGCAGGGCCTTAGTAACACAGCTGGGAGGCAGGTACACTAACAAAAGGCCCACCTGAACCCCTAAGTCCAACTTCAGAAGAGAGTCTCACACCCGACAATCTCCGGGGCAGGGCTCCTACGAGGATGCAGATTCTGGTGCACTTTAATAGCCATTCCTCTCCCCCTTCCCTGGGTTCGTGGCTGATGCAGAACTGAGAACCCGTCTGGGCATACCTCAGTGAGGGCAACCCCCCTTCCTGGCCCAGCCAGGTCTCAGTTATGCATGCCAGGTCCACCCCCTCGTCCGTGATTAAATCACGGACGAGGGGGGCTTTGTTGACAATTGACCTGTTTCAATGTCTATATAAACAGTGTGTTGTCTGGTTACAGTTAGTTTGAGCAATGATCATCATTGTAATAGTCATAATGTTCATTAGTAGTGGTCATATAATAACAGTGTTTTCTCATCATAATATTAATACTTATTAATTGTTAATACTAATTCATAATAATAAACATATCGTAATAAGCCCTCATAGTAAAATTAGTCCTTCCCTTATAATTTTAAATGTTCTAACTTCTGTTTCTGTTAGTTAACCATTGATAAAACAAATCCCATATTTCAAAATGGGATTACTCTTGTCCATGAAAAGTATAGTTATAAATATTTTCTTTGCTAGTAGGCAAATTCACAAATCAGAAATCATGAAAACAAGAAGTGGCCATATATTGTTTGCCTCTGATGACTTTGCAGCCTTGGAAATACCAAAAGTATTAAAAGTTGTTGGAAATGGTCTTTATGGAAACTAATAATTTATTATCATAAAATAAAATAAAATAAAAAAGATTTCAAAAATAAATGTGGAAACTATCCAAGCAATTTGGAATAGTGAATTAGTGTATCATACCTATCAATCAGAGATTCCAAGTTTTAAACAACAGATGTTTCCAACCCAGTTTGTTCAGCAAAAACTGGATTAAATAGAATTCCCATACAATTTACCAGTTCTGTGGTTCTATAATCTCTATTCTTCCCATTTATTTCCCATATTATAATGCATTGATATAGAAAGAACTGAGATTTTGATCAGCAACACATCTCTGTTATATTCTCATTCTATCTCTTGTTTCTCATTTAGTATTTTGTTGTTGACTCCCTTGATCTTCCCTCTGATCGCTCATTTGCTCTCTCTGTCAATTTAATGAGCACAAAGGCATTTTCAGCCTGCTCAATCTGGTTTAATGATAAAGTACCAGGTGGAGTAGATTTGGACAAGAATATTTGTCTCAACAGCAGACTGTTTGACTGAGTGAGCAAATGGGTCAGTTTGGTCACCTTCTTCTCCTCTATGTTGAAATATATTCTATGTTTTTAAATTATAATAATTAGTTATACTATAAATTTACAGCTATAAAGAAACATTTGAAGATGTTTATGCACTGTCAAATCATCAGAAGATCTCCCATTCTTCAACTTCCCTTGTCCTTTAAAAATCCCTGCTGCTCAGCTCATAGTCATACACTATTTGGTGAAGACTCAGGTTTAAGGAAATTAATATGTTACTGTACTATCACAAAGATCTTGACCATGACAGAGTTATTCAATATGTGGATAGATGTGGTTTTTTTTAAAGAAATACAGGCTTTATCAGTATTTTTATCAATATTTTTCAGGTCACTCCAGAATCTGGAGAGCCATATAGTATAAGAAAATAAGTAGGTCTCCAGATTCCCCAAGTGTTATTATGCAGTAGTACTAGTAGAATTATTAATATTGCTGCATTGTCTAATAGAATGAAATTTCCATGATAAAAATATTATGCAATTATGATAAGCTTAATTCAGGAAATATTTTGAGGAAAATTCAAAGACCATCAATTACTAGGAGAAAACAATGCATTTTGAATAGAAATAATAGCCATATTAATTAGCATTGCTAGGCTATAAATGAAAAACACTGACCTGATTGTGGGAGATATCATGTCAGTATTCAATATATCATTTATGTAGATTAGGTGTAGATTGCCATTTCTGTTCATTGATTTGTGATTAGAAATAGCAGCTTTTCGGGGATAAAATGTATTTGGGATCAATATATTTCCTACAAAATCTACATGTTGTAGTTAAGCTTTACATTTCAGATAATCAATGTTATAGCAGGAAAAAACTCAAAATAAAAACTCAAAATGCAAATCAAAACAGCATGAAGCTTTGATATAAATAACAGCTCAATCTACAAGCTATAAAAATATAGATTTTTATAAAGTATTTGTAGGTCGCTTCTTAAGGATTTGTAAAAAGAATTGCCACCATATATAACTTATATATATATATAAGATGGGCAGCCATACTGTGTAATATTTCCAAATAAATAATTTTTTATTATATTTTATGCTGTTTTACTTTAAATTAAATCACAGCAATCTTCTACATAGCAACTTAAATAAGAATGATTTTTCATTCCTTTCAACACTATAAACATTCAACTGCCAATACATTCAACTGCCTCAGTACAACTCAGTTGCATTTTTTTGTTTTTTCCTCACCTTCCTCAGCTTCTCTCCCTGCTAACAGATGAAATGAGACAGCTCTAAAGGAGGAGCTTGGAGATGAGAGGCATCTCAAAACTTCTCTGTTGCTGACATTACTTTTCCAAGGCAAACACTGGGTAGCTAGGACTGTACTCTAGTAACTAAGGTATGTTAGATGGTGTTTTTTTTTCCTTCCTTGGGCTTTATCAAGATTAACCAAGATTTTCGGTTGTGTCAGTATTAATTTGGTTTACATCCTGCATAATAATCTTTAATAGCCTCTTGTATGAACATTTTTGGTAGACCTTCTAGATAAAAGTCATATAGGCTTTTTCTATGGCTTTGTATAGTTAACTTTAAAATAAATCTAGATAATAAGGATAAAGCAATGTTTAAATAATGTTTGGATTACAGTATTCTTTCTGTTACCACAGAGAGATTAAAAACAAAACTAATGCAATAAGCTTTTTTAACATTTTCAGAAATAAATTATTTTATACCTTGTTATTAGAAAAATGGTATAATGAATAATATTCCAACATATTCTGCAGGAAGGAAAAACAATAAATACCTAAACCTGAATTGGAATATTATGTAGTTTCTTTAGTAAACATGCAATTAAATATTGAAGAAGAAAAAATAAGTCTAATAAAGCCACTAATACAGAACTGTAAATAAACATATAAATGAACTTACTTTAATCTTCAATGTTTTGAATGTGAATATTCATGGTCAGCTTAGCAAAAATAATATCCATGTCATTTTTTTTATTTTTTATTTTTTGCTGTGTTCAGGCTGTATTTTTCATTAAGCAACCAGCACAGCCAATAATACTATCAGGGAAGAGCCAGTAATAATGTGTGGGTTGTTTTTCTGAAAGCTATGTCAGGAGATTAGCTTTCAGATAAATGATGGAAACATACATTTGCCTTCCTAAATATGAGTTGTTCTGTCAAGACTGACTAATGATGCATAAATTCAACAATTTGTTTTTTATATAAGGATATAATCTACTTGGATCTTTACTGTCAAAAATGATGTGCTGATTCACTTGTTAATATTAAATGACCTTCTCATTTAATGGGATGGTTTTTATAAATAAATTTGGGAACAACTTACCTTATTAAAATTCAAATCCTGTAAGGATGAAAATTCTATTTTTAATTCTGGATGTTCTCTTAAATTAATGCATTTATACAGAGGAAATGTGCAGACTCATTACTAGCTCATGGCCTGACCTAGGATGGATAACAAAGTATTGTAATTGTATGAAAATATATAATAAACAATTAAGTTGTTATTAAATCACCTTTGAGTTAAAGATATGATGCAGGACTGAACATGCTGAACTTTACTACTACAGCATGATCTGTATTACTAGAATGATTTAAGTTAGTTGAAGTATCAATGACAATCTCCTTTTCATTTAGAAATAGGATGTGTTTTGATCTACTCTAAAGCACTGTAATATGGATTTGCTGTAAAAATATTTCTCCATCATTTGAAATGCAGTTGTTCTGTTGAAATGTCTATACAAATATATTTTGTTCTTTCAGAAACATACAGGCTTCTCTTAATTCCCTCTTCTTCCCTTCCTATATATTCAAGTGTGCTGTCTACCTTTTAATTTTATTAAGTGTGCTGTGTGTTAAAATTTATTTATTGTTTAAGAAATCATTTTCAAAAACTATACTGGCTATGTTTGTTGGCTTTTTAACAAAGGCTAGCCAATTAAGATAAGATTTTTCCAGAAACCAGCAGAACACTTCTTAAAATGAGAAACTGTATATTGGATTTAAATGGATTACATGTAACTAGTAAAAGTAGTTTTATTACCCTAATGGTGCAAGTCTGTAAAGCTCCAATGATAGAAGTGAAATATATGCAGTGCATGATATTAGTCAAAAACTGGAGACAGTGAAATCACTTTCAAGTATTCAAAAAACTCTAATATATTACCCAGCTACAGATTAGCTACTAAATCTATAACATATAAAATGCTGGGACAGAAAAGGTATCTCTTTCCTGCTTCAGTTTTTCTAAGGAAAAAAAATCTACTGTTGTTATGGAAATACTGGTTATAAATCTTTTCACATTTATAGTAAATGAAATATTAACTTCGCTGCAGCAGATATTTGTTCCATAGAGTAATTTTTCCAGATGTGCTAAGGTTTTAAAATGGCTTCTGTATTGGAAATGGTTGCTAGCCAAGTATAGGTTGTTGATATGCCACAGATGTGGAACACCTGTGCAAGCTGGCACATAATTATGTTAGATCAAGTATAAGTGGAGAATTCATATTGATAGCATCCACCTACACTAGTAATTAGGTTGTAAACATGGTGCAGAACGATATTAAATAAGAGATTTCAGACTTGTTTTGAATGTGTATCAGAGATATTGAGAAAAAAGAGACACTATTGGTAATGAAGGATGAACATGAAACAGAAGTCACTCTCAAATCCATATTTAATATTATAAAACTTTCAACTGAATAATTGATATGCTTTTATGGTATCAGGAGCCCACATGGCAGCCACGCCACTTCTTCTTCTGGCACTGGCGTGGCACCGGAGCAGGAGGCCGAGCAACGTGCCGATGCTATGGCCACAAGCATCGGCAGGTGGGGATGGAGCTGCCCCACACGCCCTGCACTATCTTACCTCAGGGCCCCCTCAGCCAGGCCATCCATGCCCCAACAACTGCCTCACCTCGTGGCCACTGCACCAGCACATCACTCGTGTGCTGCGTGGATGCCAGAAGAAGAATGGGGCCAGTGCCGTGAGGCAAGGCATGTGTTGGGGTGTGGATGGCCTGGCTGCAGGGGTCCTGAGGCAAGCCAGTGCAGGGTGCGTGGGGCAGCTCCACCTCCCACCTTGTGGTGGCGGCACTCAAAAGAAATAAGATATCCCCCCCAAATAAACCCTAGTGCTTATTTGGGGGCCCAAAGAAAATAAGACTGGGTCTTATTTTCAGGGAAACACAGTAGTAAGAAGTATGAATCTACTTTTCTTCTTAAAGGTAAAGGTAAAGGTTCCCCTCGCACAAATGTGCTAGTCGTTCCCGACTCTAGAGGGTGGTACTCATCTCTGTTTCTAAGCCGAAGAGCCAGAACTGTCAGATGACAATTCTGTGGTCATGTGGCCGGCATGACTAAACGCCAAAGGCACATGGAACGCTGTTACCTTCCCACCAAGGTGGTCCCTATTTTTCTACTTGCATTTTTACATGCTTTCGAACTGCTAGGTTGGCAGAAGCTGGGGAGGTATCATTACTCTGGATTTCACAGACATCATGAAAGGCAGAAACAATGGTATCCTGGAGAGCTCAAGAAGTCTTTATTCCAGTATCTCTCGGAGCATGGATCTATCATACAGTGAAAGTGTAAGTGATCAATAAAACTAGTTCTATGAAAATAATATTCATAAAATCCCTCCAGACACACTCGCCAATGTTAAATGTAATTACCATGTGGAGAGAAAATATATACATATAGTACTATGCAAATATTTTAAACATTTGTGCAAAAATGCGGTAGATTAAGAATGCTTTCAGAAATAAAAGTGTTAATTGTTTATTTTTATCAATTAATAAAATGGAAAGTAAATGAACAAAAGAGAAATCCAAATCCAAGCAATATTTGGAGCTTTAAACTCTTAGAATGCTGCAGTAAAATATCTTCCTGTAATTAAAAACGGGACTGAGTCTACTGCTTTGACAATGTTAGATGAACACTATAGTATACTAGTTCTCTAAGCAGTCCAAGAAAGGGAAGAAAGAAAAATGATGGGTTTTGCCGAAGTACTAAAAGATAGAAAAAACACAGCAAACGAACTGGTCCTCATCAATTCAATTTATACAATATTAGTTTGAAAATGGTCATCCACTAAGTTTAAATAAACCAGAGAGCCAATTTGGTGAAGTTGGTTAAGATGCTGTGATTTCTAGTCTTGCCTTAGACACAAAGCCAACTAGATTATCTTGGGCTAGTCATTTCTCTCAGACCACTTCCAAAAAAACACAAGAAAAGTACAGGGATTTGTCCAGGCAGTCTCCAAGAAGCAGACAAGACTGAACAGAAGATGGGGGGGGGGGGTATACAACATTTTAATACATTGAGGCTTGTTATGCAATCATATACAGTAATGATTGTTGAATGCTTTTTAAAAGTAAAAAATAATGTAATAATTGCTTAGCATAATGTATACTTCTAAAGGAAGATTATTAAGCTACTAATTATTTTTTACTTGTGTACACCTGGGTTTCACTAAGGCTTTTAAATCTTACTTCCAAAGGATTTGGCACACTTTGTTCAAGAGAACTTTAAGAAGAGAGAGTGTGTATTTTTCACTAAAGATGCCAAGTCCAAGTAAGTAAATATTTTTATGTCATATAGATATTATAGAGTTTCAGAGAAGTGGCACTGAAACTTCTCTTCTTTGAAATGGAATACAGAATCACCAAGTACAGGTAGTCCTCGACTTACGACCACAATTGACTCTAAAATTTCTGTTGTGAAGTAAAACATTTGTTAAGTGAGTTTTGTCCCATTTTATGACCTTTCTTGCCACAGTTGTTAAGTGAATCACTCCAGTGGATAAGCTACTAACTCAGTTTTTAAATCTGGCTTCCCCATTGACTTTGCTTGTCAGGAGTGTGCAAAATGGGATTACGTGACCTTGGGACACAGCAACTGTCATAAATATGAACCAATTGCCAAGCATCTGAATTTTGATCATGTGATCATAGGGATGCTGCAAAGGTCATAACTGTGAAAAACGGCATAAGTCACATTTTTCAGTGCCGTTGTAACTTTGAATGGTCGCTAAATGAACTGTTGTAAGTCATGGACTACATGTATACATCAAGGCAAGAGGAGCATATTGAGGCAGATTTGCTATCCTTCAGGCCTCATCCTCATTGAGTCAAACACCTTGATTGAATGCCATTGCTTTGTACACCCTGCATTTTATTGCTTCTGCAAGTTTTAATTTATTCTTACTCCTGGCCTCAAAAAACATAGCTGCATTTTGAGTCAAATGTGAATTGCTTTCAGTGAGGGACTTAAAAGGTTCAATATGAACCTTCAATTTGAACTGATTAAATTTCATGGATGAAAATGCCAGTCCAAGATTATATGCCTGTTCAAATATATTGTAACCTTTTTTTTTGCAAGTTTGGTTAAATGAATTGTTCTTTTCTTTTCTTTTAAAATATTGTGTAAAGCTCTAAAAGCCACTAACTTACTCTCTTAGTCATTCAAGAGTCTCACAATGGAAGTGTTCAAGTAGAGACTAAGGTTCAACCTATCAGGGATACTTTCAATTTAGATTCCTGCTATAAGAAGAGTATTGGCCTAGATTGTCTAAGATTTTATGTTGACATTGGATTGTTAAAGATGGGAATTATTTTTACTGCTGTACAATTCATAATAGAAGTTTAATGTTAAAATATTGCATTTTTCCCCTAAGTGTTTGAAAGCTAAACAAAATGTTTACTAATTTGTTTATTACACCCTTGCAAAAAATCAAACTCCTTCTGATTAAAGGTTTTTACATATGAATATGTTTATAGTGACAACCAATGTAAATGTGGATATTTGAAATCACAACACGTAGAAGAGATGCAGATTAACCATAATGAGAAATGGAATTATAAAAAACATACCAAAGAATTCCCAACTGATGCTTTTGGAGACATTAAATTTGAAAATTTGGGTAAGGCAGGAAAGGTAAGTTAATCTTTTGTGTTTTCTTTTTATATCAGCCTTCGAATGATACAATTTTAAGAGATATTGGATTGAGACTGTATGCACACACTGTAAACATAAGCAACCTTTTTATTTATTTATTTATTCAATTTCTGTAGCCGCCCAAAGCCAAGTAACGGGGCCCTTAATACATTCTGAGCCCCAAACCTGGGTTTTAAATTTTAAGCCAAGTTTTAATGCTTTGCAAAAAGCCAGCAGGGTCCAAGGGGGGAATAATCTATAAGGTGGGGCTACAGAAGCTACTTTCCACCAGTCAACATTCTTTGGCTGACAGGATCTGCAGCATGCCCAATCTATTGGATCATCTTGGACAGGTAGAAACTCTCAGTAAAATTACAAATACAATTAAAATATTCTCTTGCAAAAATTACCAAGATTCTTGGAGATTTCTTTTTTCTCATTCTTTTTGAAGCTCTCTCAGTCACATGGTTCGCTTAGCAACAATTTTGCTGGAATCAAGTGGGCGCTAAATGAGGACAGACTGTATATAAAAAAAAGATATTGGAATGTCCATTCAAAATATGGTAGTATGAAAAAAATCCAAATTAGAAGAGCTGTTAAACATTTATTTTTCCTTCCTATTAAGATGTTATAAAGGGGCACAAGGAAACGTATGCATGGATTAAGAACTTGTAAAATAAAATTCCGTGTTATATAAAATCTGCATAACAAGGGATTTTCATAACAGAAGTAAAGGATAGTGTAAATGGGAAGTCACTGACAAAATAAGACATATCTACTTTGAATGAATTGGGGACTTTTCCCATTGTAACAATTGTTTTTATTTCTTAGTACATTCGTCTGTCATGTGACACAGACTCTGAAACCCTCTATGACCTAATGACACAACACTGGCATCTAAAAACACCCAACCTCATCATCTCTATCACAGGTGGAACAAAAAATTTTGCTTTAAAGCCACGCATACGTAAAATTGTCAACCGGTTGATTTATATTGCACAGTCTAAAGGTAAAGTAGGCCTTTTTTTTTCTTAAGCTTGGCCTAGCAAAAAATAAATAGGTTTTAATGGGTTAAATATGGAGCAGAAAATAACATGAGGCAGATCATATATGGAGTAAATACTACAGCCTTTAAAAATAAACTGATTTTATTACATTAAAAACTATTTCTGATTAAGCATGCTGAGGTTACTTGCCTAGACTTTTATTAATTATCAAAATAAGTAAAATTTAGTAGGATACAAGTTACTGTTTTAAATATGTTATTTGTCTACTTTGAGTTGTGAAATCCAGACGTAGTAGCTGAATGTACACTGCCTGTCCAAGCCACGGAGGGAATTTATTTGCAAATAGTAAAATATTTAAAGGGTAAAGTTTTATCAATATATCTGTTAGAGTTCCAAGTAACAGACCCAAAGCAATCAAAATTCTGAGGCCTACAGTTTCCCCAAAGTATGAATTTATTAGGAATGTCATATTGGCACAGCTGGTGAAAACTCAATGCTGAAGGACCCGGAGTTTTCCCCACCCAAATCAAAACCCCAGGTTCTTGCCCCCAGATCACAAGTCCTTCACATGGCCCAATCAGCTCTGGCTGGCTGTTGTCCATTCCACTCCAACACCTGGTAGAGCATCCTTGGCTCCCATGGGAAAGAATGTTATTTTGGCTATACAATCCCCCCCAGCTATCTCTATCTCCCCCCTCACATCCCCACAGCTTCAACAGGCCTGGCTATGGCCCTGAAAATGCTCCCAAAATGGCTTCAGGGCTGAGAGAGAAAAATCAAAGGGAGGTTAATCCCCATCCCCATCAACCTCCCCTCCCCCCCCCCGGTGGTCCTTTGGGCTTATGAGGGTGATTGTCATGAAACTGATTGATCAACCTGTCAGCTTTCACATCCCAACTTTTGACCCAAGTGGCCGCGGCGAGGGGATATCCCTTCCAGTGGACTAGGTATTGTAAGTGGCCCCGATGCAGATGCAAGTCCAAATTCTTTTTTTTATCTCATAATGGGTCTCTCCTTGTACTACAATGGGATTTGGGGCTGCCCAGTCTACCGGCCTTAGCTGGGAGCCTACAGCCGGCTTTAACAGGCTGCTACAGAACATTGGATGCACTTTTCCTAGCAAGGCGTCTTAGCTGAACATACAGGGTTTATCACTTTCACTATTGGGAATGGCCCTATGAACTTCGGACCCAGTTTCTTGTTTGGTGACTTCAATTTTAGATACTTTGTTGACAAGTATACTTTGTCTCTGACATGGAAAGGAGGGTGGGAGGAGTGGCGTTTGTTGGCTTGCTTTTTATAGCATTTCGTGCTTCTACTAAAGCTTGCTTTGTGTTTTCCCACCCCTGTCTTAACAAGTCCATCCACTCGTTCAAGGACATGGAGGAGGGTGGTTCCCTAAATAACTCAGGCATAGGGACAAACTTCATGCCACTGGTGACCTGGAAAGGGGTTAGACCAGTGCTACTATGCACCACATTATTATAGGCTACCTCTGTGAAAGGCTGCAAGTTTGCCCAGGTGGATTGTTGGTAGTCTACGTAACACCTCAGGTACTGATCTACCATGGCATTCATTCGTTCCACTGCTCCATTCGGGCTCGGATGAAATGCCGAGCTGAGCCCCTGGGTAGACCCAGTGGTGGGAGTCAAATAATTTAACAACTGGTTCTCTGCCCTAATGACTGGCTGGGTGGGTGTGGCTGGGTGGGCGCGGCTGGGTGGTCATGTGACTGGGTGGTCATGTGACTGGGTGGGCGTGGCCAACTCAACATCACTTCTTTGCCCTAATGACTGTTTTAAATATAAAAAAGATATACCAAAATATACTTTATTATTTCATGCATTTAATACTTAAATAAGAACTATAAAAAGGGTACACAAAACTAGATTTTGTTATAAGAAAGAGTTTTAAAATATTAATGAAAAACTATTAGATAATACCTGACAACTGTTATGTAAGATATTTTAAAATTGCTTTTTGACTGGTGTCCTCACATACAATTTTCTTCAGTTTTACTCAAGCATCATCGGCTGTTTGATGTACTCTTAACCAGTTTTTGACTGTAGGAATAGGTTCTCATTCTTGTAGAGGTAGGCCAATTAGACTAATAGTCATTAGGTTTGTTATATTGGAAACAGGCGACTTCTATTCTCTGAACATATGATGTTCATTTGTGGAAAACCCCTTTCTTCCTTAGCTTACAGCAATTGTTCTGATAATATCTTTAGCTTTTTGAATACTGTCAGGAATTGCATATTTCTGGGAATTTTTAAAAACATTTTTTACAAAATCTTGATAATTGTTAATATTAATTCGGTAATTAAAAATGTCATTAAATACAAGCAATTGTTCTTCAGCTGCTTTCTATGGAACTACTACTTCTTCAATATTCCAGTAAGCTGGCTCCAAAAAATTGAGAAATTGTAATTTATTCATGTCTTGAAATTGGCTACCTGTTTTTAAATGTTCACAATCCATTAGTCTTTTATTCAAATTTGTTATGATGCTTTCTAAAAGTATTTCCCAAGGAAGCCCAACAAATTGATGATTTTCTACAAATTTTATATTTTTGAATGTTTCTGAAGTAATTAATCAACTTTTTTTCGTATGCACCCTTTTTCTTTCTAAGCATTTCAAATGCTTTAATTGATCTTATCACAAGTTTTTCAGACTTTATGATGTCTACATTTCTTGCTTACAGTGCATTTGAGAGAAGAGAAATTTCATTTAGAATATCAATCATCAATGCCAAATCAGTTATAAAATATATATTTTCAAGATGGGCAGCCATACCTAAGTACTTTTGATTTGAATGAAAATAATGATGTAGCACTGAATAAGCATGCCACACAGCTAGGGTTGATCTTAAACTACAGGCAGCCCATCTTGGTCCCAAAACTCTACCAATCTTTATAATTTCAATTCCAAATTCTTCGGATATTTTGGTAAATTCAGTTTGATTCTTATTGGATTGATGAAAAATAGTATATATCTTATCAATAAATATTTTAAAATGATTTACTTGCTTTATTTCCTTCATTGAATCATCTAAAACAAGTTGGAGGTTATGGTTTAAGCCAGGGGTATCAAACTCGATTTCATTGAAGGCCGTATCAGGGTTGTGTTTGACCTCGGGGGGGGATGGAGTGGGTGTGACCAGGGTGGATGTGGCCAGCTCGATGTCACTCATGTTGGGGGCACCTGTGGCTGCCTGAGTGCTCTGCCAGAGAAAATGAGCTCCTGAGCTCTGTTTTCAGCTGCAATGGCCTCCTCCAACCCTCTGCCAGTGAAAATGGAGCTTGGAAGGACCTGTGTTCAGCCCTCCCAAGCTCTGTTTTTGTGGCAGAGGCCCCGCAGGCCAGTCCTTTGCTATTTCTAGGGTGGCCCCGCGGGCCAGATCTAAGCACCCCATGGGCCGGATCTGGCCCCTGGGCCTTGAGTTTGACACCCCTGGTTTAAGCAGTGCCATATTATGATATTTGGAAAAAAATTTGCTATTCTAGTGCTCACTCCAGATTTTCTCCCAAGCATAACGCTGCCACCATCAGAGCAAAATCCTATTAAATTTTTTTCTAGGTACCGTATTTTTCGGAGTATAAGATGCACTGGAGTATAAGACGCACCTTAGTTTTTGGGGAGGAAAATAGGGGGAAACAATCTGCCTACCAGGTATTCATCTGGCTAGCGTCCTTAGTCTGGTCAGCTTCAGCACATTATTTTATCCCCTGGTTAGGACTTAAAAAAACCTTCTTCTGAGAGAGTAACAATGAAAGAGCATGTAAGCCAGTAAGAGCTGGGAAGATCGTTAGCACCTGGTTAGGGCTAGAAAAAAACTTATTCGGAGCAGCTTCAGCACATTATTTTATCCCCTGGTTAGGACTTAAAAAAACCTTCTTTGGAGAGAGTAACAATGAAAGAGCCTGCAAGCTGGGAAGAGCTGGGAAGATAGTTAGCACCTGGTTAGGGCTGGAAAAAAAACTTATTCGGAGCAAGTAGAGTAATGAAAAAAAAATTCTGCAAAGACTTAGGGCTGGAAAAACATTCTTTGGAGAGAGTAACAATGAAAAAGCCTGCAAGGTAAGAGCTGGGAAGATCTATTAGCACCTAGTTAGGGGTGGAAAAAAGCTACATTCGAAGTATAAGACACACCCAAATTTTCAGCCACTTTTAGGGAGGAAAAAGGTGCGTCTTATACTCCGAAAAATACGGTAATTCTTGGTAAACCCAACATTATTTAAACTTTCCATAACTGAAGAACATATTGTCTCTGCATCTTGTTTTTTGAGTTCAACTAGCTCAGGGGTCGGCAAACTTAAATACTCAAAGAGCCATTTGGACCCGTTTCCCACAGAAAAAAACCCGAGAGCCACAAAACCTGAGTAGGCGTGGCCAATTTGACATCACTCACTCCCACCCAGTCACATGACCCCCTAGCCATGCCCACCCAGCCGGTCATTAGGACAGAGAACTGGGAACCACAAAACCCTTTTTTTTCTCTCTCTCTCTCCCCCTCTCTCTTATCTCTCCCTTTCCATCTCTTTATCTCTCTCTCTCTCCATCCATATCGTCTGTCTGTCTGTCTGTCTGTCTGTCTGTCTGTCTGTCTGTCTGTCTGTCTTCTCTCTCTCTCCCTCTCATCTCTCCCTTTCCATCTCTTTATCTCTCTCTCTCCATCCATATCTATCTATCTATCTATCTATCTATCTATCTATCTATCTATCTATCTATCTATCTATCTATCTATCTATCTACCTATCTATCTACCTACCTATCATCTATCTATCTATCTACTCTCTCTCCCTCTCATCTCTCCCTTTCCATCTCTTTATCTCTCTCTCCATCCATATCTACCTATCTACCTATCTATCTATCTACCTATCTATCTTCTCTCTCTCCCTCTCATCTCTCCTTCCTTCCTTCCTTCCTTAACTTCCTAACTTCTTTCTTTCTTTTTCTTTCTTTCTTTCTCTTTCTTTCATCTTCCTTCCTTCCTAACTTCTTTCTTTCTCTCTCTCTCTTTCTTTCTTTCTTTCTTTCTCTTTCTTTCTGTCTTCATTCCTAACTTCTTTCTTTCTGTCTGTCCGTCTTATTTCTTCTTCCTTCCTTCCTTCCTTCCTTCCTTCCTTCCTTCCTTCCTTCCTTCCTTCCTTCCTTCCTTCCTTCCTTCCTTCCTTCCTTTCATCTCTGGTCTTCTTTCCTGGCCTGCCTGCCTGCCTGCCTGCCTGCCTGCCTTCCTTTCTTTCATCTCTGGTCTTCCTTCCTTTCATCTCTGGTCTTCCTTCCTTCCTTCCTTCCCTTTTCTCTTCTTCCCTCTTTCCTAGCGCTCAGCACCGCAAGATCCTTTTTCCCAGGTGAAGAAAAGAGACCCGATGCTACCCTATGTCTCATTCGCCTGCTGGCCGTCAGCTGGCGGCTTAAGGCAAGAGGCAGGCGGGCGGGCGGGAGACGCGGGCAGGAGCTGGTGGCGGCTGCGGTGGGGCCGAGAAAGCGCGCAGCTGAGAGGCATCTCACACGGGGAGGAACCTTTGTCTGGCTCCGCTTCCAGAGCGAGCGAGCGAGTGAGAAGGGAAGCGAAGGGAGGCAAGCAGCCCGCTCTGCCACTCAAGCCAGCTTCCGGCGGCCGCTGGCTTGAGTGGCAGAGCGGGCTGCTTGCCTCCCTTCGCTTCCCTTCTCACTCGCTCGCTCGCTCTGGAAGCGGAGCCAGACGAAGGTTCCTCCCCAAGCGAGATGCCTCTCAGCTGCGCGCTTTCTCGGCCTCACCGCAGCTGCCACCAGCTCCTGCCCGCGTCTCCCACCCGCCCGCCTGCCTCTTGCCTTAAGCCGGAGGAGGAGAAAGGCAGCGATTTAGCCCACCAAGCGCACTCCGCTCAGAGGCTCTCGGACGGGACAGCAGCGCGCGCGGCAGGCAAGCCGGAGGTCGGCGCCGAGCGCCCGAGGCTCTCCAGGCAGTGGAAGGTGACAGCGGGCACCAGCCGAGTCCTCTCACAGGCAGCCGCACTGACCCTGCCTCCGCTGAGGAGGGGGAAAGGGAAGTGCTCCCGCAGAGCGTCCCAACGGTAGGGCAGGAAGTGACTGCGGCCGCGGCAGGTCTGGGGCAGCGCAGCACGCATGCACCACACCCGGCTTCTCCGGCTCGCGCTCTCACAAACACACACGCACACACCCCTTCGCGGGTCCGGGGCCACCTCCCGGCTCACGTTCTCCCTTTCCTCCGATGGGAATCATCGCGCATGATTCAGGCTGGAGGGAGGTGGAATCTCCCGCGATGATTCCCATCGGAGGAAAGTGAGAACATGAGGCAAGGGAAGGGAGGGCGAGGGGCGGGGCATTCAGTGATGGGACAGGGAGCCATGGCAGAGGGCCCAAAGAGCCACGTTTGGCTCGCGAGCCGCAATTTCCGACCCTTGAAATAGCTTAACAAAAATTGTTGGTGAGGTAACTGAATCCTCAACTTTTAAGAAAAGTATCATAACTGGTTTGCAAGATATCGTTGAGGCTTCATCAATAATTAAACGTATTTTCAGATTATTTTCAATAATTTTAGTAAATCATCGTTTTTTAATTTCTTTTGCAATGAAATCAACTATTGTCACTGCAGTTTTACATGAATGCCATCCTATTCCCATATCTAGTCCATTTTTAATTTGCAATTCTATATCATCATCTATGTCTGAAAATGGTTTACATCTTTGTGCCAGGCTGTAAACTGTATTGAATATTCTACAAGTAGTACCTAAATATTTTTCAGTCACCTTATTTATTCCTTTTGTTATTGCATCCTGCTCACATTGTTTTAAGTTCTCTGTGCAAAAGCTTTTGATGAAAAATGTTCTTTCATTTTTTTTCTTAGAGAAGCTTGTTGTGAAGATGGCGACGGAGGCAGACGCCTAGTCCCATTGCTGAAGACGGAGTGTAGGAAAAAGACCCAAAAACCTAGAGTTAGAGATAAGGCAGAAGCTATCAAAATAAGACAATAGACATAAATTAGCTCCAAATATCACATATATCAACATCTAAAGGCTGGGACCAGCTGAACCCATAAAAAAAAGAGAGAGAAGAAAACATCCAACCACGTGGAGCCAGAAATAGCTGGAGGAACGAGGCTCGGCAAGGCTCAAAACTTCAGCAACTTATCTTCCCCAGTGAGAGAAGAAACAGGTATGCGTGACAGGGGGATCTGAATGAAAAGTGGATTGCGGACAAAAGCGAGTTGGTGTTAGAAGAGGGAGGAAAGAAAGAGTCTGGAAGAGAGGATTCCCATAGAAAGAACGGTGTGATCGGAGCAAAGGAGAGATCGGAGACAACAGGAGGTGGATCGATAAAATAATCCTTTACTTTGAAACGGTGGTGATACTGGATGGTGGAGGGAAATAAAGGACAGAAAGAACTTACAGTAACTAAGCAGTTTTAAATGAGCGACATCTTGGAGGAAGGGAGAAAAGCAGCACTTCTGGAAAGAAGGACGGAGGAAAAAAAATTTAAAGGGACCCTGCAACAATAACCTGACTGTGGAGCGTAGAGGGGGGGGGGAAAAGCCCCACTGACTTGTTGTCTTTAAAAAGGTGGAAAAACTGAGCTTAAAGGAAAGAAAAGAATGGTGAAATATAAAGAGGATTTGGAAGGGTGTTATCTAAGCAGCAGAAGGAAGCTGGGGTATATCTACATTGAAAGATTAATAATAATTACAACTTAAATTGAAGAGATATTGTTACTGATTTAATGAACATATTTACATTACATATTTACATATGTACATATTTACATTACATATTAAACTATATATCTATATCAGCTGAATTTTATATATTATAGGTATTATATGCATTAATTACTAATTAATTAACACAAACTAATTAGTGACCATGTCAGGCACAACCCAAAAAAACACCACCACCAAATACCCACAAATGAAAGACATCGAAAACAGCAGCAACCCAAACAACCCCAGCACACAAGGAACAGACTCTATTGTGACCTGCAGAGCATGCTCCATGTACACTCTTATGCCCACAGAACTCCAAAACTACATATGTACCAAATGCAAACTAATCAAATTACTAGAAGAAAAAGTAGATCTAGAGAAAAACCTAAACACCCTCAAACTCAATCAACAAAATGAGAAACCCCAAACCTCACAAAAAGAACATGCACAAAAAGAACATAAAAATGACCAAGCAACTTCCACTATAGCTAACCCCCCAGAGGAAGAAAGCAGATGGACACATGTCACCCACAGAAAAAAACACAAACCAAACACAAAACCACAGTCCAAACCAACCCACCCAGACCCAACCCCACTGACTCTAAGCAACCAATACCAGGGACTTCCAATAGAAGATAACGCACAGACACACAGAAAAGAAACACCAGAAAGAACCCTCAACAAAGCAACACCACCAAACACCACCACAACACAGAAAGAAACTCCCCAAACAACCCCAAGCAAAAAGAAAAGGCGAGTACTGGTAATAGGAGAGTCAATCCTCAGAGGAACCGAACCCGCCATCTGTAGACCAGATAACCAATCCAGAGAGGTATGCTGCCTTCCAGGAGCCAAAATCCTAGACGTAGCAGAGAAAGTAACCAAAATAATAAAACCCACAGACTATTACCCCCTACTATTACTCCATGTAGGAACAAATGACACAAAAAAGAACTTGAAAACAATACAGAACGACTATGAGCAACTAGGCAAGAACGTCAAAAACCTAGGTGCACAAGTAGTCTTCTCATCCATACTACCAACAAGAGGACAACACCCAGCAAGGGAACAAAGAATCCTACAAGTAAACCACTGGTTAAAGGGTTGGTGTCGCCAAAAAAACTTTGGATTCCTAGACCACGGACTGCACTACCTCCAAGATGGACTTTTGGCAAGGGACAGGTTACATCTCACAAAGACTGGGAAGAATGTCCTCGGAAAAAGACTGGCCCAACTTGTCAGGAGGGCTTTAAACTAAAATCGCGAGGGGAGGGTGACCAATCTACAGGATCCCCGGGGCCCAACTCCAAGCATGGACCCAAAGCAAACAAAACAAACAATGAACCAAAAAGGGATGGGGAAGAAAATAAACTCAAACGACAAATAAGAGACAAAGAAAGAACACCCACAACCAGGCACAAAGAACTCAAATGCCTCTACACAAATGCACAAAGCCTAGGGAATAAACAAGGTGAACTTGAAATATTAATGCACGAAGGTACACATGACATAGTCGGAATAACAGAAACTTGGTGGGATGAATCACATGATTGTAACACACAGATAAAAGGATACAAACTCTTCAAAAAAACCAGATCACATAAAAAAGGAGGTGGTGTTGCACTGTATATAAAGGACCACTATGTAGCTAAGAGCTACAAGTAACCAAGGAAGAAAACCCATTAGAATGCATATGGGTCAACATAAAAGAAAAAAAGAACGACACAACAATAGGAGTATACTACAGACCACCAAACCAAACAGAAACAATGGACACCCTTTTTACCAACCAGCTAAAGAACATATGCAAGAAAAACAATATTGTAATAATGGGAGACTTCAACTACCCGGATATCAACTGGAAAACCAACTCAGCACCAAGTGAGAAATCTAACAGATTCTTAACCAGCCTAGCTGACAACTTCATTGTCCAAAAAGTGGAGGAGGGAACTAGAGGGGCAGCCATACTGGATTTAATACTTACAAACAGAGAAGAAACAATAGAAGGAGTTGAAGCTGCAGGAACACTTGGCGAGAGTGACCACGTAATACTAAAATTCACCGTAAAGCAAACACAAATAACTGAACATAACAACACCTATATCCCAGACTTTAAAAAAGCTGACTTCAATAAACTCAGAGAAAACTTGGGGAAGTTCCCTTGGATGAAAGTACTAAAGGGTAAAACAACTCAAGAAGCCTGGGAGATCCTAAAAAACACAATCTTAAAAGCCCAGAACACCACAATACCGATGAGGAAGAAAAACAAGAAATCCAAAAGGAAACCAGCATGGCTAAACAAAGACCACCGATAAACTGAATGAAAAAAAAAGATAAATACAAAAAATGGAAATATGGGCACATAACCAAGGCAGAGTACCAACAGACAGCCAGAATCTGTAAAGAAACAATCAGGACAGCAAAGGCCCAGAATGAACAAAGACTCGCAACAAAAGTCAAAGACAACAAAAAAGCTTCTTCCAACACATAAACAACAAGAAAAAAATCAAAGAAACAGTTGGTCCACTAAAGAGAGAAGATGGCAAAGAAGTAACAGACAACACAGACAAAGCAGAGCTACTGAACACATTCTTCGCATCAGTCTTCACACAAAAGGAAACTGCAGCTCAACTACCCAGCAACACAAATATAAAAAACAGATTTGAAGCAAGACTCAACCTAAGCAAAAATACAGTAAGAGATCACCTATCTGAACTTAACGAATACAAAGCATCAGGACCTGATGGATTACCCCCCAGAGTCCTAAAAGAACTAGCAGAAGTCATCTCGGAACCACTGCACCACATCTTCCACAAATCCTGGAACACAGGGGAACTCCCCGAGGACTGGAAAAGAGCTGATGTGGTCCCCATCTACAAAAAAGGTAAAAAAACAGACCCAGGAAACTACAGACCAATCAGCCTAACATCAATACCTGGGAAAATACTGGAAAAAATAATTAAAAACCAGATCTCACATCATCTAGAAACAAACCAAGTAATAACCAACAGCCAACACGGATTTGTTAAGAACAAGTCATGCCAAACCAACCTCATTTCATTTTTCAGCACTGTGACCAAATTAGTAGACCAGCGAAATGCAGTAGACATCATATACCTGGACTTCAGCAAAGCATTTGACAAAGTAGACCACAACCTACTTCTTCATAAGCTAGAAAAAAGCGGGATAGACAGCTACACAACCAGATGGATTAACAACTGGCTGACCAACCGTACCCAACGAGTAGTCCTCAATGGCTCTGTCCACATGGAGAGAAGTAAGCAGTGGCGTACCACAAGGTTCCGTCCTAGGCCCAGTACTCTTTAATATCTTCATAAATGACCTAGATGAGGGAATAGCAGGAGAACTAACCAAATTTGCAGACAATACCAAGCTGGCGGGAGTAGCAAACACCCCAGAGGACAGACTCAAAATCCAGAGGGACCTTGACAGACTCGAACACTGGGCCCAAACAAATAAAATGAAATTTAACACGGAGAAAAGTAAAATTCTACACCTAGGTAAGAAGAATCAAAAATACACATACAAACTGGGTGAAACCACACTCAATAGCAGCGATTGCAAGAGGGATCTTGGAGTCTTGGTAGACAGCCAACTAAATATGAGCCAGCAGTGTGCAGCAGCAGCGAAAAAGGCCAACGCAGTCCTGAGCTGCATAAATAGAGGGATACAATCAAGGACCAGAGAGGTACTAGTACCACTCTATAAAGCCTTGGTCAGACCACACCTAGAGTACTGCATCCAGTTTTGGTCACCACACTACAAAAAGACATTGAAACCCTAGAGAAAGTGCAGAAGAGAGCAACCAGGATGATAAAAGGTCTGGAAAATAAAACATACAAAGAGCGGTTGCAGGAACTGAGCTTGGCCAGTCTGGCGAAGAGAAGGACCAGGGGTGAGATGATAGCAGTGTTCCAATACTTGAGGGGATGCCACAGAGAGGAGGGGGTCCGGCTGTTCTCTATGGCAGCAGAAAGCCAAACAAGGAATAACGGATGGAAGCTGACCAAGGAAAGATTCAACCTGGAAGTGAGGAGAAACTTTCTGACGGTGAGAGCGATCAACCAGTGGAACAGCTTGCCAGCGGAGGTTGTGAGAGCCCCAACACTTGCGACCTTCAAGAGGAGACTGGACTGCCATCTGTCTCAAATGGTGTAGGAACTCCTGCTTGAGCAGGGGGTTGGACTAGATTACCTACAAGGTCCCTTCCAACTCTAATAATAAATCTAAAAATCTGGAAATATTTCCATTCTTTTGACACATGAACACTTTTTTCTTTTGTTAAGTCATATTTTGCACAATACTTGCAACCTAACTTTTTGTTGGAAATTACCAGTCCCTCATATTTTTCTTTAAAGTTGTTATATTGTTGCAATGTCCAGCAGTCAGGAAGATTATTTTCAATTTTGGAGTTATTGGTTCTTTCAATAATTGACATGCTGCTTTCTCCAAGTTGGAGTGGTTGTGCTTGTGACAGTTTTGGATCATCCAAGGCCAATTCTGTTGTATCTAATTCTGATCTTGGTTTCTTACTGAAGAAATATGTCAAACTCTGTTGCCTTTTCATCCTGTTAAGGGCTACTGCAAAAAAATAAAACAATGTTGTAGTTTGGACTCAATTGTGGTTGTAAATTGAGGCCTGTAGGTAACGGAAGGGATCTCTGTTTTCACCCAACAATGTACAGTCTGTTTGCATCCATTGCTGTGGACTATTTGTAATGTACAAATACAAATTGTCTGAAATGGTATAGGGTTTCCTGCCTGAGTAGGAGGTTGGATTAAAAAACCTCCAAGGTCCCTTCCAAATCTGGGTCTATCACTGGGCTCATTCCTCCCCTTTCCTTATTTTAACAGATTAATAAAGTTGGAAGGGACCTTGTAGGTCATTAGTGCAAACCCCTGCCCAAGCAGGAGACCCTAACACCATTTCTGACAGTTGGCAGTCCAGTCTCTTCTTGAAAGCTTCCAGTGATGAAGCTCCCAAGCTTCTGAAGGCAACTTCTGTTCCATTGGTTGATTGCTCTCAGTATCAGAAAATTTGAAAGGCCTCATCAATCCAGATATGCCCCGTGATTGCTGGCTAGATTCTCTCTCTCTCCCTCCCTCCCTCCATCCCTCCCTCCCTCCCCCCCCTCTCTCTCTCCCCTCCCTCCCTCCCTCTCCCTCTCTCCCCCCTCCCCCCTCCACCCCTCTCTCCTCTCATTCTGATTCTGATTCGCCAGCCAACAAACAGCCAAACTCAGAGTGCAGTGCAGCATGGATCCCTCAGATCAGTATTTTCAAACTTGGCAACATTTGAGACTTCAACTCCAAGAATCCCTCAGTCACCATGCATTTAGATTAACATGATAGTCCTATTTGGCTGGACTCACACATTGTGCAAAGCTTCTTGTGAATTATATTCACAGTTCAAACCCCAAAAAGCTCAAAAACATTTCAGCTGAGCAGCTTGTCAGGTTCCAATTAATGTAACCATCAAAAATCGAACTCCGAGGCATTTCATTTCCTCAAAGAACAAATTTATTTATTTATTTATTCATCTTCGCACAAACTGGTGGAAAGCCAGTACTAAAAGTTCCTGTGATTTCCACCCCACTTAAAGTAAGAGTTTCTCATTTTTCCAAAACAATATGTCACAGAGCCCCAGACTATGACATTGAACATGCGAATAAGTTAACTTCACTCCTTACGTGGGCAGCCTCCAGCCCACACCCTCTCATCTTTCTTGGTGACCTAAATCTACCTCTTATCAAATGGTCCCTCAACGAATGTTCCACAGAACCTATACACTCAACCCTGTACAATGCTGTAACCAATCTGGGGCTGGATCAACTAGTATCCAACAACACTAGACTCAATAACTGCCTTGATCTCATCTTCTGCAACAGTTCTAACTCAATATATGGATTACAAACAAAAGAACCCTTCTCCAACAGTGATCACAGTATGATTGACTTCAATCTCAATATACACCCTTACAAAATCAACAATATGACAAGATCCCCAGTTACAATTTCAAAAAAGCAAACTTTGATCTCATAAACACTGACCTCTCTTCTCTTGATTGGCAAACCCTATTCATGGACTGCAACACTGCTGATGACCACTACAACATTTTCCTATGTCAAGTCCAAAGAGTCATAAAACTATACGTACCACTATTCATTCCCAAAAACAGGAAGAACAAAGTACCCACAACAATAAGGAAGCTCCAATAAAAAAAATCTCTCTGGCGTAAAAACAAAACGGGCCACATAACCAACTATAAAAGCCGATACAAAAACTTATGCAAACAAATAAAGACTGAATGCACAAATTATCATATCAATCAAGAGGAAAACCTGCGCACAATTTCCAACCGAGCATTCTACAAGTTCGTAAACAACAAACTCAAAGTGACGAGAACCATCCCACCCCTTAAAGGCCCCAACAATAAAGACTGTAATGATGAATCCAACAAAGCCAACCTCTTCAACACATTCTTCGGCTCAGTCTTTATAAACAGCAACAACTCATGTCCTATATTCCCTAGTCAAACCTCAAACAATGACAATGATCTAATACAAACCGACTTTACAGAAGACAAGGTTAGAAAGGCTCTACACAACCTAAAACCATCCCTATCCATAGGACCAGATGGACTTTGTGCTTACTTCTTAAAAAAACTTTCCACCGTCCTATCAGAACCTCTAAGCATCATTTTTGACATATCTCTCAGAACCAGCACCCTACTCAACCTATGGTCACTAGCCACAGTTATCCCTGTCTTCAAAAAGGGAGACCCCAACCTAGTTGAAAATTATAGACCAATCTCCTTATGTTGCGCCACCTGCAGAGTCATGGAATCAATCATCAACCAATCCATTACCCTCCACTTAGAGACAAACAACCTACTCTCTCACAAACAATTTGGTTTTAGAAAAATGTTATCCTGCAACCTACAACTTCTACATTGTAAAAACATATGGACTACAAAACTCGACCAGGGCAAAGCAATAGACGCAATCTACATAGACTTTTGTAAAGCCTTTGACTCCATAGTACATGACAAACTACTCCTAAAACTAAAATCTTATGGCATCTCTGGCCCCCTACATAAATGGATAACTGCATTCCTGTCAATCAGACAACAAGTGGTTAAAATGGGATCATCTCTATCAAACCCTGTACCTGTTAACAGCGGTGTTCCCCAAGGAAGCGTTTTAGGACCTACTCTCTTCATTCTTTACATAAATGACAATTGTGATATTATACAAAACAACTGCGTCCTCTTCGCAGATGACGTAAAACTATTCAACACCACAGATAATACTACAACACTTCAAAAAAACCTTGACTATATATCTGAATGGTCAAACAAGTGGCAACTACCAATCTCTATCAACAAATGCTCAGTTTTACACATTGGCAAAAATAATCAAAACACTAAATACAAACTTGATGATCATGACTTTGATGATAATCCTCACTCAGTACACTCGGAGTACTCATCTCTAGCGATCTAAGTGCCAGAGCCCACTGCAACTACATAGCAAAGAAGGCATTAAGAGTGGTTAACCTAATCTTGTGCAGCAGCTTCTCTGGTAACATTGTACTCTTAACCAGAGCATACAAAACATTTGCTAGACCGATTCTTGAATACAGCTCATCAGTCTGGAACCCACACCACATATCAGACATTAACACAATTGAGAATGTCCAGCGATACTTCACAAGAAGAGTATTACATTCCTCTGTTCACAACAGAATTCCTTATGAAACCAGACTTGAAATCTTGGGACTTGAAAATTTAGAACTCCGCCGCCTTCGATCTGACCTAAGTGTAGCTCACAAAAATATCCGCCTCAATGTCCTACCCGTTAACGACTATTTCAGCTTCAACCGTAATAATACACGAGCTCACAATAGATACAAACTTAATGTAAACCACTCCAGACTTCATTGCAAAAAATTTGACTTCAACAACAGAGTTGTCAACGCCTGGAACACTTTACCTGATTCAGTAGTTTCTTCCCCAAACCCCAAAAACTTCAACCTCTTATTATCTACCATTGACCTCACCCCATTCCTAAGAGGTCAGTAAGGGGCGTGCATAAGCGCACAATCGTGCCTACCATTCCTGTCCTATGTACCCATACAATCATACCTCTTTTGCTCTTATTCATGCTTGTAATATTACATATATATTCAATCATGTTTTACTGTCTGTACTTTGCTTATAATCATATATGCTTGACAAATAAACAAATACAAATACAAATACACTGTCCAATTGTGACAAGAGCTGGTTGCTTGGTGACTTCTCTCCTCCTCCTCTGGCCAGCCTGCTGTTGGAATGCATTTGACTCATCGGTTAACTATGTTGTTTTGGCTGAAGACTCCATCCACCTCTGCTCTCCCCCTTCAGCTCCAAACTGTGTCAACCTGAATTCATGTGAGAATATCCCATGATAGAAACAATCCCACAGCCTGGTCAGATTCAGGCTTGACACAGCTTTTGTGACTCCAGCCCATTTCTTTTTCAAAATTATTGGGTAGACATTGTGGGCTCTGTGTGAAATTTATTTTCAATTTGCTACAACTGCTCATTTGGCTGAAAAATGCAGTGTATAAGCATTTGAATAGATATCTTATTGGGCTGCATGGCCCAAATCTCTCTGAAATCAGTGTGTGGAATTAGTCAGGATAAACCATATGTAATTATTTTTAGAAATTTTAGGATTAATGTTTCATTACATTGACCTACATACAATAGCTTCTACATTATATCTGGCCATTACATTTAAAATTTTCATATATGCTAATGGTATTTATTTTGTTATGGATGGAAAAGACTGAACCCTGCCATTCCTGGTAATGTAATATTTTTCTATTTCATTTTAGAGCAAATGACATTTTCTCAACTAGTTCAATCCACTAAATCTTCTTAAACCATTGTTTGTAAGTGAAAAGATTTCCCAAATACTTAGTAAAATGAAATCTATAATTTTAAACACAGTCCTTGTTCAAAGAAGATCATAAAGAGACTGGCAGTTAGTTACAGGCTAACTGCGGTGGAGAGAAGCAGCATTCAACCAGGTTGCTTCTTTCCGCCTCAGCGCTTTCCAGATGGGATTCACAGAACCCAACGCAGCGGCTCACGGCTGCTAATAATATCTGCAGTATAGTTTACATTTCACTGCAGTAAAATGTTTATTTTATCTCCAGGGCTGCTTTGCTAAGAACTGATTTCTGTATAGGACATGACATTTTTGCTTTTTACCTTATAGCAAACAAGTTACTCCTGTTTAAGGTCAATCCCAGCCTTTATCACAACCTAAAGCAAAGCAAGTAGATAGATAAAAAGTATAAATTATTGTAGAATTATAGGGCAATTGCTTTTTTTATATAGTTCCCAAAATGGTACATTTTAGTTAAAATACAAATTGGCATGTCATGGGTCAGTGATGGCGAACCTTTTTTCCTCGGGTGCCAAAATAGTCACGCGTGCGTGCCCACACCCATAATTCAAAGCCCCCCACTTGCCTCACCCCCCTGTGCATGCGTGCATGACCCCCCCCACTCCCCCGTTTCCTGACTTCCAGTGGGCCCAGTGGGCCCATTTTTTTGCCCTCCCCAGCCTTCAGAGGCTTTCTTAGAGCTTGGGGAGGGTGAAAATGCTCCCCCCGGCACCCCGGAGGCCCTCCGGAGGCCAAAATTACCCTCCCAGAGCCTCCACGCGAGCCAAAAATCAGCTGGCGTGCACGCACATGCATGCTGGAGCTAAACTAGTGCAACAGCTCGCGTGCTGGCAGATATGGCTCCGCGTGCCATCTGTGGCACCCGTGCCATAGGTTCGCCATCACTGTCATAGGTAAGTGGTAGACACCTACTGTATTTTCCTGATCAAAAAAATAGAGCAAAGGATTTTTCCTGCTTGATTCTGGAACACTGGGAACATAAATTGTAGCTTAGCTGTCAAAGCCAGCCAAAAATGATGCAACCCAATCTTTTGTTTAGCTTGTGCTAATCTGTATGTATCTATGTACTGTATCTTTATTCAGTTACACTAACAGAGTAACAGTAACAGAGTAACAGAGTTGGAAGGGACCTTGCAGGTCATCTAGTCCAACCCCCTGCTCAAGCAGGAGTCCTTACATCATTTCTGACAAATGGCAGTCCAATTTCCTCTTGAAAGTCTCAATTGTTGGAGCTCTCATAACCTCTGAAGGCAAGCTGTTCCACTGGTTGATCGCTCTCACTGTCAGAAATTTTCTCCTTATTTCCAGGTTGAATCTCTCCTTGGTCAATTTCCATCCATTATTCCTTGTCTGACTTTCTGGTGCCTTAGAAAATAGCCTGACCCCCTCCTCTCTGTGGCAGCCCCTCAAGTATTGGAAAACTGCTATCATGTCTCCCCTGGTCCTGCTCTTCGCTAGACTAGCCATGCCCAGTTCTTTTTTTTAATAAAAAGTTTTTTATTTTTTAACATTCTTCATATAAACATCAATGCATATACCATAATATATTATATTATCAAAAAATTGCATAAATTTTTATGTTATATATCTAGTATTCAAAATTCAAATATAACATTTTAATATCTATCATTACTAAATTGCCCATCTGTCCTACTATCTCAAGTCCAATCACTCCCTTCCCTCTATCCTCTTCCTCTTCTTTCTACTTTCTTCTTCTTTCTCTCCTCTCTCTACTTCCCCTTCTTCCCTCTATCCTTCTCACTCTTATACCTTCCTTCTCCTTCTCTACCTATTATTCTTCCTTCTCTCCTCCCCACTACTACTTCCTCTTCCTCCTCCTTCTCCTTTCCTGAGTGTATTCGTTTTTAATCTATTTTAAAAGACAGATAAGCAATGTATCTCTTTAACTTACATTTAACATTTACTATTTTTTATATCTTCTATATTAAAAATCTATTTCAAATTTATTATTTCCAGGTATATTTTCTTAGTATTATACTGCTACCTCATTATCTATTATAATTTTTTCATTTGGGTTATCCAAGTTCATTTTCTTATCTGTTAAATACAATAATTGTTCTATCTTAACTTTCAACTATATTCATTCTCTAACCAATTGTAAAATTTCATCCAAACATTATAATAATCTGAGTCCTCTTTGTCTTTAATTTTCATTGTCACTCTGTTCATCTCAGCGCAATCCAAAATTTTCTTAATTAAGTCCTCTTCAGATGGAATCTTGGTTCCTTTCCATTTTTGTGCAAATGTAATTCTAGCTGCTGTCAACACATGTATAATCAAATAAGTATCTTCTTTACTAAATTTAGTCGGTATAATCCCCAACAAGAAAGTTTCAGGTCTCAACTCTATATTTTGTTTCAGCATTTTCCCTAACCAAGTCTTAACTCGAGTTCAATAGTTTTTAGCTTCTGTGCAAGTCCACCACATATGATAATAAGTACCAGGTATTTGCTGGCACTTCCAACATTTCATAGTTGTATTTTTAAACATTTTAGCTAATCTATCCAGCGAGAAGTGCCATCTGTAAAACATTTTGTACATGTTTTCTTTATATGCTGTTGCCATAGTCAATTTATAGTTCCTTTCCCAGAGTTGATTCCATTTTTCTAATTCAACTGTGTAACCAAAGTTCTGAGCCCATTTTATCATTGTTTCGTTAATTTATTCAAACTCTAAGTCCACATAAAATATTGTATCTAATTCCGTATTCTCTAAGGTAATACCTTCCATTTTATTATCTTTTTCGTATCTTGTTTGTATTTGCGATCTCATAAACCAATCCATTTTAATTCCTTGATCTTCTAATTCTTGAGTCGGGTTTTTTTCCCCTTCATCTGTCAAAATATCTTTATACCTTGGTATATTTTGCCAATTCACTCTGCTTGGATGTATTAATGCTTCTATTATTGATACTCAATTCGGTACACTCATATAATGTTTAGCCTTTATTTTTTCCCATACTAAATATAAAGAGTTCCTTATATAATGTCTTTGGAAATAGCTATGAATTTTATTTCTTCCATACCATATAATTGCGTGCCAACCAATATGCATATCATGCCCTTCTAGTGTTAACAATCTCCGGTTTCTTAATAAGATCCATTCTCTCATCCATGTCAATATCGCTGCTTGGTAATAAAGTTCCCAATTCGGGAGTCCAAAGCCACCTCGAATCCTAGCATCTTATAACATTTTTAAATTTATTCTTGATCTTTTCCCCTGCCAAATAAACTTCAAGATCATTGCATTTATCTCCTTGAAGTAGGTTTTTTCTATTTTTATTGGAATTGTCGAAAACAAAAATAGTAAACGAGGTAATATATTCATCTTAATCAATGCAATTCTGCCCATAAGTGATAATTGAAGATTTTTCCATTTATCCAAATCTGTTTCAATTTGTTTTTTTAATTTTATATAATTATCTTCTTTGATGGTTAAACATCTTGCAGATAGTTGAATCCCCAAATATCTAACTTTCTTTACAATTGGTATCTTTAAAATTTCAGATAATTTCTTTTTTTTTTTTTTTTTTCTGTCATATTTTTAACTAAAAGTTTTGTTTTATCTTTATTGATTTTTAATCCGGCCACCTCTCCATATCGTTCTATTTGATATAATAATTTTAATCCTGTTTCTAGTGGATCTTCCAATATGAACACTAAATCATCAGCAAAGGCTTGTAATTTATATTCTTCATTTTTAATCTTTATTCCTTTTATATCTTTATCTTGTCTTACAAGCCTAGTTAAGACTTCCAGGATTAAGATGAACAATAATGGTGATAGAGGGCAGTCTTGTCTAGTTCCTTTCATCATATCAATTTTCTCTGTCATTTCGCCATTTAATAATATTTTAGCAGATTGCTTGGTATATATTGATTCAATTACCCCAATAAATTTATGTCCAAAACCCATAGTTTGTAATTGTTTTATCATAAATTGCCAATTCATGTTGTCAAAGGCTTTCTGTGCATCTAGAAACATTCAAGCTACTTGTTTACCAGGATGTTGTTCATAATATTCTAGAGCATTCAAAATCATGCGCATATTATCTTTGATTTGTCTTTTAGGTAAAAATCGATTTTGATCAGGATGTATAAAGTCATTTAAAAATTTCTTATATCTATTTGCTATTATCGAAGCAAATATCTTATAGTCCACATTTAGCAGCGAAATCGGCCTATAATTCTTATTTTTTTGTAATTCAGTTCCTTCTTTTGGAATCAAGGTTATAAATGCTTCTGTCCAGGATTCAGGTATTTTATTTTCCATCATTAATTCATTAAATACTTCTAACATAACAACTCCAAACGTTTCCTCAAAAATTTTATAAGTTTCTGCCGGTATTCCATCTGGTCCTGGGGCCTTGCCATTATTCTGTTTTTTAATTGCCGCTGATAATTCCAACATTGTAATTTTTTCTTCTAGTAGATTCTTATATTTTTCTGATTTTTTGGTAAATCTATATCTTCCAAGTATTGATCCATTTTTTTGCTTTCTATTTTCTCTTGTTCATATAATTCCTTATAGCATTTCCATGCTATCTTTTTCTTTTCTTCATCAGTCTATCTAATGTTCCCATCCACATCTTCCAATTGTTTTATCCATTTTTTTTCTTTCTCTTTTTTATTTTATATGCTAACCATCTCCCCGGTTTATTAGCATGTTCAAAAAAATTTGTTTGGCATTTTTTGTTTTTCTTGCGACCTCTTCATTTTCAATCCTGTTTAACTTATGTTTTCTTAAATCCATCATTATTTTAATCTTATTATTTTGTGTATCTTTTTGAAGTTCCTTTTCCAAATCTTTATATTCTTTTTCTATTTTCTTCTGAGTTTCTCATCTTTGTTGATTTCGTTTAGCAGTGTAAGTCATCGCCAGTCCTCTAAAATATGCTTTAGCTCTGTCCCAGACTATTTGTAAAGATATATCATTCTTTTTGTTTTCTTTAAAGAAAAATTTCATTTCTATAAATTGTTGAAATTCTTTTTCATTTAATATTTCTTGATTTAATGTCCATCTATTTCTTTTTCTTTTCCCTTTCCAAATTACTACTATTGGATTATGATCAGCCCAAGTACTAGAGTCAATGTTTATATATTGTATATTGTTTAGCATTTCTAGGGACATCCACATCATATCAATTCTTGACCATGACATATATCTGAAAGAATAAAAAGTAAATTGTTTATTTTCAGGAAATCTCTGTCTCCAGGCATCAAATAGATTAAGTTCCTCTACCATGGTGAAAAATGACTGTGGTAATTTTTTCCTTTGTGGTTTTTTTTTTATGTTTTATAGTCCAAATCTGCTTTTACAATAGCATTAAAGTCTCCAAGTATACATATATTCTCATAAGCTAACTCAACTATTTTCTGATGTAGCTTTGTATAAAATTTTTCTTGATTTTCATTCGGAGCATAAATAGCAACTAACAGAAAAATTTTAGTGTTCATTTTTATTTCTACCATAAGAATCCTCCCATCTTCATCATTGTATATACACCTGAAGTGGTGCAGTGGTTAAATGCAGCCATTGCAGGCTGACTGCTAGTTCAACAGTTCAGCTGTTCAAATCTCACTAGGCTCAAGGTTGACTCAGCCTTCCATCCTTCTGAGGTAGGTAAAATGAGGACCCAGATTGTTGGGGGCAATATGCTGAACTCTGTAAACCGCTTAGAGAGGGCTGTAAAGCACTATGAAGCGGTATATAAGTAAAATGCTATTGCTATTGCTATTACCTTGAGGATATTTTCTTTTGTATATATAATGCTATTCCTTTTTTGCTTTGATCTACTAATGTCGTATATAATTCTCCAAATTTCTCGCATTCTAAAAATTTCTTATGTTGCTGCTTGATATGAACTTCTTGTAGACAAATAATATCCATCTTCAATTTTTTTAGTCTATTGAATATCCTTTTTCTTTTAATAGCCAAATTTAGTCCATTTATATTCATTGAAATCATCTTTATTTCATCCTCCATGGTTTCCTTTTTTACTTTAATGCCTTAGTCTATCTTGTCACTCTCAATTCTCTTTGGTCCCTTATCTCCATTGCTGTTGCTCCTTCCAATTCTTTCTCTTGAGTCTCTTCCTCTTGTAAAGTAGCCAATTGTTTGGTCTTTCCATTTGATCCCTCCTTTTGTAATCTTATTTCTCTAACCTCTTTTTCTCTTCTTTCTTCTTCCTCATATACAAAATGTTGTCTATAAAAATATTCCGTTTTGTCAGTTATGTACAATCTTACTTGTTGACCTTGCTACCACACCATTATCCCTTCCGGTGTAAGCCATCTAAAATTGATTTTCCTTTCAATCAAAATTTTTGTCAGGAACTGATAATCCTTTCTTAGGTCTCTAATGCTTCTTGAAACTTGTTTCAGGGTTATAATTTCTTTTTCTTTGTATTTAAGGGTCACATTTCTCAGTTTTTGTAAAAACTCCGTTCTCCATGACTTCTTGGTGAATCTTATGTGGACCTCTCTTGGTAGTTTATTTCTGATCGCATAACGAGTATTAACTCTGTAAATCTCATCGATATCATTCAACAATCTGTCTTTATCTTCTTCTATTGCTTCTGCCAACATGTTCACCATTATTTCTGCTAGGTTTTCATCTTTCTCTTCTATTATATTCTGAAATCTCAAGTAATATTCAGAGCGGTCCATTTCTGAGATTATGTTTGTCTTCTCTTGCCTTTTTTCAGATTCAGTTTGACGGGTTTTAACTTCATGCATCTCTTTCTTATTTTCTTGAATCTCTTCTTCTGCTTTTTGTAACTGTTGTTCATTTTTTTCCAAGAAACCTCTCACTTCCTTCAATTCTCCTTCTACTTTACCCAAACTCAACTCCATCTTGCCAGTAAAATCTTCAAATAGAGCTTGCATCATATTTTTTATTTCCATATTAGATTTGTCTGCTTGTGTCGTTGTATCAGTTGTTTTTTGTCCTGGACTCTGTAATGAAGTGGATGATGGTGTTAAGTATGATGGTATCTTTCTTGTAGCCATCTTAACAAAAAGCTATAATCCAAATCGAAGTTTATAATCCAAATCGGTATTTATAATTCAAATCAGTATTTGTAATCCAAATCAGTATTTGTAATCCAATGGAAAAATAAAAACAGTCCTGTAATATCACCAAAAATAATAGTAGTAATAATAATAATAAAGAGAAAAAGAAGGAAAAAAGGTATAAATCAAAAAAAGTCCACAAAATAGTTTTTTAAAAAGGGAACAAAAAGGAAAAAAGGGAGGAAAAGAAAACAAAAAAGCAAAAAACAAAAATAAGAAAATAAGAAAAAAATAAGTCAAATCCAAGTGAAGTGAAAAAAAGAGAGATAAAAATGTATTCTATAATATTAAAAAAAAACAAAAAAAATTAAAAAATTAATTCCAAAAAAGAGAGAAGAAAAGAGAAACCATACAAGCTCAAAAAGAAGAAAGAAGAAGAAGCTCAGTCTTCAGGCTCACACCCTAATCCACTTATTATAGCCAAGAAGAGAAAAAAATAAAGTATAATAAAAGCAAGGCTAGCAATTTAAATCCAATAGATCAAAGAGTAAGAAAGCAAAAACAAAATTCTGAAAGTTCCAAGTTGCAGACAGAAAGCTAGTTTCAGTCAAAACACTTTCTCAGATCAAGTATAAACAGTTCTCTAGGGTGAGATAGTATACTATAAACAATCTGCAGCTGTCTTCTCTTGTAAGAAAATATCGAAATTGTACCCCAATTGAAACATTTGGTGGCACTGTGCTTATATTTAGCTATAACGTTCCAGCACAGAAAAAGAAAAGAGAAAGGATACACTCAAAAGGCAAATACCACAAAGTTCAGTCTAAAATAAACTTTTGTTTTGAAGTCTATAAGTCCAAAGAATTTAAAAGGCACTCCATATTCCTTCCATTAAAATTAAAACCAAGAGACAAAACGCTCTTTCCACTGCTGGTGAATGGGAGTGACTTCCAAAAAGCCACCTCCCCCATGCCCAGTTCTTGTAACCGCTCTTCATAGGTTTTAGTTTCCAGCCCCTTAATCATCCAGGTGTCAGGGTTCCAAATAGCATCCAAAACTAAATCAGAGTCCGAGGCAAAGTATTCCTCAAAGTTCCAATTTATTAGCAGAGCCATGTTGGCACATCTGTGAGAAACCCGAATCTAAAGCTACGAGGGTTTCTCCACCCAGTTTAAAGTTCATTCCCTTGTTCCCACATCCACACGTTCATCGTGTTGACCAGTTGTCTTCTGCCAGCGTGTCCGTTACTCCCAACAGCATCGAGCCCACCAATAAAGTTCTTTAGTTCATAAACCCAGTTGTTAATATCTTATCTTAACAGCTGGCTGAAGTCCAAGAGGTAATTGGCAAAGCTTACTGTGCTTGGCACAAGTCCCGGAGCTAGGAAAGGCAAGAGACAAGATGCAAACTGGATTCACAGAATTCAAGAGTAAGAATCAACGCTGAGAATGCCAAAACCAGAGCCACTCAGCCTGGGGAGGAAAGCGTTTTCAGGCGGCAGCGCTGCAATCCCCTCCCCAATTCCAAAAGGCTGAGTGGCGAACTGGCAGGTGGGTGGAGGCTTCTTCAGCTCCGCAGCTTCCTTGGGGCAGCAGCAGGACAAGCACCCTCCAACCCACCAACCCGAGGCGCAGCTGACCCCCAGGCGACTCGCATACCTGCGCGGCGGTGGCAAGCGAGCACCTCCACCCTCCCCTCCGTGAACATCTGCGGTGCACTGTCACTGCCGGCGGGCTCGCGATCGGCTGGCTCAGGCTGGAAGGAGGGAAATAAAAAAGCGACTTTATCCGACAGAAACTCAGCGAATTCCTCAGCTCTGCCTTGTAAGTGTTCCTCGCTCCCCCCTTTGGCAAGGAGGGAGCGAGTCACCCTAAACAAGGCGGCTGGGCGAGAATCTGCGGACGCAATAAGAGCAGAAAAATAGGATCGTTTTGCCGCCCTTATCGCCACTAAATAAGATCTGATGTAAATTCTTAATAGTGTTCGGTCAGACTCGGTTTTGCTGGCTCTCCAGCGGCGCTCTAGACGTCTCTTCTGGCATTTCATCTCCCGGAGCTCCTCGGTAAACCAGGGAGCTTTCCGGGATCCACTGCCACGGAGAGGTCGCTTAGGCGCAATTCGATCTAACGCCCCTGATGCTGCGGTGTTCCAAGCAGCCACCAGGGAGTCAGCCGAATTGTGTACCAGGGTTTCAGGTATTTCCCCAAGTTCCCTCTGGAATCCTTCCAGCTCCACTAGGCGCCTGGGGCGGAACCACCTAGTCGGTCCCGCCTCCCTGCGGGGGAGGAGTGGGGCTGCGAAATCCAACCTCAGTAGGAAATGATCTGACCATGACAGTGGGGTGATGACTATGTCCCTTATCTTCAGATCATCTCTCCACTGCCCCGAAAGAAACACTAGGTCGAGCGTGTGACCACCCTCATGAGTCGGACCCTGGATTACTTGGGTCAGGTCCATGGTTGTCATGGAATCCATGAACTCCTGAGCTACCCCAGAGGTTTCGCCAGCAGATGGCAAGTTGAAGTCCCCCAGCACCATAAGCCTAGGGAACTCAACTGCCAAGCCGGCTACTGCCTCGAGTAGCTCAGGCAGGGCCTTACTTACGCAGCTGGGAGGCAGGTACGTTAAGAAAAGGCCCACCTGTACCCCTAAGTCCAACTTCAGAAGGAGCGTCTGAAGTCCAACTTCAGAAGGAGCGCAACGGCAGTTTTGGTGGTCAAAAATGAAAACAGAGGTGGAGGACTACGTGAAAAGCTGTGCCACCTGCGCCACTCGGAAGCACAGGCCACAAAAACCACCTGGACTCCTGCAGCAGGTGGCTGACCCAAGCAAACCCTGGGAGGAGATAGCTATGGACTTCATAGTGGAACTCCCAGATAGCAAAGGGAATACAGTGATCTGGACGGTCATTGATTTATTCTCATTGATTTATTTATGAAGCAAGCCCATTTCGTTGCCTGTTCCAGATTGCCATCCGCCAGACACTTAGTGAAGCTTTTCCTCAAGCACATCTACTGCTTGCATGGAGTCCCAAAGAGAATCATCTCCGACAAAGGCGTACAGTTCACCGCCAAGTTCCAGAGAGAGTTTTTATACGCAATTGAATCCACGCAAGGATTCCGCACTGCGGAACAGACCAATGCAATGGTGGAACAATACCTCCGTTGTTTTGTAGATTACCAACAAGACAATTGGGCGGAGCTGCTGCCATTTACCGAAGCGGCGTACAACAACACAATCCACAGCAGCACCGGCTTGACATAACACATTCTTACTAGAGATTCAAGGTCATCCTTTGTTCAGCACCTGTCCGGAAACTGGGAGGAGGAATGGCCACGCAGGCAACATGGATGTGCCAACATGGCTTCAGCAATAAATTGGAACTTGGAGGAATACTTTGCCTTGGACTCTGATTTACGCTTGAATGCTATTTGGAACCCTGACAGCAGGAGTTTGTGGTGCTGCTCCAAGCACTGGCACAATATGGGGTTGCAGGGGGGACCCTGGCGTCCAGTGGCATTGCGCCCCATCCCCCCAGGTGGGGCTTGCCATAGCGTCATTAAGCTGAGGCTTGGCGACTGGGCTGGAGTTGTCAATCTCCACTCTCCCTGCTGCCCGGATTGAGGGCTCCCTAGGCCGGCTTGGTGGGTCGCCCTTAGTTCGGGGTGAAGGGTAGTCCATGTAGGCTTTGCCCCAGTGGAGAGGTCCCCGGGGATCTCGCTTACCACGGTATAGAAGGAAGCCATGTCCCCACTCAACTGGGGCCCCAGGCGTTTCCTTGGGAAGGAGAACGTGGGTTGGGCCAGGTTCCATCTAGTGGCTTCGGGTCCCGATGGGGGATTTGTCCAACTTACGCTTAGGCATCCGAACTGGTCAGGGAGATCCATCAGCGATTGACTGCGAGACAGCGGCTGGGATCCCTCGCCTTCGGAGCGCCCTGTGAGCATGATCCTTTGTTGCCTCCACTCATGGGCCAAGGCTAACCCCGCACCCAGGTGATACTCCCATGCTTGCTGGGGGGGAGGACTCAGCACCCCAACTGCTCCTTGAGAGGTCTGCTCTGGCTGATAGAGGGGCTCAGAGGCCAGCTGTTTACGCCTAGCCCCCAACTGGCTTTCCCTCTCCGCCATCTCCATGGTAGCCGCCAATTTCAGGGAGGGAGAGTAGAGGATCCTGACACATTCAGTCGAGTCGTCCTCTACTTGTTCCCCAGCGGCTAGCTTTTCCTTCTCCATCTTCCCTGAGTCTTTGCACCGCCCAGTGCCAGGTCGGCACTGGGGCTCAGGACCCTGAACTCCGAGGTTCGAGGTAGCTGGATCAGTTTTTAACAGAGATTCGGGTTAGTGTCAGGGTTCCAAATAGCATCCAAAACTAAATCAGAGTCCGAGGCAAAGTATTCCTCAAAGTTCCAATTTATTAGCAGAGCCATGTTGGCACATCTGTGAGAAACCCGAATCTAAAGCTACGAGGGTTTCTCCACCCAGTTTAAAGTTCATTCCCTTGTTCCCACACCCACAAGTTCATCACGTTGACCCATTGTCTTCTGCCAGCATGTCCGTTACTCCCATCAGCTTCCGGGCAGGTGCTGAACGATGGATGACCTTGAGAACCTAGAAGGAATTTGTTATGGCTACATCCCTCATGCAATGGCCCCTTCCAAGTTCCCACAGCAAGTATACATTCTAAGCATAAAGTGTGGCAAGCCAAAATGTCCAGTCAAAGATGGCTTCAGCCTGACACCAGGTTGCTCTTCTCTGCACTTTCTCTAGAGTATCGATGTCTTTTTTGTAGTGTGGTGACCAAAACTGGATGCAGTACTGTAGGTAAGGTCTAACCAAGGCTTTATAGAGTGGTGTTAGTACCTCCTTGGACCTAGATTGTATCCCTCTATTAATGCAGCTTTGGATTGTATTGGCTTTTTTGGCTGCAGCCGCACACTGCTGGCTCATGTTTAGCTGATTATGTACTAAGACTCCAATATCCCTCTCACAGTCACTGCTATTGAGTGTGGTTTTACCCAGTTTGTATGTATATTTTTGGTTTTTCTTACCTAAGTGTAGGACGTTACTTTTCTCTACATTGAATTTCATTTTATTAGATTGGGCCCACTATTCAAGTCTGTCAAGATCCATCTGGATCTTGAGCCTGTCCTCTGGGGTGTTAGCTATTCCTGCCAGCTTAGTATCATCTGCAAATTTGGTTATTTCCCCTTCTATTCCCTCATCTAGGTCATTTATGAAGCTATTAAAGAGTATTGGGCCTAAGACGGAACCTTGTGATACCCCATTGCTTACTTCTCTCCATGTAGACTTAGACCCATTGAGGACTACTCGTTGAGTACAGTTAGTCAGCCAGTTGTGAATCCATCTGGTGGTGTAGCTCTCTATCCCACTTTTTTCTAATTTATGAAGAAGTAGGTTGTGGTCTACTTTGTTGAATGCTTTGCTGAAGTCTAAGTATCTTATGTCCACAGTATTTCGCTGGTCTACTAATTTAGTCACAGTGTTGAAGAATGAGATGAGATTGGTTTGGCATGATTTGTTCTTAACAAACCCGTGTTGGCTGCTGGTTATTACTTTATTTGTTCTAGATGTTGTCAGATCTGTTTTTTAATTATCTTTTCCAGTATTTTTCCGGGTATTGATGTTAGGCTGATTGGTCTGTAGTTTCCTGGGTCTGGGTTTTTTCCTTTTTTGAAGATGGGAACCCCATCAGCTCTTTTCCAGTCCTCAGGTAATTTCCCTGTGTTCCAGGATTTTTTGAAGATGTGGTGCAGTGCAGGGTTGGGTTCCAAATTTTTTACTATCACTCTGTGGGCATGGCTTATTTTGTGGACGTAGCTTGATAGTCATGTGATGGTGGGCGTGGCTTCATGGTCATGTGACTGGGTGGAAGTGGTTTGGCAGTCATGTGACAGTGGGAGTGGCTTTGCGGTCATGCGACTGGGTGGGGATTGCTGGGTGGTCATGTGACTGGGTAGTCATGTGATGGGTGGGCGTGGCCAACATGACATCACTCACATCAAGGGTTAGGGTTAGGGTTAGGGTGCCTGGCATCTCCTCGCCTCAAAAACACAATTTTCCTGTCTATTTACTACTACTGAACATCCAAAATATACTATTTAATCTTATGTATATATGCCATATGTATACATACATATTACACACAGGCATACAAAAAGATACATTATCTACTATATATACTGTATGTATATGTACACACACACACACACACCTCTTCTAAAACTACACATTCAACCTCACTTACTGCATTTGAAAACACATACCCAGAGTCCACTTTCTGCCACACATTTAACCATAACTTCTGTACATTAGAACATTACACATGCCTTCAGATGTTCTTCCCTAGCTTGCACATGACTGTTAGAACCAGGAAATGTCATGGATTGAGTAAAATGTGGTGAAACTCACTTAACAACGCTCTTGCTTAGCAACCAAAATTTTCTTCCTCTGCATGGCAGCCTTGTCCTAGTAAACTCCTTCTCCTTTCTGGCAATTTTCCTCTCTGTTAGAGGCACCAAAATAATCCAGACAATGTAAGCATGGGGTTGGACTAGATGACCTCTGAGGTATCTTCCAGCCCTAAATTGCTGGGCTGTTTTAAAGTGTCTTCGGAAACCACTTCTAGTGGCAAGGTTTGTGGTGCTTTTTTCCTTTTTCTTTCTCTCTCTTCTCTCCCTTCCTTCCTTCCTTCCTTTCTTCCTTCCTTCCTTCCTTCCTTCCTTCCTTTCTTTCTTTTTCTTTTTCTTTTTCTTTCTCCCTTTCTCTGTCTGTCTGTCTGTCTGTCTGTCTGTCTGTCTGTCTGTCTGTCTGTCTGTCTGTCTGTCTCTCTCTCTCTCTCTCTCTCTCTCTCTCTCTCTCTCTCACTCACTCACTCACTCACTCACTCACTCACTCACTCACACACCTACCTGGTCTGGGCACAAAGTATCTGTTGTTACAGAAGTTCTCATTTCTCTCTATAATACATCTGATACTAATCAATACCCTATCTCTCAACTACGTAAAGCCTATGCATATTTACTTGGCATAAGGTTACTCTCTTTCAGCCTTCAGCCTTGCAATCCTGGGAGGGGCCTCTGTGCTGAGATCCCAAAGAAAATACAGGGTGCAGTAAAATCCCCCACCCCTTTTTCCTGACGATGCCTGTGCTGAGATCCCAAAGAAAATACAGGGTGCAGTAAAATCCTCCACTCCTTTTTCCCGACGATGCCTGTGCTGAGGTCCCAAAGAAAGAACGAGAAGAGAGAGAGAGAGAGAGAGAGAGAGAGAGAGAGAGAGAGAGAGAGAGAGATCCACCTAACCTCGGAGAGTTATATAGGGCTGGCAGCAATGTTCTCTCCGTTCCCCCCCCCTCTCTCTCTTATCATAGTAATAGTCTCAGCTATCCTTCTTCCCCCCCTCCCCCCTCGCTTCCTTTTGCTTTCAGGGTAGGAGGGAAAACCAAATAAAACGGGAAAAAGGCAAGGAAAATGCTCTTCTCCTATTTTGCAGCCATGCACCATTTCTGGGACTGAAAAGTTGTGGAAACCCAAGCAAGGGTGGGTTCTAACTAACCTCGCTGGTGTGCTTCCTCAAGATGGCAACCGCATGTACAGAGCTGGAAACTTGGCTTCTGCACATGTTCAGAAGAAAAATAAATAAAATAAAATAAAATAAAAAATAAAATAAAATAAAAAATAAAATTAAATAAAAATTAAATAAAAAAATAAAAAACAATCAAAGAAAGGTGAAAACAAGATGGCGACCGCATGCACAGGCCAGAAACTCGGCTTCTGCACATGCTCAGAAGAAAAAAAAATGAATTTTTTTGAATTTTTTTTTAAAAAGATGGTGGTGCCCATGGACTGGCACCAACTTGTGACGTTATCGTGATGTCACCAGCGGGTCCCTACCAGTATGGCGAACCAGTCCGAACCAGGAGGAACCCACCCCTGGTGCAGTGGTTCTGAGATGACACCTGCTAGCTCCTTCAGGACTCTGGGATGTAATCCGTCTGGTCCTGGTGATTTGTATTTGTCAAATTCAGACAGGTGATCTCTTACTGTTTTTTTTTTTGCTTACGTTAACTTTTGTTTCCAGTCTGTTTTTTGCAGTTGTGTTTCTGATTAGTTGGGCTGCAGTTTCTTTCCGCATGAAGACCGATGCAAAGAATGAGTTAAGCAATTCTGCCTTCTCTGTGTTGCCTGTTACTTCTTCGCCGTCTTCTCTCTTTAGTGGACAAACTGTTTCCTTGATTTTTTTCTTGTTATGTGTTGGAAGAAACTTTTTTTATTATCTTTGACTTTTGTTGCAAGTTTTTATTTGTTCTGGGCCTATGCTGTCCTGATTTTTTCTTTACAGATTCTGGCTATCATTTGATACTGTGCCTTAGTTATGTGTCCCTCTTTCCATTTTTTGTATTTGTCCTTTTTTCATTCAATTTGTCAGTGAGGTCTTTGTGCAGCCATGCTGGTTTCTTCTTGGATTTCTTGTTTTTCTTTCTCATCGGTATTGTGATGTTCTGGGCTTTTTAAATCGTGTTTTTCAGAGTTTCCCAAGCTTCTTGAGTTGTTTTTCCCTTTAGGACTTTAATCCAAGGAATCTTTCCCAAGTTTCCTCTGAGTTTATTAAAATCAGCTTTTTTGAAATCTAAGACTTTGGTGTCATTGTGTTCAATTGTTTGTGTTTGCGTTATGTTGAATTCTAGTATGACGTGGTCACTCTCACCCAACGTTCCTGCAGTTTCAACTCCTTCTATCACTTCTTCTCTGTTTATAAGTATTAAGTCCAGTATGGTGTCCCTCTAGTTCCCTCATCTACCTTTTGGACAACAAAGTTGTTAGCAAGGTTGGTTATGAACCTATTTGATTTCTCACTTGGTGCAGAATTAGTTTTCCAGTTGATATCCGGGTAGTTGAAGTCCCCCATTATTACTGCAGTGTGTTTCCTACATATATTCGTTAGTTGGTTGGCAAAAAGGATATCCATTTTTTCTGCTTGATTGGGTGGCCTATAGTATACTCCTATTGTCATGTCATTCTTTTTTTCTTTTATTTTGACCCATATGCATTCTAGGGGGTTTTCTTCTTTGGTTACATGTAGCTCTGTAGCAACATAGTGGTCCTTTACATACAGTGCAACTCCACCTCCTCTTTTTTTTTTAAAGAGTTTGTATCCTTCTAACACAGTGGTTCTCAACCTTCCTAATGCCGCACCCCCGCCGCGCCGCCACGCCCCCACCGTGACCCACCCCGCCGCTGCCCCCCCACTGCGCCACCACCATTTGGGTTCTTTTACCGCTGTTCTAACAGTATGTTCCAGTCGTGTGTTTCGTCCCACCAAGTTTCTGTTATTCCAACTATGTTGTATCTACCTTCGTGCATTAATATTTCAAGTTCACCCTGTTTATTCCCCAGGCTTTGTGCATTTGTGTATAGGCATTTGAGATCTTTGTGCCTGACTCTGGGTGTGCTTCCTGTGTTTTTATTTATTTATTATTTATTCATTTGTCAAACATGTATAGTAGTAATTTGTATAAACATAAGTAAAAAGTAACGATAAAAGAGGACAATTGGACAGTAGGACAGGGATGGTAGGCACGCTGGTGCGCTTATGCACGCCCCTTACAGACCTCTTAGAAACGAGGAGAGGTCGACTGTAGTCAGTCTAAGGTTAAAGTTTTTGGGGTTTGGGGAAGAAACCACAGAGTCAGGTAGTGCATTCCAGGCATTGATCACTCTGTTGCTGAAGTCATATTTTCTGCAGTTGAGTTTGGAGCGCTTTACATTTAGTTTGAATCTATTACGTGCTCGTGTATTGTTACGGTTGAAGCTGAAGTAGTCATTAACAGGAAGGACATTTTGGTATATGATTTTATGAACTACATTTAGATCAGATCGGAGGCGACGTAGTTGTAAATTGTCTAATCCCAGTATTTCAAGTCTGGTGGAATAAGGTATTTTGTTGTGAGTGGAGGAGTGAAGGACTCTTCTTGTGAAATATTTCTGGACTCTCTCGATTGTATTTATGTCTGATATGCAGTGCGGGTTCCAGACAGGTGAGCTGTATTCCAGAATTGGTCTAACAAATGTTTTGTATGCTCTGGTTAGTAATGTAATGTTGCCAGAGAAGAAGCTACACAAGATTAGATTAACAACTCTTAGTGCCATTTGGCAATGTTGTTACAATGGGCTCTAGCACTTAGGTCATTGGATATGAGTACTCCAAGGTCTTTGACAGAGTGAGGGTCATCTACAAGTTCGTTTCCTCCAAGTTTGTATTTTGTATTCTGATTTTTTTTGCCAATGTGTAAGACAGAGCATTTGTTGGTTGAGATTTGAAGTTGCCAGTTGTTTGACCATTCTGCTACATGGTCAAGGTCTTTTTGAAGGGTAGCAACATTGTCGGTGGTGTTAAATAGTTTAACATCATCAGCAAAGAGAACGCAGTTGCTTATAATATGATCACAAAGATCGTTTATGTAGAGTATGAAGAGTGTTGGTCCTAGAACACTGCCTTGAGGGACACCGCTGTTGACAGGTACAGGATTTGATAGGGCACTCCCTATTTTGACCACTTGTTGTCTGTTAGACAGGAACGCAGTTATCCAATTATGTAGGGGTCCAGAAATGCCATAGGATTTTAGTTTCAAAAGTAGTTTGTCGTGTACAACTGAATCAAAAGCTTTACAAAAGTCTATGTAAATTGCATCTATTGTTTTATCTTGATCAAGTTGAGTGGTCCATATGTTTTTGCAGTGCAAGAGTTGCAGATTACAGGATAATTTTTTTCTGAAACCAAATTGTTTGTTGGAGAGTAGGTTGTTAGTTTCTAAGTGGAGGGTAATGGATTGGTTTATGATTGATTCCATGACTTTGCAGGTGACGCAGCCCAAAGAGATTGGTCTGTAATTTTCAACGTTACTTGGATCTCCTTTTTTGAAGATAGGGATGACCGTGGCTAGTGACCATAGGTTGGGTAAGGAGCTAGTTCTGAAGGATTTTTTTTAAATTATGCTTAGAGGTTCAGCCAAGGTTGTGGAGAGCTTTTTTAAGAAGTATGCACATAGTCCATCAGGTCCAATAGATAGAGATGGTTTTTGGTTGCGTAATGCCTTTCTAACGTTATCTTCTGTAAAATCGATTTGTGTTAGATCGTTGCAGTTAATTGTGGTATGACTAGGAAATATTGGGCATGAGCCATTGCTGTTTACAAAGACTGAGCCGAAGAATGTGTTAAAGAGGTTGGCTTTAACTGTTTCATCGTTATAGTCTTTACCATTCGGTCCTTTAAGGGGTGGGATGGATCTTGAGTCTTTGAGTTTGTTGTTTACAAAGTTATAGAAGGCACGTGTACGTAGAAGGTTTTCTTCTTGATTGATGTGATAATTGGTGCATTCAGTCTTTATTTGGTGACACAGATTTTTGTAGCGGCTTTTAAAGTTTGCAACGTGGCCTGTTTTATTTTTTCGCCAAAGAGATCTTTTTTTGGATTGGAGCTTCCTTATTTTTATGGGTAATTTATTTTTCTTGGTTTTGGTGATTATTAGTGGTACATGTAATTTAATGACTCTTTGGATTTCGAGCAAAAATATATTGTAGTAGTCTTCGGCAGTATTACAGCCAGAGAATAGTGTATGCCAATCAAGAGATGAGAGGTCGGCTTCTATGATATCATAGTTGGCTTTTTTAAAGTTGTAATTGGTTCTCCCATTATTGAGATGGTTTCTGTAAGGACATATATTGAGACAAAAGTCAATCATGCTGTGGTCACTGTTGGAAAAGGGTTCTTTTATTTGTAGTCCATAAATTGAGTGTAAGTTGTTGCAGAAGATGAGATCAAGACATTTGCTGAGTCTAGTATTGTCTGTTACTAGTTGATCTAGCCCTAGATTGGTAATAGCATTGTAAAGGGTTGAATGTATGGGTTCAGTTGTACATTCATTTAGGGTCCAGTTTATATGAGGTAGGTTTAGGTCACCAAGAAATATAAGAGGATGTGGGTAGGAGGCTGCCCACGTTAGTAGTGAGGTAAGCTTGTTCGCATGTGTCATGTCGTAATCAGGAGCTCTGTAACATAGTAGGAAGCGAAGTGTGGTATTTAAGGTCAGTTCGCAGATGATAGTTTCTGGAAGATCGAGTTCATGTTTAATTTGCACCTTTTTTAGGTTCAGTGATTTCTTATAGAAGATTGCAACTCCACCTCCTCTACGGGTTTCGCGATCAGATCGGTAAACATGATAGTCTCTTACTGTGATAATGGAGTCGGGGAGGGATGCGTTTAGCCATGTTTCACAGACAAACATAATGTCGAATTTAGCAGTTTTTAGTAAGAGAAGGAGTTCAGGTATTTTGTTAACGATGCTTCTTGAATTCATTAGTTTACATTTAAGATTAGCAGTGGTTGATGTTGAGGAAGTAAGGGGCATGCATACCTAGTTTTGGTTTATGGGGGGTTGGTTTTGGTTGAAGGTGGATTGGAAGTTTGGATTGTTTTGGGTGATGATGGTTTGAATGCTGGATGGTGGATTGTGGGTCTTAGTTTTGATGCAGCCAGCACGGTAGTCAATGTATAGGTCAGTTTGTCCTTGGTCTTGACGTTTTTTGAGATCTGCTCGGAGTTCTCGGGAGCGGATTCGTTGTAGTATGGATAGGTCAGGTCTTGAGCGAAGTTTTTTGGGGTTGGGGTCATTTCTGTTAATGGAGTTTATAGTATTAATGAATTTTCGTTTGCTGAGTTCATCTTTGCAAATGACTCTACAGAATCGTGGGGCCACCGAACCATCTCTATACTTAAACTCGGGGCCATCTCTGGAAACTTCAATGATTTCTTCAGCGGGGAATTTTGATGCAATAATGTTGCGAACCTGATCTATATCAGGTTCATTGGTAACTTCGAGGCCAAATAGAATAGCATTATTACGTTTTTGTTCCTGTTCAAGGGTGTCTTTGATGAGTAAGGATATATTGCTTGGATGGTTGGTAGATGGTTGAGGTAGTTGTTGTTGTGGTTGTGCATGTGGTTGAGGTAGTGGTTGTTGAGCTAGAGATTGAGGTAGTTGTTGTGTTGGAATATGGTTTTGAGCATTTGAATTTCCATTTGTCTGTGCTGTAATTTTTTTATCCAAAGCTTGTATGCGTGCTTCTATGCGTACTTCTATGCGTGCTTCCATGGAATCTATGTATGTTTTTTGTGTTTTTATGGTTGTTTCCAAGGTTTGGAATCTATCAGACATGGTCATTAGATCATCCAGTATTGGTAGACATGATGGACAGAAATTAAGAACTGTGGGAGTTTTTTGTAGGAAATTGGCTACAGTTTTGTTTATTTCCAGGCAGGTATTGTGGGCATAAGTTGAGCACATGTGGCATTTTGTGTATTCTTCATTCTCTTTGATGATTTTGTTACATTTGTAGCATATATCATCGTTGGTAGGGGTATCTTCCATTTGGGGGTTTTTGATTGTGGAGGTTTTTGATTTTTTGTTTGACATGGTTAATAATCAAATAGTGGCTGACAAAAGATCAATAGTCAAATAGTGGCTGACAGATTAGTTAACTAGTATCAATAATTCATCAAATTAATTAATTAATATCAACAGCTAATCAAATCAATTATTTAATATCAACAATCAATGAAATTAATTAATATTAATAATCAATTAATATTAACAATCAATCAGTCTAACCATCAATAACCAATCAGCTAATTAATTATACTAATTAATGTATAGTTAATTAGTAGTACCTAACAAGTAAGATATCAGATTAATAAAAGTCAAATAATAATATAATCTATCTACAGTTAAACAATGCTTGACTAATGCCTGAATTATTAATTGATCAATTGAAATAAGTAGCAGAGAAGTGAAGTACAAATCCTTTGTTTTAAACTGGCTTTTAAATGTAGAATTAGTGACTCCCACCTTTTCCCACTTCACCAGCTCATTTTGTTATTCAAAAGCAAAAGATTTTATTGCTTTACTCTCAGAAACTTAGTATCCTGGAGTGAAGGTGGTTGGGGTTGAAATCCAATTGGTGGGAGTTTGAAGGCAGTTTAGAGCTGTTTCTTTGATGTGTTGCAAGAGAAAACGCTGTATCTGTTGTTGTTTTTTGAAGCACTTACGTGCGCAGGAAGGGAGTGAGATTTTGAGGAAGGACTGCCGCGTGGTTGGCTTGGAACAAAGAACAAAGATCAAAGAGCCTCTCAAACACAAGGTTGGAAAAGTTAGTTTCCTCCAAAGTTAGATTGGGCTCTTTGCAGGCACACTTTAAACATCGGAGATATGCTGGGATGCTGGGATGTTCTTCTAGAGAGCTCCGGAAGGGATACGGGGGTTGTATAAACAGCAGGCACACGCTTGCTCCTAGCTGGGGCAGAACTCAGCTGGGCTATTGAGTGTTGCAGGCACACGCTGAGCAGAATCTATGGAGGGTTTCAGTCAGCTCAGCAGAGGATCTCTCTCACCGGCACTGAGTTTCTCTGGGGGAGAACTCAGCTGGGCGACGGGAGTTGGTTGCTACAGCTGGGGATCTTTCACACCGGCATCGAAGGGCTCTGCTGTGTGCTCACATTCAGGGGGTTGCAGGAGTCTTACTTACGATATTCGCCGTGGAGTCTAGCGCTCTGGTCTCAAGGTAGTTTTATTTCCTACTTGCCTTTTCTTCAGTTAGCTTCGACTTCCACTTGGTTCATCGTTTTGGGTTTTGTTTTTAAATATGGTTCCGCTATTTGTTTGCTACTTCTCCTGTCTATATCCCTAGGATTTTTGGTATCTTCCCTGTAGTTATTCACCAGCGATGTGGTTAGTGTCCCGTCTCTACTACTTTTGTCTCTACTACTTTTTGTGTCTCCTGTTTGGCGTTTGCGTTTGTCTTCCTTCCCATCCCTTTTTAGTTCGTTATTTGCCTTGCTTACTAAAGGTCCTTGCTTGGAGTTAGGTCCTGGAGATCCTATAGATTGGTCACCCTCCCCGCTCAATTTTAGTTTAAAGCCCTCCTGATAAGTTGAGCCAGTTGTTTTCTGAAGACATTCTTCCCAGTCTTTGTGAGGTGTAACCCGTCCCTTGCCAAAAGCCCATCTTGGAGGTAGTACAGTCCATGGTCCAGGAATCCAAAGTTTTTTTGGTGACACCAATCCTTTAGCCAGTGGTTCACTTCTAGAATTCTTTATTCTCTTACCGGATGTTGTCCTCTCATTGGTGGTATAGATGAAAAAGCTACTTGTGCACCTGAGTCCTTGACTTTCTTGCCTAGCTGCTTGTAATCACTCAATTTTGTTTTCAAGTCCTTTTTTGTGTTGTTTGTTCCTACGTGGAGTAATAGAAGGGGGTAGTAGTCTGTGGGTTTTATTATTTTGGTTAGTTTCTCAGCTACATCTTTAATTTTAGCTCCAGGGAGACAGCATACCTCTCTGGATTGATTGTCTGGTCTACAGATGGCAGGTTCAGTTCCCTTGAGGATTGAATCTGCTATCACCAGCACTTGCCTTTTTTTGCCTGGGGATGTTTGGGGTGTTTTTTTCTCTATCACAGTGGCATTTGATGGTGCTACTTTGTTGAGGATTTTTGCTGGTGCTTCTTTTTTATGTGTCTGTATGTTTTCTTCTATTGGGAGTCCATGGTATTGATTGCTTAGCACCAGTGGGTTTGCATCTGGGTGGGTTGTTTTAGACAGTGGTTTTGTATTTGGTTTGTGTTTTTTTCTATGGGTGACATGTTTCCATCTGTTTTCTTCCTCCAAGAGGTTAGCTCTTGTAGAAGTTGCTTGGTCATTTTTATGTTCAAATTGTGCATGTTCTTTTTATGAGGTTTGGGGTTTCTCATTTTGTTGGTTGAGTTTCAGGGTGCTTAGATTTTTCTTTAGATCATCTACTTTTTCTTCTAGTAATTTGATTAATTTGCATTTGGTGCATATGTAGTTTTGGTATTCTATGGGCATAAATGTGTACATGGAACATGTTCTGCAGATCACGATAGTGTCTGTTCCTTCTTCCATGTGTGATTTTTTTTGCACAGGTTGAGAGTGAGAGTGTATAGTGTTTTACCCTAGTTTTGTAAGAGGAAATTGTCCAATTGGGAATACAGGTATTCCTCCAGATCAGTTAAGATTCAGAATTTGGGGAACTCAAGCCTAGCTAAAGTTTAAATTTCTGGTGTCTAGTTAATCCCTTATTTGCAGGTTTTCAATATGTGGGACAATCAATCAATTAGTTAATTGGTTAGATAGTTATTCATTAATTAGTGTTACTCTAGTCTATTAATCTGGCTATTAATCTAGTACAGTGTTTCCCAACCTTGGCAACTTGAAGATATCTGGACTTCAACTCCCAGAATTCCCCAGCCAGCATTCGCTTGCTGGGGAATTCTGGAAGTTGAAGTCCAGATATCTTCAAGTTGCCAAGGTTGGGAAACACTGATCTAGTAGGTATCACTTAACCAACTAAACAATCAAATCACTTAATCAGCTAAACAATCAATGATCCTATGATCACTCCCAATCTATCAATCAATTAAATTAGTCAACTAAACAATCAATGATCAGTCCCAATCTATCCCCTCCAAGCTTTGTGGGTCTTTTTGGCGATTCTCTTAAGGCAGGGCTGAAGTGGGTGATCTTCTCCAAGACTCTTGGAGTTTCGCGGCACATTAGATGTTTAACATCTACATGAAACCATTGGGTGAGATCATTCGCAGACATGGGGTGTGTTTCCATCAGTACGCTGATGACACCCAGCTGTACATCACCACCCCGTCTGACTTCAGGGAGGCAGTTGATGTAATGTGCCGATGCTTGGACGACGTTAAGATCTGGATGGGGAGGAACAGACTCAGACTTAATCCCGACAAGACCGAGTGGCTGTGGATAATGCCTCCTAAGGACCATGATAACTGTCCCTCCTTGGTCTTCGAGGGTGCGAAATTGACTCCCTCGGACCAGGTCCGCAACTTGGGGGTCCTCCTAGATCCACAGCTAAAATTAGACCACCATCTTTCTGCTGTGGCTAGGGGGGCTTTTGCACAGGTCCGCCTGGTGCACCAGCTGCGGCCATATTTGGAGAAGGAGGCTTTACTCATGGTCACTCATGCCCTTGTCACCTCGCGTTTGGACTACTGCAATGCGCTCTACATGGGGCTACTCTTGAAGAGTATCCGGAGACTTCAGTTGGTGCAAAATGCGGCTGCGCGTGCTGTGGTGGGTGTGCCAAGGTACACCCACGTGACACCGATACTCCGCCAGCTGCATTGGTTGCCCATCGGTCTCCGGGTCCAATTCAAGGTGTTGATCACCATCTTTAAAGCCCTTCATGGCCTAGGACCAGGATATCTCCGGGACCGCATTCTGCCTCAGACTTCCCTCCGACCGGTTAGGGCCCACAGAGTTGGCTTCCTCCGGGTCCCGTCGGCCAAACAATGCCGGCTGGTGGGCCCCAGGGGGAGGGCCTTCTCTGTGGCCGGCCCCGTGCTCTGGAACCAGCTCCCCCCAGAGACCCGAACCATCCCCACTCTGCTGGCCTTCCGAAAGGCCGTTAAGACATGGCTCTTCCTGCAGGTGGGGGGGACAGCTTAACCCATTCGAGCTTACCCCCCAAGTATGTATGTTGCTGAATGGATGTTGTTGCTTTTATATTGTTTTTAAATTTTGTACTGTTTTTAAATTTTATGAAATTTTGGTTATTCTTGTATTTTTCTTTGTTGTACGCCGCCCTGAGTCCTTCGGGAGTTGGGCGGCATATAAGAATAACAAAATAAATAAATAAAACAAAATAAATCACTGTAAATCCCAGTGTAATCATCATAAATTTCAACATAATCAATAATCTGTCCATTTTCAATGTCCTTTTTTCTTTTATCGCTGTAAATCCCGGTGTCTTCATCAATCTGGTTTTCCTCTTCTAATATCTTCTTTCCTCTATTATCTTCTTGTTCTTCATTTTCATCTTTATTATCATCTAATTATTTTCTTTTTTCTTTTCCAGTTCCAAATCCCAAAAAGCATTTTTTTAAATCTTCACACAAGTCTTTTAGGAGTGCCACCAATTCTTCATAATCATTTGCCTCCATATCATCAAAGTCACAAGTCACAAATCTTTACAGTCCATCCAGCTGCTAACAAAAGTCTGTTTCCACAGCCTTTTTCAGTTATTTTATTTTAAGTAAAGTATTATCAATTGCAGCATTTAAGTTTCCATATTACTCATTCAAAGTCCAATCTTTCTAATCTTTAAATATTAAAGTTCATGCCAAGTTCATTTCAATCCAAACAGACCCAAACAATATCTCTTAATGCAATAACAATTTGCTCATTATTTTGAGTTATTTCAGACTCCAAGATAGTTTTTTTCCATTCAAGGTCAAAAGCTGTCAAAATATCCATGAAAATATTCCACTGTTGTAGTAATTCCTCTAGCCAACAGATGGCGTTCTCCGTTCCAATTTTTCAAATCTGCCTTTCCTGTTCAACAATATTCTTCTATATTTCAAATCAGCTTAACATTTACAAAATATTTTCTTCCAAACTTATTATCCCAGTCACATAAATCTCCACCAGGTCTTTTGTCATACAATTCAAAAGTCTCTCAATTGGGCTTTAGTTTCAATTCCTTATAGCTTAGTTGCTCCATGATTTTCTACTGCTAGGTAGCCACTTTCTCAATTTCCAGTCTTTTGTTTCCCCTTTTAATCTTGAAAAAAATCTTTAAAAGCATTCTTTCAGCACCAATATGATTGACTCAGTCATTTTGGGGACTACTACAAATCGTATGAGCTCCTGGTGGTGCCCCATCTCCAGTCTAACAAGTTCTGTGACTAAGGTAGCGGGGGTTCCACCTATTAATGTCCCATCAACCTGCTCAAACTGGATGGGACGCACTAGGGGTTTCGTGCCTATCCCTAGTTGCTGGACTATGGGGCAACTGATCAAGCATCTGGTACAGCCAATGTCTATGATGGCCTCTACTTCCCCTTGGACCCCAGTTTCTGGCACTACAATCCAAGTTTTGATAGTGAAGGGCGGATGGCTTCACTTACCATCGGGTTCTCTTCGCCGCTGCTCCCATTGGTGGAGCCTGGAGGGATTTCCCTGGCTGGAATTTTCTTGTTCCCGGTTGGGAGGAGAGGGACCTCAACAGCCTTTTTGGCGATTGGCTTCACGACGGCGGTGGAAGGCCCCACTCCCAGGAATCGCTGAGATCAATGGGTCTCTGTGCTCTCCACTCAAGGGCTTGGAAATGATTCTCCCCCATCTTAGGTTCCTGCAGCTTCGCCCCATAGGGAAGGATTCAGCTAAGGGGCTTGCCAAGGCACCGGCTCTTTGGGCCGGGCACCCTGTCAGTGTTCCGCTTTGGTGGCCTCCGCTGCTCGCACCATGGGGCATAGATGGTCTCGAGGTGGGCCCTCGAACCAGTCCTCTGTGGTCACCGTTTTCTCCTCCATCTTCCCTGAGTCTTTACGCCACATGGGTATTGGGTCGACGCTCGGGGCTCAGGACCCCGGAGAGTGCCCCGGAGGTCGGGGAACTGGTTGGATTTTTTTAAGGAGATTCAGGTTAATGTCAGGGTTCCAAGTAACACCCCCAACTGAATAAGACTCTGAGGCTAGCAATTACTCAAAGATCCATTTTATTAGAGATGTCATATTGGCACATCTGGGAAAACCCAAACCTGAAAGCTTCTGGGTTTTCCCCACCCCAAAAAAAGTCAAAGGACCATCCCCTGGATCCACATGTCCATCACATGGTCCAGTCAATCCACCGTCCCAACTGGAGATGCCTCCCAGTCACACCACTTGCAGGCTGAATGTCCTTGACTCTCAGAGAAAAGAATGTTGTTATGGCTAAATATCTCTACCACTCCATGCAATCCCCCCTCCCAGTTTCCCACAGTGCCAAGTGTGGCAGCCCTGAAGATTCCCCCCCAAAAAAGATGGCCTCCAGGGCTGACAATGAATTTATTAGGAATGTCATATTGGCACAGCTGGTGAAAACCCGACTCTGAAGGACCCAGAGTTTTCCCCATCCAAATAAAAAACCCAAGTCCTTGCCCCCTGGTCACCAATCCATTACATGGCCCAATCAGGTCATAGCCTCAGCTCTGGCTGGCTCTTGTCCATGCCCCTCCAACCCTTGGTAGACTGTCCTTGGCTCCCATGGGAAAGAATGTTATTTTGGCTACACAATCCCCCCAGCTATCTCTATCTCCCCCCTCATGTCCCCACAGCTTCAACAGGCTTGGCTGTGGCCCTGAAGATGCTCCCAAAATGACTTCAGGGCTGTCAATATCTGTGTCTGTCTATGTCTGTTAAATGGAACATATTTTACTAGAAAAATATTTCTGAATGGTTTTGTTGATAAAATGTGAGGGGTAATTAGGAGATGTCAAACATGTTTTTGTGTTTATTTTTTAAATATCATCTAGATAACTTTTCCTTTATTTGTGTTCCCCATACTGTACTCATATCTTGTTCACCTTGTCATTTAATTTTTAATTCTATTTGTATTGGTTACTCTTTACTACTTTGCAGTGCCAAGTTTTGCATCTAATTTGATATTAAATGGAACTTAATATAATTTAGTTTAAATACTACTTTAAACCACTTTCTAAAACACACAATGAAATTAAGATAGTTTACACGTCTGATTGGAAGTATATTTGTGGTATGATTCAATTAAAAGTATGACATAGGAGCAGTATGTTATGTGATTGTATATTATTTATATATTTCCTTTGAATGTGCTTATAATGTATAGGAATTTCAATTATTTATTTATTTATTTATTTATTTATTTATTTATTTATTTATTTATTTATTTATTTATTTATTTATTTATTTATTTATTTATTTATTTATTTAATCAATCAATCTTATAGGCTGCCCAACTCCAGGGGACTTCATCACGAATCTTGCTGAAAGTAGATTTGAGCTTTTACTTCCACCTATTTCAAATAATTCAGTCATAATCCAAATTTATTACTTGTTGCAAAGTAGAAAATAAAATGAACCTAGTCTGCATTTTAAGGATATAGAGTTCTGAAGTTCTCCTTTCTGCTTGAAATTACACAGAGCAATCTAAATTTTGTGGATGCTTTATTAGTTTTAAATTGCTGTGAATCCTTGCTAGATTGAGTGGCACATTCATAAATGAATAAACAAATAATATGTTTGACTTGAAACTATGTGCAGGAGCCTGGATATTCACTGGAGGTACCCATTATGGACTGATGAAGTATATTGGAGAAGTAGTGCGAGATAATACTATCAGTAGGAACTCGGAAGAGAATGTGGTTGCTATTGGCATAGCTGCTTGGGGCATGCTATCTAATCGTGAGAATCTTATCAGAAGCTGTGATACTGAGGTACTGAATTTGGTTAACAATTTACATTCAAGATTATTTCAGTCCCAACACTACATATAGGGGGAGATTTACTTATTTAAATTTATTCTATTGCTTCATGTCTACACTGATATTTGAAACAAGATCTTAACATTATATAGTCTATAGTTCTTGAAGCTTGAACAATTATAGATCTTGATTAATTATTAATGAAATGACTGAAAGAATATTGTAAACAATGTATCATTTACAAAACAATAAATTGAGCTACAAATCATGTGGAAAGTCAAATTAGTCTTAGAAATGAATTATGTAAATTGACAGAATAAGGAAATGATATAATAAAACAAAGATTATATTCACATAAAGATGGACTAAATTATAATTTAGCAAAAATGATTTTAAAAAATGAAGGGAAACTTTCATATTAAAATTGGTGACACTATTTTCAAATGGCTGCTTACAAAAATAGAGTTAATGAGTGAAATGTAAACAAAGAGGTCCACTTCTTCATTCCCCCAAACCCTGGCTCCTATCCTCCCCATCCATTTCTTCATGGAGAAATTCTGTTTGCCAATGCAAAAAGGCTGATGCCTAGCATATCTGGTGGCAGCATGCATGGGCAACCTCAAGAGAGCCATGCTTGCAGATATTGCAACCAATGCAGCTCTGGTCAGGGCTTGAGATTCCAAAAGTTCATGAGCTCAGTTTAGTGTGATTTCTTGTCCAAATGAATATGCATTTATTGTGTTATTAACCTTCATTTCTCAAAATTTGAAATAGGGTTGCTAAAGATAATATGTTAAATAATATGCTAAAATATGATGTTGAAAGGAACTTTATACCTAAATATTTTATGTAATTCCCAGACATACTATTCAGCACACTACATCATGGATGATCTCAAGAAGGACTTTTTATACTGCTTAGATAATAACCATACTCATCTAATTTTGGTGGATAATGGAACTCATGGATATCAAGGCATAGAGACAAAGTTACGCACCCAGTTAGAAAAATATATTTCAGAATGCATTATTCCAGGTCAGTATCTAATAGGGATTATTATTTTAGAATTAAGTATCAATTAACATCAAATGTTTTAGTTATTTTTGAGGATGAATACATTCACTTGACTCACATATTGTTTAGTTTTTTTAAATTAGGACATGTTATATTTAAAAGGCAACTATATTGCTGTATCAAGTGAATGAATCAATAAATATATTTAAGATAAAATATTTTCTTTACTGATTATACTGAACAGTTATTATATGAAATACATGGAAAATTATTTCTGTGTACACTGTGATTTACAAAAGAGCATGAGCAAAACTATCAACTTCAGAACTTGAACTTGTACCATGCAGCCTCTGATAGACCATATACCCCAAGGAACCAGAAAATGTATTTCATTGTTTGTGTATGAACAAATTAAGAGAATCGCATTTCTCTAGAGTATTTCTGTGGATACATGAATGACAATGCATTCTTGTAATGATCAGTCAGGTCCTTTGAGATGTTATAGGCTTTTTAAGTTTTGAGGTAATGACTTTTTAGATTCTCAGAAACTGTATAGCAAATATATTTGGAATACAAAGAAACATTTAACACGTGGCAAAAATATTCTGACTCAAACTAACCCCTGGCATGTAAATCAAGGGCCCACTATAGAGAGAAGATGGCAAGGAAGTAACTGGCAGTAGAGAGAAAGCAGAGCTGCTTAACTCATTCTTTGCATCAGTCCAACGTACCAAAAAAACTACTGTAAAAGACAAACTAGGAAAAAAAATTAAAATAAGCAAGAAAATGATAAGAGAACACCTATCTGACCTTGATGAATATAAATCATCGGGACCTGACATTACATCTGAGTTCTGAAGGAGCTGGCAGATGTTATCTCAGAGCCACTGTACCATATCTTTCAAAAATCCTGGAGCACCGGGGAAGTACTTGAGGATTGGAAAAGGGCTGATGTGGTTCCCATCTTCAAGAAAGGAAAAAGTCTAACATCAATACCTGGGAAGATCCTGAAAGAGATGATAAAAAAACAGATCTGCAAACATCTAGCGTCTCAGACAGTTGGAGATGTGCTGGGCGCAGTGGTTGACCAGGGCGTCTTTCGTGTCTTGCCATGCTCTTAGCATACCACATCGCTTGCAGAGACTGCCTTCATGACCGTTGACCTATTCTAGTAGATTTCATCCACTCAGTCCGCCAGAATCTGTCTTCACATGCTCGGGATAGACAAGTCCCTATCTCACCGAAGATCAATGACCCAACGGCTACTCTCAACCTGGTTTGGCCAGCCTGTCGAAGCTGTTGCCTGGGGTGTGGCCGCTGCGCATTCTACAGCTGCTAAGAGCCACAGGTGAGAGCTGAGTGACAGGTGGGGACCAAAAGTGAACGAACTGCCCTAAAAGCTGCCATAAAATGAGCTGCCATAAAAGGACACGACATGCCCCTACACCAGAGGTGCTACCCCTCCCTGAACACCCCATACACCCCATTCAATGAGTAGTCTTTAATGGTACTATATCTACATGGAGAGAAGTAAGCAGTAGGGTACCACAAGGCTCAGTCTGAGGCCCAGTATTCTTCAGTATCTTCATAAATGACTTAGATGAGGGAATAGAAGGGGAACTCATCAAATTTGCAGATGATACTAAACTGGCAGGAATAGCCAACACCCCAGAAGACAAGCTCAGGATCCAAAAAGATCTTGACAAACTTGAACAATGGGCCCTATTCAACAAAATGAATTTTAATGTGGAGAAAAGCAAAGTTTTACATTTAGGCAGGAAAAATCAAAAGTATAAGAACAGATTAGGCGAGAGCTGGTTCAAAAATAGTAACTGTGAGAGGGTCCTAGTGGATGATCACTTGAATATGAGCCAGCAGTGTGCAGCAGCAGCCAAAAAAGCTAATACAATCCTTGGTTGTATAAACAGAGGCATAGAATCAAGATCATGTGAAATATTAGTGCCACTTTATAAAATCCTATGATAGTAAGTCCACACCTGGAATACTGCAACCCAATTTTGGTCACCATACTACAAAAAAGATGTTGAGACTTTGGAAAAAGTTCAAAGAAGAGCAACTAAGATTATCAAATGCCTGGAGAATAAACCATATGAAAAATGGCTGTAGGTTTTGGGTTTGGCTAGTCTAAAGAAAAGAAGAATTAGGGGTGACATGAAGCAGTATTCCAGTATTTGAAGGGCTGCCGCAAAGAAGAGGGTGTCAAATTATTCTCCAAAGCACCAGAGGGTAGGACAAGAAACAATGGTTGGAAACTAATCAAAGAGAGAAGCAATCTGGAATTAAGGAGAAACTTCTTAACAGTGAGGGCAATTAACCAGTGGAATAGCTTGCTTTCAGAAATCGTGGGTGCTTCATCACTGGAGGTTTTTAAGAAGAGACTAGACCTGTGATGGTGAACCTATGGCATGCGTGCCAAAAGTGGCACGTGTAGCCATGTCGCCTGGCATGCATGGTGTCGCCCATTCCTCTTCCTGGTTTCCAGTGCATGCATGAGCACCGGCCAGCTAGTCTTCTGGTTACTGGTGTGCATGCGCGCACAATGATCAACTGGCCTTCACACGTGCGGCAGTATCAGAAACCGGAAGATCAGCTGGTCAGCTGATCATTGTGCACGCATGCGCACCAGTAACCACAAGACTAGCTGGCCAGTGTGCATGCATGCCCTGGGACATCCACCCACTTGCCAGCCAAGAGTGCTGCCGCCAGTCTCTCCCCTGCGCCTGCCCACCTGCCTTGTCTCCGCGAGGAAAGGCCCTGTAACTGCACTGCCCGGGATCCACGTGGGCTGCTGCAGGGGGAGGCCAGGGGCAGATGAGGAACTGCCTGTTTCGCTGCCCACCCAGCAGCGCCAGAGGAAGCCCCATTCCCAATCCTCCTGTCCATCAGAAGCCCCCGTATTTCATTTCATTTTGCTTCCCTTCATTCTGTGTGCGTTGTGTGTTTGCATGGGGATCCAAGTGCTTTGCTCCAGCCATGAGAGGGGCGGAGGGTGGCCCACCGAATAGCAATGGGAGAAGAATTCCCCCCCTTCTCCATGGGTATGCCAGTCCAGCCACCCACTGAGGGAAGCGGTTTGCTGTTTTCCCTGCACACCGATGGAGAGGAAGGTTGGGGAGAGGGGGAGCTGTGCCAGGGGCAGAGGGAGAACCTGGATCTGCCCTTTCCCCAAATCCAGAGGGCAGCTCTGGCAGCGAGGGCTGCGAAAGGGGCACAGGCAGAAAACAGGAGAGGAGAAGGGAAAGCCCCAACCTGCGTCGTCCAGGGACCTAGTCCGGTCACGACCGGGTCGAAACCACCCAGGAGGGGTGGTGAAGAAGGGGAGTGCCAGCTGGCAGACTGGGGACGGCAACCCTCCCCCCCAGGGAGCCGGCTAAGTCTCCTCGACCGGTGGCATATGGAGGACGACCGTTTCAAGTGTTGTCCCTAATCGTGGCAGTTATATCTGCAAAGAGTTTGAAATGGCAATTGGAGTCATCTGGGAAGAAAAATTCTAAGCTATGTGCTGGAGAAGTCGAAGAAGGAGGCTGGTGAGTCACATTGCCAAAAAATATTAAAAGAAACGTTCTAATTTAAAAGGTGAATAAAAGGAAGGACCGGAAATTAAGGAGTGGCTGGTAATATGTGGATACAATGTTGGAACAAAATTAAAGGGATTTATAACTAAAATTTCTTAATATAACTAAAGTTATATTAACTAAATATAACTTTAGTTATTTTAACTAAATATAATATTTAGTTATTAATATAACTAAAGTTATATTAAAGACTTGGAATTTTTTTGCTTTAAAGATTTGGAATCTTTGCCTTAAAGACTTGATAAAGATGTAAGAAATTTGGGGAATAACTTGGAAGGAATAATTGGAAAATTGGAACTGATTGAAAATGGAAATTTTTAATAGGAAGGACAGAGCAAAGAAAGTAAACTGGAGAGTGCCATCTGGTGGCTGGAAGAATTACTGATATGGGAGTAGTGTCATGTTGTTTGGACAGCTGTGGCCTTGAACAAAGAAACTCTTTCTGAACTGTTATTTTTCAAAAGAAAGTGTTTGGCTTGATTTGGATATGAACAGAGTATTTGAAAGAAAATATTTGGACTGGTCTGGATAAGAAAAAATATGAACAAACCTGCAAACTACAAAAGGCTGTGGAACATATTGTATGCAGCTGAATGAATGGTAGAAAATATTTGATCTCTGAATCTGAGACATGGAGATTAGTGAATACTGAAAATTGATGGCATCCCTGAATGAATTCTGATTAAAGATGGAAATTTGACTGAAGATTGAATCTACTTAAGTTTTGGACTTAAGAATTGAAAACTGAGAATTCTTTGAAAGAACTTTGACTAAAGATTGAATCTATTTAAGCTTTGGATTTAAGAATTAAGAAGTGAGACTTTAAAAACGGAGAGAATTGACTATGAAGAATTGGCTGAGTTTACGAAGGACCTTTTTGAAAACTTTAGAAGATCTGTATTTGGAGCATTTGAGACAGGAAAAAATGAACTACAAATGAAAAAAATGGATAAGAGAAAGAAGAAGAAAAGAAGAGTGATGAAGATATTATAAATGATGATAAGGGAAATAATATTGAAAATGCAATGCTGATTAATGATTATGTTAATGATAATTATTCCATTGGGTTTAACAGTGAAAATAGAGATAAAGATGATAGTTACAAGGATAATAGAGATGATGATATTAAGAATAACTATGTTCAGATTGATGATAAGGATTTTGAGATACATAAAATGGAAAAAAGAATGGAGAAAATTAGATATATACAGAAAGTAAATTTAAGAGGGAGGAAAAGAGCATGGGGAAAGAACTTATTGGTATAAAATTAAAAGAAAGAGGAAAAAGAATTTAATCAGATGGGGTGGAGGAAAGAGATAGATAGATAGATAGATAGATAGATAGATAGATAGATAGATAGATAGATAGATAGATAGATAGATATAGATATAGATATAGATATAGATATAGATATAGATATAGATATAGATATAGATATAGATAAATGAATTAGTCGAGAAATTAAAAGGGAATGGATGATGACATTGAAATATTATGGAAATGTGTTTTCTTCTTATTTAGCGTTTTTTTTAAGAGTTGAAAAAAATTCTGTCCTTTTTATATATAGATTAATATTGTTCAATGAATTAAAAGATTTGATATTTTAGACAAAATAATGTTAATTAATATGAGAAGTATGAATGATAAATATGAATATTAGAGCTCAAAAGATATATTATGACTGTGTACTCTTTTTTTACATATGAAATTTGTTCAAACGAAAAACTTTAAAAGGGAAAAATGTATTATTTTAAGAGTTGAATATTTAATTGAATAATTTAGAAAGAATTTTGATGATTAGTAAGCGAAAAAGCATATTATGATTGTGTATCATTATTTTAGACATGAGATATGTTCAAATGTAAAATTTAAAAACCATATATTTCAAGTGTTAAATATTTAATTTGAGTGTGAATAACCAAAGAAGAAATTTTATGACTAATAGAAATTGGAATGTATAATTGGGCACTTAGTTTGTGATAAAATAGAGGATAAAAAAAAACCATAAACAATGAATTAAGAGTTTAGGAGTAGAATTAGAAAAATAATTGGTGAATATCCCAGATGACAAAAGTAGATTTTTTTTTTTTGTGGAGATGAAGTTAGCAGCATATACCTAGAAACAAAGTATTATATATAAAGAAATGATATAAAAATAAATAAATTTTTCTTAGAAGAGATATGAAGAGTCTAAATTTGAGATTGTATCATCAGTCTGTTAAACATAAGAGGATAAAAGAGTACTCGGTTAAGAGGGTGTAAGAGGAAGTAGAAGGGGAGGAAGAGAAGGAGTAGAGAGAGTAGAGGAGGAGTGAAGGAGTAAGAAAGTAGGAGGAGATGATGGAGGTAGAGAGGGGGAGTGCAATGGAAAAAAAGTAGAATAGACTGATGATTGATGATATAAGCATATGTATAAGATATTGACTTTTGAATGATGGAGTATTTATTTATTTATTTATTTATTAGTAGGGTCTTCTATGCCGCCCTACTCCCTAAGGACTCAGGGTGGCATACAACATTTTAAGAGAACACTAAACAATAAACTTATTTAAAAACAGTTTTAAAAAGTTTTTTAAAAAAGACGTCCAACAACATACATACAGGGGGAGATCTCGGATATAAACTTGTCTCAGACCCCTACCTGCAGGAAGAGCCATGTCTTGATGGCTTTCCGGAAGGCCAGCAGGGTGGGGATAATTCAGATCTCTGGGGGAAGTTGGTTCCAGAGCATGGGGCCACCCACAGAGAAGGCCCTCCCCCTAGGGCCCGCCAGCCGGAATTTTATAAATGTAAAACTGTGTATTTTATTGTAATAATTTAAGGTATATGTTTATTGAATTGTAAAAGTGGTGGAGGAAAAAATAAAAAACTTTTTGGAAAAAAGAAAGAAGAAGAAACAAGCGAAAGAGCAAGCGAGGAGGTGGGCTGGAGAGCTGTGGGCAAAAGTAGCTCAGGCATCTGAGCACCGCACCAGGAATTGTTCTCTGGATCAACCTCGCACCGGCAGAAGTACGGAAGTGCAGAGCGGCTTCATTCTGCCAGCTGCTGCCAGTCTTCGATCTGGGAGGTGATCTGCTGTGCGAGGTTGCTCCTGGGAATGGCCACTGCTGTTTTCCCCACACACCGATGGAGAGGAAGGTTGGGGAGAGGGGGAGCTGCATCAGGGGCAGAGGGAGAACCCAGATCTGCCCCCTCCCCAAATCCAGAGGGGAGCTTTGGTAGCGAGGGGGGTGCAAAAGGGGCGCAGGTGGAAAGCAGGAGAGGAGAAGAAGCAAGCAAAAGAGCGAGCAAGGAGGTGGGCTGGAGAGCTGCAGGCAAAAATAGCTCAGGCATCAGAGTGCCGCGCCAGGCATTGTTCTCCGGATCAACCTTGCACCGGCAGAAGTCCGGAAGCGCAGAGCGGCTTCATTCTGCCGACTGCTGCCAGTCTTCGATCTGGGAGGTGATCTGCCGTGCGAGATTGCTTCCGGGAACAGCCACCACTGTTTTCCCCACACACTGATGGAGAGGAAGATTGGGGAGAGGGGGAGTCATGCTAGGGGGAGAGGAGAACCAGAATCTGCCCCCTCCCCATATCCAGAGGGCAGCTGTAAGGATTGTCTCTCCATTCACTTACAAAGTACGAACTTCTGAGCCAGGTAGTTCAAAAGAATTACTTTATTAGCAAATGTGATAACATCCCATTCAAAGCAAGATCTGAATACCCTTAGGCAAAGATGGTATAGTTAAACCTTAGAGCCCCTCCCCATTAGGCAGAATACAAATCCTGACCAATATACAAGTGTGACAATCCCTTGCTCTAGGAACAGAATATATATACAGTTCTCCAGGGCCTCTTCCATTCAAACCAGGTTAGATTACCCCTCATAAACCCCCCCCCCTCCGATGAAGAGATTTCAAAGTGACTGGCGCCAGGATATGTGTTGTAAATCTCAGTTGATCCAAGCAATGCTGATAATTCAAACTCAAGAACCCCCCCTTCTCTTTTTGAATGGCAGAGTCACTGGATTCTGACATGCTGCCCCTTTAAAAAGAAAAAAGGTCCACCTGTAAAAGACATAAACAAAATCAATTAGGATATATTAACAAGGTTTGTTAGGGTATTGGGAGTGAAATCTTCTCAGTAAGGTGGGAGCTTTAACATGTTGTTTAGCAACCCACTCATTCTGTGAAGAAGGCAAATGTTTCCAAGCTACCAAATACTGGATCCTTCTTCTGTGGATCCTAGAGTCAAGAATTTCCTTGATTTCAAAGTGTTGTTCTCCTTCTATCATGATTGGGACAGGTGGTGCAGATACAGGCGGTCTGAGTGATGAGGTACCTCTCTCTTGAGTAAACTAATGTGAAACACTGGGTGGACTTGTCTAAGTGTTTTTGGAAGGAGTAATTCAACTGCTACTGGGTTGATGATCCAAATAATAGGGAAAGGCCCAATGAAATTTGGCCCTAATTTTTTGGATGGTTGTAATGATTTCAGGAATTTTGTAGATAAGTATACTCTATCCCCAACATGGAAAAGCTCGATTCTTTTCTTGTCCGCTTGAATTTTGAAAGCCTCTCTAGCTTCCTTTAAAGCTAATCTGACTACTGGCCATGTATTTTGCAAATTCTCTATCCACTCCTTAAGTGAGGGGATAGTGGGTTTTTCTGTGGGTAGTTCCGGCATTGGGCTGAAATCTTGACCAGTGGCTACTCTAAAAAAGGTAAAACCAGTACTCGAATGTAGAGAGTTATTAAATGCAACCTCTGTAAAAGGTAAAAGTTCAGTCCAATTCTCCTGTTGAAAGTTAATAAAACATCTTAGATATTGTTCCAAAACGGAATTTGTGCGTTCACAATTTCCATTCGATTGTGGATGGTGGGCGGAGCTTAATCCTTGGGCAGTACCAAGTAAGCCCAAAAACGCCTTCCAAAAATTGGAGGTGAATTGGACTCCCCTATCCGAGATGATTCTTTGAGGGGCTCCATGAAGACGATAAATGTGTATTAGAAACAGTGTGGCTAAGCCTTTAGCAGTTGGGATTTTCTGGCAAGGTATAAAATGTGCTTGTTTTGAAAACAAGTCTGTCACAACCCAAATGGTGGTGTTTCCCCAACTTTCTGGTAATTCTACAATAAAATCCATAGCAATTTCTTTCCATAGCGCTAACGGCTCGGCTACCTTCTGTTGGAGTCCTGGAGTTTTCCCTTGTCGTCTTTTTGCCGCAGTATAAATGGGGCAACTCACTACATAGCTTTCTATGTCCTTTTTTAACGAAGGCCACCAAAATTGTCTCTTTATTAAATGTAAGGTTTTTACAAAACCAAAGTGTCCAGCTATTTTTGAGTCATGACACCTTTCCATTAAGCGTAATCTTTGGCTAGCAGGCACATATAGTTTCTCTCCTACCCAAGCTAAGTCATCTTTCATCAAGCAACTGGATTTGTGGTTCAAAAACCATTCATTGTTGATTAATGCTTGTCTAAAAACGTGAATGGTGTCGTCGTTTGTCAATGTGTCTTGTCCTCCTTGGGATCTGGTGATTACTTTGGCTGCCAATTGATTAGTTTGTACTATGGGTTTAAATACCTCTGACTTCGCACTATTGTATTGTCGTTTTCTGGATAGTGCGTCTGCCAGAAAGTTTTTTTCCCCCGGGGATAAATTTAAGAGTAAACTCGAACCATTTGAAATATTGAGCACAACAAACTTGTTTTGGGGATAGTTTCCTTGGTGTCTTTAGGGCTTCTAAGTTTTTATGATCAATCCAGACTTCAAAAGGGATCTTACTCCCTTCTAAGAAATATCTCCAAGTTAAAAGTGCCCATCGCACTGCATAAGCTTCTTTTTCCCAAATAGCCCACCTTTGTTCAGTTTCACTTAATTTCCTGGATATATACGCACATGGCTGTAGTTGTCCTTGCTCATTTTTCTGAAGTAGGATTGCTCCTATTGCAACATTGCTAGCATCTGCTTGTATGATGAAAGGTTTTTCTGTATCTGGGTGCTTTAGAATGGGTTCTGCTGAGAACAGCAGTTTTAGTTTTTTGGATGCTACCTGGCATTCCATTGTCCAATTCATGGGCTGTCTCGGTTTAGGATTTCCCTCCCCCTTCGTTCTTAATAGTTTCATGATGGGCAGGGTGATTTGAGCGAACGCCGGGATAAATTGGCGATAGAAATTTGCGAACCCCAGGAAGCTTTGTAACTATTTGTGCGTGCAAGGTGTCTCCCAATCCAGTACTGCCTGCACTTTTTGAGGGTCCATTTCTATGCCCTGGTGTGAAATACGATACCCCAAGTAGTCAATTTTCTCTTGGTGGAATTCACATTTTGAGAGTTTGGCATAAAGTTTTGCTTTTGAGCCCAGTGAACTCAACCGCCAAGCCAGCTACTGCCTCGAGCAGCTCAGGCAGGGCCTTACCAATGCAGCTGGGAGGCAGGTACGTTAAGAAAAGGCCCACCTGAACCCCTAAGTCCAACTTCAGAAGGAGCGTCTCACACCCAACAATCTCCGGGGCAGGGATCCTACGAGGGTGCAGATTTCTGTGCGTTATTATTGCCACTCCTCCCCCCCTTCCCTGGGGTCGAGAATGGTGCTGCACTGAGAACCCGTCTGGGCATATCTCGGAGAGAGCTACTCCCCCCTCCTGGCCCAGCCAGGTCTCAGTTATACATACCATGTCTGACCCCTCTTCTGAGATTAAATCCCGTATCAGGGGGGCTTTGTTGACAATTGACCTGGCGTTCAGCAGCAGCATCCTGAGCCCAGGGCCCTGAACATCCTGGTTGCCAGGTACTCGGGTTGAGCAAGATGGAACCACATCGGAGGGGCCGGAACAAGGGATCGCTTGTAAACAGCGAGGTCTTATTCCCCGAGAGCGGCCCACCCCTCTGCTCCCGCCATATCTGCCTCTTCCCATTATGACCGAGATGTTCCGGCTCTCGTCCCCACCAGAGACCCCCTCCCCCCCCGCTGGTCCCCCTCCATCCCTGCAGGCCATACATACCATTTACACTGAGCTGGGGCACCGAGTCAGACCCCCCCCCACTTCTGTTTCCACACTCAGCAAAAGGGGGGCAAGACCTAGTCCCCAGCTCACTCATACTCTCTTATCTGATCATTGTAATTTACACATTCATCCCCCCTAACATCAACACATCCACCCTATAAACACTCCCCCCTCCCAAGGTAGAGGCTAAGTAAAGTGCAATAAAAGAGTTAATTAAGGACAGGCAGATGCAATAAGCATGGTAGTCTCTAGATCTGCTAGTCATGGTCCAATTCATTAGTCACTTCCCCCCACCATAATTGTTTTCAGGGGGCAGTGTCCATTGTTCTTATAAGGACTTTCACCAACAATCGACTCTCGGCTTTGAAGTGGTGTCGTGATTTTTCTTTTCTTTCTACGTGACAGAAGTAGACCTCCGGGGAACCAATAAAACAGAGTCCAGTGATATCTCCCCCATGGGGTAGTCCTGAGGCATCAAAGGCCCCCTCCCTGAGGAGTGTCGCTGTCCTTTCGACCAGGGCTCCGCCCAGAAATTCAATTCAAACTCATAATTCAAACTCAAGACCCCACCCTTCTCTTTTTGAATGGCAGAGTCACTGGATTCTGACAGCAGCTCTGGTAGCGAGGGGGCTGCGAAAGGGCTGTGGGTGGAAAGCAAAAGAGGAGAAGAAGCAAGCGAAAGAGCAAGCAAGGAGGTGGGCTGGGGAGCCAGGCATTGTTCTTCGGATCAAACTCGCACCGGCAGAAGTACAGATGCGCAGAGCAGCTTCGTTCTGTTGGCTGCTGCCAGTCTTCAATCTGGGAGGTGATCTGCCGTGCGAGGTTGCTCCCAGGAACGGCCATTCCTGTTTTCCCCACACACCGATGGAGAGGAAGGTTGGGGAGAGGGGGAGCTGCACCAGGGGCAGAGGGAGAACCCGGATCTGACCCCTCCCCAAATCCAGAGGGAAGCTCCGGTAACAAGGGGGCTGTGAAAGGGGCACGGGCAGAAAGCAGAAGAGGAGAAGAAGAACAGTAAGACAGGGATGGTAGGCACAGTGGTGCGCTTATGCACACCCCTTACAGACCTCTTAGGGATGGGGTGAGGTCGACTGTAGACAGTCTAAGGTTAAAGTTTGGGGGGTTTGGGGAAGAAACCACAGAGTCAGGTAGTGCATTCCTGGCATTGATCACTCTGTTGCTGAAGTGGTATTACATTAAATTTGCATCTATTGTGTGCTCGTGTATTGTTGCAGTTGAAGCTGAAGTAATCATTGACAGGTAGGACATTGTGGTAGATGATTTTATGAACTACATTTAGATCAGATCGAAGGCGATGTAGTTCTAAATTGTCTAATCCCAATATTTCAAGTCTGGTGGAATAAGGTATTCTGTTGTGAGCAGAGGAGTGGAGGACTCTTCTTGTGAAATATTTCTGGACTCTCTCAATTGTATATGTCCGATATGCAATGCGGGTTCCAGACAGGTGAGCTGTATTCAAGAATTGGTTTAGCAAATGTTTTGTATGCTCTGGTTAGTAGTGTAATATTGCCAGAGAAGAAGCTACGCAAGATTAGATTAACAACTCTTAGAGCCTTTTTGGCAATGTTGTTACAGTGGGCTCTGGCACTAGATATGAGTACTCCAAGGTCCTGGACAGAGTGAGGGTCGTCTACAAGGTTGTGTCCTCCAAGTTTGATTTTGTATTCTGATTCTTTTTGCCAATGTGTAAGACAGAGCATTTGTTGGTTGAGATTTGAAGTTGCCAGTTGTTTGACCATTCTGATACATGGTCAAGGTCTTTTTGAAGGGTAGCAGCATTGTCGGTGGTATTACAGTATATAGTTTAACATTGTCAGCAAAGAGAACGCAGTTGCTTATAATATGATCACAAAGGTCATTTATGTAAAGTATGAATAGTGTTGGTCCTAGAACGCTGCGTTGAGAGACACCACTGTTGACAGGTACAGGATTTGATAGGGCACTCCCTATTTTAATCACTTGTTGTCTGTTTGACAGGAACACAGTTATCCAATCATGAAGGGGACCAGAGATGCCATAAGATTTTAGTTTCAGAAGTAATTTGTTGTGTACCAATGAATCAAAGTAAATTGTATTACCACTGTAAATTGCGTCTATTGTTTTACCCTGATCGAGTTGTGTTTTCCATATGTTTTTGCAGTGTAGGAGTTGCAGATTACAGGATAATTTTTTCCTGAAACCAAATTGTTTGTTAGAGAGCAGGTTGTTAGTTTCTAAGTGGAGGGTAATGGATTGGTTTATGATTGATTCCATGACTTTGCAGGTGACACAACACAAAGAGATTGGTCTGTAATTTTCAACGTTATTTGGATCTCCTTTTTTGAAGATAGGGATGTCTGTGGCTAGTGACCATAAGTTGGGTAAGAAGCTAGTCCTGAAGGATTTTTCAAAAATTATGCTTTGAGGTTCAGCTAAGGTTGTGGAAAGCTTTTTTAAGAAGTATGCACATAGTCTATCAGGTCAAATAGATAGAGATAGTTTTAGGTTGCATAGTGCTTTTCTAACGTTATCTTCTGTAAAATTGATTTGTGTTAGATCGTTGTAGTTATTGCTAGTACGACTAGGAAATATTGGGCATGAGTCAATGCTGTTTACAAAAACTGAGCCGAATAATGTATTAAAGAGGTTGGCTTTAACCTGGGGTTAACCATTAACCTGGGGAACTCAATCGCCAGCCCAGCTACCGCCTCAAGCAGAACAGGCAGGGCCTTTGCCATGCAGCTAGGCAGCAAGTACGTTAGCAAAAGGCCCACCTGAACCCATAAGTCCAACTTCAGAAGGAGCGTCTCACACCCAACAATCTCCGGGACAGGGCTCCTTCAAGGACAAAGATTCTGGTGAGCTATAATAGCCACTCCTCCACCCCTTCCCTGGGATCGCGGCTGATGCTGAACTGAGAATCCGTCCAGGCACATCTCGGAGAGGGGAACCCCCCTTCCTGGCCCAGCCAGGTCTCAGTAATGCATGCCAGGTCTGTCCCCTCTTCCAGGATAAGATCCCGTACAAGGGGGGCTTTGTTAGTGATCGACCTGGCATTCAACAGCAGCAGCTTGAGTCCAGGGCCCTGACATCCCTGATTACCAGGTACTCGGGTTGAGCTAGATGGAACCAAACCAGAGGGGCCAGAACAAGGAATCACTTGCAAACAGCGAGTTCTCGTTCCCTGAGAGCGGCCTACCCCTCTGCTCCCGCCATACCTACCTCTCCCCGTTATGACCGTAATGCTCCTCCCCTCCTCCCCAGAGATCCCCTCCCCATCCCCGCTGGTCCTCCTCTCTCCCTGCAGGCCATACATACCATTCATACTGAGCCAGGGGTCAGAAACAAGGCCCCCTCCGCTTCTGTTTCCACACTCAGCAGAGGGGGGGCCAAACCCTTGTCCCTGACTCACTCATTCTCCCAAGCTAATCGATCAATCTATCCAAACATTTCATCTATATAAACATATTCTTTAATGGTTTCATCATTGTAGTCTTTACCATTTGTTCCTTTAAGGGGTGGGATGGATCTCGAGTCTTTGAGTTGGTTGTTTACAAAGTTATAGAAGGTGCATGTGGATTTCATGCGCAGAAGGTATTCTTCTTGATTGATGTGATAATTGGTGGATTCAGTCTTTATTTGGTGGCATAGATTTTTGTAGCGGCTTTTAAAGTTAGCAACATAGCCTGTTTTGTTTTTACGCCAAAGAGATCTTTTTTTGGATTGGAACTTCCTTATTTTTATGGGTAATTTATTTTTCTTGGTTTTGGTGATTATTTGTGGTACATATAGTTTAATGACTCTTTGGATTTCGAGCAAAAAGATATTGTAGTAGTCTTTGGCAGTATTACAGCCAGAGAATAATGTTTGCCAATCAAGAGATGAGAGGTCGGTGTCTATGATATCATAGTTGGCTTTTTTAAAGTTGTAATTGGTTATCCCATCATTATGGTGGTTACTGTAAGGACGTATATTGAGACAAAAGTCAATCATGCTGTGGTCACTGTTGGAAAAGGGTTCTTTTATTTGTAGTCCATAAATTGAGTGCAAACTGTTGCAGAAGATGAGATCGAGACAATTGCTGAGTCTAGTATTGTTTGTTACTAGTTGATCTAGCCCTAGATTGGTAATAGCATTGTAAAGGGTTGAATGTATGGGTTCAGTTGTACATTTGTTTAGGCTCCAGTTAATATGAGGTAGGTTTAGGTCACCAAGAAATATAAGAGGGTGTGTGTAGGAGGATGCCCACATTAGTAGTGAGTAGTTAACTTGTTCGCATGTGTGATGTTGTAATCAGGGACTCTATAACATAGTAGGAAGTGAAGTGTGGTATTTAAGGTCAATTCGCAGATGATGGTTTCTGGAAGATCGAGTTCATGTTTAACTTGCACATTTTTTAGGTTTAGTGATTTTTTTATAGAAGATGGCAACTCCACCTCCTCTACAGGTTTCGCGATCAGATCGGTAAACATGATAGTCTCTTACTGTGATAATGGAGTCAGGGAGGGATGCATTCAGCCATGTTTTGCAGACAAATATTGTTACATCTCAATAAGAATGAGACTAGAGGTGAGGCTAGTAACTTCAGCTCTTTATTTGGTTACAGTGACAACTCTAGCTCTACTGGGACCAGGGCAGGGGTTTAAATAGAGCGCTGGACTGGCAGGGAGCCAATCAGATTTTACCTGCTCAAAACCCTGGTCGGACTGGAGTGAAGACTTACCCCAGTTCTTCAGAACATAACATCCCTTCCCCCTTTGGTCCTGTATATACATTAGCCACGTAATCGTTTAGATATGTAGGATACTTCGCAGGTCTAGTTGACCTGCGCAGTCCAATTGTGGTGTCGATCGGAGCCGGAGAGGACGTGTTTTCTCCCTCTGGCTTCCTCTGTGGATCACTCTGGAAAAGCGCGACGGCGGTGCTGGATTCAGTCGGACTGATTCCCTCGTGGTCACTAGGTGGCGCCTCTGGATCACAAACTAAGTGATTTGGCTGCGGAGAAGAAGTTGTAGCTGTGGGAAAAGCATGGTTAGGAGTGCCCCCCCTTCCCAGTCAGCATTTAAAGGCCGGCGGTCCCTTAATTGGTCCAAATGCCGCCGCCATTCTCTGCCTCCCCCCATATCTATTAATATGATTTTGGACCTATCCCTTTCACAACTTCCCCGGGTAGCCATGGGGAACCTGCAGCATGATTCCTCGCGTAGACTGCATCACCTACTTTAAATGTTTTGATACCTTGTGGCATGTTTGGTGTTTCTTTGCTGTTGGAATAGCTCGGGTGTAACCTGTCGAGCTTGGACCGAAGCCTTCGACCCATGAGGAGCTCGGCAGGGCTCTTCCCTGTGGCCATGCTTGGTGTTATGTGTTGTGCTGTTAATAACCTATCTATGCGGGCTTGCCAATCACCTTGCTTAACTCTGCCCAAAGCCTCTTTCGTCGCCCTTACTGCTCTTTCAGCTGCACCGTTGCTGCTCGCTTGGTAAGGCGAAATTAAGGTGTGTTTAATACCTAGATTAGCTAGGAAAGTCTCGAATGGCGTTGATGTTAGCTGAGGCCCGTTGTCTGAGACTAATATGTCTGGTAGCCCATGTGTTGCAAAAGGTTTCCTCAGCACTTTAATTACTGCCTCTGAAGTCGTGGATTTCATTATTTCTACCTCCAACCATTTGGAGTACGCATCGACTACTATTAAGAATACTTGTCCATGAAAGGGACCTGCAAAATCCACATGTAATCTCGACCAGGGGGCCCTGGGTTTTTCCCATACCAGGACTGGGGATTTTGGGGGTGATGGCCTAGATTCCTGGCACGGAGTGCACCCTGCGACCCAACCCTCTATTTCTTTGTCCATGTTGGGCCACCATACGTAGCTCCGTGCCAGCTCCTTCATTCTAACGATCCCTGGGTGCCCCTCATGTAGAACCCTTAGGATATCCTCTCGAAGCGATAGAGGAGCGAGGACCCGTTCCCCCCATAGCAGGCACCCCTCTTGAACTGCTATTTCATGTTGCCTTTTGGCATAGTGTTGAAGGCTGGGGCTAAATGGGCCCTTTGGCCACCCCCTCTTTACCCAACTCATGATTGTGCGGAGCTCAGCGTCCCTGGCTGTTTCAGCTGCAATGTCTCTTGCTGTAATTAGTCCCGGTTTGACAATGTCTATCAAAAGAATAGGAAGCTCTGGTGTGGGGTCGACTACCAGCTCTGGCAGAGGGCAGCGGCTCAGCGCATCAGCGTTTCCCATATTCTTGCCTTGCCTGTATGTCAATGAGTATGAATAAGCGTTAAGGAAAAGGGACCATCTCAGCATTCTGGGCGGCATTGCATCCGGCGTAGGGTTGTTTGCCGCTAGTAGCCCTAATAAGGGCTGATGGTCAGTGACCAGCTCAAAATGTCTGCCATACAGGTATTCATGGAAACGTCTCACCCCTGCAACCAGAGCCAGGGCTTCCCTGTCAATTTGGCCATAGTTCCTCTCTGTGCTTGACAATGTTCTTGAGAAATAGGCAATGGGGGCTTCTTGACCATTTGGCAGTCTATGACTGAGCACAGCCCCCACCCCAAAAGGTGATGCATCACACACCAACACCACAGGCAAAGTCTGGCTGAATTGCATCAAGAAACTGTCCTGGCACAGGAGGTTTTTTACTGCTTGGAATGCCCGTATTTGTACTGGACCCCAAACCCAAGGTGTGTGATTTGCTAGCAACTTGTGTAAAGGCTCTGCGATGGTAGCTTTATTTTTCAGGAACATGCTGTAGAAATTCAGTAATCCCAAAAATGCCTTCAGCTCAGTCTTGTTGGTGGGCTCTGGAGCCTCCCTGATAGCCCTAAGCTTGCTTTTAGTTGGGTGCAGTCCGGATCCATCTATCCGATACCCCAAAAACTCCACTTCTGATACCCCTATCTGACATTTACTGGCTTTGGCTCTCAACCCTGCTGCTGTTAACCGCGAGAGCACCTCTCGCAGTCTCTCTCTCAGCTGAGGCCTGTCTTCAGCTGTTATTAGTATGTCGTCAAAATATGGAACAACCCCCGGTATTTTGCTCAACACCCGCTCCATGATGCCTTGAAAAATTCCTGGCACTACACTAACTCCAAATTGCAGCCTGTTACATTTGAAAGCCCCGCGATGGGTCACTATTGTTTGAGCTAATGCGGTCTCATGGTCGACTGGAAGTTGTTGATACGCCTGTGCGAGATCTATTTTTGCAAAAATTGTGCCCGGGCCAAGCGTGTGCAATAGGTGCTGCACCACTGGTACTGGGTAGGCACTTTGTTGTAATGCATGATTAATGGTACATTTATAGTTAGTACATATGCGAAGAGACCCATTGCTTTTTAAAACTGGCACTATGGGGGTTTCCCATTTAGCATGATCTACTGGTTCTAAAATTCCTTGAGCTATTAGCCTATCTAGTTCCTTATCTATTAAGGGTCTTAATGCAAAAGGAACTTTCCTGGGCCTTAACCTAATAGGTTGGACTCTGGGGTCAAGGCTAAAAGAAATAGGTGTGCCCACATACTTGCCCAAGGTAGGATCAAATGCGTCCTGGAACTGCTGCAGCAGGTCATCACAGCTGTCCACAATCGTCGCGTTGATGGCCTTTTCGTCCCGGGTCAGCTTGATTCGTAGCCTTCTGCACCAGTCTCGTCCCAAAAGGTTCAGAACGTGGTCCCTGGCGATGGTCAGGGGCAGGCTTTCTTCCTGATCCACGTATTTCACACGCACACGGGTGGTTCCCATCACTGGAATCTGATTCCCCTGGCAGTCTGCAATCCTTACTCTTTGTGCTGCTAGTTGCCTCGGGGAGAGGTTTGGCATGGCTCTTCTTGCATTTTCCCAGGACATTATTGTTATAGATGAGCCGGTATCGATCTGCATCTCACAGGGCGACCCCCCCCCACTGCTACAGTGATATAGGTTGGTGGATTCTCGTCTATGGCCAGTTGGTTAATTTGGAGGTAACCAACCCCTGATTGTTGATATGGGTTACTGGGTCGCCTGCTATGACTCTTGTCCTCTCACCCAGGGTCACCTTGATAGTAGTTTCTCCCCATTTCTCTAGAAGAGAAATGTGGTCCCCTGCAGACCCTTGCTATGTGACCAAATTTCCCACATTTATGGCACGTCGCCTCCCTGAAACGGCAGGAAGCTCGGGGGTGCCGGCCCCCGCAGCTGGAGCATGGAATTACTTTTGGGCTCTGCCGTTGATCAAGCTTGAAAACCTCTTCCCCTTCTGGGCTGGCTATTTCAGTGTTGGATCCCTCCTTGGATACATGCACCTCTGCGACCTGTTGTGTTATCTGCTTAATGGGGGCTGGAGGGGGGCCCCTTCGGCGGAGTTCTTCCGCATCTGCCATTGTGGTTTCAAAAACTAAAGCATCATCTAGGGCTGTCTGAAGAGTCAAATCCGCCCTATACAACAGTTTCTTCTGTAAATTAACGTCTCTCACCCCCCAGATCAGTTGCCCCAGTAAGGCATCTTCCAGCCACTCATCGAATTGGCAATGCGTTGCCGCTTCCCTTAAAGCTGACTCATACTTGAGAATGTTTTCCCCTTCTGCTTGTAGCCTTTCCCCAAACTTGTGCCGACTCACCCATTTCGATGGTACCGGGTCGAAATACTTCTGAAGACGCTCATTTAACCGCTTCCATTCAATCTCACTTGTGGTGCTGGGTTTGGATAAGTTCACAGCAGCTCGATAAACCGTGGGTCCACAATATGTTAAAAACAATGCTTTTCTTCGTTTATCCGTCAGGTCTGTGAAATTGTTGGCTTCTAGGAAAAATTTGAATCGGTCCATGTACATTTCCCAGGTTTCTTCTGCCTTGTTGAACGGGTTGGGAGGCTGCAGAGATGCAGATGCCATTGTGCTTCCTTATTCGATTCCTTTGTTCCCCTTTGAATTTGGTGCCTCGTGGTCGCTGCTTGCTTCCGGATGGTCTGATTCGCTCGCCTTTGTTCTCTGGTCATCCCATCCTCGTCGCCAGATGTTACATCTTAATAAGAATGAGACTAGAGGCGAGGCTAGTAACTTCAGCTCTTTATTTGGTTACAGTGACAACTCTAGCTCTACTGGGACCAGGGCAGGAGTTTAAATAGAGCGCTGGACTGGCAGGGAGCCAATCAGATTTTACCTGTTCAAAACCCTGGTTGGACTGGAGTGAAGACTTACCCCAGTTCCTCAGAACATAACAAATATAATGTCAAATTTAGCAGTTTTTAGTAAGAGGAGGAGTTCGGGGATTTTATTTACGATGCTTCTTGCATTCATTAGTTTGCATTTAAGATCAGCAGTGGTTGATATTGAGGAAGTAAGGGGTGTGCATACCTAGTTTTGGATGAGGGGTTGGTTTTGATTGAACGACTGTCTGAGAGTCATTGAGGCCACTTGGAGATTACTGGCATTGAGATATTTTTTTGCAGTACTTGGGATTATACAGCACAAAGAAATAGGAGGGATCTGGAGAGGAAGCTGTATAGAGCAAAGAAACCCTGAGCATGGCTGTAAGCACCAATTTAACTGAAGCAAAAGAGCCACCATCCCACTGCCATCTAGAGATTCTCATGACAGGGGAACTCACCCTAAGGATTTAATAGTAGCATAATTAAATCAACAGTTACTTCATGTCATTACTGCAGGCTAGCAAGCAAAATATCACAATTCCTTATTAATTTTCAGTTTCCACCTTTTTATAAAAAATGCATTTTATAGCTCTAATCTTGTTAATCTTCTTGTATTTGAAAGCTCTTGTTGGATTTAAGACTGATCTGTGTCTTATCAAGTGCCCTATCTTATGACCACACAGTGCTTGCCTATCTATATATACAGTAGAATGGGAAACCAGTAAAATCAAAATTAAAAATAATGTAAATTAAAAATGCTCAAGGACAAACTCTAAAACCCTTAAAATAAAATCTATCAAATTCTTTATTACGGCCAAGAAGTAGATGTGGGTTCAAATAAATAACAATATTATATGGGTTAAAGGGGAGTGAAATAAAAGTGGCTGAATAATTTATGCACACAAATAGGAAAAGTAAAACCATCAGGCAAGAACTAGTGTAGCAGACCATATTTAAAGGATCCAGTTTCAGGTTTCACATTTAACACATACACATTTGCTAGGTGATTATAGCCATTTAATCAAGGCTAAGTAGATAGACAAATTCCCAAACAATGTCTGGGAATGAAAACTTGCCTGAATATTTTCACTTTCAATAAGAATAGAATAGAATAGAATAGAATAGAATAGAATAGAATAGAATAGAATAGAATAGAATAGAATAGAATAGAATAGAATAGAATAGAATAGAATTCTTTATTGGCCAAGTGTGATTGGACACACAAGGAATTTGTCTTTGGTGCATATGTTTTCAGGGTACATAAAAAGACAAAATATATTCATCAAGAATCATAAGGTACAACACTTAATGATAGTCATAGGGTACAAATAAGCAATCAAATCATACTGGGAAACAATTAATATAAATCATAAGGTTACAAGCAACAAAGTTACAGTCATACAGTCATAAGTGGGAGGAGATGGATGATAGGAACGATGAGAAGATTAATAGTAATAGTAATGCAGATTTAGTGAATAGTTTGACAGTGTTGAGGGAATTATTTGTTTAGCAGAGTGATGGCGTTTAGGAAAAACTGTTCTTGTGTCTAGTTGTTCTGGTGTGCAGTGCTCTATAGCATTGTTTTGAGGGTAGGAGTTGAAACAATTTATGTCCAGGATGCGAGGGGTATGTAAATATTTTCACAGCCCTCATTTTGACTCGTGCAGTATACAGATCCTCAATGGAAGGCAGGTTGGTCGTACCGTATTTTTCGGAGTATAAGACGCACCTTTTTACCCCCAAAAAGAGAGTGAAAACTTGGGTGCATCTTATACATCGAATGTAGCCCACCCACCCAGCCACCCTCACCCTTTGGCCTCTGTTTTCCAGCAATTTACCTGTTTGCAGCAGAGGGAAGAGCCTTTAAAGCCAAGCAAGTCAGTAGCAGCTTCCCGACCTACAGCTGATTTGCCACGTGCTAAAATGAAAGTGAAACTAGCTTGCAAAGAGGCAAATAGTTGGGAGAGACATGCAGATTTTTTTTAAAAAAATAGTTTTTATTAGATTATTTACATTTAAAAACATACAAAAAGAAAAAGACAATAACAAATACATAACGAACATTAAAAAAACATAAAAAGCGCATACAGCTGTAAAACTTTTGATCTCTATGATTATCTTACGACAATTATATATTGACAATTTATATCTATATAATTTTCAATTCATTGTCTTATATATTTATATAACATGTATTGTACAATAAATATTAATAAGTAATAATAAACATATTGATAGCGATAATAATAATAATACTAATAGTAATAGTGATAGTGATAATAGTAATAATAATAATAATAATAGTAATAATAAAGTAATAATATTCTTTTTAGTATTGTAACATTATATATATATATATATATATATATATATATATATATATATATATATATATATATATATATATATATATATATATATATATATATATATATATATATATATATATACATACATACATACATACATACATACATACATACATACATACATACATATACATATGTATAATAAGGCTGGTTTTTCCATATATTTCTTAGGCATAATTATACGTAGTCTCATTTGATTTATATTTGTATTTCTTATATTTAATTTAATTTAATTTAATTTAATAGATTTGTATGCCACCCAACTCATGTTTGTTTTCATTTTTTGTACCATTCGTAAAACGTGTTCCAGATTTCATAGTACTCGGAGTCCTTCTTTCCTTTTAATTCCATCGTCAGTTTATCTGCCTCTGCACATTCCAAAATTTTTCTAATTACAATACTTTCGTCTGGGACATCGCTTTGTTTCCAGTATTGTGCAATTGTTATTCTTGCTGCTGTTAATATGTGTAACATGATATAATGATATTTTTTCTCCATTTTCTGATTGATAATTCCCAGCAGAAATGTTTCCGGTTTTATGTCTATTTCCTGTTTTGTAATTTCTGTTAACCAGGTTTTGATTGTATTCCAGAAGTTTTTTATTTTTGGACAGGTCCACCAAATATGATAGTAAGATCCTACTTTGTGTTGGCATTTCCAACAATTGGGTGTTAGGTTTTTATACATTTTGGCCAATCTCGCCGGAGGAAGGTGCCATCTATAATATAATTTATAATAATTTTCTTTATATGAAACTGATTTTGTCATTTTATAATTCTGGTTCCAATTTTTTTCCCATTGATTCAGATGTATATCATGTCCAAAATTTTTAATCCAACTTATCATATTTCCTTTTATTGTTTCTTTTTGCATTTTGTATTTAGCAGGAATTTGTATATTTTAGTTATTGCTTTTTGTTCTTGGCCCAATAAAATTTTATCCAACTCTAATTTTTCTTTTTGTATTCCATAGTTTCTTTTATCACTTTCTAATCTATTTTTAATTTGGAAATATGGCCACCAATCAATTTTGATTCCTTCTTGTTCTAATTTTGATATAGGTTTCAAGGCTCCCCCTTCCTCTAATATTTCTTCATAAGTGACCATTTTATTCAGATTTGTTGTGTTAGGGTGGGTAATGGCTTCCATACCAAAAACCAAGTCGGTATTTTTGTGTAGTGCTGTTTTTTAATCTTAAGCCAAATCCCAAGTAATGAATCTCTGATTTTATGTCTTCTAAAGTATGAGTGGGTTTTGTGTTTATCATCCCAGAGGAATCCGTGCCAGCCTAATGTAAGTCGTGACCCTCTAGTGGCAATAATTGTCTGTTTTTAATCTGTATCCAGTCTTTTAACCATGTTAAAGCAGTTGCTTGGTAGTATAATTCGAAGTCTGGTAGTCCAAAGCCCCCCTGGTTTCTATTCTCTTGCAAGTATTTTAATTTGATTCTGGGTTTCTTCCCTACCCATATGAATTTAAATAGTATTTTATTTAACTGTTCAAAATATTTTTTTCTCTAATTTAATTGGTATAGTTTGGAAAAGATACAGAATTTGAGGTAGTATTGTCATTTTGATTGCTGCAATTCTGCCAATAAGGGAAATTTGTAGTTTATTCCATTTCTCTAATTTCTTTTCAATTTGTTTTAATAGTTCCATATAGTTTTCTTCTTTTATTGTAGTGCATTTCGCTGATAAGTTTATTCCTAAATATTTTATTTTCTTTACAATTTGCATTTCCAATTCTCTTCTAATTCTTTATTTTGTGTAGCCGTCAAATTTTTAGGTATTATTTTGGTTTTCTGTTTATTAATTTTTAGACCGGCTACTTTTCCAAATTGATTTATTTCTTTTAATAGAATTGGTCCTACTTCTAATGGTTCTTCTATATTAAAAATCAAATCGTCAGCGAATGCCTGAAGTTTGTATTCTTGTTCTCTTATCTTGAGTCCTTTTATTTCCTTGTTTTCCATTACACTCTGTAATAATGATTCTAATGATAAAATGAATAGTAGGGGGGGACAGTGGACAACCTTGTCTGACTCCTTTTTCTATATTAAAACTATCAGTCATTTCTCCGTTAATAATAATTTTGGCAGTGACATGCAGATTTTTATTTTCTGCTGAACTGCATGCAAGTGAATAACTATAAATGTCTGTAGAATGTTCAAATTATTAGACTTATTTTTTAAAGACTGCTTTATTATTGTTCTAGAGCCAGGGGTCTCCAACCTTGGCAATTTTAAGACTTGTGGACTTCAACTCCCAGAATTCCACAGCCAGCTTTGTTAGCTTTGCTGGCTGTGGAATTCTGGGAGTTGAAGTCCACAAGTCTTAAAGTTGCCAAGGTTGGAGACCTCTGTAAATCTAGACAACTTAACAAAATAAAGAAGCTTTTTAAAATAAATGCTTGCTCTGAAGAGGCCCAGTGCTATTGTATCTTCTTTTAAATAATAGAGAATAATGTATACTTCCAGAAATTTTAATTAATTTCAACAGCTCTGTACAAGTATAGTCTGAAATGTAACAGTGTCCTGTTTAGTATTAGAGTTAGAATCCTGACTTACCTTGGAGTAGATCTATTTAAATAATTGGGAGGAGTTAGTGTGACTACATTTAAGAAAACTTTCTGGCATAATGTACATTTCTCCAATTCTTTGCTATTTCTATGGGTCAGGCACACATGCACAGAAATAAGCAGCAAACAGTGTATATCATGTGTGCTGTTTGCTGTTTGGCAAATTGCTTGGAGGCAGAGGCCTTTTTTCCTTGTTTTCCTACCCCAAAACTAAGGTGTGTCTTATACTTTGGTGTGTCTTATACTCCGAAAAATACAGTAATTGTTTTTTCTGCAGTTCTAATTATCCTCTGAAGTCTGTGTCTGTCTTGGGTTGCAGAACCAAACCAGACAGTTATAGAGGTGCAGATGACAGACTCAATAATTCCTCTGTAGAACTGTATCAGCAGCTCCTTGGGCAGTTTGAGCTTTCTGAGTTGGCGCAGAAAGAACATTCTTTGTTGTGCTTTATTGATGACGTTTTTGATGTTAGGTGTCCATTTTAGGTCTTGAGATAAGATAGAACCTAGAAATTTGAAGATCTCTACTGTTGATATTGTGTTGTCTAGTATTGTAAGAGGTGGTAGAATAGGAGGGTTTTGCCTAAAGTCTACCACCATTTCTACGGTTTTGAATGTGTTCAGTTCCAGATTGTTCCGAGCACACCAGGAGGCTAGTTGTTCATGAGGCTCCACGAGGCTGAGGGAGAAAGAGCTCCACTCCCCCGAACCTGCATTTCTCAGCTTTCTGGAGGCCCAACCGAAGACATACCATCTCTGGGGAGGGCAGATGAGGAAGGAAGATCGTAGAAATATCCCAGGTATTTCACGGTGAAAGAACTGCCCGTTGTGAAGACTGGGAGGTTCCAGAAGCTTTAGGTATGTGAAGTGCTGGAAACGCCGCTGCCATTTTGATGACGACGAGCGCTGGAGAACTTTAAAAAACTAACATGTACTCAGAGTTGTCTTGAGTAAAACAACTCAAGAAGCCTGGGAGATCCTAAAAAACACGATCATAAAAGCCCAGAACACGACTTCCGGTTTGGCTCTGCAGGCATCGAGGACGCTCCTCGTCGAGCGCCTGTTCCGAAGTCCCATAAAGCCACCAGAACAGCTGTCTGGTGGCTTGAAAATCTTCTCCCCAGGATTAGGGGAGAGATGAGAGCTTGACAGGTGGGGTAGAGCCCCCCTAGTGCCCCAGGAGACAATCTGGGGCGCGAAGGGTGAGGGCTCCCCAGGCAGCCTGTCACTCGCTCCAGGACCTCGGACGCCTCCGTTTATGCGGAGCAAGATGCCGCAACCATCTCTGCTTTCAAGATGGGATTTACAATAATGTGATTCATTGCATACAGCAGACAGAGAAAAGCAGGAGACCAGAATGGCAAGTATCCTAATTTTAACTCCATGGTTGACTTTCACTTCGGAAGTTACAAATTAACTGAATTAACAAGCAACAAAATGGCGATTGAAGAATTTGAGGGTGTGGAAGTGAAAGTTATTAAGTTTCATTTCGTTAGCAGCCCTCTTTATGGAAACGTCTGACTTGGAGGAATTCTTTCTTCTTTTTCTTTGATTCTGGATTACTATTTTAACTTTAAAACCTAAATGGTTTCAGCACTTGGAAAGAATTTTTCTTAATTAAGGATTCAGTCTTTTCTTTGGAAACCTTTAAAAACGCTTGACTTTGATGAACTCTTTCTTTTCTCTGATCTTGGATTAAAACTAAAAGCTTAATCTTAAATTTTAAATGGCTTCTAAACCTGGAAAGTCTGCTTTGAACAAAGGATTTGAGCACCCCTCTGCTTACATTTTAATAATGCAATCCACTTCTCATTTAACACTCTCACAGACCTTAACACCGGAAAAGTTATTTGATGCTTTAAAAGTTATGAAAAATGAACTGGTTATGGAATTTAACTCAAAAATTAATGAAGTTAATGAAAAAATTCAGGCTGTTTTAGAGGTGATGGATACCCAACACCAACAACTGAGGAAGGATATGATATTTGCATTTAAAGGACTGGTTGGAAATATGGAAATCTTGGAGCAGGATGTGGAAGTAATCAAACAGTCTGTGATAACTTTGGGTGAAAATATAGATAAAACTCAAAATAATATTGAAAACTTTGAAGCAGAGGTGTTAATGGTTCAATTTAGAAGTATGGAGTTTGCTTTAAGACTAAGAGGGATAAAAGAGAAAAAACAGGAAGATTTAAAAGGAAGGATGGTGGAGGCTCTGGCTCATACATTAGGAATGATTAAAGAGGAATTGGGTATGCAAATTGATAAGATATATTGTGTCAATTCCTGTATTGCTAAACAAAAACATCTGCCAAGGGATATCGTAATATATTTTACTACAAGGGCATTACGTAATGAAATTCTACAGGTGACTTTCAAGAATAAGCTTCAGGTGGACGGACAGGAAGTAATGACATTGAAAGAAATTCCTCCTAAAATGTTGAGAGCCAGAAAGGATTATACCTTTCTGGTTGAAGAACTCAAAAAACAGCAAGTGCAGTACAGATGGGATGCTCCAACTGGGATAGTGCTGAGATATCAGGAAAAGAGATATCGGCTCAATACGATAATGAAAGCTACTGATTTTTATGTAAAAGTTTTAAAGGCCGATATATCCAAAATCCCAGAAGGAAGAAGAATGGAGGAAGTAACAGAAGATGAGAGAGGAGAGTCATTGATAGTGGTGCAAATGGAAGGAGCTTTGACAACTCAAGGTGACTTACAGAATCAGAGAGATGTTCATAATGTGGAAGAGGAGATAGAAGATCAGAGTCAGACAAGAGCAGAGATGACAATTCAAAAAATTGCTAAGCCACAAAAGGTTGCAAGAATCGGATCTAAAATTCGATCGAGAAGAAGAAATGATTAGAACTTGGTTTTAGTATGGGAAGTTATAGGCTAGATGGAGAGATGAATGAAAACTGACACTTTGCTGTAAGAAGATCCATTTACTATTGAGGGAATGACCCTGATGGTTGTCTCTTATTTTTGTTTTTCTTCTTTCTACTTTTTATTACTATATTTTAAAACAATTAAGATTTAGAATTATTGTAAAATTACTAATTTGATATATTGTAATGTTAGGTTTTTAATAATGTGTTTGATTCTTAGACTATGTTTAAAAGTTTTTGAGTTATAAGGGGTTAAAGAAATATAAAAATATTGGAATTAATAATTTGTTAGAATATTTTAATTTTTTTATGTATATTGAAGAGGTATAGTGTTGGAAGAAGGAAGATTTACTTAGTATTGAGGAAATGATGTCGATGGTTGTAAATGAATGAAATGGTGAGAGAAAGATCACTTCTTTTTCTTCTTTTTTCTTATCATATTTTAAAGATTATATAAATGAAAGATATTTAGTGGAGTAAATTAACAGCCTGAGATATTGAAATGATGATTGATTAACAATATGCTTGATTCTTAGATTATGCTTAAAAGGTTTTGAGCAAGAAGGAGTTAAAGATTCAAAGAAATTTGGAAATTAAGAATTTGTTAGTATAATTTAAATTTATTTGTATTGAATATTACACTCTGTGTTTTCTCTGGGAAGTCAGGGGGGTGAGGGGGGAGGGGAGGGTGATGGGGGGAAGGGGGGAGAAAAAGAGAAAAATGTTTGTACTTTGTACTTATAAAACTTTTTGAATTAAAAAAAAGCCCAGAACACCACAATATCGATGAGGAAGAAAAACAAGAAATCCAAAAGGAAACCAGCATGGCTAAACAAAGACCTCACCGATAAACTGAATGAAAAAAAAAGATAAATACAAAAAATGGAAAGACGGGCACATAACCAAGGCAGAGTACCAACAGACAGCCAGAATCTGTAAAGAAAAATCAGGACAGCAAAGGCCCAGAATGAACAAAGACTCACAACAAAAGTCAAAGACAAAAAAAAGCTTCTTCCAACACATAAACAACAAGAAAAAAATCAAAGAAACAGTCGGTCCACTAAAGAGAGAAGATGGCAAAGAAGTAAGACAACGCAGACAAAGCAGAGCTACTGAACACGTTCTTCGCATCAGTCTTCACACAAAAGGAAACTGCAGCTCAACTACCCAGCAACACAAATATAAAAAACAGATTCAAAGCAAGACTCAGCCTAAGCAAAAATACAGTAAGAGATCACCTATCTGAACTTAACGAATACAAAGCACCAGAACCAGACGGATTACATCCCAGAGTCCTAAAAGATCTAGCAGAAGTCATTTCAGAACCACTGCACCACATCTTCCACAAATCCTGGAACACAGGGGAACTCCCTGAGGACTGGAAAAGAGCTGATGTGGTCCCCATCTACAAAAAAGGTAAAAAAACAGACCCAGGAAACTACAGACCAATCAGCCTAACATCAATACCTGGGAAAATACTGGAAAAAATAATTAAAAACCAGATCTCCCATCATCTAGAAACAAACCAAGTAATAACCAGCAGCCAACATGGATTTGTTAAGAACAAGTCATGCCAAACCAACCTCATTTCATTCTTCAACATTGTGACCAAATTAGTAGACCAGCGAAATGCAGTAGACATAATATACCTGGACTTCAGCAAAGCATTTGACAAAGTAGACCACAACCTACTTCTTCATAAGCTAGAATTTAATTTAATTTAATTTAATTTAATGGATTTGTATGCCGCCCAACTCCCTAGGGACTCTGGGCGGCTCACAACATATTCGGATCCATTTCGACAATACAGTGCAATAAAATACAATAGTTAAAAACATATAACATATAAAAATTAAAAGAGTATCGTCACGCTTTCACCCCGCCTGCCGGAAGAGCCAAGTTTTTATTGCTTTCCGGAAGGCCAGCAGGGTGGGGACAGTCCTGATCTCCAGGGGGAGCTGGTTCCACAGGGAGGGAGCTCCCACAGAGAAGGCCCTCCCCCTTGGCCCCGCCAACCGACATTGTTTGGTCGACGGGACCTGGAGGAGGTCGACTCTGTGGGCCCTGACCGGTCGTAGGGAGGTATGCGGCAGGATGCGGTCCCAAAGGTAACCTGGCCCTGAGCCATGTAGGGCTTTAAAGGTAACGACCAACACCTTGAATTGGATCCGGAGACTAATGGGCAACCAATGCAGCTGGCGGAGAATTGGTGTTACGTGGGTGCATCTAGGAGCACCCACCACAGCTCGCGCAGCTGCACTTTGCACCAGTTGCAGTCGCCGGACACTCTTCAAGGGTAGCCCCATGTAGAGCGCATTGCAGTAATCCAGCCGTGAGGTGATGAGGGCATGAGTGACTGTGAGAAGTGCCTCCCTCTCCAAGTAGGGTCGCAATTGGTGCACAAGACGTACTTGTGCAAAGGTCCCCCTAGCCACAGCTGAAAGATGTTGTTCCAATTTAAGCTGTGGATCTAGGAGGACACCCAAATTGCGGACCCGTTCTGAGGGAGCTAATTTCTCTCCCCCAAGAACCAAGGAGGGACAGTTGGTCACGTCCTTAGGAGGCAATATCCATAACCACTCAGTCTTGTCAGGGTTAAGTTTTAGCCGGTTCTTCCCCATCCAGACCCTAACATCATCCAGGCAGCGGCCCATTACGTCTACGGCTTCCCCGAATTGAGACGGGGTGGAGATGTACAACTGGGTATCATCAGCATATTGCTGATACCTCACCCCGTGTCGTCGGATGATCTCACCCAGTGGCTTCATGTAGATGTTAAACAGGATGGGCGAGAGGACCGAGCCCTGAGGCACCCCACATAGTAGGGGCCTAGGGCTCGACCTCTGCCCTCCTGTCAGCACTGACTGCGTCCTGTCAGAGAGGAAGGAGGAGAACCACTGCAAAACAGTGCCGCCCACCCCCACCTCTCCGAGACGACGCAGAAGAATACCATGGTCAATGGTATCGAAGGCCGCTGAGAGGTCAAGTAGCACCAGGATAGAGGAATGACCTCTATCCCGGACTCGCCAGAGATCATCCATCAGGGTGACCAAAGCCGTTTCCGTACTGTAGCCGTGCCTGAAACCTGATTGAAAGGGATCCAGAAAATCCGTGTCATCCAACAGCCGTAGGAGCTGGAGCGCCACCACTTTCTCAACAACCTTCCCCGCGAAGGGAAGGTTGGAGACTGGACGGAAGTTCTTTAAATCCGCCGGGTCCAGGGAAGGCTTCTTGAGGAGGGGTCTCACCACCGCAGCTTTTAAGGGCTGTGGGACGGACCCCTCTCTCAAGGAAGCGTTGACCAACGCCTGGAGCCAGCCGCGTGACACCTCCCTGGTGGCCGAAACCAGCCAGGAGGGGCACGGGTCCAATAAACAGGTGGCGGAGCTCATCGCTCCTATGGCCTTGTCTACATCCTCAGGAGTCACCAGTTCAAACCTGTCCCAGATAACCGGACTAAGACCTGCCCCGGTCATCTCGGCCTGTACTGCCCAATCGGAGTCCAGGTCTGTCCGAATCTGAATGACTTTATCCGCCAGAAACCGAGAAAATTCCTCAGCTCTACCCTGCAAGGGATCTCCGCCTTCCTCCTTAGCCAGAAGGGTGCGGGTCACCCTAAACAGGGCGGCTGGGCGGGAGTCAGCGGACGCAATAAGAGCGGAAAAATGCAAACATTTTGCCACCCGTATCGCCACTAAGTAAGACTTAATGAAAGTTCTTAAAAGTGTCCGGTCAGATTCAGCTTTACTAGATCTCCATTGTCGCTCTAGACGTCTCTTGTGGCGTTTCATCTCCCGGAGTTCCTCGGTAAACCAAGGAGCCCTCCTGGATCCACTTCCACGGAGAGGTCGCAAAGGTGCAATCCGATCCAGAGCCCCCGTTGCTGCCTGATTCCAGGCTGCGACCAGAGACTCGGATGAACTGTGTATCAGGGATTCAGGTATTTCCCCAAGTTCCCTCTGGAATCCGTCCGGTTCCATTAGGCGCCTGGGGCGGAACCATTTAGTCGGTCCCGCCTCCTTGCGGTGGAGGAGTGGTGCCATGAAATCCAACCTCAGAAGGAAATGATCTGACCACGACAAGGGTACTGTGACTAAACCCCTCAGCCTCAGATCATCTCTCCACTGCCCCGAGAGAAACACAAGGTCAAGTGTGTGACCACCCTCATGAGTCGGACCCTGAACTACTTGGGTCAGGTCCATGGTTGTCATGGAAGCCATGAACTCCTGGACTGCACCTGAGGCTTCGCCGGGCGATGGCAGATTAAAGTCCCCCAGCACCATCAACCTGGGGAACTCAACCGCCAGCCCTGCAACCGCCTCGAGCAGAACAGGCAGGGCCTTTGCAACGCAGCTAGGAGGCAGGTACGTTAGCAAAAGGCCCACCTGGTCCCCTAAGTCCAACTTCAGAAGGAGCGTCTCACACCCAACAATCTCTGGGGCAGGGCTCCTTCGAGGACACAGATTCTGGCGAGCTATAATAGCCACTCCTCCACCCCTTCCCTGGGGTCGCGGCTGATGCTGAACCGAGAACCCGTCCGGGCATATTTCCGAAAGGGGCACTCCCCCCTCCTGGCCCAGCCAGGTCTCGGTGATACACGCCAGGTCCACCCCCTCTTCCAGGATTAAATCCCGAATAAGGGGGGCCTTGTTGGTGATCGACCTGGCATTTAACAGCAGCAGCTTGAGCCCGGGGCCCTGACATCCCTGGTTACCAGGCACTCGGGTTGAGCTAGATGGAACCAGACCAGAGGGGCCAGAACAAGGAATCGCTTGCAAACAGCGAATTCTCGTTCCCCGAGAGCGGCCTACCCCTCTGCTCCCGCCATACCTGCCTCTCCCCGTTACGACCGTAATGCTCTTACTCCCCGTCCCCCCAGAGATCCCCTCCCCCACCCCGCTGGTCCCCCACTCTCCCGGCAGGCCATACACACCATTCATACTGAGCCTGGGGGTGGGCCAAAACCCCCCTCCGCTTCTGTTTCCACACTCAGCAGAGGGGGGCCAGGTCCAGCCACCCAGCTCACTCATGTATTCTTACAGTCAGACCACAAAGCATTTATTCATATTATCCATACATACACATGCTCACCGATACTCTCTCCCGGGGTCGGGTCCCTTCTCAAGTTAATACTAATGGGGCTCAGATCTAATAAGTCCCCCCAAAATACACTTCTTCACTTTTTCTTCACAGAAAAAAGCTGGATAGACAGCTACACAACCAGATGGATTAACAACTGGCTGACCAACTGTACCCAGCGAGTAGTCCTCAATGGCTCTAAGTCCACGTGGAGAGAAGTAAGCAGTGGGGTACCACAAGGTTCCGTCCTAGGCCCAGTACTCTTTAATATCTTCATAAATGATCTAGAGGAGGGAATAGCAGGAGAACTAACCAAATTTGCAGATGATACCAAGCTGGCAGGAGTAGCAAACACCCCAGAGGACTCATAATCCAGAGGGACCTTGACAGACTCGAACACTGGGCCCAAAGCAATAAAATGAAATTTAACACGGAGAAAAGTAAAATTCTACACCTAGGTAAGAAGAATCAAAAATACACATACAAACTGGGTGAAACCACACTCAATAGCAGCATTTGCGAGAGGGATCTTGGAGTCTTGGTAGACAGCCAACTAAATATGAGCCAGCAGTGTGCAGCAGCAGCCAAAAAGGCCAACGCAGTCCTGAGCTGCATAAATAGAGGGATACAATCAAGGACCAGAGAGGTACTAGTACCACTCTATAAAGCCTTGGTCAGACCACACCTAGAGTACTGCATCCAGTTTTGGTCACCACACTACAAAAAAGACATTGAAACCTAGAGAAAGTGCAGAAGAGAGCAACCAGGATGATAAAGGGTCTGGAAAATAAAACATACAAAGAGCGGTTGCAGGAACTGAGCTTGGCCAGTCTGGCGAAGAGAAGGACCAGGGGTGATATGATAGCAGTGTTGCAATACTTGAGGGGATGCAACAGAGAGGAGGGGGTCAGGCTGTTCTCTATGGCACCAGAAAGCCAAACAAGGAATAATGGATGGAAGCTGACCAAGGAGAGATTCAACCTGGAAGTGAGGAGAAACTTTCTGATGGTGAGAGCGATCAACCAGTGGAACAGCTTGCCAGCACAGGTTGTGAGAGCCCCAACACTGGCGACCTTCAAGGGGAGACTGGACTGCCATCTGTCTCAAATGGTTTAGGAACTCCTGCTTGAGGAGGGGTTTGGACTAGATGACCTACAAGGTCCCTTCCAACTCTAATAATAAATCTAAATACAAACTTCTCAGTAAATGTCAAGTAAATTGCTTACAGCCACAATCAGCTGTTCAATTCTTTTTCACCTTTTCTTCCCCTCAGAGACTTTCCTAGCATTCCTGCCTAAATCTAAGAAAGCACTGTTCTTCTTTGGATTAAGGCCTATAGATTAGAGCACGTTTCACTGTTTATCTCTATCTACAAATAACACAATATATTAATCTATGAAGTCCCCTGACCCTGGCACCTGCTTCCCACAGAACTGCTTAGAGCCTATCTTCTCTCCTGTTAACTTCCCTTTTGGACAGTTAAACTCAGGCAGAGAATACCTATAAACCTTCCCTCTTGGAAGTTACCACAAACAGAGCTCTCCTCAGCTCTTCCAACTAGGCCTTCCTGGCCCTGCTATCTATGATCTGATTGGCTTACTCCTTATGATGTAACCTATCCCCCTCCCTTCTGGAGCACTGGGATAAACACCTCCCCCTTTCTACTTACCATGCATTTAAAAGCTGTTTGGCTCCATACTTACTTGTTTATACAATTCCTTTTAACAATCTTTAACTTTATACACCTACTTAACTCTTTTACATTCAGTACCTGTATGTGGGCAGCACATAAGGGTTTCTTATTGGCTCTTATTATATCTCTGTATTATTGCTGTTTTTAATTCTTCCTCTGTGGTAGTGTGTATGTTGATATGAGTGGAGGTTGGATGTTTTTAAGGATTGAAATTGAAATGAAATTGACTGATGGAATCGACTGAATTATTTTTATTGACTTTTTAAAATTTCTACCCTGGAAGTGTGTGGTTGGGCTGTAAGTATGTGGATATGAGTGTGGAAGATGTATGGCAAAAATATAATGATTGGATGTGAGAGTATGAGTGGGACTGGGACTGGGACCAGACCCCCTTCCGCTGAGAGTGGAAACCGAAGCGGGGGGGCAGTTTCCCGGCTCAGTGTGGATGGCCTGCAGGAAGGGAGGAGGACCAGCGGAGAGGGGGAGGGGATCTCTGGGGGGGGTGGAGAGCCGGAATATTTTGTTCATGATAGGGAGAGGTAGGTATAGCGGGAGCAGAGGGGTGGGCCACTCTCGGGGAATAAGACCTCGCTGTTTACAAGCAATCCCTTGTTCCGGCCCCTCCAATGTGGTTCCATCTTGCTCAACCTGAATACCTGGTGACCAGGGTTTTCAGGGCCCTGGGCTCAAGCTGATGCTGTTGAATGCCAGGTCAATTGTCAACAAAGCCCCCCTGGTACGTGATTTAATCACGGACGAGGAGGTGGACCTGGCATGCATAACTGAAACCTGGCGGGGCCAAGAGTGGGGGTTGCCCTCTCTGAGGTATGCCCAGATGGGTTCTCAGTTCTGCATCAGCCGCGACCCCAGGGAAGGAGGGGAGGAGTGGCTATTATAGCACGCCGGAATCTGCATCCTCGTAGGAGCCCTGCCCCGGAGATTGTTGGGTGTGAGTCTCTCCTTCTGAAGTTGGACTTAGGGGTTCAGGTGGGCCTTTTGTTAGCGTACCTGCCTCCCAGCTGCGTTACTAAGGCCCTGCCTGGGTTGCTCGAGGCAGTAGCGGGCTTGGTGGTGGAGTTCCCCAGGCTTATGGTGCTGGGGGACTTTAACCTGTCTTCGGCTGGTGAAACCTCAGATGCGGCCCAGGAGTTCATGGATACGATGACAACTATGGACTTGACCCAAGTAATCCAGGGTCCGACTCATGAGGGAGGTCACACGCTTGACCTAGTATTTCTCTCAGGGCAGTGGAGAGATGATCTGAAGTTAGGGGATATAGTCATCACCCCGTTGTCATGGTCAGATCATTTCCTACTGAGGTTGGATTTCAGAGCCCCACTCCTCCCCCGCAGGGAGGCAGGACTGATTAGGTGGTTCCGCCCCAGGTGCCTAATGGAGCCGGAAGGATTCCAGAGGGAACTTGGGGAGATACCTGAAACCCTGGTACACAATTCGGCTGACTCCCTGGTGGCTGCTTGGAACACCGCAGCATCAGGGGCTCTAGACCGAATTGCGCCTAAGCGACCTCTCCGTGGCAGTGGATCCCGGAAAGCTCCCTGGTTTACCGAGGAGCTCCAGGAGATGAAACGCCACAAGAGACGTCTGGAGCGACGCTGGAGAGCCAGTAAGGCTGAATCTGACCGAACACTACTAAGAACTTTTATTAAGTCTTACCTAGTGGTGATGGGGTGGCAAAACGTTTACATTTTTCCGCTCTTATTGCATCCACAGACTTGTGCCCAGCTGCCTTGTTTAGGGTGACACGCCACCTCCTTGCAAAAGGGGGAGGCAAGGAACACTTGCAAGGCAGAGCTGAGGAATTTGCAGTTTCTGATGGATAAAGTCGCTCAGATCCGGTCGAACCTGAACTCTGGCTGGACAGGACCAGTTGAGTTGACAGGGGCGAGTTTTAGTCTGGTTTTATGGGACAAGTTTGAGCCAGTAATTGCTGATGATGTGGACAAGGCTGTGGGAGCGATGAGCTCTTCCACCTGTTTATTGGACCCGTGTCCCTCCTGGCTGGTTTCGGCCAGCAGAGAGGTTTCACATAGCTGGATCCAGGCGGTGATCAACGCTTCTTTTAGAGAGGGATCTGTACCACAGCCCTTAAAAGTTGCGATGGTGAGACCCCTCCTTAAGAAGCCTTCCCTGGACCCAGTGGACTTGAAGAACTTTCATCCTGTCTCCAACTTGCCTTTTTTGGGTAAAGTTTTTGAGAAGCTTCTCCGGCTATTGGAGGAAACTGATTATCTGGATTCCTTTCAATCGGGTTTCAGGCACGACTACAGCACGGAAACTGCCTTGGTCGCCCTTATGGATGATCTCTGACAAGCCCGGGATGGTGGTTATTCTTCCATCCTGGTGCTACTTGACCTCTCAGAAGCTTTCAATACCATCGACCATGGTATCCTTCTGCACCGACTCGGCGGTCTGGGAGTGGGAGGCACCGTTTTGCGGTGGTTCTCCTCCTACCTCACCGATAGGTCGCAGTCGGTGTTGACAGGAGGGCAGAGGTCGTCTCCTAGACCCCTGACATGTGGGGTCCCTCAGGGTTCCGTCCTCTCGCCCATCCTGTTTAACATTTACATGAAACCGCTGGGTGAGATCTTCCATCGACATGGGGTGAGATTTCAACAGTACGCTGATGACACCCAGCTGTACATCTCCACCCCGTCACAATTCAGGGAGGCGGTAGATGTGATGTGCCATTGCCTGGATGATGTTAGGATCTGGATGGGAAGGAACAGGCTCAGGCTCAACCCTGACAAGACTGAGTGGCTTTGGATGCTGCCTCCTAAGGATTATACCGATTGTCCCTCCTTGGTCTTTGGGGGAGATAAATTTTCCCCCTCTGACCAGGTTCGCAACTTGGGGGTGCCGCTAGATCCCCAGCTAAATTTAGACCAACATCTTACGGCTGTGGCTAGGGGTGCCTTTGCACAGGTTCGCCTGGTGCACCAGTTGCGAACTTATTTGGAGAAGGAGGCTTTACTCACGGTCACTCATGCCCTTGTCACCTCTTGTTTGGATTACTGTAATTCGCTCTACATGGGGCTACCCTTGAAAAGTATTCGGAGACTGCAATTGGTTCAAAATGCGGCTGCGCGAGCTGTGGTGGGTGTTTCTAGATACACCCATGTAACACCTATACGCCAGCTGCATTGGTTGCCCATTGGTCTCCAGGTGCAATTCAAGGTGTTGATTATCATCTTTAAAGCCCTACATGGCTTAGGACCAGGTTATCTTCGGGACCGCATCGTACCTCATACATTTCTACGACAGTTAGGTCCCGCAGAGTCAATCTCCTCCAGGTCCCTTCAACCAAACAATGTCGGTTGGTGGGCCCTAGGGGGAGAGACTTCTCTGTGGGAGCTCTGGCTCTCTGGAACCAACTCCCCCCAGAGATCCGAACCATTCCCACCTTGCTGGCCTTCCGGAAAGCTATTAAGACATGGCTCTTCCTGCAGGCGGGGTGATTGAGACTGTTGCTTGTGTTGTTTTTTATCCTTTCAATTACTATCTTATTATTGTTTTTATAGTATTTTTTATAGTATACAGCTGTTCTTATATATGTTGTACGCCGCCCTGAGTCCCCAGAGAGTAGGGTAGCCTATAAGAATCACAAATAAATAAATAAATAAAAAATAAACAAACAAACAAACAAACAAACAATAAATAAATAAATAAATAAATAATAAACAAACAAACAAACCTCCCATCTGGATGCAGATTCATCGTTATCTTGAATGAGACCAATCACTGTTGTTTCATCTGCAAACTTCAGTAGTTTAACAGATGGATCGTTTGAGATGCAGTCATTGGTATATAGTGAGAAGAGAAGTGGAGAGAGCACACATCCTTGGGGGGCAGGGCCCCTGTGCTAATATTACAGGTATCTGATGTGATTCTGCTTAGCTTCACCTGCTGCTTCCTGTCTGTTAGGAAGCTTATGATCCACTTACAAGTGTGTTCCGGTACCACTAGCTGATTTAGTTTAGTTTGAAGAATTCCGGAATGATGATATTGAATGCTGAACTAAAGTCTACAAAGAGGACCCTTGCATAGGTCTTTGGCGATTCAAGATGTTGTAGAATGTAGTGCAGAGACATATTAACAGCATCATCTGTCGATCTATTTGTTCAGTATGCAAATTGCAGGGGGTCTAACAGTGGATCCATGATGATTTTCAAGTGGGACAGCACTAGCCTTTCAAAGGTTTTCATAACTACAGATGTTAAAGCAACTAGTCTGTAGTCGTTCAGTTCCTTGATGGAGGGCTTCTTCAGGACTGGGATGATAGTGGAGCGTTTGAAGCAAGAAGCAACATAGCACATCTCTAGTGATTTATTGAAGATTTGGGTGAAGATGGGGGCCAATTGGTCAGCACAGACTTTTCAGCAAGAAGGAGTTATCTTGTCTGGGCCTGGTGCTTTTCCTGGCTTTTTTCTGTGAAATGGATCTTTTTAAATTTATTTATTTATTTATTTTTGTCAAGTACGTGTTGGTAATATACATAGATATAACATTGTTTATATTCATAAGATGGGTACTGATAAGGGGGAACATTAGGACAGAGACGGTAGGCATGCTGGTGCACTTATGCACGCCCCTTACTGACCTCTTAGGAATCAGGTGAGGTCAACAGTGGACAGTCTAAGGGTAAAGTTTTGGGGGTTTGGTGACGAAACCACAATGTCAGGTAGTGAATTCCAGGCATTTACCACTCTGTTGCTAAAGTTGTATTTTCTACAGTAAGTTTGGAGCGGTTCACTTTGAGTTTGTATCTGTTGTGTGCTCATGTATTGTTGTGGTTGAAGCTGAAGTAGTCATTGACAGGAAGGACATTGTAGCAGATAATTTTATGAGTTATGCTTAGGTCGTGCCGAAGGCGATGTAGTTCTAAGCTTTCTAAACCCAGGATTTCAAGTCTGGTTGCGTAAGGTATTCTGTTGCGAGTAGAGGAGTGAAGGACTCTTCTTGTAAAGTATCTCTGGACACTTTCTAATGTATTTATGTCCGATATGCGGTGTGGGTTCCAGACAGATGAGCTGTATTCAAGGATTGGTCTGGTGAATGTTTTGTATGCTCTGGTTAGTAGTGTGATATTACCGGAGAAGAAGCTACGTAAGATTAGGTTAACAGTTCTTGAAGCCTTTTTGGCGATGTTGTTGCAGTGGGCTTTGGCACTTAGGTCATTTAATGAGTATTCCAAGGTCTTTGACAGGGTGAGGGTCGTCTGCAAGGTCTTGTCTGTTCAGCTTGTATTTGGTGTTCTGATTTTTTTTTGCCAATGTGTAGGACAGAGCATTTGTTGGTTGAGATTTGGAGTTGCCAGATGTTTGACCATTCTGACACAAAGTCTAGGTCTTTTTGGAGGATAGTAGTGTTGTCGGTGGTGTTGAAGAGTTTTACATCATCGGCAAAGAGAATGCAGTCGCTTGTAATGTGATCGCAAAGGTCATTTATATAAAGTATAAAGAGTTGGCACGGTAATCTATAAATTATAAGTTATAATTTATAATCTATAAATTATAAGTTATAAATTATAATAATTTATAATCTATAAATTATAAATTATAAGGTAATCTTGCACCTACTTTTCTGTGATCACCAGGGGTTGTGAACTGACCTGATTGTACAGCATTCTATCACCTTTTTTGTAGGCTTCCTCTTTGGTATGACGAATCTGCTTAAGTTTAGCTGTGAACCAAGGTTTGTTGTTACTGTATATTCGCAAGTTCCTGGTCGGTACACATAGGTCTTCACAGAAGCTGACATATGATGTTACAGTATCTGTGAGTTCATCAAAGTCTGCAGAGGTATTTTCGAAAACATTCCAATCAGTGCAGTCAAGGCAAGCCTGTAGATTTAGCTTTGCCTCCTCAGTCCAAGTCCTCACTGATTTAATTGTTGGTTTCATGGTTTAAAGTCTTTGTCTGTAAGCAGGTACAAGGTGAATCATGTGAGTATCCCACAGCTGCTTGTGGTAAAGACCGATAGGCATCTTTTAGTGTTGTGTAGCAATGGTCTAAATTATTCTTGCCCCTAGTGGGACAATTGACATGCTGAAAATATTTTGGAAACTCTTTCCTTAAGTTTGCTTTGTTTAAGTCTCCCAAAATAATGACTAGTGAATCTGGGTATTTGGCTTCAGCCTCCATAATCAGGTCAGCTAGAGTTCGTAATGCCTTGTTTACACAAGCTTGTGGAGGAACATACACTGCAATTAGGAGAAATGAGGAAAACTCTCGTGGAGAATAAAAGGTTTACAGTTGATAAGTAAAGTTTTCATCACAGAATTTATATATTATAGTTATATCCTGAGACCAGCTGTTGGGATATAAGCATAAGCCTCCTCCCTTCTTTTTACCTGATGATTCCTGCAATTCTGTCTGCTCTTAGTATCTGAAACCCTGGTACATTCATGCTGTTGTCATCAATTTCCTCATTTAGCCAGGTTTCAATGAAGCAGAGAGCTGCTGAGTTGTAAAAATCAGAATTGCATCTGTTTAAAAGGAGTATTTCATCCATCTTAGTAGCAAGTGAATGTAAATTAGTCAGAAAGATTGAAGGGAGAGGGGTTCCCCCCCTAATCCTTAGTCTATTCAAAATTCCCACTCTTTTACCTCGTCTCCGTCATCATCGTCTCCATTTGTTTTTGGTAATCCATAGCTCTGGGGAATTTGCCTCTTCCTATGTTAGAATCTCCTCCGCATTTGTAAAGACAGAGCGGGTGAGGTTACAGAAAGCTGCTCCTTAAAGAAACATTGCTTAATTCTTAGTAGATGGTCTTGTGAATATGAAATCCATAGTGAATCGCAGAGAATAATAAAAATAAAGAAACCATTAGAGAGCATTTCACCAAGGCAGCCGTTGGCGGCGCCATCTTGGAAGTCTGATCTAGTAACACATGAAACATATGATCTAGTATAAATAGGACACAATAGAAATATTAGAAACACCTTTTTGACTTATTGACTTTTCCTTGATTTTCTTGATTTTTCTTTCTCACCTTATCTCTCTCCTCCCCTTCTATAACTAGTAATATTAACTTCTATCTTAAGAATATTAAAATATAACATAATAGGAAATAGTAAGGATAAGAAAAGAAATATATGAAAGTGTGGAATAACTTTTTTAGTAGAATAAAAATGTCAACATCAACAACCGTGACCAAAACAATTAAGAAACCAACTCCGGCAACGGCAGGGCAAAAATTGATCACAGAAATGGCATCTACAGAAAAACAAGGACAAACACCTACACTACATACTATGCAGGCCACACTAGACAAAATACAAGAATTCATGATGATGCAACAAGAAACAATGATTAAAACGCAACAAACAATCTTTTACAATCATGAAGAGACAAAAGAAAATTTTGAAGAGGTTAAGGGTAACATTAAAAAATTAGATAACAGAATGGAAGTTACTCAGGAAGTGGTTGCTAAACATGAACAACAAATTAAGAATATAGAGGAAAAAACTGATTTAACTAACAAAAAAATGGAAGAAACAGAGGAAACATTAAGAGCAAAAAATAAGAAATTGGAGGGGGCCGTTGCACATCTCGAGTTGGAGAAATCAGCATTCTACCTAAGATTTCAAAACATACCAGAAGTGAAAGAGGAGGAGTTACGTGAACAGGTAGTAGAGATATTGTCGGAAGCCCTGCAGATAGATAAAGAAGAACTAATCAGACACATAGATGAAGTTTACAGGGTACAAACAAACTTTGCAAAAAGACACAAACTACCTAGAGAGGTACATGTACGATTTACTAAAAAAGCAATACGGGACAAAATCTATAAAACCACAAGAACTGAACAAATACTACACAAAGAAAGAGAAATTAATGTACTAAAACAAATCCCTAAACGAATAAGAGAAAAGAGAAGGGATCTACAATACTGTACCGCAAAATTAATAAGACAAGAAATACCCTTTAGATGGTTGATTCCGGAAGGAATCCTAATAACATGGAAAGGGAAAAAAATAAAGATAGAAACGATGGTGGAAGCGGACCAATTTATTGAAAGATATTTAGAAAAAGAGGGAGAGAGTAGCACAGAGGGAGAGGGACGAAGTCAGGAAGAAAAAGAAATGGTAGAAGAGATGGAGAGAATGAAAAGACAAGAGAGAGAAGGAGATAGGATGATAAAACCAAAAGAAATAAGGAGCACGAGAGTAACAAGAGCAACGAGCAGACAATAAAATGCAAAATCAAATTAAAATATTCTCAGTAAATATAAACGGAGTTAACTTACCAATAAAAAGAAGGCAAATACTTAACAGGCTACAGAAACAAGGATCAGATATCACATGTATTCAGGAAGTCCATATAAGAAAAGAAGATTAGAACAATCTAAAATAGGTAAACTCTTTGTATCCCTAGCTGATTAAAAAAAAAGAGGAATAGCACTATATATAAAAAGTTGGTTAAGTCCTAAGCAAATATACATGGACACAGAAGGAAGAACACTCATAGTAGAAATTACCATTGATAAAACTAAAATATTACTTGTGGTCATTTACACCCCAAACAGCGGACAAAAAGAATATTATGCAACACTATATCAACAAATTATTAAATTAGAGAGGGAAAATATATGCATAATTGGAGATTTCAATGCAGTAGTAGACGCCAAAGAAGATTATAAATCGGGAACTAAGAAAAATCTGGAAAGGAAAACTCTACCAAAAATCTTTTTTGATATGGTAAATGAATTCAAAATAAAAGATATATGGAGGGAAAGACACCAGAAACAAATCAATATACACACTTTTCAAGCCCACACAAATCTTGGTCCAGGCTCGATATGATCTGGACCAATATAGAACCAAACATAAAAATAGAAAGTGTAGAAATTGAACCAAACACATGGGTGGACCACAATCCCATATCAATTATAATAAGAGGGATAAAAAAGGTAAGAAGAAGATGGATGATGAATAAGAAAATAATAAAAGAAAAAGAATTTAAACAATATATGGAGAAAGAATTAACTTTCTTCTTACAAGAAAATTGGAATAAAGATACAACTACACAAAATATTTGGGACACTATGAAAGCTTATACAAGAGGATTAACTATTGCCTATTCTAGTAAAAGAAATAAGAACAAAAATAAGCAAATCAACGAACTGCAAAATAAGGTAGGGGAATTAGAATGCAAATTACAAGAGACACCACAAAATGAGGAAATCAAAGAAGAAAAGGAATTAATTAAACATAAAATAAATTTGATATCACAAGAGGAAATTGCACTAAAAATTAAGACAACCAAACAGAATTACTTCGAACATGCTAACAAACCAGGCAGATGGTTGGCTTACAAATTAAGAAAAGAAAAAGAAAAAAAACCTATACAATAATTAGAAGATTCATTAGGGAGAATGCAATTTGCAATAGAGGAAAAAAAGAAATAGCAAGAGAATACTACAGTGAGTTATATAGCAGGGACAACATACAACAAAAAGATATACAAGACTATCTAAAACACTCTAACATCGCACAATTATCTGAGGCCATTAAAGACAGGATGGATGAAGAAATAACACTCACAGAGATAGAAAAAGCAATTAAGAATCAAAAAAATAATAAAACTCCAGGACCAGATGGAATCCCAGCAGAATATTATAAAGAACTACAAATAATCTTGAAAAATATACTACTAACAACATATAATGAAGTGTTAACTAAAGGAGTAATTCCAGATTCATGGACAGAGGCATTGATAACAATAATCCCAAAAGATACCACTATGAAACACAAGATCCAGAACTACAGACCAATCTCGCTGTTAAACTCTGACTACAAAATTTTTGCTTCAATAATGGCTGAAAGACTGAAAAAAACACTTACTGAAATCATACATCTAGACCAAAATGGCTTCCTACCAAACAGATACATTAAAAACAATATAAGAACAGTCTTAAACATTCTAGAATATTATGAGACACACCCAGGGGAATCTGTGGCACTTATATTTTTAGACGCCCAAAAAGCATTCAACAATTTAAATTGGGATTTTATAATAAATCAATTAAATAAAATGAACTTTGGAGAAAAGTATATAAGAACAATTAAAACAATTTATTCAAAACAAACTGCCAAAATTCTTATTAACGGAGAAATGACTGACAACTTCAACATAGAAAAAGGAGTTAGACAAGGCTGTCCACTGTCCCCCCTACTATTTATACTATCACTAGAATCATTATTACAGAAGGTAAGGGAAAACAAGGAAATAAAAGGACTCAAGATAAAAGAACAAGAATACAAACTCCAGGCATTCGCGGATGATTTGGTCTTTAATATTGAAGAACCATTAGAGGTAGGACCAATTTTATTAAAAGAAATGAATGAATTTGGAAAAGTAGCTGGTCTAAAAATTAATAAACAGAAAACTAAAATAATATCTAAAATTTGACAGATATACAAAACAAAGAACTAGAAGAGAAATTGGAATTGCAAATCGTAAAGAAAATAAAATATTTAGGAATAAATTTGTCAGCGAAATGCACCACAATAAAAGAAGGAAATTATATGGAAATACTAAAACAAATTGAAAAGAAACTAGAGAAATGGAACAAATTACAAATTTCCCTTATTGGCAGAATTGCAGCAATTAAGATGACAATATTACCCCAAATTCTATATCTGTTTCAAACTATACCAATTAAATTAGAGAAAAAATACTTTGAACAATTAAACAGGATACTAGTTAAATTTATATGGGTAGGAAAGACACCCAGAATCAAACTAAAATATTTGCAAGAAAACAGAAATCAGGGGGGCTTTGGACTACCAGATTTTGAACTATATTACCAAGCATCTGCCTTAACATGGTTAAAAGATTGGATACAAATTAAAAATAGACGATTATTGGCATTAGAGGATCACGATTTACATCTAGGTTGGCACGGATTCCTCTGGGACGACAAACACAAAACCCATTCATATTTTAGAAGACACAAAATTAGGGATTCACTGCTTGGAATTTGGCTCAAGATTAAAAAACAACACTACACAAAAATACCATCTTGGTTTTCTGGTATGGAAGCCATCACACACCCCAACACAACAAATTTGAATAAAATGGTCACTTATGAAGAAATATTAGAGGAAGGGGGAGCCTTGAAACCTATACCAAAATTAGAACAAGAAGGAATCAAAATTGATTGGTGGCCATATCTCCAAATTAAAAACAGATTAGAAAGTGATAAAAGAAAGTATGGAATACAAAAAGAAAGATCAGAATTGGATAAAATTCTATTAGGTCAAGAACAAAAAGCAATAACTAAAACATACAAATTCTTGCTAAAATATAAAATGCAAAAAGACACAATAAAAGGAAATATGATAAGCTGGACCAAAAATTTTGGACATGACATACAATTGAATCAATGGGAAAAAATTTGGAATCAGAATTATAAAATGATAAAATCAGTTTCATATAAAGAAAATTATTATAAATTATTTTATAGATGGCACCTCCCCCCGGCGAGATTGGCTAAAATGTATAAAAATCTAGCACCCAATTGTTGGAGATGCCAACACAAAACAGGATCTTACGATATATGTGGTGGACCTGTCCAAAAGTAAAAAATTTCTGGAATACAATCAAAATTTGGCTATCAGAAATTACACAACAGGAAATAGACATAAAACCGGAAACTTTTCTGGTGGGAATCATCAACCAAAAAATGGAGAAAAAACATTATTATATCACATTACATATATTAACAGCAGCAAGAATAACGGTAGCACAATATTGGAAACAAAACGATATCCCTGATGAAAGCAGCGTAATTAGAAAAATTTTGGATTGTGCTGAGGCAGACAAACTAATGATGGAAAGGAGGACTCCGATTATTATGAAATCTGGAACTCATTTTATAACTGGTATGAAAAATGAAAACAAACACGATCAATACAATAAATATAAACATAAATCAAATGAGACATGTATAAGTATGATCAAGGAATTTATGGAAAAACTAGCCTTATTATACAAATGTATACATATTTATATATATTATGATGTTACAATACTAAAAAGAATATTTTTTCTGTATTATGATTATTATTACTATTATTACTACCATTAATATTGCTATTATTATTATTATTATCAGTATTACTATCACTATTATTATTACTACTATTATTACTACTATTATGGTTACTATTACTATATAATACATGTTATATAAATATATAAAATAAGAAGTTGAAAACTATATAGAAATAATTTGCCAATATATAATTGCCGTAAGATAATTACAGAGATTGAAAGTTTTATAGCTGTATGCGCTTTTTATGTTTTTATATGTTTGTAATGTATTTGTTATTGTCATAAATTTTTTCTTTTGTATGTTTTTTAAATGTAAATAATCAAATAAAAACTATTTTAAAAAAAGAAACATATGATCTAGTAACACCATCTAGTAACACATGAAAGAGAACTCATAATCCAGTCTGACACTCAGCCAACCCAGGTTCATCAGCCAAGCCAAGGGCCAGAGTTTCTTACAGGAGCAGAATATGCAAGAATGACTGCCAGAACAGGAAATCAAAGGATTGTTTACAACAGAAAAGCAGGGCCAGACTGCCTCTTAAAATCAGGTGCAGCCAGCATTCAGAAGCTACAGCTGGTGCAGAGTGCAATGGCGCAGGCAGTTTTGGGAGTCCACTGCTTCATGAGCTACATTGGTTGCCAGTGTCACCCCAGCTAGGTCCCTAGGAAAAAAAGTTTGAAGTGATAGGTTCTTTTAAACAGGACCTATGCAGCAAAAGCAAGGCTAAATCTGAGTATTCCTGTTAGATTTTGCAGCAATCCAACCAGCACACAAGTAAATAATTCAGCAGGATTCATTTATGTAAGAAACGATGCATGTATACAATACCCATGCAGCAGAAGCCAGAACCAGAATCACAGAAACTATAATCACAGAAGCAATATAATACAGAGGCAAGATTACAAGGACAAAGCAACTCTTATTTACAAATCAGTAAGCCATGCCCAGGCTCTGAGGTGTCTGAGTCACCAAACAGTCCCCATTGGCTGACCTTTTACCATATCTATTCCAATTCATGAACTCTCATACACTGACAATTCCTGTCAGTGTATGTTACAGATACACTGTAACAGGGTTACAGATTTTCCCCTTTCCCTGCCTCCCCTTGACCAAAATGTCTGTGTCCAATGACATCCTGGTGTTATGTTTTGGGAACTGCTTTGATGTCAGACATGTCTTGAAGCAGTTTCACATTCTTTCCCGGGCCAGGCATCCTTGGGCAGCTGAATTATTCCAGTTTGACACCTCTGGTTCCTGTCCGCATATTTCCCTTCCCCATTACATCCTTCTTCTTTCCTCCTGCTCATCTTCCCCAAATTCCTCTGCCCCTCCCTCCATTTATGGCAGGATGCCAACAAAGCACAGTGAAATGGGTGAAGATGACAGAACTGACAGCTAGTCTGCTTCCAATGCAATTCAAGGTGCTGGTGATCACCTTTAAAACCCTTCATGGCATGAGTCCAGCTTATTTGAGGGATCGTCTTACCCCACTGGGATTGGCCATTCCCATTTGTGCTGGCAGAGCAGGCATGCTACAGGTCTTGTCAGCCTGATTATTCCAGCTGGTGGGGTCCAGGAGGAGGGCCTTCTCTATTGTTGCTCATGCCATCTGGAACATCTTCCTCCCAATGTGAGATTAGCCCCAACCATCCTATCCTTTTGTAAGGGCCTAAAGACATGGCCCTCCCAGTTCGCTTGGGGTCCCAATGGGGGAACAGCACAGTTACGGTGGTTGAGTAAAAATAGATCCCATCTCCCCCACCCAGCCTTCCCCTCATTCCCTTGGGTTTTAATGTTTGGTTCTTAATTTATATTAACTGTATATGTTTAGGTACGTTTTATGACTGTAAGCCACCCAGAGTTACCTTATAATAAGATGGGCGGCCAATAAATTTTATAAATAAATAATAAAATCAGAAAGCTTGGGAAACTGAAAATATGATTATAAAAGCCCAGTCTAGCACAATATCACTGAAAAATAAAAATAGGGGATGTGTTCTATCTTCACTACACGTTGCTCTGTGTGCAGCTCAACAGGCAGCAAACCCACCTATCCTCCAATAAAACAGACCATGTGCCTAGATCTGGATGCTTTATTGAAAGAACAGTATATGGTGAAACCGGGGAAATAGAAAACATACAATAAGAACCAAATACAAGATAGGCAGTATTGAGTTACTGCTGAACATAACAATTAATAAATACAAGTAATCTAAATCTCACCAGAGATGCTCTGTGTTTGGGATGTGGATTTGTCCTTGGATGAGCATGTGCCACAGATTAAGATGGATTCTTCTTTGTGCTTCTGCCTCTTCCAAATGCTAAAGGAAAATGGAGTCTGGCTTCCCAGCATGCACTTGTTTTGAGAGTGTGGGCTGGTGGGTAAAGGGGTTGGGTCAGCTTCAAAACAATATAATTGGTATATGTCCCTCCTGCCACTAGATGGGGCTAGAGAGCAGCAACAGTATATATAAAATGTTATATCCTGGGAATGACACTCCCTGCCTGGTATCAACTGATACCACTATTTGAGTTCTGAGATAGTAACATTATGTCAGCTATCATTGCTTTTTTGATGATATGGTTGTCAATGAGGTGGTGCCACTGCAGTTTCCAATGAGGCTTCTGGGAATTTGACAGTGATCTAAGTCCGGAATATAACATCCCATTGCTAGCTTCTCTCTTAGAATTGCTGAAGTCATTTGATATATGGTATATCCAGCACCATTCTGTTGATCAGATACCATGGAAGACATTGCAGAAGTCTGGTTCAATTGCTTTTTGAAGCTTGCTGATGTTTGTGATATGGCTGTAGGCTGCTGCACCATTTGAGCTATGGTATTGTCCACAGGTTCTGAGGTAGGAATGCCATAGATGGACTCTGGAGACTGTGGCAATGAGCAGACTACAGCTTGTTCTTTATTGTTAGTTAGGCATTGCCTCTGTGATATGAAGGGAAGAGGGGTGACCCGGTTGTCAGTATCTTCTTTGACTAATACCTGCTCTGTCGTTTCTAAAGGGAGTTTGTCCTCAGTAGATATTGCCACCCGATTATCATCTTCCGTCTTTTGGAGGACTGTGCACCTTAAATGACCTTGGTCACTGTCACAGGTGAGGTTGTCACTAAAGGAGCCTATGAAGGGACAAACCAGTAGTGACCCACTGGTGATGTCACTGAACTGGATTGGCCGGTGCCGGTCTGTGGGCGCCGCCATCTCTTTTTTTGAATTTTTTGCGAATGTTTTACATCGCGATGAGAACCGGTGGCGAAGGTAAGTGGAACCCACCCCTGATTTGGAGCCATGTCTGATCCACTGCTCTTGTAAGTTATAGGGTAACTTACAAGAGCAGTGTAAGTTGACACCTTTGACTGTGTCAAGGAATGCAAGTCCTTGCAAGTCCCCTTCTGACTTAGCTACTTGAAGTTCCATGAGTAAGTTGCTAAGCTCCCTAAGTTCCTGATAGGGTCCGTTAGGTATTTTGGGAAAGCTATCAAGTCTTTTGAACAGTGCATTTTACATGGCTTCTGCTGAGCCATAGCACTCATCAAGTCTGCTCCAGATTGTTTTAAGGCCTGTTTCAGGGTAGTTTATGTTTATTGTCCTGATTCATTTTGCATGTGAAGCAGATTCAATTCCGAGCCATTTAATTATTAAATCTATCTCTTCACTACATGAAAATCTAAGCCTCTGATGGCATTTTGGAAAGAAGATCGGCAAGCTCTATAGCTTTCAGGATGATCATTAAACATTTCAAGTCCTTGTGTGACATGTTATGCAAGGAACTTGGGAACTTGTCTATGGTGGCTTGATTAGCTGACTGTGCATTGCTGTGATGAAAAGGTGTTGTGTAGTCATACCTAATTCCAAGCAAAAACCCCTAGAAAGCAAATCAAATATTGAAGTAAGGAGGGATGGGAAGGAAGACAAACTCAAACACCAAATAGGTGTTGTGGCTTGTCCGCGTCCCGCGCAGCTGGTAGCGGATCCGGAGGACCAAGAGCCGACCATGGTGTGACACTATCATCCCATGTACCTGGCACCTGAGTCTGACAGTGAGGAGGACTCAGTGCCAGAGAGGAAGACCAGCCAGGGCCTTCTGCACCTTCTCAGCTGGTGCAGAGTGAGTCATCAGAAGAGCAGGAGCTTCTGCTGGATGCTAGGGCACGCAGAGCAGCTAGTAGACAGGAATGGCTCTACAGACAGAGGTCTCCTCGGAGGTAGAGCTGAGGGCTAATGGGCCACGCCCTCAGGCTATTTAAGGCTGGTGCACTCAGTAGTGGTTGCTGGAAGCAACAACTGTGATCTGTTAGCACTCAAGAGTTCTTTGCATCAGCGTTCCTGCTCCGAGTCCTGTATTTTGAATTATCAAGCTCCTTTGATACTGGTTTCCAGGATTCCAGCCAACTCTAGTGAGTAAAAGATAAGCACGAAGTAATTGCCAGTTTGTTTTGGACATTTAACTCTAGCTAAAAGCTCACGAAGAGAATATTGAACGTTATTTACCAAGACTTTCTTTCTGTTTGTTCCTGGACTTTAAACCCTGACTTTTTACTAAGCCTCTTTATTAGTAAAAGCCCCTTTATTTCTTTAGCAAACAGTTGTGTGTGTGTCCTTTCTGGTGGTTTCTGTGCTGGGACACAACAGTTTGCTTCCAGCCCCAGACCACACACAACCCCAGATAGCAACATCGATCAGCTTCAGGGTGAAAATGCCCAATTCAGGCAACAGATTGGAATCATGGCTGCTCAAATGATGCAGCAGCAGAATCAGCTTGCAGCAGCTGCACCTGTGTTGGCTCCCGCCCAGAGAAGACACAGCTCGATAGCCATGCCGGACAAATTTAACGGGGATGAGTCAATGTTCCCTGATTTCCTGGCCAGTTCCAGTTGTTTATGTCCTTGAGGCCAGATGATTTCCCCCATGATTGGGACAAAGTGGGGTTCATTATTAGCCTGCTGTCTGGCAATGCAGCTCGTTGGGCCACCCCGTTACTTGTTCAGAACAGTCCTCTCCTCCAGGACTTTGGGCGTTTCTGTGCTCATTTGGAGGAGATGTTTGCTGATCCCATCAAGGCCCAGATGGTGACCAGGCAATTAAGACATCTAAAGCAAGGCCGGAAATCACTTCATGAATACATCAGTGAATTCCGGCTGATTAGCCAGGACTCGGCCTGGAATGAGGCAGCTTTGTTGGATGCCTTCCAGGAGGGCATGTCAGACAGCATTCAGGATGATCTGGCGCATGTGGACATTCCTTCAACCACCAATGAACTGTGTGACTTTGTTTGAGGATTGATGCCAGGTTGCAGGGGAGGAATTCTCATCATGCTGCCCAGGCACCTCCTGTTCAACCTGACGTCTAGCCGGTTCCAGCTCCACAACGTGCTGCCCAGGCAGGCACCTCCTGTTCAACCTGACGTTCGGTTGGCCCCGGCTCCACGTGACGAGCCCATGGACCTTGGCGCTTCTCGACCCCACTTGTCCGGTGCGGAAAAAGACAGACGCCGGGCAGGGGGGTTGTGTTTGCACTGTGATGAGCCTGGCCATTTCGCTCGCTCGTGCCCCAGGAAAGGTCATGGGGCCTCTGGTTCTGGTTCTGCTCCACAGTCCCAGCTGTCCCTGTCGGGAAACAGCTGACGCCCGGCCTAGTGGAAACGCTGGGTTGGGCACGCACCCAAAAGGACTCCAGCCTGGCTGACGTGGATCCTGGTCCTCCAAGTAATTTGCTGTTAGATACCAGGGTTTTCATCGACCACCGGGCCCGAGGGATCCCCACGCATGCCTTGGTGGACTCCGGAGCGACCACCAATTTCATGGACGAGGCGTTCGCGCGGCATATCACTGTCCCATTGTGCCCCATGGATCCGCCGATGATGGTGGAAATGATTGATGGTCCGGTGTTGCTGTCCAGTCCGATCAAGGCCATCACTCAACCGGTACGCCTGGCCATCAGACGGCTTGAGGAGGCCATCCAGTTTTACATCACGTCGGGACTCCATTTTCCTTTGGTCCTAGGACTGGCATGGCTGCACACCCACGACCCTCAGATTGTTTGGTCCTGGAACTTCATTTACTTTCCAAGTTTGCAGTGCATGGACCATATGCGCCAAGTTTGTGCGGGCGTGGTACCAGAGCCTCCTGACGTCTTGCTGCCGGCCAACCTTTCGGACTTTGCCGATGTGTTTAGCGAGAAGGAGGTGGACCAATTGCCCCCACACCGGCCGTATGATTGCCCCATTGACCTGATCCCCAACGCTCTGCTTCCTGTCGGGCACATCTACTCTATGTCAGAACCCAAACTGGTCGCGTTGCGGGACTTTATTGACAAGAACCTGGCCAGGGGTTTTATCCGACCCTCCTCATCGCCCTTGTCTGCCCCTGTCCTCTTTGTCAAGAAAAAGAGGGAGACTTGCGCCTGTGCTGTGACTATAGGAAACTTAACGCCATCACAGTGCGCAACCAGTACCCATTGCCCCTCATCCTGGAGTTAATGGAATGACTCCGATCGGCAACCATGTTTACAAAGTTGGACCTGTGCGGAGCCTACAACCTGGTGCAGATTCGTGAGGGGGACGAGTGGAAGACCATGTTCGGGACTCGGTATGGCCACTTCGAGTACACAGTCATGCAGTTCGGATTAACCAACGCTCCGGCAGTGTTCCAGCATTTCATGAATGACCTCTTCAGGGATTTGCTGGACCAGTTTGTCCTGGTCTACCTTGACGATATCATGATCTACTCCACGTCCCGGAGCAGTCACATCCACCACATCTGCCAAGTCCTGCAGTGGCTGTGAGAACACCACCTCTATGCCAAACTGGAGAAATGCCAATTCTTCCAGGCGACCATTGATTTCTTGGGCCATCATATTTCTCCAGAAGGCATAGTGATGGATCGTGGCAAAGTCGAGGCCTTGAAGACGTGGCAACCTCCTCACCGGGTGAAGGATGTCCAGCAACTCCTGGGGTTTGCGAACTATTATTGGACCTTCATCCCAGGGTTCATCACTCTGACTGCGCCTCTCACTCGGCTCCTGGAGAAGAAAGTCCCCTTCCAGTGGGGCAAGCCGAACAGCAGGCGTTCAAGGTTCTCACGGACCTTGAAGGAGCTCTATCATGAAGGAGCTCTATTCATGAAGGAGCTCTATCTTCAAGCACCCAGACCCTCACCGTCCATTCGTGGTGAAGGTGGACGTGTCCGATATTGCCGTAGGAGCGGTATTGTTGCTGACTCGACAAGATGGCGGTCCTCTATTCCCATGCGCGTACTATTCCAGGAAACTCACCCAGTCTGAGCGCAATTACACAATCTGGGGAAAAGTTGCTGGCCATCAAGACCACCTTTGAGACCTGGCGGTACCACCTCCAGGGGGCCCAACATCAAGTCGAGGTGCGGACAGACCACAAAAATCTAGAGTTCCTGCAGACCGCCAGGAAGTTGAACCAATGACAGATCCATGGGTCTTTCTTCTTTTCCTGCTTCAACTTCCGCATTACCTTTATCCCAAGTGGGCGCAACCAACAGGCAGACGCATTATCCCGCAAACCTGAGTACGCCCACACCCAGGACCCGTTGCCGCCTCAGATGATTCTGCCCACCGAGTCCTTCGCGACTACCCAGACTCCCGTGGATCTCCGAGGACACATTCCTGAGGTGAAGCAGCAGGACGGTTACGTGGCGCAACGGAGGCAGGAGATAGGGCCCGAGTCCCCTTGGACGTTTTCGGATGATCTGCTTCATTTCTGGGATCAGATCTACGTTCCCACCGGGCCGCTCCATGGGTTGATACTCCAACAGTGCCACGACAACCCTGCAGCAGGACATTTCGGCCTGTTCAAGACCCTGCACCTGGTGTCCTGGACTTTTTGGTGGCCGAGACTCTGGCATGACGTCCAGTCCTACATGACCTCATGTGTCCGCTGTCGCCAGGCCAAGTACGCCCCTGGAGTGCCTTTGGGCCTGCTGCAGCCCTTGCCAATGCCGGAGAGACCCTGGGGGGCTGTGTCCATGGACTTCCTGACAGACTTGCCCCCGTCCACCGGCTTCATGACCGTGTTCGTGGTGGTGGACATGCTGACGAAGATGGCGCACTTCATCCCCTGTCGAGGGTTGCCGACTGCTCGTGCCACCGCCTGCATGTTCATCCAGCATGTCTTCCAGTTACATGGCCTGCCGGATAGGGTCATGTCAGATCGGGGGGCCTAGTTCACAGCCCAATTCTGGAAGGGTCTGATGGCGGCCCTGGAGGTCCAAGTCTGTCTGTCTTCTGCACATCACCCGGAGACTGATGGAGGCATGGAGAAGATGATCGGCATCCTCGAGCAGTACCTGTGCTGTTTCGTCAATCAGCAGCAGGACAACTGGGCAGAGTACCTTGCCGTGGCTGAGTTCGCCTTCAACAATTCCCAGCATACCTCCACCCACACCACTTCGTTCCTAGCCAACTTGGGCTACCACCCCCGATTCTTCCCCCTCACGCTCCTGGATTCCCCAGTTCCTGTGGCGGAGGAGTTCTTGTCTGAGCTCCAGGCTGTTCACCAGCTGGTGAAGAGATCATTAAATAAAGCCAAAGAGCATTACAAGAGGGTTGCGGACTGCTCCCGGCGAGTAACACCACCTTTGGCAGTAGAGGATCACGTCTGGTTGTCCACAAAGCATCTCCCCTCCAACCGACTGGCTCGGAAGCTCGACCACCGGTTTCTGGGTCCGTTCCTGGTGGAAGCGGTCATTAATCCCGTGGCCTATCGACTGACTTTGCCTCGCTCAGTACGTATCCACCCTGTCTTCCAACGTTCCCTCCTTGTTCCTGAATGTCCTGCCTGTCCGCTCCGCCCTCTTGTTCAGCCCCAACCTGTGCCCATCGCTCCTGATGAACCACCCGAGTACGAGGTTGCCAGCATTTGGGACTCCCAGTGGATGACGGGCCGGTTCCAGTACCTCATCAAGTGGAAAGGTTAGGGCCGGAAGACTTCACTTAGGAGGATGCGACCTCTGTTCATGCTCCGGACCTGGTTCATGCCTTCCATGCGCAATTCCCCTCGAGACCGACAGACCCGGGGGAAGGGCCCTGCGGTGAGGGATAGTGTTGTGGCTTGTCTGCATCCCGCGCAGCTGGTAGCAGATCTGGAGGACCAAGAGCCGACCGTGGCGCAGCACTATCATCCCGTGTACCTGGCACCTGAGTCTGACAGCAAGGAGGACTCAGTGCCAGAGGAGGAAGACCAGCCAGGGCCTTCTGCACCTTCTCAGCTGGTGCAGAGTGAGTCATCAGAAGAGGAGGAGCCTCTGCTGGATGCTAGGGCATGCATAGCAGCTAGCAGACAGGAGTGGCTCTACAGACACTGTAGCTCTACCTCCTCGGTCTCCTCGGAGGTAGAGCTGAGGGCTAATGGGCCACGCCCTCAGGCTATTTAAGGCTGGTGCACTCGGTAGTGGTTGCTAGAAGCAACAACTGTGATCTGTTAGCACTCAAGAGTTCTTTGCATCAGCGTTCCTGCTCCGAGGCCAATGCAGTCCTGAGCTGCATAAATAAAGGGATACAATCAAGGACCAGAGAAGTACTAGTACCACTCTATAAAGCCTTGGTCAGACCACACCTAGAGTACTGCATCCAGTTTTGGTCACCACACTACAAAAAAGACATTGAAACCCTAGAGAAAGTGCAGAAGAGAGCAACCAGGATGATAAAGGGTCTGGAAAATAAAACATACGAAGAGCGGTTGCATGAACTGAGCTTGGCCAGTCTAGCGAAGAGTGTCACGATGTGAATATTGTCAGTTTATGCATCTCTATGTTCTACTGTGTTATTATATCTATGGTCAGACAGACGTATGATATATTCTTCTACGCATGTCTACATTCCTGAGGTCAACTCCTTTCCTTTCTCATCGCCATCTCTACCGAAGGTAGAACTGTTTTATTTTCTTAGCCGATACAATGTAGTCCTAATAAGAATTCTTTATTATTTTTCTACTGAAATAAATATTTTGTTTATTAGTATTTGAATCTCGCGGTTTATTTTCTAAGTAATGTCTTCAAAAGGGAAGCCCGATCCATCGCCTCTGAGGAGAGTAATTCTCTTCTTAACAATGGTACCAGAGTTTGGCTGTAAACTTTATGGCTTCTTTTGAAAGTTTTATTGCGTTTTAGGATAGTTAGCTAATTAGAGAGATTTATGACCAGCCATGTCCACGAACGGAGATAAGGAATTTTCTACACATGCTGCCGCTGCTGAAAAAAAGACAGAGACCGAAAGACTGATTTTAGAAGCCCCTCCAGAAAGTTTTTCTCTGCATGAACAAGCCTCACCAACTCTCTTTGGAACGCAGACCGAAGATATTACCGGGGCATCTTTACAAGTGGAACAAGATTTATTTACAGAGGTTAGTAAAAGTTACCCAACCACATCGTTTGCCCCTGGGGGAAATTCTACACGTTTGGGAGCTATTCCAAAAATCTCTCAACCCCCACAAGATGAGGAAGAATCCTTTTATAGGCAGCAAATTGCCAGCTCACGAACGTCTTCTATAGGGCACACAAGTGCTGAAAGAGAAATAAATTTAACTTATGGCCAGATACTGCAAAAACAAAGAGAGCAGATAGATTTTTTGCAAAGAGAGTTACACGAAATTAAACTGCATGCATTTCGTGCTGAGAACCAAGATGTCCACCCGCCTACAGGCACTTCAGGGAGGGGCCATGATCCCCCTCCTTCTTTAAACAAATTAGAGCAACACCCTTGGATGGACACATCACAATCACATGGGCAGAAATTCTTTGATGAAAGAGACTATGAATATGCTTATGCTGCACCGCCATCTAGTGGCGACAGAAGGGATCTTTTTTTCCGTGTGATTCAGGAACAAAATGAAACTCTCCATAAGCAAAATGAATTCCTGCATAAACAAAATCAAAATTTAAATAAACAATTAGAAACCTTACAAGCCCAAAACAGAATGAATCAATTGAGGCTTGATGCATTAATGCAGCGTCTTCCACTAGCTGCCCAACCTTTACAGGCACAAATTGTCCCGCCTGCCCAACCTATCCAAGCACAAATTGTGCATCCACCACAAGCTGGACCACCTCCTACTCCAGCACCAGGGGCCCAACCTGTGCCTGCTCCAGGGCCACCACCAGCTGTGGCAGCCCAATTTTTGCCTGCTCCAGCTCTACTACCTATTGCTGCTCCTCAGCAACAGCCAGTCCAGGCACCTCCCGCAGCCCCAATTTTGCAACCAGCTCCAGCTGGTGCACTGGTTGTACAACAGCAGCCAGTCCAGGCACCTCAAGCAGCACCTCAACCTGCTCAGGCCCAAGCCTTGCCACAAGTGAACAACAAGAAAGACGACTGGACAATCGTCCCGAGACGTTCCAAGAGAACTACAAAAGGTATTCCACCAAAGAGATACACAATGCAATTGACAAACACACCATCGCCATTGATCTGTAATGTTACACTCCCACCGGAGAACTTTTCACAAATTAAATATCTTTCTGAAGATGAACAACAAAAATGGTATGAAGCCATGCAAGTTGAGATGGATAGTTTGCAGAAACTCAAAGTGTACACATCTGCAACACCTCCAACACACAAAAAAGTCATTGGCACAAGATGGGTCTACAAAATCAAACAAAAGCCAGATGGTGAATTATTATACAAAGCAAGACTTGTCGCACAAGGTTTCGCACAAAGCTATCCTGAAGATTACACAAACACTTACTCACCTACAGTGCGAACTGAAAGTGTGAAAATTGCTCTAACCACTGCTTCTATCCTTGGACTTGAAGTTTTCCAATTTGATGTTGAAACAGCTTACCTACATGCTGATCTAGATGAAGAAATCTACGTCAGGTCCGCTCCCGGCTTCCGGGACCGAGAAGGGGACACCTGGTTCCTAAACAAAAGTCTCTATGGTCTGAAACAATCAGGTTTGATGTGGTACACATGTCTAAAAGACAAACTAAATTTAATGGGCTTTATTAAGTCCGACACTGATGAATGCGTGTTCACAAAAAGGTATGGAAATATTAATGAAATTGTTCTTGTTTATGTTGATGACATTGTTTACATTGGTCCAAACAAACGCATGAGTGAGAATTTTGTTAAAGGTTTGCAGAAATACTTCACATTGAAATCATTAGGACACATCAATGAATATTTAGGAGTTCACATTGAAAAGACACAGAAGGGGTTTAGTCTTTCACAAGAAGCTAAGATAGATCAACTTTTGCATCAATGCAACATGACAGATGCAACGCCTACACAAACACCTATGCAAACTGATTTTCACAATTTGAAAGATACATATAGTCCTGAGTTCAAGGATCAAACACTTTATCGTTCAGTAATTGGTTCACTACTTTACATTAGTGGATGGACTAGACCAGACATAGCACTTAGTGTTAATTTACTTTCAAGACATGTAGGCAAAGCAACAGAATTTCACTGGTCATGTATTAAGAAGTTATTGGGATACTTGATACACACAAAACAATTCAAATTGAAGCTAGAACCAGAACATATAGATTTTGCTGACATGTATTGTTATACAGATGCAGATTGGGCAAGTGATAAAGAATCAAGAAAAAGCACATCAGGTTACATAGTGTTCCTGAATGGATGCCCAGTTTACTGGAACGTAAAAAAACAAAGTTTTATTTCCTGCTCATCAACTGAAGCAGAGTATGCATGTGTGTCTGATGCGTGTAATTTTTTAACGTGGTTCGATGCCTTAGTTACAGATATCTGGACGAAGCCCGAAAAACCGATCACTGTGATGGAAGACAATCAATCAGTAGTTTACATTTCCAGGACTCACTTCACAGGTTCAAGGTCCAGACACATTGACATATGTTACAAGAATGTTAGAGAGTCAGTAAGACAAGGTCTCATAAAGTTAGAATATGTGCCAACAAAATATCAGATAGCTGACATTCTGAACAAACCATTACCTATTGCTCAGCATGATTACCTAAGATATTTACTGTGTGTTGAGTGACACATTATATTAGCCCAACTGACAAAGAAGGGGTGTCACGATGTGAATATTGTCAGTTTATGCATCTCTATGTTCTACTGTGTTATTATATCTATGGTCAGACAGACGTATGATATATTCTTCTACGCATGTCTACATTCCTGAGGTCAACTCCTTTCCTTTCTCATCGCCATCTCTACCGAAGGTAGAACTGTTTTATTTTCTTAGCCGATACAATGTAGTCCTAATAAGAATTCTTTATTATTTTTCTACTGAAATAAATATTTTGTTTATTAGTATTTGAATCTCGCGGTTTATTTTCTAAGTAACAATGTCTTCAAAAGGGAAGCCCGATCCATCGCCTCTGAGGAGAGTAATTCTCTTCTTAACAAAGAGAAGGACCAGGGGTGACATGATAGCAGTATTCCAATACTTAAGAGGATGCCACAGAGAGGAGGGGGTCAGGCTGTTCTCTATGGCACCAGAAAGCCAAACAAGGAATAATGGATGGAAGCTGACCAAGGAGAGATTCAACCTGGAAGTGAGGAGAAACTTTCTGATGGTGAGAGCGATCAACCAGTGGAACAGCTTGCCAGCACAGGTTGTGAGAGCCCCAACACTTGCGACCTTCAAGGGGAGACTGGACTGCCATCTGTCTTAAATGGTGTAGGAACTCCTGCTTGAGCAGGGGGTTAGACTAGATGACCTACAAGGTCCCTTCCAACTCTAATAATAAATCTAAATCTAAATCTAAAATCCTATTATTATGTCATTCTTTTTTTCTTTTATGTTGACCCATATGCATTCTAAGGGGTTTTCTTCTTTGGTTACATGTAGCTCTGTAGCAACATAGTGGTCCTTTATATACAGTGCAACTCCACCTCCTTTTTTGTGTGATCTGGCTTTTTTGAAGAGTTTGTATCCTTTTATCTGTATGTTCCAATCATGTGTTTCATCCCACCAAGTTTCTGTTATTCTGACTATGTCATGTCTACCTTCGTGCATTAATATTTCAAGTTCACCCTGTTTATTCCCCAGGCTTTGTGCATTTGTGTAAAGGCATTTGAGTTCTTTGTGCCTTATTCTGGGTGTGCTTTCTATGTCTCCTGTTTGGCGTTTGAGTTTGTCTTCTTTCCCATCCCTCTTTGACTCGTTATTTGCCTTGCTTACTTGGGGTCCTTGCTTGGAGTTGGGTCCTGGAGATCCTGGAGATTGGTCACCCTCCCCTCTCAATTTTAGTTTAAAGCCCTCCTGACAAGTTGGGCCAGTTGTTTTCCAAAGACATTCTTCCCAGTCTTTGTGAGGTGTAACCCATCCCTTGCCAACAGTCCATCATGGAGGTAGTGAGAGGGATCTTGGAGTCTTAGTGGACAACCAGTTAAATATGAGCCAGCAGTGTGCAGTGGCAGCCAAAAAAGCCAACACAATCCTAAATTGCATTAACAGAGGCATACAATGAAGATCAAGTACATAGATAGATAGATAGATTTTTTTATTGGCCAAGTGTGATTGGACACACAAGGAATTTGTCTTGGTGCATATGCTCTCAGTGTACATAAAAGAAAAGATACGTTCGTCAAGAATCATAAGGTACAACACTTAATGATAGCCCGGGTACAAATAAGTAATCAAATCATATTAGGAACCAGTCAATATAAATTGTAAGGATACAAGCAACAAAGTTACAGTCATACAGTCATTAGTGGGAGGAGATGGGTGATGGGAACAATGAGAAGATTAATAGTAGTGCAGACTTAGTAAATAGTTTGACAGTGTTGAGGGAATTATTTGTTTAGCAGAGTGATGGCGTTCGGGAAAAAACTGTTCTTGTGTCTAGTTGTTCTGGTGTGCAGAACATAGCATCTATAGCAGTGATGGCAAACCTATGGCATGCGTGTCACAGGTGGCACATGGAGCCAAATCTGAGGGCACGCAAGGCGTTGCCCTATGTCAGCTACAGCGCGCCATTTTCGCTCTCTCCAGGCTTCAGGAAAGCCTCCTGAATCCTGGGGACGGCGAAAAATGGGCCAACTGGAAGTTGGTTTCTGAACTTCCGGTTGGCTCGTTTGGCCGTTTTTCGCTCTCCCCAGGCTTCAGGAGGCTTTCCTGAACCCTGGAGAGAGCGAAAAACCGCCCAACTGGCCTACCGAAAGTCCGGAGGCTTCAGTGAGGCCTCTGTGCATGCACGGGGGGGGCAGCATGGGGGGTTGTCCACATGTGCGGGGGGGAGGGCATTGCATTATGGGTGTGGGCGCACGCACACACGCTATCGCGTGCCTGCACACTCTTTTGGCACTCGAGCTAAAAAAGGTTCGCCATCACTGGTCTATAGCATCGTTTTGAGGGTAGGAGTTGAAACAGTTTGTGTCCAGGACGTGAGGTATCTTTATTTATTAGTGAGATTTATATACTGCCTCATAGTGCAAGCACCCTCCAAGTGGTTTACACCATTAAGCAATGTATATATTTACATTGCCCCCAACAATCTGGGTCCTCATCTTACCTACCTCAGAAGGACGGAAGCCTGAGCCGGTGAGATTTGAACAGCTGAACTCAAATGATCAGTCAGCTAAAGTAGCCTGCAGTACTGCTCTCTAACCGCTGCACCACCTCGGCTCCTCGGTTGGACTAGATGAACCTACAAGGTCCTTTCCAACTCTGTTAATCTAATTACCTTTTAGGAGTCTCTGGTTTAGCTGGTCCTTTCCATGCTGCTCTGGCGTGAAGGCTGATCCTGTAGAATAATTTGCAGGATCATGTATCTTGGGTGTGGGAGGGGTCTGCTGTTAGCCTGTAGTGGTATTGAGTAGCATCTTTGGCTTGCTTCTTGAAGGTTGTCATCAAGGTGAGCATTGCTGCTTGGTCTTGAGTGCTGATAGACATACTCTGAAGTACATTGCGGAGGATCCTGGGGTTCAGCTTCTGGCCCAAGCATGTTGCTGCATTTATTGCATTCGTTGTCAGAATATGCAACTCTTTCTAGGGCTTTGACTTCAGCTGTGGCAGCTGCTACTTATTTCTCTATGGCAAGCTTCTCTAGGTTCGCTTCTAACAGGCCTTTCTGCATTTCCAAGGATGCCTCTTGCTGCATTCTTTCAGTCTCTAACCATGCTCTCTCTTTTTTCATTTCCATTTCTTTTCAGCAAAGGCTGTTCGTGCTTTTGCTGCTTCAGCTTTTGCGCTGGCAATGGCCAATGCATTATTTGCTTATGACCATTTGGAAGAATTAGAGACTTGAGATCTTGTCTTGTACGAAGATGCCTGGCTCTGTGACATGGTGTCTTCTGGAAGTGCTTAACTTGTCTAGAGACTGGTGTATGGCCATATGCAGGTAGCTGCATTGGCAGAGTAGCAGGTCTCTGTATAGTTGTTATCCTGGATCCCACTTGCTGGGTAGCCACTGTTTCACTGTTCTATCCTCACTACATGTTGCTCTGTGTGCAACTCAACATGCAGCTAAACCTATCCTCCAATAAAACAGACCATGTGCGTAGATCTGGATGGTTTATTGAAAGAACAGGATATGATGAAACTGGGGAAAATAGAAATACATACAATGAGAACCAAATACAAGATGGGCAGTATTGAGTTACTGCTGAACATAACAATTAATAAATACAAGTAATCTAAATCTCACCAGAGATGCTCTGTGTTTGGGATGTGGATTTGTCCTTGGATGAGCATGTGCCACAGATTAAGATGGATTCTTCTTTGTGCTTCTGCCTCCTCCAAATGCTAAAGGAAAATGGAGTCTGGCTTCCCAGCATGCATTTGTTTTGAGAGTGTGGGCTGATATGTAAAGGGGTTGGGTCAGCTTCAAAACAATATAATTATTATTTGTCCCTCCTGCCACTAGATGGGGATAGAGAGCAACAACAGTATATATAAAAAGTTATATGCTGGGGCATGTCAAGTCTGATAAACTGAAAGGCAAAAGTGACACATATAAAAAGAAGGAAGAGGGACACATAATTAAGGCAGAATACCAGCATATACCTCGAATCTACAAAGATGAAATCAGGAAAGCTAAGATTCAAAATGAACTAGAACCTTCAATAAATGTGAAAAGTAATTAATTTTTTTTTCAACATGTAAAACACAAGAAAAAGTTGAGGAAACAATAGATGATGGCAAGGAAGTCCCCAACTTCCGGGGCAGAGTCACGATGAGCAGAAGAGGGAGAGTGAAGCTCTGCTCCCCTAATCTTTTTTTCCAAAAATCGAGGGCCCTATATTGGACACATTGACCCTGGAGGGGTGAATGAATCAGTGAAGGATCCAGATGAGCATCGTAGCGGAAGGCAACTGCTCAATGTGAAGAGGAGAAGCTTCACAAACCTGACACAGAAAGAGCATTGTCACCACCATGGCGGCCCCTTAGCCGTGACAGCCTGATCGACAGAGGAAGAAGCAAGATAAACTCATAAACAGAGACATCGACAAGTAAGAAATCCTATGGTGTGTAAAAACTAATTGGAGAGAGGAGATATTTTCGAGGAGATCAAGGTGCAGAAAGTTACTCAAAGAAAGGGAGAAAAGCGGCAACCAGGTGGTGAGAGCAAAAAGACGGAAAGAGGACACCACGGAAAGGATACGCTAAAGAGTTGGAGAAAGGGGATGACAAGAAATCAGTAACAGAAGTGTGGAGGTGTGAAAACAAGAAGGAGAATAACGGAAAGAACTGAACTTTGAGAACCGGAGAAACAAAATAGAACGCAAAGACTGGGAGACTTGTGCTGGTGGATACAAACTTTCTAATGGAAGCCATAAACAGTGAGTGCTGGATACAAATAACCGGATGAGAGTTCATTGCATTAACAATGGAGTTTAATTACATCAAAATATATTGGAAATTGGGATGGAAAATATTTGTTTATTTGAAGATTTCAATGGAATTGTTGATGTGAATAAAGATTATAAAACCAATAATAAAAATATGAGGAAAAAGAAAAAAACATTGCCAAAATCATTTTATGAAATGAATTATGAGTTAAATCTAAGAGATTGCTGGAGAGATCGAAACTCGGAAGCCAAATAATATACTTTTTATTCCAACCCACACAGGTCCTGGTCCAGAATTGATATGTTCTGGACCAATAAAGAAATAGAAAATAAGATAGATTTGATAGAAATAGTTACTAACGAATGGGCAGACCATAATCCATTAAAAATAATTTGGAAAGGGGATAAAAAGAAAACTAAACGATGGATGTTAAATACACAAATATTGAAAGAAAAGGAATTCATTAAACAAATTAAGAATGAAATGGAGATCAAAGAAACAAAAATCAGGACACAACTCTACAAAACTTGTGGGATACGACAAAAGCATACTTGAGGGGCATAATAAAGCATATCTGGCTAGGAAAATAAAGAAAGATTGAAAAAACAAAAAACACTACAAGAGAGTTTGAAACAATTAGAAAGGAATTTACAAATTGATCCACAAAATAAAAAAATTAAAGAGGAAAAAAACTTAGTAAAACATAGATTAAATTTATTAGAACAAGAAGAAAATGCCAGAAAAATAAGATTAGCAAAACAAAATTATTTCTTCAAAAACGCCAACAAACCCGGTAGATGGCTAGGCTTCAGACTGAAAAAAGAAAGAGAGAAAAAATTAATACACCAATTAGAGAACAGGAATGGGGAAACCCAACACCAAATAGAAAAGTAAAAAGAGATTATACAAGAATACTATATGAGGAGGATAAAATAAAGAAGGAGGAAATTACTTTTTAGGAAATAAAAGTCTAAGCCCAATAGGTGAGGATAGCAGGGAAATGCTAAATAAAGAAATAACTCAATTGGAGCTGAAACAGGCTGTGATGAAACAAAAAAGTAACAAGACCCCAGGGCCAGATGGGATTCCAGGAGACTTTTATAAAGCAACATTTGAAATAGTAGAAGCCTTATTATTGGAGATTTGCAATGATACACTACAGAAGGCGAAATTTCCAGCATCTTGGGATGAAGCTTATATTACCCTGATTCATAAGGAAGATACAGATGCCAAACAAATTAAAAATTATAGACCTATCTCCTTATTAAATGCTCAAAAAACAGGATTACAGATAACAAAAAAAAATTAAATATCTAGGAATCTGGCTTACTGCAAGATATTCATCACTTAAGGAAGACAATTACGCTATATTACTTCAAAAAACAAAACAGGATTTGGAAAGATGGGGTAAAATGCAATTATCATTAATTGGGAAAATAGCATCAATAAAGATGAATAGCTTACCAAGATGGCTGTATTTATTTCAAACAGCACCCATAAAATTAGATAAAAAATTCTTTGGAGAATTAAACAAAATAATAACCAAATTTATATGGGCAGGGAAAAAGCCAAGAATAAAACTTAAACTTTTACAAGATAGTCGAAATAGGGGTGGCTTCAGACTTCCAGACTTGGAAATATACCATCAATCTGCAATATTATTATGGATAAAAGAGTGGATAGCTTTAAAAAATGGATGAATATTAACACTGGAGGGACATAATCTACAAGAGGGCTGGCATGTCCATCTTTGGGGAGGGGAAATGCTAAACATTCACACTTTCAAAGTCACTCAATAAGAGCTACATTACTACAAATTTGGAGGAAAACTAGAGCCAAACACTATACGAAGATACCAATATGGTTATCTATAATGGAGGCCATGATCTATCCAAATGTACAAGAAAGGACTAGACTTATTGGACAAACACGGCAAATTAAAGACTAAACAACAATTAGACGAGGAAGGAACCAATATTGACTGGTGGCCCTATTTACAAATTCAAACTAGATTTTAAAAAGATATGGAAGAATTCGGCATAGACAAAGAGCAGAAAGTAATAGATAAAATTTTATTAGGAACAGATAACAAATTTACAGTATATCCAAAATGTATAACTACTTATTACAAGTTGATAGGGAGGAAGAGATTGTAAAGAATAATATGATAGCATGGGCCAAAAATTGCGGATACACTATTCACCTATATAGAGAGAAGTAAGCAGTGGCGTACCACAAGGTTCCGTCCTAGGCCCAGTACTCTTTAATATCTTCATAAATGACCTAGATGAGGGAATAGCAGGAGAACTAACCAAATTTGCAGATGATACCAAGCTGGCGGGAGTAGCAAACACCCCAGAGGACAGACTCAAAATCCAGAGGGACCTTGACAGACTCGAACATTGGGCCCAAACAAATAAAATGAAATTTAACACGGAGAAAAGTAAAATTCTACACCTAGGTAAGAAGAATCAAAAATACACATACAAACTGGGTGAAACCACACTCAATAGCAGCGATTGCGAGAGGGATCTTGGAGTCTTGGTAGACAGCCAACTAAATATGAGCCAGCAGTGTGCAGCAGCAGCCAAAAAGGCCAACGCAGTCCTGAGCTGCATAAATAGAGGGATACAATCAAGGACCAGAGAGGTACTAGTACCACTCTATAAAGCCTTGGTCAGACCACACCTAGAGTACTGCATCCAGTTTTGGTCACCACACTACAAAAAAGACATTGAAACCCTAGAGAAAGTGCAGAAGAGAGCAACCAGGATGATAAAGGGTCTGGAAAATAAAACATACGAAGAGCGGTTGCAGGAACTGAGCTTGGCCAGTCTGGCGAAGAGAAGGACCAGGGGTGACATGATAGCAGTGTTCCAATACTTGAGGGGCTGCCACAGAGAGGAGGGGGTCAGGCTGTTCTCTATGGCACCAGAAAGCCAAACAAGGAATAACGGATGGAAGCTGACCAAGGAGAGATTCAACCTGGAAGTGAGGAGAAACTTTCTGACGGTGAGAGCGATCAACCAGTGGAACAGCTTGCCAGCGGAGGTTGTGAGAGCCCCAACACTTGCGACCTTCAATGGGAGACTGGACTGCCATCTGTCTCAAATGGTGTAGGAACTCCTGCTTGAGCAGGGGGTTGGACTAGATGACCTACAAGGTCCCTTCCAACTCTAATAATAAATCTAAATCTAAAATCTAAATCTATTCAACTAGATGATTGGGAGAAATTATGGACAAAAAATTACAAATTGACTATGTCGGTCACGGAGAATCTATATAAAATGTATTATCGCTGGCATCTGGCCCCAGCTAGGTTAGCCAAAATATATCCTAACCTCAACCCAAGATGCTGGAAATGTAAATGTGAAAATGGTACATACTACCATATGTGGTGGTCCTGCCCAGAGGCAAAAAGATACTGGAGCAAGATACGATTATGGATCCAAGAAATCACAAACTCACAAATTGAATTGAAACCAGAGATATGTTTATTGGGGATTATTGGAGGACAATGGACTGAGGAAAATCAATATTTAATAATACATATCTTGATGGCTGCTAGAATCATTTTTGCACAGACATGGAAATCAGAGAACTCTCCCCCGGAAAATATGATTATAAAAATAATAATGGAATGCGCAGAAATGGCAAAATTGACGATGGAATTACAAGATCATAAAGAAAAAGAATATTATACAGTATGGGATAAATTGTACACCTGGTTGGAAATTAGAAAAAATAAGTAAATGTTTATATAAATGAAAATGTAACTGTGAATACTATTTACAATGCAAAGATGATGGATCAATATATTTAATATTTATAAATAACCAAATAACTGTTGATGTCACAGAAATGAAGAACTTGAATATATATGTATGTTTTTAAAGTTAAAACCCAATAAACTTTTTTCAAAAAAAAGAAGATGGCAAGGAAGTGATGGGCAGCAGGGAAAAAGTGAAATTGCTCAATTCAGTCTTTGCATCTGCCTTCATGGTAAAGGAAAAAACAGTCCAACTTATGTACACAGTCCAGCAGTACTGCAAAAGACAGATTAGGAATACAAGTCAAAATAGGCAACAAAGTGATAGAACATCTATCCACTCTAGATGGATTCAAATCATCAAGACCAGATGGATTACATCCCAGAGTTCTGAAGGAGTTGGCTTCTGGCGGATGTGATCTTGGAACTTCTGAATTATATCTTTCAAAGATCCTGGGGCACAGGGGAACTACCAGAGGACTGGAAAAGAACTGATCTGATTCCCATCTTCAAAAAAAGGGGGAAATGGATCCAAGAAATATAGACCAATCAGCCTGACATCAATACCTGAGAAGATCCTGGAAAAGATAATCTAGCAATGGATCTGTGAATATATATAAAGAAGCAAAGCTATTACTAGAAATCAACATGGGTTTGTCAAAAACAGACCATGCCACACAAACCTTACTGCATTCTTTGACAAAATGACTAAATTAATGGACCAGGGAAATGCTGTGGACATATAATGGCCCTATCCAACAAAATGCAATTCAGTGGTGAGAAAAGTAAGGTTTGACAGCTAGGCAAGAAAAATGCATAGGTATAGAATACGGGGTACCTGGCAACAGCAGTAACTGTGAGAAGGATCTAGGAGTTCTAGTGGACAACCACTTAAATATGAGACAACTGTGTACTGCAACTGCCAGAAAAAACCAATGCAGTTCTAGGTTGCATCAACAGAGGGATAGAATCAAGATCAGGAGAAGTGTTAATGCCTTTATAATGCCTTGGTAAGATCATACTTGGAATATTGTATCTAATTTTGGTTACCACAATATAAAAAAAAATATTTATTTTATTTTTATTTATTTATTTATTTGTCAAACATGTATAGTAGTAATTTGTATAAACATAAGTAAAAAGTAACGATAAAAGAGGACAATAGGACAGTAGGACAGGGACAGTAAGCACAGTGGTGCGCTTATGCACGCCCCTTACAGACCTCTTAGAAACGAGGAGAGGTCGACTGTAGACAGTCTAAGGTTAAAGTTTTTGGGGTTTGGGGAAGAAACCACAGAGTCAGGTAGTGCATTCCAGGCATTGATCACTCTGTTGCTGAAGTCGTATGTAAGGAATGTCTTTCCAGCCGCAATTAAAGTACGAACTTCTGAGTCAGTGTTCTCAAAAGGATTCCTTTATTTTGCATCTGAATAACATCCATTCGTTCAAAGCAAAGTCTAAATGCCTTCAGGCAAGGCAAGCATATTTAACCTTAATGCCCCACCCCATTCAGCATAATCAATCCACAAATGTGTGACCAGATGGTTACGTTCTCAGCCACTCTTCCGTTCAAACTGACTTGCAATTACCCCTCATAAAACCCTATCTTAAGATGAGAAGGCTCCCAGGTGTCTGGGATCCGGATATGTTATAACCTTTTGATCAAACAGAGCCAAGACCCCCCTTCTCCTTTTGAATGGCAGAGTCTGGAGTCTGACATGCTGCCTCTTAAGAGAAAAAAAGGTCCACCTGTAAGACATAAGCAGAATCAATTATGATATATTAACAAGGTTTGTTAGGGTATTGGGAGTGGAATCTTCTCAATAAGATGGGGGCTTTCACATGTTGTTTAGCGACCCACTCGTTCTGTGAAGAAGGCAAATAGCAATAGCACTTTTCTTATATACCGCTTCATAGTGCTTTACAGCACTCTCTAAGCGGTTTACAGAGTTCAGCATATTGCCCCCAACAATCTGGGTCCTCATTTTACCGACCTCGGAAGGATGGAAGGCTGAGTCAACCTTGAGCCTAGTGAGATTTGAACAGCTGAACTGTTGAACTAGCAGTCAGCCTGCAATGGCTGCATTTAACCACTGCACCACTTCAGCTAATGTTTCCAAGCTACCAGATACTGGGTCTTCCCTCTGTGGATTCTAGAGTCAAGAATTTCCTTGATTTCAAAGTGTTGTTCCCCTTCTATCATGATTGGGGCAGGTGGTGCAGCTACCACTGGTCTAAGTGACGAGGTTACCTCTCTCTTGAGTAAACTAATGTGAAATACTGGGTGGACTTGTCTAAGTGTTTTTGGAAGAGCCAATTCAACCACTACTGGGTTAATGATCCTGCTAATAGTGAAAGACCCAATAAAATTAGGCCCTAATTTTTTTGATGGTTGTAACGATCTCAAGAATTTTGTAGATAAATATACTCTATCCCCCACCTGGAAAGGTTTAGCCTCTACTCTTTTCTTGTCAGCTTGAATTTTGAAAGCCTCTCTAGCCTCCTGTAAAGCCAACCTGACTACTGGCCATGTGTTTTGCAAATTTTCTATCCACTCCTTAAGTGAGGGGATAGTGGGTTTTTCTGTGGGTAGTTCCGGCATTGGGCTGAAGTCTTGCCCCGTGGCTACTCTAAAAGGTGTAAAACCTGTACTTGAATGTACAGAGTTATTAAATGCAACCTCTGCAAATGGTAAAAGTTCAGTCCAATTGTCCTGTTGAAAATTAATAAAACATCTTAAGAATGGCATCAAGAACGCCATTCAATTTTTTGCAATTTCCATTTGACTGAGGATGATGGGAGGAGCTTAATCCTTGGGCGGTACCAAGTAAGCCCAAAAACGCCTTCCAAAAATTGGAGGTGAATTGGACTCCCCTATCCGAGATTATTCTTTTAGGAGCTCCATGAAGACGATAAATGTGTATTAGAAACAGTCTAGCCAAGCCTTTGGCAGTTGGGATCTTTTGGCAAGGAATAAAATGTGCTTGCTTTGAAAACAAGTCTGTCACAACCCAAATGGTGGTGTTTCCCCCACTTTCCGGTAGTTCTACAATAAAATCCATAGCAATTTCTTCCCATGGGGCTGACGGCTCAGCTTTCTGTAGAAGGCCTGGAGTTTTCCCCTGTCGTCTTTGTGCTGCAGCACAAATGGGGCAACTTGCTACATAGCTTTCTATGTCCTTTTTCAACGAAGGCCACCAAAATTGTCTCTTTATTAAGTGTAAAGTTTTTACAAAGCCAAAATGTCCAGCCAACCTAGAGTCGTGGCACCTTTCCATTAAGCATAATCTTTGGCTAGCGGGTACATAAAGTTTGTCCCCTACCCAAGCTAATTCATCTTTCATCACGCAACTGGATTTGTGGTTCAAAACCCATTCATCATTGACTAATGCTTGTTTAAACGCGTGAGTGACGTCTGCGTCCCTCAATGCGTCTTTTCCTCCTTGGGACCTGGTGATTACTTTGGCTGCCAATTGATTTGTTTGTACTATAGGTTTAAATACCTCTGATTTCACACAATTATATTGTGGCTTTCTGGACAGTGCGTCTGCCAGAAAGTTTTTCCCCCCAGGGATAAATTTAAGAGTAAACTCGAACCGTTTGAAGTATTGCGCCCAACGAACCTGTTTAGGAGATAGTTTCCTTGCTGTCTTTAAGGCTTCTAAGTTTTTGTGGTCAGTCCAGATTTCAAAAGGGATCTTACTCCCTTCTAAGAATTGTCTCCAAGTTAAAAGTGCCCATCGCACCACATAAGCTTCTTTTTCCCAGATCGCCCACCTTTGTTCAGTTTCACTTAGTTTCCTGGATGTATACGCACATGGCTGTAGCTGTCCTTGCTCATTACTCTGGAGTAGGATTGCTCCTATTGCCACATCGCTAGAATCTGCTTGTATTATGAAGGGTTTTTCTGTGTCTGGGTGCTTCAAAATTGGTTCTGTTGAGAACAGCCGTTTTAGAGGACTTCCGGTTTGGATCGCGCCATCGCGGACGCTCCTTGTTGAGCGCCTTTCCGATTCTTCGTAAAAGCTGCCAGAACAGCTGTCTGGCAGCTTTGAAATCTCTTCCCTGGGCAAAGGGGAGAGATGAGAGCTTGACAGGTGGGGTAGAGCCCCCCTAGTGCCCTAGGAGCCATCCAGGGGCGCGAAGGGTGAGGGCTCCCCATGCAGCCTGTCTCCTGCTCCGGGAATCCGGAAACCTCCGCTTTTGCGGAGCAAGATGCCACGACCACCGCTGCTTCCAGAATGGGATTTATAATTATTTTTTGATTTAAAGAAGCAGACAGAGAGAAACAGGAGTGCAGATGGGCAAGCATTGAATTTTTTTTTCTTCTTCAACTCCTCTGCTAACTTTCACTTCGGAAAGGAAACAAAGTAACAGTTAATAAGCAACAATATGGCGATTGAAGAAGGTGGGAGGAGAAGTGAAAGTGACTTTCGTTTCGCTAGTGGCTTTTTTTCTCATGGAAACTTTTGACTTTGAAAACTGGCTTTTCTTTCTCTGTCTCCTGACCTTGGATTAAAGTTACAACTGATAAATTTTTAATAATAAAAGACTATCTGGTTTTGAAATTGGAAAGAACTTTAATTAGAGATTTGGCTTTTTCTTTGTACTCCTCTGGAAATACTACAATGGCTTCAAAATCTGGAAAGACTGTTTTGAGCAAAAGAAACGACTATTCCTCTGGTTATACTTCCAAAATGCAACTTATTACTGAATTAACACCTCCACAGTCTTTGACACCCGAAAATTTATTAAGTACTTTAAAGATCATGAAAAATGAACTGATTATGGAATTTAACCAAAAAATTAGTGAAATAGATAAAAAATGCAGGCTGCTTTAAAGAATATGGACCAACAACTTAGGACGGATGTGTTAGAGGTTTGTAAAGGATTAGCAACAAACATTGAAGTTTTGGCGGATCGTATTGAAACAAATAAACAAGCTTTGGCAACCTTGGTGGAATATATAGATAAAATTCAAAATGACATTGCAAATTTTGAAACAGAGGTGTTGATGACGCAGTTCAGATCTATGGAAGTTGCTATAAGGATGAGAGGGTTGAAGGAGGGATTATATGAAGATTTGAAAGGAAGGATGGTTGAAGCTCTGGAGCAGGTGTCTGGAATGTCTAAAGAGGAATTGGTTACACAAATTGATAAGATATATAGAGTCAACTCGTGGTATGCAAAACAAAAACACCTACCAAGGGATATTGTTGTATATTTTACTACAAGAGCTTTACGGAATAGAATTATACAGGCAACGTTTAAGAACAACCTTCAGGTGAACGGCCAGGAATTAATTATTTGGAAAGAAATTCCCTCTAAAATGCTCAAAGCTAGAAAAGATTATACCTTTCTGATTGATGAATTTAAAAGATTAAATTTACAATATAAATGGGAAGCACCAGCAGGAGTAGCGGTGAAATTTTCTGGAAAAAGATACCGGCTTAATACGATAAAGAAAGCTACTGAATTTTATGTCAATGTTTTAAAGGCTGATATATCCAAAATTCCAGAGGAAAGAGGTATGAAAGTAAAAGAGGAGGAGGAGGGAAAACCATCCCTATCGGATCAAAAGGAAACAGTCTCAAAGAATCAAAGTGATTGGCAGAGCCAGATAGATGGGGAAAAGGAGATGGAGGATCAGGACCAGATGGGAGGTGAGTTGATAAATTTAAAATCATCAAGCTACAAAAAGATGCAACTATCAAGATACAAAAAGATGCAGTGTTGAAACTTATTGGATGGACAGAGACTAATATGATTGTACTTTTCCTTTTTTCTTCCCTTTTTTATTTTTATTTTTCTAATTCTTTTTTTAATATTTTTTGAAGATTTGGAATCTTTAATTCAAACTGTTTATTATTAATATCCTTTTAAGATTCAGAACTTTTCTGAAGTCAATACGTTGATGTATAATAATATTATGCTATTAATATTATGATGAAATTTAAAGTTAAAATTTTTCTATTTAATATTTAGTTATTATCTATGTAATATTTAGTTAAGTTTTACTCAATTTTGAGATTATTTCTATCATTAATATTTTTTAAAAAAAATTAGAACTTTTTTGAAGCTAATAATTCGATTTATGGTAATATTATGTTAATAATATTAGTTTAAGATTCTTGTATTTTATATTTAGTTATTATTTATGCAATACTCATTTAAGTTTTATTTAATTCTGAGGAAATGTTGCGTAGGGTAGAGGATTGAAAGGAGGAGGAAGGAATTTTTCTGTTTGCCTATTTTTTTCTTTTTTCTCTTTTTTCTCTTATTTTTGTTTTTCTTGTATTTTTTTTTGTATTGTAATTTTTTTTGTATCTCTATTACTTTATATATATATATACGATATAAAAGATAGAGGTTTAATGTAATTTATCAGTGCACAATTTGGAGTTGAAGTTTTCAAAAAATAATATGGAAATCCAACAAGGTTTTTTTTTTATTAACTTAATTTAAATTTATTTAATTGATATCATGCCCTGTATTCTCTCTGGGAAGTCCGGGGGGGAGGGGGGAGGGGAGGGGTTGGGTTAGGGGGGAGAAAAATAAAAAATGTTTGTACTTTCTATTTAATATTTAGTTATTATCTATGTAATTTTGTACTAATAAAACTTTTTGAATAAAGAGAACAGCCGTTTTAGTTTTTCAAATGCTGCCTGGCATTCCATTGTCCAATTCATGGGCTGTCTTGGTTTAGGATCTCCCTCCCCCTTTGTTCTTAGCAGTTTTGTGATGGGCAGGGCAATTTGAGCAAATGCGAGGATAAATTGGCGATAGAAGTTTGCAAACCCCAGGAAACTTTGCAGCTGCTTGTGTGTGCGAGGTGTTTCCCAATCGAGTACTGCCTGCACTTTTTGAGGATCCATTTCTATGCCCTGGTGTGAAATACGATACCCTAAGTAATCAATTTTTTCTCGGTGGAATTCACATTTTGAGAGTTTGGCATAAAGTTTTGCCTCGCGGAGTTTGCTCAGCACTGCCCTCACCAATTTAACATGTTCAGCCTCGGTCTCTGAGTATAATAGAATATCATCTAAATAAACAAGAACCCCTTTGTATAAATGTTCACGTAACACATCGTTGATTAATTGCATAAACACTGCAGGTGCCCCTTGTAGCCCAAAAGGGAGCACCTTGAATTGGTAGCATCCCAGGGGGTGTTGAATGTCGTTTTCCATTCATCCCCCTCCTTAATCCTGATTCGGTAGTATGCCTCCCTTATGTCTAGTTTGGAGAAAATTTTCTCTTTTGTGAGGTGGGCCAGCATATCTTTCATCAGGGGGAGGGGATACATGTTTTCAACACTTATCGAGTTTAGGTTTCTGAAATCGACACATAAGCGTTTTGTGCCATCTTTCTTTTCCCTAAATAACACTGGGGCTGCTATCTTTGGTCTGGCTGGTTCAATGAAACCCCTTGCTAGGTTTTTCTCAATGAAAGCACTCAGCTCTTCTAACTCCCCCGGTGACATGCTATACATTTTTGGTTTAGGTAGTTTAGCCCCAGGTAAGATTTCTATTGCACAGTCAGATGCGCGATGCGGGGGAAGTTCATCCGACGCTGCTTCGCTAAAAACTTCTGCCAAGTCTTTGTATTCCTTGGGTATGCCTTCTGTTGCCACGCTATGACCAGGCATGGCTGTTTCCCTGCGTTCAGCCCCCTCAGTTCCTATCTGTGGGTCCTTCGCAACAGTCACGTGCATTTGGAATTTTATGGTGCCTTGCTCCCAATTTATTCTTGGATTCCACTTTTTTAGCCATGCGAGTCCCAAGACTAGTGGCCAGTCCATGCCAGGTGCTACTATAAATGTAAGTTTCTCTTTGTGGTTCTCAATGCCTATTTTCAGGGGTTCCGTGGCAAAAGCAGCTGGCTCCCCCCCCTGCTATTGACCCATCCAGTTGGCAAAACGCGATGGGATTTCTCAGCTTTCTCACTGTGATTCCCAGCTCCCTGATTAGGGTTGGGCTGATTAAGCAACGGGTGCACCCTGAGTCTACTAATGCGGAGATATTTTTTTCCCTCCTCTTGGTTAGGGATAAATAGTCTGAGAGGGAGGGTGAGCGGTTGAATTGGTTTGCTTACCAGTGGTTCATCCTCCGGATCGCTCTCGAACAATGCTGGATCTTCCCTTCGAAATGCCGGGATATTGTCTCCAGCAGGAGGAGGGGATGGTGGTCCTACCATCTCGCTGCTCCTCAGGGCTGTTTCCCTCCCATGCTGGATGGGTCTCGCTGGTCTCTCCCCCATTTGGCGTTCGGGTTTCCGGGTGGGTGTTTGGGGCCAGCATTCGGGTGCTCGGTGTCCCTCCTTCCCACACTTGTAACAGATTGGAGGTTTAGGGGAAAAGCCCTGTTGCCTTCTGAAGGGCTCTTTCCCCCATTGGGGTGGGGATTTCTTCCATGCTCTCCCCATACGGTACTGATTCCTAACCATATCAATCTCCGCTTCTTCAGCGGTGAGGTACCACTCATGCAGATGATTCGGTGCACCCCTAGCCACACAGGCATTATACAGATCGTCACTCAGTCCATCTTTAAACCAGCTTACCAGGATGTCTTCTGGCCAGTTTAACCGACATGCGAGGTCCCAGAATTCTTCAGTGTACTCCGCCACTGGTCGTCGTCCCTGTTTCACCACCTTAATACGATCGCGTGCTTTGCGGTCAGCCAGCGGGTCCTTGAACCGTCGTCGTAGGGCCGTCATGAATTGGTTGAAGTTGCGCAGTTCGGGTGCGTCGTCGTTATGTAGGGTCACCATCCATCTGGCAGCGGCTCCTTCCAGAGCTAAGGTAACTGCTCACACCCGGGATCCCTGGGTTTGGAACTCATGTCCATATTCTTGCATATAGGTGAGCACGTGTGTTACGAAGAATCCCAATTGTTGCGGGTCCCCATCAAATTTCACTCCCAGGGGGGGAGTTTTCCTTTCTAGTTGTGGGGCTTGGAGTTGGTTAGGAAGAGGTGCCGCTGCGTGTGCTGCCCTGGGTGGGTTTGTTGGGTCCCTTGCCGCGTCCTCCATCTGCATGCTGGCTTCCCAGAGGTTGTTGGCGCCCCCAGTCTCCTCAGCGGTTGCTATACTCCCAGCGCTCGTTATTCGTCGTTCTGGGGTCCCTCGGATGTTGAGATTTTCCAATGTTTCCATCACCAGCTGGGATAGGTATCTCTTCAACCGCCCCTCCCTTAGAGGTGCTTCAGTGGGCTCCTCCTGGTCCGTGAGAGCTTCTAGCTCCAATTCCCAACGAGGCTTCCGATTCCTTCAATTAAGTGTGACTCCTCTGGTTCTCCCACCCCAGCTGACTTTTTTCCCAATGCCGATTGACCAGCGGGGCTTCTCAGAGGTCTCGAAACCTCCCTCAGCCTCTTTGCTGGGGAGTGCGGAACAGACCTCTGCCTGGGGGGTGATTGGTGTCTCCCCCCAGCATTCAATTTCCTCCTGTTCCCGGTTTTGTTCAGCCATGATTGCCCGGTCCCCTCAGTAGAGCGAAGTTACTCTCTGGGTTGACCGATTTTGCAGACTTTGCTTTCTGTAAGGAATGTCTTTCCAGCCGCAATTAAAGTACGAACTTCTGAGTCAGTGTTCTCAAAAGGATTCCTTTATTTTGCATCTGAATAACATCCATTCGTTCAAAGCAAAGTCTAAATGCCTTCAGGCAAGGCAAGCATATTTAACCTTAATGCCCCACCCCATTCAGCATAATCAATCCACAAATGTGTGACCAGATGGTTACGTTCTCAGCCTCTCTTCCGTTCAAACTGACTTGCAATTATCCCTCATAAAACCCTATCTTAAGATGAGAAGGCTCCCAGGTGTCTGGGATCCGGATATGTTATAACCTTTTGATCAAATAGAGCCAAGACCCCCCTTCTCCTTTTGAATGGCAGAGTCTGGAGTCTGACATCGTATTTTCTGCAATCGAGTTTGGAGTGCTTTACATTTAGTTTGAATCTATTATGTGCTCGTGTATTGTTGCGGTTGAAGCTGAAGTAGTCATTAACAGGAAGGACATTTTGGTATATGATTTTATGAACTACATTTAGATCAGATCGGAGGTGACGTAGTTGTAAATTGTCTAATCCCAGTATTTCAAGTCTGGTGGAATAAGGTATTTTGTTGTGAGCGGAGGAGTGAAGGACTCTTCTTGTGAAATATTTCTGGACTCTCTCGATTGTATTTATGTCTGATATGCAGTGCGGGTTCCAGACAGGTGAGCTGTATTCCAGAATTGGTCTAATATGTTGACATTCTTGAAAGAGTGCAGAGAAGTTCAACAAAGATGGTTAGGGGGCTGGAGACTAAAATATATGAAGAATGATTGCAGGAATTGGGTATGTTTAATCCAGTGAAAAGAAGAACTAAGGGTAACATGATAGCAGTGTTCCAATATTTGAGAGACTACAACAAAGGAGAGGATCAACCTACTTTCCAAGGCAAGACAAAAGCAATGGATGACACTAATCAAGAAAAGACACAATCTAGAACTAAGGAGAAATTTCCTGACAGTCAGAAAAATTAACCAGTGGAATGGCTTGCCTTATGAAGTTGTGGGTGCTCTGTCACTGGAGGCTTTTTAGAAGAAATTGGACAGTCATTCATCTGAAATGGTTTAAGGTCTCCTGCTTGAGAAGAGAAGGTTGGACTAGAAGACCTCCAAGGTCCCTTCCAACTCTGTTATTCTGTTCTGTTCAAATAATATGTTGAGAGTTTAAAAAGAATACACGGAAGGGCAACAGAGATGATTAGGGGACTGGAGGCTAAACCATACAATGAACAGTTGTGGAAACTGGGAATGTCTAGTCTAATGAAGAGAAGGACTAGGGGTGACATGGAAAGCAGTCCTCCAATATTTGAGGTGTTATCACAGAGAAAAGGGGATCAACATATTCCCTAAGCATCTGCGGGCAGGAAAAGAAATAATGGATGGAAACTGATCAAGGAGAGATTCAACCGAGAACTAAGGAGAAACTTCCTGACAGTAAGAACAATTAGTTGGTGGAACAGCATGCCTCCAGAAGTTGAGGGTTCTCTTTCACTGGAGGTTTTTAAGAAGATGTTAGAGGGGTCCTTAGTGCTCTCTGAGCTTGCTTGTTTTCTTGCAGATTGTTCATTATCAGTGGATAATGTTGAACAGTCACTGAACAAATGATCATACATAATACGTAATAGAACTAGCTGTACTCCCAAATTTATGTGAAGCAGTGATTTTATTTCAAAATTAGGATAAAATGTTTTGGTTTTACATGCAAAATGCTACAAATCTTTTCCTGGTGGGAAGACAGTATCTGTCTAAGATTATTTTAAAGATTATTCCAAAATTATAATCATGCAGGATTTTGCCACAGCTTTCCAAAATCAAATCTGCATTTCAAATGGAATAGTCCAAAAGGGTAGCCCTGAAAATAACTCATAACCTGCTACATTCCAGGTCAACTTTTAGATTACAAAACTGATCATTTCCCAATGGTTATATAATCCTTATTTTATTATCTATTTGTTGAGTCCCTGCTTCAGCCTTGTTTATTGGCTAATTTTGGATGTTCTCACATAAAATGAATTGATTAAATGGGTAAATCTGCCTCAGATATGCTAATTATGGCCAATTGTTGCCATAATCCCAGGACTGTATGGATTGTTAAGCGAGGGTCTCGCATGACCACAACATAGGAATAGATGGCCAGGCAAGCAGACTAATGGACAAGTGCTACAGGAAGAAAGGCTAATGCCAAGGCAAGTGCTAAACAGCATGGATGGGCTGGCAAGTGCTATATTATGTGGGGAAGCAAGCACCACAGATGGTACTATTGAGTGTGGGTGGATGGGTGCTACAGGAAGGTGCTACAGAGTGCAGGTGGGTAGGCAGGTGCATGGGCATCTGCATAAAGTATGAGTGGGTGGGTACTGTAGAACCCAGACAGGTGGAAAAGTGGTGGGATCAGGAGCAACTTGCAGGATTGACTTGCAACTGCCTGCAGGTTTCCCCATTGATTGTGGGAAGCTGTCAGGAAAGATTGCAAATGGCATGACTGTGGGATGCTACAACAGTTGTAATTGTAAGCCAGTTGGCAAATGCCCAAATCACGATCATGTGACTGCATATGATCATAAATTGCCCAGAGTTGCTGAAGGTGAGATGCTGCATATACATTTAATAAATAAATAAATATACCTCATTCAGTCCGTGGGCCTTGAGTTTGACATCGCTGATCTAGCCAATCTGATGTGGATACTGAGGCTTATTTCAGTGAAAGTAATCTTGGAAACTGGAATACAGATTTTGATACACTGTTAATTAAAATAAGGCAAATTTATAGTATTGCTAAAAACCATCTGTTTATGTGTCATATACTTGTTTTTCAGATTCTAATTATGGAGGAAAGATTCCAATTGTATGCTTTGCCCAAGGAGGAGGAAAAGAAACTCTAAAAGTAAGGTATTTCCTAGGCCCCAGAGGCATTTATAGAAAAAGATAATCTTTCAGCATTTGTAGTCCTTTAGATGATTTTTTCCCCATAAAATAATATAGCTTTTTAATATTTTGAATGTGGCTTCCATCCTTTTAAGTACATTTGTTTGTTTTATAAATTGCATTTTAGTTAGTCTGGAAATCAACTCTCTACCATGCATTTCATAAATAGAGGGACCAAAAAACAAGCAGGAATGCAGCACCAGTTAGTGTTTCATGATGTGTGAACCTGGAAACAGCACAACACTTTAACAAATAACTGACAATTGCTGCATCTGTGCACAATCTTTTGGAACTGAATCTAACACTCCACAGCCATAAGGCGAAAGTAGTTTCTTTGCTACTGAGACCCTATAGCCGTGATGGCGAACCTATGGCACGGGTGCCACAAGTGGCACGCGGAGCCATATCGGTGGGCACGCGAGCTCAGGTCCAGCGTGCATGTGTGCACCAGCCGGCTGATTTTCGGGCCTTCTGGGCCCACTGGGAGTCGGGAAACAGGCTGTTTCCAGCCTCCAGAGGGGGTGGGGAAGGCCGTTTTCGCCCTCCCCAGGCTCCTAGAAAGGCTCTGAAGCGAAAAATGGGCATGCCATTGCATGCTGGGAGCAGGGGGGGTCATGTGTGCATGTGCGGGGGTGCATGGAATTATGAGTGTGGGCATGCACACACGTGATCCCCCGCATTCCCCCCCCCCCTTTTGGCACGCAAACCAAAAAAGGTTCGCCATCACTGCCCTATAGTGTTCTGCTAAGGGAATGTGCCTTAAGATGCAATACACAAAGTAACTGATCTCTGAGAATAGACTGGCTTGCACTAAGAAAGGCGAAGTACTTAGAGCAAAGATTTCAGAACATACATTGAAATATATATAATCTAAACTAAATCTGTAACTATAACTATAATTACTATAATAGCCACGGATTAGAAAACTTCTAAAGACCTTTTCCAAAGCTAGGTTTCTATGAAAGAATAAGCAATGTTAATATTACAAACTTGTGTGCTAATTGAAGATCAGACACTGGTATTTGTCTGCCTCTCAAATTTTACAAGTTAATGAGCTTTCTCTGATTCATTCTATAGTTCTGTATTTGTTTGCTATCCGGAGTGGTCAGGGGACAAAATTTTACACAAAGAAAGGCAGTATGCCCATGCGACATCCTTGCTATTCTCTGAGCTTAGTTGTTTGCTTACAGACATTTCATTACCTGACTAATATCAATAAAGAAACATCTACATTGCTAGGAAGGAGGGTCTCAGATCTGCAACCACTTAAACCTTTAAATAGAAATGATCCTTGGCCCCATTTGTTGAGAAATGTATAGTTTTATTAGAAGTCAAGTGTATTGCAATAATGCATATCCAGAACTGAGAATCACACTCCAAAATCCCTAAATTCAACTTTTCCCTTCCTTAGCTACCTCCCATTGCCCAGCCCCACCCCTCCCTCCACCCCGCAACCAGTCAGGTTCAGACAGGATTTTTTTTGTAATGGTTAGTTCAAGCCACAGGATGGTATGCAACTGGTATGCTGGGTGACCTTGAAGTAGCATCTCGAAGAAATGCAGCACTTACTTGTTTTCCCCTCCCCATAGTTCATGGCAGTCTGTCACCAAATAATAGTGAAGCACAAGCAAGCATTAAGGTGGCAACTGACAGAGTGGGATTTACTCTGTTTATATTGTTAGCTTGTCATGACAGTGTTGATTGGGGGGGAGGAAGTGTTTCAGTCCTTGAAGTTCCTCAATTAAAATATTGTTTTCTACTTCCTTGTTTGTCTGGTGTTGCTTGCTGGAGATGATATGTCCTGTTCTTTTTATTTATTTCTTAACTTTTTTATTGTCTCTTTTGAATGGTGCCTAAATGGGTTTTCTTTTACTATATGCCTATTGATAGCCAACTTGTCTGAATGCCAAGCTTCCAGAAATTTCCTGGCATTTTTGGATATAGCTAGGACTAGAAGGCTCACAGTTTCCCAGTGGAAACTATGACTGAGTCTGTCTATGAGTGTGAAATTAAGGAGTTTTCATCATGTCAGAAGACTGCTAGTTGGTATTCATGGAGGTGCTCTGCTAGTCTTCTCCTTGTCTGTCCTGTCTGTCCTACATAGTGGTTGTTACAATTCTTACACTGTATGTTGGGCTATTTTGGTTTACTTAAGAAGTTTTGGAGGGCATTCCTACACACACAAGCAAAAGTATAGATCCAGTATGTAGACAATAACTTTTGTCATTAAAAAAATGGACAATTAGAGAAGGCACATGAAACAACATCTTCAAAAGAATAAAACTCACAAGAAGAAAACAATAATGCACTAGCCTTCATGAATATTCTCATCAGCAGAAGAAATGAGCAAATTAGAAATGTAAAACTTTTGTAAAACAACCTATATTAACCAAATGCTCCACTACCAATCTAATCTTCCACAAGAGGATCTATGTACCAATATTATTCCAGCAAATACAAATGCACTACAATAACCTAGAACACCAGAAAAAGGAAACAGACTTAGACAACTTCTTCCAACAAAATGGATACTCACACTTATCAAAACGTGCCTTACCCCGCAATCTAATACAGCACAATCAATACAAGCAATGAAAAGGATATGTAAAGGACTGTAACAGCCACTATATAGGGCAGACAGGTAGAAAACGTCCATGAACACCAACTAGCAATCAGAAGAAAACAATATCTATGCTTTAATCAAGATATTAACAAAGAAAACACCAACAACAACAACAACACTGACAGGGCATTAGTTGTATATGAACAGGCAGCAAAGCCCATACTCACTAGCACTGATGATGTCCCCTAATCAGATAACGAAATCCAAAATCTGCAAGCAAATTGTCAGAGAGCACTAAGGATTTCACAGTGCAACCATAAGCTATGTATATTCTCTTCTATTGGAGTATGGCTATGATAAAAGCTACTATAAAAGTTGTTACACCATGTGCACAATTATTAGGCAACTGAGTATTTTGACCATATCATCCTTTGTATGCATATTTTCCACCTCCAAGCTATATAAACTTAAATGCTTAGTGGATATAAGCAGATCAGGTGATGTGTATTTGTGTAATGAGGGAGGGTGTGGCCTAAGGATATCAACACCCTATGTCAAGGTGTGCATAATTATTAGGCAGCTTCTTTTTTTCAGGCAAAATGGGCTAAAAAAGAGATTTAATTGATTCTGAAAAGTCAAAAATTGTAAAAATTCTTTCAGAGGGATGCAGCACTCTTGAAATTGCTAAGATAGAATAGAATAGAATAACAGAGTTGGAAGGGACCTTGGAGGCTTCTAGTCCAACCCCCGGCTTAGGCAGGAAACCCTACACCACTTCAGACAAATGGTTATTCAACATCATCTTTAAAAATTCCAGTGTTGGAACATTCATAACTTCTGGAGGCAAGCTGTTCCACTGATTAATTGTTCTGTCAGGAAATTCTCCTTAGTTCTAAGTTGCTTCTCTCCTTGATTAGTTTTCACCCATTGCTTCTTGTTCTACCCTCAGGCACTTTGGAGAATACCGTATTTTTCAGAGTATAAGATGCACCTTTTTACCCCCAAAAAAGAGGGTGAAAATTTGGGTGCGTCTTTTACACTGAATGCAGCCCTACCCACCCGCTAGCCCCCACCCTTTGGAGGTTTTCGGCCTCCGCGTGTCACATTTTTGGCCGGTTCCAGCCATTGCTGGCCACTGCCGCCGCCGTCGTTGCTGCCCGGAGCCGCTGCCGCCATTGCTGGCCGCTGCTGCCACCACTGCTGCCCCTTCTGCTGCTACCCCCACCGCCACTGCCGCTGCCCCCGCCACTGCCCCCTCCGCCGCTGCTGCCAAAATCCCCCTGCTACTGTTCCTGCCCGAAGCCTGCCGCCTGAGGAGCCACCACTGCCGTTGCTGGCCACTGCTGCCGCCGCCGCTCTCCAAAGTGAGCCGCCACCGCCGCTACTGCCCAACCCCCCCCCACCGCCTGAAGCCTGCTCCCGAGGCACCTGAAGAGCCGCCGCTGCCGTTGCTGTCTGAAGACAGCCGACAGGTTAGAACTTTTTTTAATGGTTTTTTTTAAAGGTTTTTTTTAAGGTTGCCAAGTGGAGGAGAAATTCTGGGAGTTGAAGTCCACAAGTTTGAAGACCCTTGCACTCCCTTGGCAAGTTTAAGACTTGTGGACTTCAACTCCAATTCCTGAGCTAGCATGACTGGAGGAGGAATTCTGGGAGTTGAAGTCCACAAGTCTTAAACTTGCCAAGGGGGTGCAAGGGTCTTCAAACTTGTGGACTTCAACTCCCAGAATTCCTCCTCCAGTCATGCTAGCTCAGGAATTGGAGTTGAAGTCCACAAGTCTTAAAGCTGTCAAGTTTGAAGACCCCTGGGTTAGGGGTTAGGGGTGCAAGGGTCTTCAAACTTGGCAAGTTTAAGACTTGTGGACGTTGAGTAGTTGGTTAGCCAGTTTTGAATCCATCTGGTGGTGTTGCTGTCTAACCCACATTTTTCTACTTTATCTATTAGTAGGTTATGGTTTACTTTATCAAATGCCTTACTGAAGTCCAAGTAAATTATATTCACAGCATTCCTCTGGTCCACTAATTTTGTCACTTTATCAAAGAATGCAATAAGATTAGTCTGGCATGATCTGTTTTTGACAAACCCATGTTGGCTTTTGGTTATTACTTTGTTTGCTTCTAGGTGTTCATTGATTTGTTGCTTGATTATCTTTTCCAGAATCTTCCTTGGTATTGAGGTCAGGTTGATAGGTCTGTAGTTTCCTGGATCTATTTTTTTCCCTTTTTTGAAGATGGGAACTACATCAGCTCTTTTCCAGTCCTCTGGCAGTTCCCCAGTACTCCAGGATCTTTTGAAAGATATAGTGTTCTGAGATCTCGTCTGCCAGTTCCTTCAGAACCATCTGGTCCTGGTGATTTGAACTTGTCTAGGGTAGACAGGTGTTCACTTACCATTTTCTCCCCTATTTTAACTTGTGTTCCTAATATGTTTTTTGTGGTGCTGTTTTTGATAGGTTGGACTGTTTTTTCCCTTTGTTTAAAGACAGATGCAAAAAACGTGTTAAGTAGCTCTGCTTTCTTCCTGTTGCTTATCACCTTCTTGCCACTTTCTCCCAGCAATGGACCAGTTGTTTCCTTGACTTTTTTCTTGTTTTTAATATGTTGGAAGAAGCTTTTTTTGTAATTTTTTACTTTTGTTTCAAGCCTTTGTTCATTGTGAGCCTTAGCTTTCCTCACTTCATCTTTACAGGCTCGGGCTATTTGCTGATATTCTGCCTTAGTTATTTCTCCCTCTTTTCACTTTTTATACTTGTCCTTTTTGTCTTTCAATTTGTCAGAGAGTTTTATTTATTTATTTATTTATTAAACGCTCTTATAGGCCGCCCAATCCCGTGGGACTCAGGGCGGCGTACAACATAAATAAGAAGCGTACAATTTTAAAAACAATAGTCATAATATACATTATAAATATAATTAAAAAAAACATTGTGAGAGCAACATTCAGGGGGAATCTAGTTGTCCTATTCACCCCATCTGCCGGAAGAGCCATGTTTTTAAGGCTTTACGGAAGGCCAGCAGGGTGGGGATGGTCCGGATCTCTGGTGGAAGTTGGTTCCAGAGGGACGGGGCTCCCACAGAGAAGGCCCTCCCCCGTGGCCCCGCCAATCGACATTGTTTAGCCGACGGGACCCGGAGAAGGCCCTCTCTGTGGGACCTAACCGGTCTTAGGGAGGTATGTGGTAGGATGCGGTCCCGCAGGTAACCTGGCCCTGAGCCATGTAGGGCTTTAAAGGTAACGACCAACACCTTGAATTGCGACCGGAGACTAATTGGTAGCCAATGCAGCTGGCGAAGGAGAGGTGTTACGTGGGTGTATCTCGGCACACCCACTACCGCTCGCGCAGCTGCATTCTGTACCAGTTGGAGTCTCCGGATGCTCTTCAAGGGTAGCCCCATGTAGAGCGCGTTACAGTAGTCTAGCCGTGAGGTGACAAGGGCATGAGTGACTGTGAGCAAGGCCTCCCTCTCCAAGTAAGGTCGCAATTGGTGCACAAGACGGATTTGTGCAAAGGTCCCCCTAGCCACAGCTGAAAGATGTTGCTCCAATTTTAGCTGTGGGTCTAGGAGGACACCCAAATTGCGAACCTGTTCTGAGGGAGTCAATTTTTCTCCCCCGAGAACCAAGGAGGGACAGTCGACATAGTCCTTGGGAGGCAATATCCAGAGCCACTCAGTCTTGTCTGGGTTGAGCCTGAGTCTGTTCACTCCCATCCAGACCCTCACATCGTCCAGGCAGCGGCACATTACATCAACTGCTTCACTGAACTGACACGGGGTGGAGATGTACAACTGGGTATCGTCAGCATACTGTTGATACCTCACCCCATGTCGTCGGATGATCTCACCCAGCGGTTTCATGTAAATGTTAAACAGGATGGGCGAGAGGACCGAGCCCTGTGGCACCCCGCAAACCAGGGGCCTAGGGGCCGACCTCTGTCCTCCTGTCAACACCGACTGCGTCCTGTCAGAGAGGTAGGAGGAGAACCACCGTAAAACAGTGCCTCCCACTCCCATCTCCCCAAGACGACGCAGAAGGATACCATGGTCAATGGTATCGAAAGCCGCTGAGAGGTCAAGTAGCACCAGGATGGAGGAGTGACCCCCATCCCGGGCTCGCCAGAGATCATCCATCAGCGCGACCAAAGCAGTCTCCGTACTGTAGCCGCGCCTGAAACCCGATTGAAAGGGATCCAGATAATCAGTATCCTCCAATAGCCGCAGGAGTTGGAGCGACACCACCTTCTCAACAACTTTACCCAAAAAGGGTAAGTTGGAGACTGGACGGAAGTTCTTTAAATCCGCTGGGTCCAGGGAAGGCTTCTTGAGGAGGGGCCTCACCACCGCAGCTTTTAAAGGCTGTGGGATGGATCCCTCTCTCAAAGAAGCGATCACAACCGCCTGGAGCCAGCCGCGTGTCACCTCCCTGCTGGCAGAAACCAGCCAGGAGGGGCACGGGTCCAATAAACAGGTGGAGGCGCTCATCACTCCTATGGCCTTGTCCACATCCTCAGGAGTGACCGGTTCAAACTCGTCCCAAATAACAGGGCTAAGACTCACCCCTGTCATCTCGGCTTGCCCTGTCCAAATGGAGTCCAGGTCTGTCCGAATCTGAACGACTTTATCCGCCAGAAACTGAGAAAATTCCTCAGCTCTGCCCTGCAAGGGATCTTCAACTCCCTCCTTGGCTAGGAGGGAGCGAGTCACCCTAAACAGGGCGGCTGGGCGGGAGTCGGCGGACGCAATAAGAGCGGAAAAATACGCGCATTTTGCCGCCTTTATCGCCACTAAGTAAGACTTAATGTAAGTTCTTAAAAGTGTCCGGTCAGACTCAGCTTTACTGGTTCTCCATCGTCGCTCTAGGCGTCTCTTTTGGCGCTTCATCTCCCGGAGCTCCTCAGTAAACCAAGGGGCCCGCCGGGATCCGCTGCCACGGAGAGGCCGCAAAGGCGCAATCCGATCTAAGGCCCCCGTTGCTGCCTGATTCCAAGCAGCCACTAGGGCCTCAGATGAATCGTGTACCAGGGAGTCAGGTATTTCCCCAAGTTCCCTCTGAAATCCTTCAGATTCCATTAGGCGCCTGGGGCGGAACCACTTAATCGGCCCCGCCTCCTTGCGGTGGAGGAGTGGTGCCATGAAATCCAACCTCAGAAGGAAATGATCTGACCACGACAAGGGTACTGTGACTAAACCCCTCAGCCTCAGATCATCTCTCCACTGCCCCGAGAGAAACACAAGGTCAAGCGTGTGGCCCCCCTCATGAGTCGGACCCTGAACTACTTGGGTCAGGTTCATGGTTGTCATGGAAGCCATGAACTCCTGGACTGCCTCCGAGGTTTCACCGGGCGATGGCAGATTAAAGTCCCCCAGCACCATCAGCCTGGGGAACTCAATCGCCAGCCCTGCTACCGCCTCGAGCAGAACAGGCAGGGCCTTTGTAACGTAGCTAGGAGGCAGGTACGCTAACAAAAGGCCCACCTGGACCCCTAAGTCCAACTTCAGAAGGAGCGTCTCACACCCAACAATCTCCGGGGCAGGGCTCCTTCGAGGATTAAGGTTCTGGCGAGCTATAATCGCCACTCCTCCACCCCTTCCCTGGGGTCGCGGCTGATGCTGCACTAAGAACCCGTCCGGGCACATCTCGGAGAGGGGAACCCCCCCCCTCCTGGCCTAGCCAGGTCTCAGTGATGCATGCCAGGTCTGCCCCCTCTTCCAGGATTAGATCCCGTACAAGGGGGGCCTTGTTGGCAATTGACCTGGCATTCAACAGCAGCAGCTTGAGCCCAGGGCCCTGACATCCCTGATTACCAGGACCTCGGGTTGAGCAAGATGGAACCAAACTAGAGGGGCCGGAACAAGGAATCGCTTGGAGACAGCGAGTTCTCGTTCCCCGAGAGCGGCCTACCCCCCTGCTCCCGCCATACCTACCTCTCCCTGTAATGACCTTAATGCTCCCGTCCCCCCTCACACCAGAGATCCCTTCCCCCCCCCAACTGGTCCCCCTCTCTCCCAGCAGACCATGCATACCAGTCATACTGAGCCTGGGGATGGACTGAAACCCCTCTCCGCTTCTGTTCTTTGTGCAGTCATGCTGGTTTCTTTTGAGAGCTATTATTTTTCTTCTTCATTGGTATTGTGCTAAACTGGGCTTTTATAATCTCACTTTTCAAAATTTCCCAAGCTTCTTGAATTATTTTCCCCTTGAGGATTCTCGTCCATGGAATCCTTCCCAAGCTCGCTCTAAGTTTATTGAAATTAGCTCTCTTAAAGTCCAAGACTCTAGTTTGACTTTGTTCTACTGCTTGTGTTTGCATAATGTTGAATTCCAATATTGCATGATCACTTGCCCCCAAGGTTCTAGTAGCTTCAACACCTTCTATCATTTCATCTCTGTTACTGAGAATTAAGTCCAATATGGCTGATCCCCTTGTTCCCTTCTCTCCTTTTTGGGTAACAAAGTTGTCTTCTAGGTTTGATATTGGGGTGTGATCACAGAACCATCAAACGTTTTGTTGCAAATAGTCAACAGGGTTGCAAGAAATGTGTTGAGAAAAAAAGAAGCACCTTAACTGCCAAAGATTTGAAAAGAATCAAACATGAAGTTACCAGGAACCCATTATCCTCCAGTGCTGTCATATTTCAGAACTGCAACCTACCTTGAATGCCCAGAAATACAAGGTATTCAGTGCTCAGAGACATGGCCAATGTAAGGAAGGCTGAAATCTGATCATCACTGAACAAGACACATAAGTTGAAACAGCAAGACTGGGCCAAGAAATATCTGAAGACAGATTTTTCAAAGGTTTTATGGACTGATGAGATGAGTGTGACTCTTGATGGACCAGATGGATGGGCCCATGGCTGGATCAGTAATGGGCACAGAGCTCCACTTCGACTCAGACACCAGCAAGGTGGAGGTGGGGTACTGGTATGAGCTGGTATTAAGAAAGATGAGCTAGTTGGATTTTTTTGGGTTGAAGATGGACTCAAAATCAACTCCCAAACCTACTGCCACTTTTTAGAAGACACTTTCTTCAAGCAGTGGTACAGGAAAAAGTCTGCATCTTTCAAGAAGACCATGATTTTTATTCAGGACAATGCTCCATCACATGCATCGAAGTACTCCACTGTGTGGCTAGCCAGTAAAGGCCTTAAAGATGAAAGAATAATGACATGCCCCTCTTCCTCACCTGACCTAAACCCTATTGAGAACTTGGGGCCCTTCTTAAACGGGAGATTTACGGTGAAGAAAAACAGTACACCTCTCTGAACAGTGTCTCGGAGGCTGTGGTTGCTGCTGCACAAAAAGTTGTTCATTAACAGATCAAGAAATTGACAGACTCCATGAATGGAAGGCTTATGACTGTTATTGAAAAGAAGGGTGGCTATATTGGTCACTGTTTTTTTTTTAAATGTCAGAAATGTTTGTTTGTAAATTTTGAGTTGTTTGTTTATTATTCTTACTTTAACAGATGAAAATAAATGTGTGAGATGGGAAAATTTTCATTTTTCATTTAGTTCCATAATAATTCTGCACACTAATAGTTTCCCAATAATTGTGCACACATAGATATTCTCCTAAGAAAGCCATAACCTCACTTTTACTTTCTTAAATATTCAGGTTTGAGGTTTATTAACATTTTGGATTGACCGAGAGCACTGTAGTTGTTCAATAATAAAATTAATCCTCCAAAATACAGCCGGTAGCTGGTAATAATAAGCTATATAGGATTGCTGTAGCATAACTATTCTACATTTCAACTGTGAATAGACCTCTTACCCAATTCAGTTGGATTGCTAAAAAAAAAGTCAGTGAGCTAATACAAGAGGACTGGATATCAATAAAAAGATTATACAGATACTTAAAAGGAACTATGGACTTTAATTTAAAACTGCCCTGGTGATTATTGGATATACAAATTCATACTGGACTGAAGACAAACTGACCACCGGAACATATTCTTTTATATGGGGGAGTTGGATGTGGAAAGAAACAAAGCATAAAAACCTAGAGCCGTGATGGCGAACCTATGGCAAGTGTGCCAGAGGTGGCACGCAGAGCCCTCTTCTGTGGGCACATGCACCATCGCCAGCTGCTCTCTTCTGGGTTCTGGCATGCGCATGCATGCCGGCCAGCTGGTCTTCAAAGACCAGCTGGCTGGTGCACATGCATGCGCCAGAACCCGGAAAAGCAGCTGGCTGCCGCGCGTATGCGCACCAGCCAGCTGCTCTCTTCCAGGTTCCGGCACTCGGGCGCGCCCTCCAGTTTCAGCACTCGGTGCCGAAAAGGTTAACCATCACTGACCTAGAGGTTGAATACTGCACTGGAGAAGTATGTAGGAACATTGTGGCTGCAGAAATTCCTGCTAGACCTCAAGCTAAAAGAACCAGTCCCAACTAAATTGTTTTAAGACAATGTGTAATGTATAACATAAGAACTGCAGACACAAAGCAGTCCAGCCCAATATGAAACACATAATCAACTGCACTAATGCAAGTAAAAATATGAACTGTCACTGATAGTTGCACCTAGCAAGCCAGTGCCCAGGATTTCTTCCTCAGGGATAGAAAAGAATTGGGACTGTTAATAAACAGTTAATAACTGTTAATAAATACCAAGTTTAATATTTTTGGTAACTGAACTGAATGACATGGTCCTTGCCCTGATCTGGATATAGGAATTGACTGGGAAAGTGCTGGGTTCACACATAACTGGATATTACAGCAATTTTCCATCAGAAATTAGGAACCTATCAAAAACATGAAAGTACACTGTGTATACTTTTGTTTTTAATTTTCATCATCCTATTGTTCATCACCAATTTTAAGGAAGATTGTTTAAAAGAGATACATTTCCATTTACTTACACGTGTCATTCCCAAATATGGGTAAAGGTAGTCCGTAACTTAGGTAAAAGGTAAAGGTTCCCCCATACATGTGTGCTAGTCATTTCTGGCTCTGGGTCATCTCCGTTTCTAAGCCGAAGAGCCAGCACTGTCCGAAGACGTCTCCGTGGTCATGTGGTGTTGACTAAACACCGAAGGCACACAGAGCACTGTTACCTTCCCATCAAAGTGGTTCCTATTTTTCTACTTGCATTTTTTTAAAAAATAGTTTTTATTAAGTTATTTTAAAATGTACACAAAGACATAATACAGGAAAAAAAACAGCATACAACAAAAACATACAAAAAGAAGAAATGTACATATATATATATATATATATATATATATATATATATATATATATATATATATATATATATATATATATATATATATATATATATATATATATATATATATACACACAAGTCCAACTTATATATCACTATATATTTTCATAGTTAATGTAATCTAGTTATATATACATAAAAAAAGAAACAAAAAAAACCCTACATACATCAACATACAAAAGAGAAAAATAAAAAAAATAAAAAATAAAAAATCAATAAAAATAAAAATAAATAATGGTTTAGTAATAACCATTACTAAACCATTCAGTATCTAGTAATAAACTAGATACTGAAAGGATAGCGATACGCAAAAGCTGTAATATATATGCATAACCAATCTACTTGCATTTTTTACGTGCTTTCGAACTGCTAGGTTGGCAGAAGCTGGGACATGGGAGCTCACTCCATTATGCGGCGCTAGGGATTCAAACCTCTGAACTGCCGACCTTCTGATCGACAAGCTCAGCTTCTTAGCCACTGAGCCACCACATCCCAGTCCTTGACTTACAACAATTCATTTTGTGACCATTTCAAGTTACAACTGAAAAAAGTTGACCATTTTTCATACTTATGATCATTGCAGCATCCCCATGGTCACGTGATTTACATTCGGATGCTTGACAACTGGTTCATATTTATGACAGTTGCAGTGCCCTGGGGTCATGTGATCCCCTTTTGTGACCTTCTGACAAGCAAAGTCTTTGGGGAAGTCAGATTCATGTAACAACTGTGTATACTAATTTAACAACTGCAGTGATTCATTTAACAAATGTGGCAAGAAAAGAAATAAAATGGAGCAAATTTCTCACTTAGCAACATAAATTTTGGGCTCAATTGTGGTCATAAGTTGAGCACTACCTGTAGTTGTGGTGGTGGCTTTTTTATTCACTGACATCCACCAAAGTATTTTTGCCTGTTCTTCCTGAAAAATGGCTGGTTTCTCCGGATGGTATTGGTATAAATTTTAAATGAATAAATCATATTCAGAGGAGGAAAGTTACATTGTATTTCCAAGCCCAGCTGTCTCTGCACTATATTTCCCAGGTTGCCATTGGCAGTAAAAGAGACCTCAGGAGTGGGCAGGATTGCTGCAGGTCAGTTGCGCCAGAGAACTGGGAGTTGCCTCGGAGAATTGGCTTGCTCATCTTGCTGAAGACAGGGCAGGAGCAGAGTAGCAAAAGAAGGCAGACATACCTTGTGCTCTTAAGCCCAACTGCCTAAATGGCAATGAATGACTGATGAGTGAGAAAATCATGTGAGAAAGATGGACAGACCTAGCCATCTTCCATTCCTCTTTTTCCAAACATAATTTTAATAACTGATCTAAATAAGTTAGATAACCTATACAGGTTAAAAACCAATGGTGGGATTCAGGCGGTTCGCACCAGTTCAGCCAAACTGGTTGTTAATTTTTTAACGTAGTTCGGCGAACCAGTTGATCCCACCACTGGCTGACCCTTCCCCGCCCACCGGGTTTGCCATTCAGGGTGGAGAGGCTGCAGGGACATGACTAGGAGCCATGCTGATCAGCTGGGAGGTGGCAAATGGACCGGCTTCCCCCCCTCTTATGATGGCTCTGGAATGGGTGGAAGTGAGGCTTTTGCATTATCATTGCTCTGGGATGGGGTGGAAGTGAGGATTTTGTCAGCCCTGGAGGCCATCTTTTTCTTTGGATCTTCAGGGCTGCCACATTTAGTGCTGTGGGAAAACAGAAGGGGGGGTTGCAAGGAGTTCATGCATGTCATAGCCATAACAACATTCTTTTCTCTGGGAGTCAAGGACGTTCAGACTACACCTGGAGAGGTGTGACTGGAGAACATCTCCATTGGGACAGTGGATTGATGTGATGGACATGTGGGTGCAGGGGAAGGGACTTTGACTTTCCTTTGGGTGGGGAAAGCCTGGGGGCTTTCAGATTTGGGTTTTCTCAGATGTGCCAATATGACATCTCTAATAAAATGGAACTTTGAGGAATTGTTGGCTTCGGAGTCTTCCTTAGTTGGGGGTGTTACTTGGAACCCTGACATTAACCCGAATCTTTTTTAAAACCTCAACCCAGCTCACTGCTTAGCTCTGAGCTCTGGGCGCCAACCCAATCGCCGGGCGGTGTAAAGACTCAGGGAAGATGGAGGAGAAGACGACAACTACAGAGGGAGCTACCAGGACTGGATCGGAGGTCCTCCTCAAGACCCTCTATCCCCCTTCCAAGGCTGTGGTGGTTGCAGCAGAAGCCACCGAGGCTGAGCCTGGCCCAAAGAGCCAGTGCCTTGGCAGGTCGCTCAGCTGGATCCTTCCTTATGGGCAAAGCTGCGGGAGCTGTGCCGCCCCAGGAATTGGCAATTGGGGTGACACTGCAGGAACCTCGGATGGAAACAAGCAGAGCTGAGCATGGCCATGCCTTCAAATGTAGAGCGATGAGACCTCCTGAGTCCAGCAATTCCCAGGAGTGGGGTCACCCGCCGCTGTCATGGAGCCAGTTGCTAGCGGGTCTCCTGGAGCGACTTGACCAACTCGCACAACTTTCCCCCACCGGCCAACCCGGTTTGGTTTTGGCTCAACCCATGTTCACCTTCCCAGGCCCAGGAGCCGCAACCACCCAGAGTGGAGCATCAGCTTCATTCCACTCAGCTTGAAGTGGATTGCACCTCAGCCTCCCCTGTTGGGCCCGATCTACCGGGATGACAGCTCCTGCGCCACAGCAAGGCCCGCTAGGGCAGTCCAGTCCGGGACTGTGGGGAGAAATGTTGGGGCTGCCAGGACCCAACACCCCCCTTCACCCTTGCTGGAGTTCCGCGGTTGCCGCATTTGGAGACAATCTGTGGTGGGGAATGGGAGGCCTGGCTCGGCTTCCCAGCCACTCGGCTCCCCAGCAATGGTGAGAGAGACTGATTGCGAGCTAGGAGAAAGAATTTGTCCAGCTGGTAGTGGGCCGACGAGGAACGGATCGTTGTGAGAGGGGCTTGTGTCCGTGAATCGGAGCTGCGCCTACTGGGTTCCCAAGATCGACAACAGAGATCGCCGCTATTATTATTATCTTTGCAGCGGCGGCATATTCCCAGGAATTAACTTCAATCTGGGGTTGCCAGAGGATGACTCACGGAGTGCTACTGTGTTCACCATATTAATATTCATCATTATGGCTTCTGGCTGCTTGGCAGGGGTGTAACTTTGCATCACAGCGCGCAGGGGTATTTCCGAGCGCTGCACCCTTCTTTGCCGCCATATATGCCCAGTGAGACTGTTGGAGCCCGAGACGATCTTAGTTAGAGTTACAGTGGCCGTAATCTATTACAGTCTCGGGGGTGCTTCCAGTCGCTTTAACTATCATTTCCATCATCACGACCGTGACGAAGATGCGGGGTACTACCGAGACTAATACGGTGACCACGATTGTTCCCTGGTGTACACATGCCCCTTGGAGGAGCCCCCCCATTGGTAGACCTTGTTTACACTCCGAGGGGAGGGGGATTTTAGTCTCCCAAAGATCTTCAAGCAGGGGATATTTTTTATGACCCCTGTCTGATAGGCTCCCCGATCATCACTGCTATGCCATCAGGAGCGGTAAATGTGTACATACTTTAAGATCTAGAGACTTTTTGACTTTCCCGAAGATTCTCCTTGAAAGTTCTCAAAGACATTATATGAAAAAAGACAGAACAGTTGGGAGACTGAGGTCGTGGCAGAAGATCTATCCCCCAGCATACCCACCCTGGACAGTGCCTCCTTGCTATTTTAAACCTGTGAATCTACCTCCAAGACGTTGTGTGCGTGCATGAGTGTAGGATTACGATTGGTTGAGGATGCATGAGTTGGTTGGATGATCTTTGATGAAATGAGGAAGTCAGATGTTTGGACTCTGCCCCCCTCTGCTGAGTGTGGAAACAGAAGCGGAGGGGGGTTTGAGTCCAACCCCAGGCTTAGTATGAATGGAGTGCATGGCCTGTCGGGAGAGGAGGGGACCAGTGGGGGGGAGGGGATCTCTGGTGTGATGGGGGATGGGAGCATTATGGTCATAACAGGGAGGGGTAGGTATGATGGGAGCAGAGGGGTAGGCCGCTCTCGGGGAACGAGAACTCAGTTTTCAAGCGATTTCTTGTTCTGGCCCCTCTGGTTTGGTTCCATCTAGCTCAGCCCGAGTACCTGGTAACCAGGGATGTCAGGGCCCCGGGCTCAAGCTGCTGCTGTTGAACGCCAGGTCAATTACTAACAAGGCCCACCTTGTACGGGATCTTATTCTGGAAGAGGGGGTGGACCTGGCATGCATTACTGAGACCTGGCTGGGCCAGGAGGGGGGGTTCCCCTCTCCGAGATGTGCCCAGACGGTTTCTAAGTCCAGCATCAGCCACGACCCCAGGGAAGGGGTGGAGGAGTGGCTATTATAGCTCGCCAGAATCTATGTCCTCGAAGGAGCCCTGCCCCAGAGATTGTTGGGTGTGAGACGCTCCTTCTGAAGTTGGAATTAGGGGTTCAGATGGGCCTTCTGCTAACGTAGTTGCCTCCTAGCTGCGTTGCAAAGGCCCTGCCTGTTCTGCTCGAGGCGATAGCGGGGCTGGCGATTGAGTTCCCGCAGGTTGATGGTGCTGGGGGACTTCAATCTGCCATCACCCGGCGAAACCTCGGAGGCAGTCCAGGAGTTCATGGCTTCCATGACAACCATGGACCTGACCCAAGTAGTTCAGGGTCCGACTCATGAGGGAGGTCACACGCTTGACCTTGTGTTTCTCTCAGGGCAGTGGAGAGATGATCTGAGGCTGGGGGGTTTAGTCACAGTACCCTTGTCATGGTCAGATCATTTCCTTCTGAGGTTGGATTTTATGGCACCATTCCTCCACCGCAAGGAGGCGGGACTGACTAAGTGGTTCCGCCCCAGGCGCCTAATGGAATCCGAAGGATTTCAGAGGGAACTTGGGGAGATACGTGAATCCCTGGTACACAATTCATCTGAGGCTCTGGTGACTGCCTGGAACCAGGCGGCGACGGGGGCTTTGGATCGGATTGCGCCTTTGCGGCCTCTCCGTGGCAGCGGATCCAGGAAGGCTCCTTGGTTCACCAAGGAACTCCGGGAGATGAAGCGCCAAAAGAGATGCCTAGAACGATGATGGAGAGCTAGTAAAGCTGAGTCTGACTGGACACTTTTAAGAACTTTCATTAAGTCTTACTTAGTGGCAATATGGGCGGCAAAATGTTCGCATTTTTCCGCCCTTATTGCGTCCGCCGACTCCCGCCCAGCCACCCTGTTTAGGGTGACTCGCTCACTTCTTGCCAAGGAGGGAGGCGAAGATCCCTTGCAGGGCAGAGCTGAGGAATTTTCTCAGTTTCTGGCGGATAAAGTCATTCAGATTCAAACAGACCTGGACTCCATTTGGACAGGGCAGGCCGAGACGACAGGGGTGAGTCTTAGTCCTGTTATTTGGGATGAATTTGAGCCTATCACTCCTGATGATGTGGACAAGGCCACAGGAGCGATGAGCGCATCCACTTGTTTATTGGACCCGTGCCCCTCCTGGCTGGTCTCAGCCAGCAGGGAGGTGACACACGGCTGGCTCCAGGCTGTTGTGATCGCATTTTTGAGAGAGGGGTCCATCCCGCAACCTTAAAAGCTGCAGTGGTGAGGCCCCTCCTCAAGAAGCCTTCCCTGGACCCAGCGGATTTAAAGAACTTCCGTCCAGTCTCCAACTTACCCTTCGTGGGTAAAGTTGTCGAGAAAGTGGTGTCGCTCTAACTCCTATGGTTATTGGAGGACACTGATTATCTGGATCCCTTTCAATCGGGTTTCAGGCGCGGCTAGAGTACGGAGACTGCTTTGGTCGCTCTGATGGATGATCTCTGGCGAGCCCGGGATAGAGGTCACTCCTCTATCCTGGTGTTACTTGACCTCTCAGTGGCTTTCGATACCATTGACCATGGTATCCTTCTGCGTCGTCTTGGGGAGGTGGGAGTGGGAGGCACCGTTTTACGGTGGTTCTCCTCCTACCTCTCCGATAGGATGCAGTCGGTGTTGACAGGAGGGCAGAGATCGGCCCCTAGGCCCCTGATTTGCGGGGTGCCACAGGGCTCGGTCCTCTTGCCCATCCTGTTTAATATTTACATGAAACCGCTGGGTGAGATCATCCGACGACACTCGGTGAGGTATCAGCAGTATGCTGATGATACCCAATTGTACATCTCCACCCTGTGTCAATTCAGTGAAGCAGTTGATGTAATGTGCCGTTGCCAGGACGATGTGAGGGTCTGGATGGGAGTGAATAGACTCAAGCTCAACCCTGACAAGACTGAGTGGCTGTGGATATTGCCCCCCAGGGATTATGTCGACTGCCCCTCCTTGGTTCTTGGGGGAGAAAAATTGACTCCCTCAGAACGGGTTCGCAATTTGGGTGTTCTCCTAGACCCACAGCTAAAATTGGAGCAACATCTTTCAGCTGTGGCTAGGGGGACCTTTGCACAGATCCGTCTTGTGCACCAATTGCAACCCTACCTGGAGAGGGAGGCTTTGCTCACAGTCACTCATGCCCTTGTCACCTCACGGCTAGACTACTGTAACGCGCTCTACATGGGGCTACCCTTAAAGAGTATCCGAAGACTGCAATTGGTACAGAATGCAGCTGCGCGAGTTGTGGTGGGTGTGCTGAGATACACCCACGTAACACCTATCCTCCGCCAGCTGCATTGGTTGCCTATTAGTCTCCGGTCGCAATTTAAGGTGTTGGTTTTGACCTTTAAAGCCCTACATGGCACAGGGCCAGGTTACCTTCGGGACCGCATCCTACCACATACCTCCCTACGACCAGTTAGGTCCCACAGAGTGGGCCTCCTCCAGGTCCCATCAGCCAAACAATGTCGGTTGGCGGGCCCACGGGGGAGATAAGCCCCATCCCTCTGGAACCAACTCCCACCAGAGATCTGGACTATCCCCACTCTACTGGCCTTCCGCAAAGCCGTAAAAATATGGCTCTTCTGGCAGGCGGGGTGAAGATTGGACTCCCCCACGAATGAATGTTCTTTTAAAAATTATGACATGTTTTTAAATTTTGTATTTTATACATTGTTCTTATTCTTGTTGTACGCCGCCCTGAGTCCTACGGGATTGGGCGGCTTATAAGAACTTTTAATTAAATTAAATTAAATTAAATTAAATTAAATTAAATTAAATTAAATTAAATTAAATTAAATTAAATTAAATTAAATTAAATTAAATTAAATTAAATTAAATTATTAAATTAAATTAAATTAAATTAAATTAAATTAAATTAAATTTTAAATTAAATTAAATTAAATTAAATTAAATTAATTAAATTAAATTAAATTAAATTAAATTAAATTAAATTAAATTAAATTAAATTAAATTAAATTAATTAAATTAAATTAAATTAAATTAAATTAAATTAAATTAAATTAAATTAAATTAAATTAAATTAAATTAAATTAAATTATTAAATTAAATTAAATTAAATTAAATTAAATTAAATTAAATTAAATTAAATTAAATTAAATTAAATTAAATTATTAAATTCACCAACCGGTCCTCAGATTGCCTCCTGCCAACCAGATCCCCCCTGGCTGGGCCTTTTACCCTGGCCAGGTGTGGGGACAGTACCAGTGGATACCAGCTCTGGCACCACCACTGGCACCAGCCCTGCAGCCTGCCCAGCCAGCAGCTCTTCCCCCATGGTTCAGAGCGATGTTCAATGGATCCCCGGGGAAGCTGACCTATTTCCTCAATCGGATTTGGTCCCACGTTGACCATTATGGGGACCAATATCAGACTGATCGAGATATAGTATAGGCCACTGCTGACGGCATGAATGAGGGGGACACGACAGATTGGATAGCCCAACTACACGATGAAGGAACCCCAGAGCTAGAGGATGCTGACAAGTTTGTGCAGCTGCTCCAGGGCCGATTTGAAGACATGGCCCATAGGCAAGAGGCCGAAGGCCAGATCAAAGCCCTGAAGTGAGCAGGCCAACCCCCAAAATATTTTGTCTGGGATTTCCGGAGGCTGGCTGAAAAACTGAGAGACTGGCCTGAACGCCTCCTCATCCACCACTTCAAAGAGGCCCTAGACCAGGATCTCAGGCAAGCTTGCGGCATCAGGGGAGTTCCGGACCGGATACAGGACTGGTACAATATAGCCATAGGAATGGACTTAGAGATCCACCTGCACCGCAAGCCTACCCAGGAGAAGCCAGTCAAGAGGACCCTGGGTCACCGAGCCCCTGCAAAGCCAGCTGAGGCGCCTCAGCTGGCACTGCCAGGGACGATCAAGTGCTTCTGATGTGGCCAATATGGGCACAGAGCATCTGAGTGTCTGGCCCCCCACCACAATCCCTCAAATCCGGACCCCATCAGCATCCCGGGAAAGGGGGACCCCAAGGAAGCCACCAGACAAGGGGAGAATTGCCCAACAAGCCATTGAGGTTCCTCTCCCCCAACTGGGAGTGATGAAACTCCAGCGTTGGAGACCCCTCTGGGCTCTGCCAGTAGGAGCAGCGGTGAAGAGGACCCTATGGTAAGTAAGTAAGACCTGGATAGTAGTGCCAGAAACTGGGGTCCAGGGGACGTAGAAACCGTCATAGACACCGGCTGCACCAGGTACCTGATCAGTCTCCCCATTGTCCAACAGCTAGGAATAAGCACGAAGCCTAGCCTAGTGCATCCCATACACTTTGAGCAAGTTGATGGGATGCTAATAGGTGGAGCCCCAGCCACTTAATCATGGAACTCATTAGACTGGAAATGAGGCACCACTGGGAGCTTATCCAGTTTGTAGTAGCCTTCAAAATGACTGAATCAATTATACTAGGGCTCGCTTGGCTAGACAATTGGGGCCTGACCATCATGTGGAAATGTGGTTACCAGAAACTAAGAATAGTCCACTGCTGCCAATCCTGCCAGACAATTTCCAACAAGCAACAACCCCTGGCAACCCCAGCTGACTGAAAAACGCTGCAGCAGCCACAGGTGGGCTCCCCGGCTGTCCCCAGGTGCCCAAGGAATATTGGGATTTGGCAGACACTTTTAGCAAACAAGACTGCAACTTCCTCCCCACCCCCAACTGCCCTACAGACTACACGATTGAATTCATGCCGGTAGCCAAGCTGCCAAAGTCAAAAATGTACTCCATGACCATAAGAAATGGCTGAATTGAGAAAATATATTGATGCCAATTTGGCCAGGGGTTTCATTCAGGCCACAAAATCCAAAGTGGTAGCCCCCATGCTGTTCAAAGAAAAAAAAGATACATATTTTGTATGTCTTATTTTTAATGGAAAAATTAATAAAGATTATTTTTAAAAAGAGAGAAAAAAGATGGGGGGATGAGGCTTTGCGTTGATTTCTGCAGTAATAATGCCATGTGCATGGATAACACCACCCCCTCCCCCTAATAAAGGACATGCTAAGCCACCTAGCAAAGGATAAGCTAGACTTAATCGAAGGATAAGTAAACCTAAGAGAAGCCTACTATCGAATACAAATTTGAGAGGGAGATGAATGGAAGACCACATTCAACTGCCCTCTGGGCAGCTCCAATTTAAGGGAAGCTGCCAGGGAGCCCCCGCAGTCTTCATGCAGCTAATTAATGAAGTGCTGCATAAGCACCTGTACAAAGGGCTCCTAGTTTACCTGGATGACATTCTCATATTCAGTGAGACGCTGGAAGAACACATTAGGTTAGTGCAGCAGGTATTGAAAAAACTCCTAGCCGCAAAGCTCTATGTGAAGCTTTCTAAGTGTGAATTCCATAAGAATTCCTCCTTAGACTACCTGGGTTACCAAGTGTCAAGCGAGGGGATTGAGATGGATCCAGGGAAAGTGAAAGCGGTGCTAGACTAGCAACCCCCTCACACACGCAAGCAACTCCAAAGCTTCCTGGGGTTCACAAACTTCTACAGGCAATTCATTCCAGGATTCACAGAAGTGGCCCTACCCCTAATGGAGCTACTAAAAACAGGACCCCCTCCTGTGAAACCGCGCTCAACTCAGCCACTGGCCTGGATGCTGGCCTGTCAAAAAGTATATGAGATACTGAAGCGGCTCTTCGAGCCAATTCTCCAGCACTCCGATCCTGAGAGACAGTTCATCGTCCAAACTATCACTAGTGATGTGGCAGTGGCAGCAGTGCTCCTCCAGAAGGACCCATGGGATCGCTTCTTGCCCTGCGCATATGTGTCCAAAAAACTCGCCAACACCGAGAGGCGGTGGGCGATCTGGGAGAAGGAGGCCTACACAGTCTGCTGGGCTCTCCTCTCCTCCCCTTTTGGAAGGGAAGCCTTTCAAGGTCTGGACTGATCACAAAAACCTTGAAGCCCTAAACACACCCTGGAAGCTCTTCCCCAAGCAAGTCCGATGGCCACAATATTTCCGGCAATTTAACTTTGAACTGAAGTACATCCCCGGGGGGGGGATCTTCTAGCTGATGCACTGTCAAGAAAACTACAATTTGACAGCCAGAGGGAAGAAGTTGTTCATGCCATTATCCCCACCTCACAACAAGCGGCGCAAGTCACCACCAGGGGCCAGATCAGATGTCAAGCCAACACCGTGGGGGGAAAACTGACAGCGGCACTAAAAGCAGTGCTCCTGGCTGACCAGTGGTTTAATGAGAACAGGGACACTCTAACCATGAGGGAGGGGCTGGCTTGGAAGTGATCTAACTTATATGTCCTCACCAGCTTGAGGCTACAAGTCTTGCAGCACAGCCATGACTCACGACTAGCCGATCTCTTTGGCTTCCTAAAATTCCTCCACTTAGCCCGAAAGCAATTCTGGTAGCCGAAAACGAAAGCCAATGTGGAGGAATATGTAAAAAATTGTGCCACCTGTGCCACCATGAAGATGAGGCCAGGAAAACCTCCTGGACTTCTCCAACAAGTGGCTAACCCCAGCCAGCCCTGGGAAGAGATTGCCATGGATTTCATTGTAGAACTCCCAGAGAGTGGGGGGAATACAGTAATCTGGACCATAATTGACTTGTTTTCTAAGCAAGCTAACTTCACTGCCTGCTCGGGATTACCCTCAGCCAAAAAGCTGGCAAAAATGTTTGTCAAACAGATTTATCGGCTTCACGGAGTGCCCCGCCGGGTGATCTCAGAAAGAGGCATCCAGTTCACCGCTAAGTTTTGGAGAGAGTTCCTGAAATCCATAGGATTGACTCAGGAAGTTAGTTCAGCTTTTCATCCAAGCATGAATGGAGTCACGGAATGTACGAATGCCATGGTAGAGCAATACATAAGATGTTATGTGGATTACCAGCAAGAGAATTGGGCGGACCTGCTGCCCTTCGCGGAAGTGGCTTACAGCAACACTGTGCACAGCAGCACCGGATTGACCCCCTTCCAGGTCACCAGCGGAATGAATTTTGTTCCTATGCCCGAACTACTGAGAGAACCACCCCCCTCCATGACTCTAGCTGAATGGATGGAATCATTTAAAAAGTGCTGGGGAAGACACCAAAAAAGCACTAGTCAAAGCCACGGAAGCTTACAAAAGATAAGCTGACAAGCACTAATTGCTCCAGCCCCCCTTCTGTGTGGGAGATCGAGTTTACCTGTCAACCAATTAAATTGAAATTGCCCAGCATAAAGCTAGGACCTAAATTCTTAGGGCCCTTTCCGATAGTGAAAGTAATTAACCCAGTAATAGTTCAGCTTAGCCTCCCACACATATTAGGGGAAGTGCATCCAGTCTTTCACAGCAGCCTGCTAAAGCTGTCAGCTCAAGGCTGAGACCACAGAAAGGGCCAGCACCCAAGCCAATAAGGTACAAGGGAGACCCATTACTAAGTGAAGAGGATTTTAGATTCTAAGCTACATAGAGGTCAATTGCAATTTTTAGTCCACTGGAAAGGATACCCTTTGTCTGAGGCTACTTGGGTCAAGAGCTGGGACGTAAAGGCAGATAGACTGGTGAAGCAGTTCCATGATAAATTCCCTGATAACCCAAAGGATCCTCCTGAGGGTGGGGAGAGGTTATTGATTGAATTAACCTCCTACATTCCCCTCATTCTAGGACACAATCATCGGCTGAGGGGTGAAGCCTGTCAGCCCTGGAGGCCATCTTTTTCTTTGGATCTTCAGGGCTTCCACATTAAGTGCTGTGGGAAAATGGGAGGTGGTTTGCAAGGAATTGGTGGAGATATATAGCCATAACAACATTCTTTTCTCTGGGAGTCAAGGATGTTCAGCCTGCACCTGGAGAGGTGTGACTGAGGAACATCTCCAGTTGGGACGGTGGATTGGTTGGACCATGTGATGTACATGTGGGTGCAGGGGAAGGGACTTTGACTTTCCTTTGGGTGGGGAAAACCTGGGGGCTTTCAGATTCGGGTTTTCCCAGATGTGCCAATATGACATCTCTAATAAAATGGAACTTTGAGGAATTGTTGGCTTTGGAGTCTTCCTTAGTTGGGGGTGTTACTTGGAACCCTGACAGACTTTGCATTATCATTGCTCTGGGATGGGGTGGAAGTGAATCCTCACTTCCACCCCATCCCAGAGCGACCACCATTCCCTCACTAACCTGCTTTCCAGCTCTGTTCTCTGGCATGCAGGGCAACAAAAGAAGACCATGTGACTACCAGTTTAAAAAAAGTTCAGTCAGACCTTCCAACTTCACGAGATCTTTTTCCCTGAGAAGTTGGAAGGTCTGACTGAACTTTTTTAAAACTGGTAGTCACATGGTCTTCTTTTGTTGCCCTGCACGCAGGAGAATGGAGCTGGAAAGCAGATTTGTGAGGGAATGGTGGTTGCTCTGGGATGGGATGGGATGGGATGGGATGGGAGTGAGGATTTTGCATTATGATGGCTCTGGAATGGGGTGGAAATGAGGGTTTTGCATTATGATGGCTCTGGAATGGGATGGAAGTGAGGCTTTTGTATTATCATTGCTCTGGGATGGGGTGGAAGTGAGGATTTTGCATTATAATGGCTCAACTATCATCCCAGTGCTGAAGAAGCCCTCCATCAAAGAACTGAATGACTACAGACCAGTTGCTCTAACATCTGTAGTTATGAAAACCTTTGAAAGGCTAGTGATGTCCCACTTGAAAACCATAATGGATCCACTGTTAGACCCCCTGCAATTTGCATACCGAGCAAATAGATCGACAGATGATGCTGTTAATATGGCTCTGCACTACATCCTACAACATCTTGAATCTCCAAAGACCTACACAAGGGTCCTCTTTGCAGACTTTAGTTCAGCATTCAATACCATCATACCGGACATTCTTCTAACTAAACAAAATCAGCTAGCGGTACCTGAACACACTTGTAAGTGGATCACAAACTTCCTAACAGACAGGAAGCAGCAGGTGAAGCTAGGCAAAATCACATCAGATATTTGTACAATTAGCACAGGGTCCCCCATGGCTGTGTGCTCTCACCATTTCTCTTCTCTCTATATACCAATGACTGCATCTCAAACGATTCATCTGTTAAACTACTAAAGTTTGCAGATGATACAACAGTGATTGCTCTCATTCGAGACAATGATGAAACCACATACAGACGGGAGGTTGAACAACTAGCCTCATGGTGCAACCAGAACAATCTGGAACTGAACACACTCAAAACCGTAGAAATGGTGGTAGACTTTAGGAGAAACCCTCCCATCCTACCACCTCTTACAATACTAGACAACACAGTATCAACAGTAGAGACCTTCAAATTTCTAGGTTCTATCATATCTCAAGACCTAAAATGGTCACCCAACATAAAAAAAGTCATCAAAAAAGCACAACAAAGAATGTTCTTTCTGCGCCAATTCAGGAAGCTCAAACTGCCCAAGGAGCTGCTGATACAGTTCTACAGAGGAATTATTGAGTCTGTCATCCGCACCTCTATAACTGTCTGGTTCGGTTCTGCAACCCAACAAGACAGACACAGACTTCAGTGGATAATCAGAACTGCAGAAAAAACAATTACTGCCAACCTGCCTTCCATTGAGGACCTGTATACTGCATGAGTCCAAAATAGGGCCGTGAAAATATTTACTGACCCCTCACATCCTGGACATAAACTGTTTCAACTCCTACCCTCAAAACGACGCTATAGAGCACTGCACACCAAGACAACTAGACACAAGAACAGTTTTTCCCCGAACGCCATCACTCTGCTAAACAAATAATTCCCTCAACACTGTCTAACTATTCACTAAGGCTGCATTACTATTACTATTAGCCTTCTCATTGTTCCTATCACCCATCTCCTCCCACTTATAACTTGTTGCTTGTATCCTTACGATTTACATCAATATTGATTGTTTCCTGATTGCTTATTTATACCCTATGACAATCATTAAGTGTTGTACCTCATGATTCTTGACAATTGTATATTTTCTTTTATGTACACTGAGAGCATATGCACCAAAGACAAATTCCTTGTGTGTCCAATCACACTTGGCCAATAAAGAATTCTATCTATCTACTCTGGAATGGGGTAGAAGTAAGGATTTTGCATTATGATTGCTCATAAGTAAGTAAGAACCAGTAAAAGAGGAATGGAAAAATCCCTATCTGTAGATCAATGTTTTTCAGTCTTGGCAAGTTTAAGATGGGCAAATTTCATGCTGCCTTGGGAATTCTGGGAATTGAAGTCCATGCACCTTAAAGTTGCCAAAGTTGAAAAGCATGGGTCTACACTAAAGCTTAGGATTTTCCATTCCTGATTTATTTAGAGTTTGGTGCAATTAAATAAATCAGTTGTGGTTTCCTTAAGAAATAACAAAACTGGCTACGTTACTAACTTTAAAAGCCGCTACAAAAATCTATGCCACCAAATAAAGACTGAATGCACCAATTATCACATCAATCAAAAAGAAAAACTTCTGCGCACGAAATCCACACGCGCCTTCTATAACTTTGCAAACAACCAACTCAAAGACTCAAGATCCATCCCACCCTTCAAAGGACCACATGGTAAAGAATATAATGATGAAGCCGTTAAAGCCAACCTCTTTAACACATTCTTTGGCTCAGTCTTTGTAAACAGTAATGGCTCATGCCCAATATTTCCTAGTTGCACCACAAATAACTACAACAATCTAACACAAATCGATTTTACAGAAGATAATGTTGGAAAGGCTTTACGCAACCTAAAACCATCCCTATCTATTGGACCTGATCGTCTATGTGCATACTTCTTAAAAAAGCTCTCCTCAACCATAGCTGAACCTCTAAGCATAATTTTTGAAAAATCCTTCAGGACTAGCTTCTTACCCAACTTATGGTCACTAGCTACAGTCATCCCTATCTTCAAAAAAGGAGATCCAAGTAACATTGAAAATTACAGACCAATCTCTTTATGTTGCGTCACCTGCAAAGTCATGGAATCAATCATAAACCAATCCATTACCCTCCACCTAGAAACTAACAACCTACTCTCTAACAAACAATTTGGTTTCAGAAAAAAATTATCCTGTAACCTGCAACTCCTACACTGCAAAAACATATGGATGACACAACTCGATCAGGGTAAAACAATAGATGCAATTTACATAGACTTCTATAAAGCTTTTGATTCAGTGGTACACGACAAATTACTTCTGAAACTAAAATCTTATGGCATCTCTGGTCCCCTTCATGAATGGATAACTGTGTTCCTGTCAAACAGACAACAAGTGGTTAAAATAGGGCATGCCCTATCAAATCCTGCACCTGTCAACAGTGGTGTCCCTCAACGCAGCGTTCTAGGACCAACACTATTCATACTTTACATAAACAACCTTTGTGATCATATTATAAGCAACTGCGTTCTCTTTGCTGATGATGTTAAACTATTTAACATCACTGACAATACTGCTACCCTTCAAAAAGATCTTGACCATGTATCAGAATGGTCAGACAACTGGCAACTTCAAATCTCAACCAATAAATGCTCTGTCCTACACGTTGGTAAAAAGAATCAGGACATAAAATACAAGCTTAGAGGACACGACCTTGTAGACGACCCTCACTCTGTCAAGGACCTTGGAGTACTCATATTTAATGACCTAAGTGCCAGAGCCCACTGTAACAACATTGCCAAAAAGGCACTAAGAGTTATTAATCTAATCTTGCGTAGCTTCTTCTCTGGCAATATTACTAACCAGAGCATACAAAACATTTGCTAGACCAATTCTTGAATACTGCTCACCTGTCTGGAACCCGCACTGCATATCAAACATCAATACAATCGAGAGAATCCAAAAATATTTCACAAGAAGAGTCCTCCACTCCTCTACTTGCAACAGAATACCTTATTCCACCATTGAAATTTTGGGTTTAGATAGCTTAGAACTTCGTCGCCTTCAATCTGACCTAAATGTAGTTCATAAAATCATCTTCCACAATGTCCTACCTGTCAATGATTACTTCAGCTTCAACCGCAACAATACACAAGCACACAATAGATTCAAACTTAATGTAAACCGCTCCAAACTCGACTGCAGAAAATACAACTTCAGCAACAATGATCAATGCCTGGAATGCATTACCTGACTCTGTGGTTTCTTCCCCAAACCCCAAAAACTTTAACCTTAGACTGTCTACAGTCGACCTCACCCCATTCCTAAGAGGTCTGTAAGGGGCATGCATAAGCGCACCATTGTGCCTACCGTCCCTGTCCTACTGTCCTATTGCCTAATTTACCTGTACCTACTTTGCTAATGTTTATGTTTATACCAATACCTACTATCTTGTACATGTTTGACAAACAAATAAAAAAAAATAGTGATTAAAGCGATATGAACCATTACTGGACTTTTTGTGAGAAACTGAAATTAAAAGTTGATCTGGGCTTTAATGATTAGATATGGGATTATGGAAATAATGTAGACAAATGTTAATCTAAGAGTAAGAGTTTGATGTATTTTTTATTTATATCTGTACCAAAGAAAGTTGGAAGTTATTCTTTTTCGGTTTTCCTTCTTTTCCTCTTTCTTTCTTACAATTTTACTTTTTTTCTTTCCTGAGCCTTTTCTTTTTTCAAATCTGATTTTTATTTGTTTATCCCTTAGCTTTGTATTTTTTTTGATGTATGAAGGATCAAAGACTCAGCCATTATAATTCTACATTCCTTATTTACAGAAATATCAAAATTTAGAATGAAATCCACTGGGAGCCATCTCATATAAGACAGGCTCTGAGTCCCTCTAACCAAAAACTGTTTATTAATAGAAGAGAATATTTGTAGCTCAGGGTTGAATTGTGGAGTCTTTGGTGCTCTCTGAGCTTGATGGATTTCTTGCAGATGTTTCATTACCAAACTAGGTAACATCATCAGTACTAGAAGGGAGTGGAGTTTGCTCTTATTTTCATATACTAGTGGCTTACCCTGTCAGTGTTGATCAGTTGCTTCACAAATAGTTGCTTCTACAGCCTCAGGCAGAGAAGGGCTATTCTGCACCCCTCCCTCAAATGTTCTTTAAAATACAGAGTTTCCCAGCATTCCTTTAGGAACCTTGTGCTGTCACAGATGACAGGATAGTTAGCTTAATTTAGAATATGTCTCTTTAAGACTTTGCATTAAGGGAATTGTAGTTTACATGGCACTCTGGGTATTGTAGTTACACATTTATTTATTTATTTATTAAAAGTTCTTATAGGCCGCCCAATCCTGTAGGACTCAGGACAGCGTACAATGGGAATAAGAACAATACAGTAAAAAAGACATGACAATATAAAACACAACAACATTCATTCAGGGGGAATCCGATCTTCTACTTCTTCACCCTGCCTGCCGGAAGAGCCATGTCTTCACGGCTTTGCGGAAGGCCAGTAGGGTGGGGATAATCCGAATCTCTGGTGGGAGTTGGTTCCAGAGAGATGGGGCTCCCACAGAGAAGGCTCTCCCCCGCAGGCCCACCAGCCAACATTGTTTCGCTGATGGGACCTGGAGGAGGCCTACTTTGTGGGACCTGACCGGTCGTAGGGAGGAATGTGGTAGGATGCGGTCCCGGGGGTAACCTGGCCCTGAGCTATGTAGGGCTTTAAAGGTCAAAACCAACACCTTAAATTGCGACCGGAGACTAATAGGCAACCAATGCAGCTGGCGGAGGATAGGTGTTACGTGGGTGTATCTTGGCACACCCATCACAGCTCACGCAGCTGCATTCTGTACCAATTGCAGTCTCCGGATGCTCTTTGAGGGTAGCCCCATGTAGAGCGCGTTACAGTAGTCTAGCCGTGAGGTGACAAGGGCATGAGTGACTGTGAGCAAAGCCTCCCTCTCCAGGTAGGGTCGCAACTGGTGCACAAGACGAACCTGTGCAAAGGTCCCCCTAGCCACAGCTGAAAGATGTTGCTCCAATTTTAGCTGTGGGTCTAGGAGAACACCCAAATTGTGAACCCATTCTGAGGGAGTCAGTTTTTCTCCCCCCAAAACCAAGGAGGGGCAGTCGACATAATCCCTGGGGGGCAATATCCATAGCCACTCAGTCTTGTCAGGGTTGAGTTTGAGTCTACTCACTCCCATCCAGACCCTCACATCGTCCAGGCAGCGGCACATTACATCAATTGCTTCACTGAACTGAAACGGGCTGGAGATGTACAACTGGGTATCATCAGCATACTGCTGATACCTCAACCCATGTGGTCAGATGATCTCACCCAGTGGTTTCATGTAAATATTAAACAGGACTGAACCCTGTGGCACCCCGCAGATCAGGGGCCTAGGGGCCGACCTCTGTCCTCCTGTCAACACCGACTGCATCCTATCAGAGAGGTAGGAGGAGAACCACTGTAAAACGGTGCCTCCCACTCCCATGTCCCCAAGACGACGCAGAAGGATATCATGCTCAATGGTATCGAAAGCCACTCAGAGGTCAAGTAACACCAGGATGGAGGAATGACCTCCATCCCGGGCTCGCCAGAGATCATCCATCAGAGCGACCAAAGCAGTCTCCATACTGTAGCCGCGCCTGAAACCTGATTGAAAGGGATCCAGATAATCAGTGTCCTCCAATAACCACAGGAGTTGGAGCGACACCACTTTCTCGACAACTTTACCCACGAAGGGTAAGTTGGAGACTGGACAGAAGTTCTTTAAATCTGCTGGGTCCAGGGAAGGCTTCTTGAGGAGGGGCCTCACCACGGCAGCTTTTAAGGGCTGCGGGATGGACCCCTCTCTCAAAAATGCGATCACAACAGCCTGGAGCCAGCCGCGTGTCACCTCCCTGCTGGCTGAGACCAATAAACGGGTCCAATAAACGGGTCCAATAAACAAGTGGAGGTGCTCATCGCTCCTATGGCCTTGTCCACATCATCAGGAGTGATAGGCTCAAACTCCTCCCATATAACAGGACTAAGACTCGCCCCTGTCGTCTAGGCTTGCCCTGTCCAAATGGAGTCCAGGTCTGTCCGAATCTGAATGACTTTGTCCGCCAGAAACTGAGAAAATTCCTCAGCTCTGCCCTGCAAGGGATCTTCGCCTCCCTCCTTGGCAAAAAGTGGGCGAGTCACCCTAAACAGGGTGGCTGGGCGGGAGTCGGCGGACACAATAAGGGTGGAAAAATGCGAACATTTTGCCACCCGTATCGCCACTAAGTAAGACTTAATGAAAGTTCTTAAAAGTGTCCGGTCAGACTCAGCTTTACTAGTTCTCCATCGTCGCTCTAGGCGTCTCTTTTGACGCTTCATCTCCTGGAGTTCCTCGGTGAACCAAGGAGCCCTCCTGGATCCGCTGCCACGGAGAGGCCGCAAAGGCGCAATCCAATCCAAAGCCCCCGTCGCCGCCCGGTTCCAGGCAGCCACCAGAGCCTCAGATGAATTGTGTACCAGGGATTCACGTATCTCCCCAAGTTCCCTCTGAAATCCTTCGGATTCCATTAGGCGCCTGGGGCGGAATCACTTAGTCGGTCCCGCCTCCTTGCGGTGGAGGAGTGGTGCCATGAAATCCAACCTCAAAAGGAAATGATCTGACCACGACAAGGGTACTGTGACTAAACCCCTCAGCCTCAGATCATCTCCACTGCCCCGAGAGAAACACAAGGTCGAGCGTGTGACCTCCCTCATGAGTTGGACCCTGAACTACTTGGGTCAGGTCCATGGTTGTCATGGAAGCCATGAACTCCTGGACTGCTTCCGAGGTTTCGCCGGGCGATGGCAGGTTGAAGTCCCCCAGCACCATCAACCTGGGAAACTCAATCGCCAGCCCCGCTACCGCCTCGAGCAGAACAGGCAGGGCCTTTGCAACGCAGCTAGGAGGCAAGTACGTTAGCAAAAGGCCCACCTGAACCCCTAAGTCCAACTTCAGATTGTTGGTCTCACACCCAACAATCTCCGGGGCAGGGCTCCTTCAAGGACATAGATTCTGGCGAGCTATAATAGCCACTCCTCCACCCCTTCCCTGGGGTCGCGGTTGATGCTGAACTGAGAACCTGTCTGGGCACATCTCGGAAAGGGGAACCCCCCCTCCTGGCCCATCCAGGTCTCAGTGATGCATGCCAGGTCAGCCCCCTCTTCCAGGATTAAATCCTGTACAAGGGGGCCTTGTTCATAATCGACCTGGCATTCAACAGCAGCAGCTTGAGCCCAGGCCCTGACATCCCTGGTTACCAGGTATTCGGGCTGAGCTCGATGGAACCAAACCGGAGGGGCCAGAACAAGGAATCGCTTGCAAACAGCGAGTCCTCATTCCCCGAGAGCGGCCTACCCCTCTGCTCCTGCCATACCTACCCCTCTCTGTTATGACCGTAATGCTCCCACTCCCCATCCCACCAGAGATCCCCTCCCCTCCCCCACTGGTCCTCCTCTTTCCCAGCAGGCCATACATTCCATTCATACTGAGCCTGGGGTCGGACTCCAACCCCCCTCCGCTTCTGTTTCCACACTCAGCAGAGGGGGGCAGACTCCTAGCCCCTGACTCACTCATTCTTATCCAACCACTCTCTGCACTCTACATATTTCATCCTCCCCAATCGTTCACAAATACACTTATACAATCCCCCCCGGGGTAATATCTAAAATAAAACAACAGCGGATTAAAATAGCCAGGGAAGCTAAGTAAATATAAAGTGAGGGATGGGGGAAGGGAGTGCCAGTATCTAAAAAGTTCAAGTTCATCGTTGGCACCTTTGCGGTGAGAGGGGGGGTAATTTCCATGGGGAGAGATGTAGATTCCCCAACCCCAATAGTGTCGCAAACTGGAACAGTTCTCTGGGGAGAAAGTGTGGGTCTCCCACCACGGGTGATATTGATGACTCCAAAGTCTCTCTCCTTCAGGAAGATAATTTTCCTCGTTTCTCAGTCCGTATGTCAGCATGCAGAGAAAGCCAAAAAACCCTTTTACTTCCTCCTCAATCGTCATAGTTGTAGTAATGGCAGGGGGGAAGTGACCACTTCTATGTGACCACTTCTATATATTCTTATTAGTTCTGATCTGGGAGGAGGAGTAATTGGGAGAAAGCATTTCATTCAGCATTTGTTCTTAAGCAAGCAAGTCAACATGTAACGTGGGGATAAAGCAACGTCTTTTTACCTGCGAACAATGGGAAAAGATTAGAATACAGAAGAATTCCTCTACGTAATCGTAAGTTATGATTGGAGATACCTGTAATAAACTAATCTGTGATAACCCGTTTGCTGAGTTTAACTTTCTGGACGGAGTTCAGCTCTCGTACCATGACAAACCTCCAACATGCAAACTGTGGTTACTCATCCTAAAATGAATCCTCTTTACCTGGAGCTTCAAAATTTACTGTTTGCTGGGAAGATGTGTAGCTAAAAGTCAGTCTATATCTGACTTTGGGGATATTTCTTCAAAACCAAACAAAAGTGTATTTTCTGTGCAGTTCTCACACCCCTTGCTTGCTGGATCTAGATATCACAAAGCAAAGCCCACATTTTGTAATTAACCCCTGCACCCCATTTTGAGTGGCAGAGTGCTGCAGGATGCTGGCTATGTCCCCTGGCCACACTTACCCAGCCCATCATTAGAATCCCATCATTAGAATTATTTGAATCCCACCACTGTTAAGAAACCTTTAAGAATTTTATTTTTCTGACTGTTCCCTGTACTTAGCCCCTGTGATTGAAGATTGAGCCATTTTTCGTGAAAGCAAATCTAATAAGCTTTGTTATGTCCTATCAAATGTGCTTCTAGACAATAGTTTATCTAACCACTGTAGCAGCGGAGGGTTCCGGTTATTTTTGCTACCGGTGCGCATCGCAAGCATGCGCAGAAGTGAACTCGCGTTCCATCGGGCGATTTCACTTCCGTGCATGCTTAGGACAACATTAGAAGCCAAACACAGCTGAGGAGCTTCTCAGCTGTGCTTTGGAGGAAGAATAAAGGTCGGTATTAAAACAAGGGTGGGTGGGTGGGCTTTTTTCCAACAGCTCAGGATGTGGAGAAGCCGGAAAAAAGCACCTAAAAATTATGTCATCGCCGGGCTCCTACCGGTGCGGTGTCCCACACAGCACCGGTAGGAACCCACCATTGCACTGTAGTGTAAACTGGTAATGCACAAACCAGGACAACCCTTCAGAAGAGCAGTGAGTGTGGCTTGTATTCTGGTGCAGTAGATCTTTGTGGTCTGGCTGCTGTGTTTGGGTATATTCAGGTAATGTACAGTTTGCTTTAATAGTAAGCAATATTTTTTAAAAAGGGAAGACAGTATTTGAGATAACAAAAATTAGATTGCAATCACTATTCTGTAGGACCCTCAGCAGAACATGTGCTGTTTTTTGAAACAGTTAACCAGGCCCTGGAACAGCAAATCTGTCATCATGAATCATGTACCCCTATCTGCGCTAGCTAATCTGGCATATGTCACATGGCTGGCTGGACTGATAGGGATGTCAGAAATAAGGATTGCCAAGACTGATGATTTTGTGGGTGTGTTTAGTTACATACAAGTAGTACTATGACTACTAGAAGCAGCTGTACGCACAGCTGGAATCATATATATCCCATACACAGAGCTACAAAACTGTAATATAATATTAATTAAGTCAGTAGTCTCTTTCACAGGCAATTAACACTGCCATCAAGAACAAAATTCCCTGTGTCGTGGTGGAAGGTTCTGGTCAGATAGCAGATGTGATTGCAAGCTTGACAGAGGCAGAAGGCACACTTACTTCCTCATCTGTTAAAGAGAGACTGCTCAGATATTTGCCTCGCACACTTTCTAGATTCAATGAAGAGGAGATTGAGAGTTGGATCAAATGTGTAAGTATATACATTCTTCCTCCCATGTAACTGGGACATTTACTAGTTGTGTATACTGTATAATTAATTTGCTAGACTGTGATGGAGAATTTAATGAATGCTAACCTAAGAGAGAAGGGGGAAATGTATTCTGCTTCAGATAGTTCAGGGCTTAGACATGTAAATTGAAAGTGTGGAACAGCCTGGGTAAGGTGCTAATCAAGTGTCGCCTTCCATTGGCCATTTTGAGAGGTCAGATTTAAAAATGCTAGTAACTAGGACTGGAATATTTTAATACTTTTCTAATTTCTAAATTTATTATTAATAAGTTTCTAATGCAGTTTCTATCCTGATCTTAACTTTTAAAAAATTCTTAAGACAATTTTAATTTCTAAATTTATTATTAACAAGATTTTCATTGCAATTTCTGTCCTGCTCTTATTATTTATTTATTTATTTATTTATTTATTTATTTATTTATTTATTTATTTATTTATTTATTTATTTATTTATTTATTTATTTATTTATTTAGTCAAGTACATGTTGGTAATATACATCGATATAACATTGTTTATATACATAAGATGGGTACTGATAAGAGGGAACATTAGGACAGGGACGGTAGGCATGCTGGTGCACTTATGCACGCCCCTTACTGACCTCTTGGGAATCGGGTGAGGTCAGCAGTGGACAGTCTAAGGATAAATTTTGGGGGTTTGGTGACGAAACCACAGAGTCAGGTAGTGAGTTCCAGGCATTTACCACCCTGTTGCTAAAGTCGTATTTCCTACAGTCAAGTTTGGAGCGGTTCACTTTGAGTTCGTATCTGTTGTATGCTCATGTATTGTTGTGGTTGAAGCTGAAGTAGTCATTGACAGGAAGGACGTTGTAACAGATAATTTTATGAGCTATGATTAGGTCGTGCCGAAGGCCACATAGTTCTAAGCTTTCTAAGCCCAGGATTTCAAGTCTGGTTGCGTAAGGTTTTCAAATCTGTTGCGAGTAGAGGAGTGGAGGACTCTTCTTGTACAGTATCTCTGGACACTTTCTAATGTATTTACGTCCAATATGCAGTGTGGGTTCCAGACAGATGAGCTGTATTCAAGGATTGGTCTGGCGAATGTTTTGTATGCTCTGGTTAGTAGTGTGATATTACCGGAGAAGAAGCTACGTAAGATTAGGTTAACAGTTCTTCACTTTAAAAGAATTCATAAGACAAAAATATTTTAAACAATATAATTATAAAATGAGATAAATGATAAAAATGCATTAAATTACATTTTTAAGTATTTTCTCAAATGATAAAACTTGTAAAACTAGAAATAATTGTTTTCAGCTAGACTGTGATGAATTGAAGCAAAAACTAAAGCAAAATTCATTGAAGCCACCTAAAATTATATTTCTTAGAATAATATGAGCATGCTTTGAGAAAGAGTATATTTTCCACTGCTGTGCATTATTTATTCTAAGAATGTGACTGTTTTCCCACATATTTTTCTTGTTCCTTTTTTATAGCATTTCATTCTGTATTACCAAGAAACTGTTTTGAGATCTTATAGAATCTGTACTAATTATTTGTACTAATTATTTACAATTATTTACAATTTTCCAAGATACATAGGGAGGCAAGTGGCATAAAATCTAACTCCTAGATTAGAAAGCAGATTAATGCTTTCAAATCTGGGCAAGAAAAACCTGGCCGTGGGTGTCAGAAAGGGTTTGAGTTTTTTTGTATTTCTATGTTGTCCGGATTTTTGCAGCCCTGCTCCATTAAACCTACAATTAGTTCCACACATGCTGCTGGCTATTTAATTTATATCCCATGAACTCGCAATATGAGTTAATCCAAGAGTCCTGAAAATGTGGGCTGTGACTCTCTAAGAGTTTGCAAGCACCTAGCACAGGAGACCCAGTTACTTTAAAAAACAAACAAACCATGATCAGACTTCTTCAGGTAGTATACCTGCTGTTAAAACTGACCATAGGCGTTGCCTCTGTAAGCTTGGTGAAGAGTAATTATGGTATTCAAAGTCCAAGAACCCCTATAATAAAATGTAGTTATTAAAAGTACTATATTTATTTCTTGCCTAACTTGAATGAAGTCATTAAGGTTATCTGGGAAAACATGTACTCTTCAAACATTTTAAGGGTTACCAGCAAGGGTGAAATGCTACCGGTTCGGAACGGTTCAGGAGAATTGTTAGTGGAAATGTGACCTGGTTTGCCGTACCGGTGGGAACGGTTGGTTGGACATGCCCCCGAACCGGTCCCCCGCTCGCCACTCACCCCTAATCTGCCTGCCTGAAGCACTGCACCCCTAATCTGCCTGCCAGTTAAGCCTGCAAAGTTGTGGCCTACCTAGCTGCCTTTGCCCCACCCACCATCCCAGCCTGCCTTCCCTACGTCATTTCCCGCAGCCCACAGCCCTGACATGCTTTCCTGCCTTCCCCACGGCCTTCCTGGTGTCCCTGTGGCTAGCTTGCGAAGGAAGGCAAGCAGAAGGCCATGTGAAAGGCAGGCAAGCATGTTGGGGCGGCAGGGAAGGGAGATAGCAGCCTACTCCCTTCCCTGCAGCCCTGCCATGCTTGGTGGCCTTCCATGTGGCCTTCCCGGCAGTCTCCCATGCCCGCTTGCCTTCCGAGGTCAGCGTCCAGCCTGGCCCGGGCAGTGAGTGGGCAGGCGGCACTTGGGGGAAACGCAGATGCTGAGAGGGGCAGCATTGGCGGCGGCGGTGCTCCAGCAGGGCAAGCAGACATCCTGGGGCTGCTGCACATATACCCACCCCATTTCTGCAAAGGCAGAGCCCCCCCTGCAGGGCAATCCAAAGAGGGGAGGGGAGGGGGATTCTGCAGAAAAGGCCGACTTCCACCTGGGCCCGTGTGCCTCCCATGCCGGCTCCATGGGGCTTGGGGCTCCGAAGCAGCCCACTGGCTTCCCACCTGGCCACCTGCCTGCTTTCTTTGCAGATTGGCCCGGCGGACTGCCGGCACCACTCTGGGAACTTGGCCCATGGAGTCGCTTCCTGCCAGTGAAGAAAAGGAGTGAGGGGGCGGAGCCCCCCACATGGGGAGAGGGCCAGAGACGGCCGCGCCACCACAGAGCTTTCCCTTTGGCCTGGGCTGTGGTGCCTACCCGGGTGGGCCAGTGAGGGTAGCACTTCATCTTCACCAGGTTGCCCCACTTGTAGTTGTATGGCCAGACAGAGCGGGACATGGTGCGAGCGGAGAGACCAATGCACCCCCTCTGAGGCTGCCCTGGCCGAACGATCACTGCGCCTCCCCAGCAACAGGCACGCCGGGGCCTCCTTGCCCAACTTTGATGCCTCTGTGTGCTGTGTGTGGAAGGGGCCGCCGCCACCGCTCTCACCCCCCTCCCTCCCTGCCTGGCTGCAGAATCTGCCTGCCCAAAGCAACCTCCCGAAGCAACCCTGCCTCCTTTTGCTTTCTTCCTTCTCATGCTGCAAAACAAAAGCAAGCATGGGGAGGTGGGGCGATCGCTCTGGCCAGTCGCACAACTACATTTGTGGCAACCTGGTGAAGATGAAGGGCTACCTGCACTGGCCCGCCCAGGTAAGTGCCGCCACCCAGGTCGAAGGGAAACCTCCGCGGTGGCGCAGCTGGGCCTGGCCCTCTCCCCTTCAAGCTGAGTTCCTGGAGTGGCACCTGCAGTCAAAGAGAGCAGGCAGGTGGCTGGGTGGGTGGGAAGCCAGTGGGCTGCTTCAGAGCCCCAAGCCCCATGGAGCCGGCACGGGAGACATGGGTGGAAGGCCGCCATTTCTACAGTATCTCCTCCCCTTTTTGGATCGCCTCTGCCTTTGCAGGAACAGGGTGGGTGGTTTGTACAGAGGATTGGGGGGGATGCACGGCCCTCCGGGATGGAGAGCGGGGCAAGAGAAAGCTCCGAGGTTTGCTTGGGCAGTCAAGCCAGATGGCAGAGGGAAACTAAAAGTGTTGGGGGCTTCAGAAGGGCAGAATGTGCTTCAGAATGTGCAGCCCTGGCTCTAACAGTGAGTGATGTGAGTGACATCAAGTTGGCCATGCCCAACCCATCACATGACCCCAACCAAGCCACACCCACAAAGCCACGGCCACAAAGCCGGTGGCAAAAAATTTAAATTTCACCACTAGTTATCAGTTTTGAGAATCTGTAAGTTGATCCAGTGTGATACATGAACTGACCCATTGTGAAACAGCCAGATTTATATCAATATATGATGTTGTATCAATCTAAAACAATATGTTTATAAAAAGCCCTCTTTTTTGTTAATTGACAGCAAAATTGTATTGCACATTGAATGGTGCTAGACCAGCGGTTCTCAACCTGGGGGTCACGACCCCTTTGGGGGTCAAATGACTGTTTCACAGAGGTCGCTTAAGACCATTGGAAAAGACAAATTTCCCATGGTGTTAGGAACCGAACCGAGACACCGTCTCCAGGCAGGTCCGCCCACATATAAATTAGAGTCTAAGCAGTCCAATCCCGATGCAAGTTGACTTTTGTCCGAGGAACGCAGACCTCGCCTTAACGCTCCTTCAATTGGATGCCGTCTCGACACAGATATGTGCCCAGAGCCTGCAAGAGAAAATAGCGAAAAGGCCCATGAGATTTATACGCACTTCAGGGGCAGATCAGAGAGCGGCCTATCCTGCCGTTTTCCGTGATATGCAGCCCACCCACCTGACGAGGAAGAAAAAGCTCAAGCGAAACGTGGAAACCAGTTTTGAGGCTCCCCCGTGTTCCACCACTTCTTCTTGCTTTGATTTTGTTTTGGCTTGCCCGCATCCCATGCAGCTGGTCATGGATTTGGAGGACCAAGAGCCGACTGTGGCGCAGCACTATCATCCCGTGCACCTGGCACCTGAGTCTGATAGCAAGGAGGACTCGGTGCCAGAAGATGAAAGCCAGCCAGGGCCTTCTGCGCCTCCTCAGTTGGAGCTGAGTGACTCAGGAGAAGAGGAGGAGCCTCTGCTTGATGCTAGGGCACACAGGGCAGCTAGCAGGCAAGAATGGCTCTGCAGGAGGAGGTCTCCTCGCATGTAGATCTGCGGGCTAATTGGCCACACCCTAAGGCTATTTAAGGCTTCAGCATGCTGACGTTGATGCTGGAATCAACTCATTGCATTATTCTCACCACGTTTGTTGCTCTTGGACTTTCTACGGCTTTGATTTCTGGATTTTTGGTTTGTGCAATACTTTATTCCAGGCTTTCTGCCAACTTTATTATTCTTTATAAATCTTTATTCAATCATTATTAGTACTAAAGGAGTATTATTTGTAAACAGTTGTGTGTGCGTCATTTCTGAGGGGTCTCCGTGCTGGGACACAACAGATTGAGGCATCCCCGCAGCTCATTGAGCACCGCCCATCTCTGGGTCCACCTCGCTCCAGCACCATCTGGGTGCCAAGGCACCTCTTGTCTCTTCGCCAACTTTAGAGTAAGTTTTCCAACAGGCTCCCAGCACAATTATTCAGCCCCACTAATTACTGTTTCTTCCTTTTCCTTGAATGTGTGGGGAAAGACGGTAGGGCTATTTCTTGCTAAGGAACCTTCTGACCAGTCTCACTACCTGCTCTCTTGTGACACTGAACTCCCAGCAAGTTTTGTTTCCCCCCAACAGCTCTTTCCTCATCTCTTTCCCCCCAGCTCTCGCATTTGCACCCAACAGGATTGATATCAGTGGGGCTTAAGGGAAAGGCTTCCTGGGGGACTATGGAATATGAAAGCCTCCCACACAGAAGGTCCCCCCTCTTTTTATTCAGCATCTCAATCCGGCCTGCAACTTTTGAGATTTCCTATTTGGCAGTTCCCATTCCATGACTGACTGGCAAATTGGGCAGAGTCAAAGTGACAAAGATGTCTGAAGTGCAGATTGGATACACATGTGGCTCTGGTTGGCAACTCCTGCAACTGTGCTCATCTTTAACTTCGATTGGGCATCATAGCAGGTTCCAGAGTGCCTTTTCCCCTTTACATCTTTTTGTTTGTTTGAGCCTGACTAACCATGGTATGTTTACCCAAGGATTGGGATTAGTAATGATGGTTTATGTTTATCAATTATGATTTGACAACCAAATTTGAAACAAACAGGTGCAATGTTTGTAATCCAGTATTTTATACAGTCCCTCTGTTCTTCTGTGCAAAGCAGAAAAAACAAGGCAGATGATCACCATCTGGGTTTTGTCCTAACCCAGTGATGGAGACCAAGATACCACTTAATGGACAATTTGGCTTGGGTGGCTGATGTCTAAAGCCATGTCTAATGTTTGTAATCCAGTATTATTTGTCCCATATATGTCGTCTCATTAAATTATCAGATAAATGGAATTAAGATTTCAAGTAGGTAGGAAATACAGATGAAATGTATGTCTTTTGAACATATCACATACCAGCATATTACTCTTTGATTAAAACACATATTTCCGATGGTCTTAGGAACCGAGACAACGGATCATGTAGAGAAGAACGCTAAGAAAAGAAAATATATTGAGGATTTTTTACAGTATGGTTTCACCTCATTAATTGCAGCAGGAATTGAGAAACCGCAATGTATTATTTGTTGTGAAGTTCTATCAGCCGAATCTATGAAGCCGAACAAACTAAAACGCCATTTTGATAGCAAGCATCCAAGCTTTGCCGGCAAGGATACCAACTATTTTAGAAGCAAAGCTGATGGACTCAAGAAAGCCAGACTTGACACTGGTGGCAAGTACTACAAACAAAACGTAGCAGCCATTGAAGCTTCATATTTGGTGGCACTCAGAATCGCCAGAGCTATGAAACCTCACACCATTGCTGAGGATTTACTGTTGCCAAAGACATTGTTCGAATTATTATCGGAGACGAATTTGTTACAAAATTGAGTGCAATTTCCTTATCTAATAATACTGTCCGCAGAAGAATAGATGACATGTCTGCTGATATTCTTGATCAGGTAATCCAGGAAATTAAATCTGCTCCACTTCCAATATTTAGTATCCAACTTGATGAATCTACAGACATTGCAAACTGTTCAGTTACTGGTTTACGTGAGATATATTACTGATGGTGACTTTAAAGATGAGTTTCTTTTTTGCAAACCTCTTGAAACGACAACTACTGCACGTGATGTATTTGACACAGTTGGTTCATTTCTGAAACAGCGTAACATCTCTTGGGAAAAGGTTTGTGGTATATGCACTGATGGTGCTCCAGCTATGCTAGGATGTCGATCTGGATTTCAACGTTTGGTACTGAATGAGTCACCAAAAGTTATCGGAACTCACTGTATGATTCATTGGCAAATATTAGCAATGAAGACGCTGCCACAAGAGTTACAAGAAGTAATGAAAAGCGTCATAAGTTCTGTCAATTTTGTAAAGGCAAGCAGTTTAAACAGTCGACTGTTTTCGCAACTGTGCAACGCATTGGATGTGCCGAACAATGCTCTGCTATTTCACACTGAAGTGAGATGGTTGTCAAGAGGAAAAGTTTTAAAACGTGTTTTTTAGCTTCATGATGAACTCAAAACGTTTTTTAATCAGAAAGCAAGACCCCAGTTCAAAGCACTTTTCAGCAGGGGTGAAATCCAGCAGGTTCTGACAGGTTCTGGAGAACTGGTAGCAGACATTTTGAGTAGTTCAGAGAACCGGCAAATACCACCTCTGGCTGGCCCCAGAGTAGGGTGGGAATGGAGATTTTACAATATCCTTCCCCTGGAGTGGGGTGGGAATGGAGATTTTGCAGTATCCTTCCCCTGCCACACTCACCAAGCCACGCTCACCAAGCCCCACCACGCCCAAGCCACGCCCACAGAACTGGTAGTAAAAAAAATTGGATTTCACCACTGCTTTTCAGTGATAATAGTGAACTGCAGAAAATAGCTTACTTGGTTGACATCTTTGCCATCTTGAATGAGTTAAATTTATCATTGCAAGGACCAAATGCAACATGCCTCGATTTGTCTGAAAAGATCCTATCATTCCAAATGAAACTTCAGCTTTGGCAAAAAAATTGGATGAAAATAAAATGTACATGTTGCCTACCTTATCTCCTTTCTTTGAGGAACATGATATTGAACCAGACAAAAGGATTATGATGATAATTTCTGTGAGGGAACACTTGCACATGCTTGTAGATGAAATTTCATCGTACTTTCCAAATCTACCGGACACCCCTTTTGCACTTACCAGAAACCCATTCATAGTCAAAGTTGAAGATGTTCCTGAGACAGCACAAGAGGAGTTCATTGAAGTTATTAACAGCGATGCAATGAGAACTGATTTCTCTACAATGCCAGTTACAAAATTCTGGATCAAGTGTTTGCAGTCATATCCTATTCTGTCTGAGATTGTGTTGCGCCTTCTTCTTCCATTTCCAACAACGTATCTTTGTGAAACAGGGTTTTCCAGCTTGTTGGTTATCAAGTCTAAATACAGTAGACTTGTTGTGGAAGATGATATTCTTTGTGCTCTTGCAAAGACTGCCCTGAGAATTTCTGATCTGGTGAGAAAGAAGCAATCTCAATCTTCGCACTGACATTGGCTTTTTATGCATACTGTCGCAAAGTGTAGCAATGTAGTTTACTGTTGTTATATTAAGACGGTTACCCATGCTACACCATGCTTCAAGACAAAATTTCATTTATTTGTAATTAGAAATAAATATTTTACAATATATAATTACATATTGTTTTTGTGATTAATCACTATGCTTTAATTATGTTCAATTTGTAACAATGAAAATACATCCTGCATATTAGATATTTACATTACAATTCATAACAGTAGCAAAATTATAGTTATGAAGTAGCAACAAAAATAATTTTATGGTTGGGGGTCATCACAACATGAGGAACTGTATTAAGGGGTTGTGGCATTAGAAAGGTTGAGAACCACTGTGCCAGACAAATGCTCAGTATCTGAGTTGTGCTTGCTGTTGCTTTCATTCCTTTTGAATGTCCTTTTCTTTTGCTATCTGCTTTTTTCTTATCTTCTGCCTTTCCCCCACCCCAAAAATTTCTAACACTCAGTTTATGACAAAAACTGGCCTTTCATTCAATCAACTAACTGAGGACAGAATTATTGGAGAGAATCAGGAAAAACTTTCACCATTATGAACTAGATTTATAGATAGCAGTTAGGTTCACACAAAATTTTAAACATAAGACTGGATTAGCAATGAATGATTATTGTGTTCATAGAACATATGGTGCCCAAACAAATAAACCATATGGTCTGGTTGGTAAAGTAATGCTAAAATAATGTTTACATTATGTCTTTACAATATGCTAAGCTGAAAAATATCCCATACCATTTTAATGTAATGTAATGTAATACATCTAATGTATTCTACAAACAGAGCAGTGGTGGTATTCAGCCGGTTCTATCCGGTTCGAGCGAACCGGTAGTGGCGACTGCAGGTGGCTCTGCCTACCTGCCTGGACATAATGATGTCCCATTTATCCACATTTTCAAGGCTCTGCGCATGCATGCATGTGCACACTCACATTTGTGAACCGGTAGCGAAGGTAAGTGAATACCACCCCTGGAACAGAGCCAAAATAAATATAGTATAGGCAAGAAAAAACATAGGATGGTAAATTTATGTTCACTCAAAACATTTCAGTTTTATCTTCCCCTGTCAGGTGCAAAAGATTAGGTCCACACATGAAAGTCCAACTAAACCAATTTATTGCTAATCACGCCTATGTACAGGAATCTTCTCAACTAACAATTAACACCTACAGTATTTGGGTAATCCCATCCTTTAGATAAGGGTCAACAGAATTCAAGGGAGATAGGATTTAATTAATTTGTGTCTCTGTAGGGATTCTAGGCTGATCACTCTTTTAACTGCCCCCAGATTCCGCCACTCTTTTTTTTCTTGCATTTGAAATATGATAGCAATAGCTTTAGACTTATATACTGTTTCACAGTGCTTTACAGCCCTCCTCTCTAAGTGGATTACAGAATCAGCATATTGCCCCCAACAATCTGTGTTCTCATTTTACCGATTTGGAAGGATGGAAGGTTGAGTCAACCCTCAGTCAATGAGAATTGAACTGCTGGAAGTTGGCAGAATTAGCCTGCAATATTGCATTCTAACCACTGCGCCACCACGGCTCTATGATGTGGCCAATTTGGTTCAATGATGTGTATGTTTGTTTCAGCATAAATTCAAATTCACAGCAAATAGAAACACCCCCCCCCCAAGAGTCCCAGTTCAATTACATTGGTCTTTAATTACTGATCCATAACATTGCTGTTTGATATATTAGTTAATGTGGGGTTGTCACTGCATGGATGAATACAATAAGTGAATAAGAATGTAACATCGTCAGTAAACTGTGCTTCAAATCAATAACTTGATTATATCAAATGAAATCATGTGAAGAGTGTTGTTTAAATCAGAGGTCACCAACTGGTGGTCCGCGAGAAAATTTTGGTGGTCCACAGCACACCCGGGTGGAGGAACTGCTCCGGGATGACCAATGGGCCAGTCCTGTGACTAGAGCTCTGGAATATGGGACTGGCCAGGCAGCTCGTAGTGGGAGCTCTCCACCGCAGAGGGAGGTACGTGCAACTTGAAACTTTGCAGGTGGTGAACGTGCAAGGAATAGGGCAGCCCTCGCCAGCCAGAACGAGGTAATGGTGCTGTTGCGGCAAGGGGGGGTGGCGGCACAGGCGGGCCAAAGCAATGAGTGTTGGCAACCCATAGCTCTTTCGTCCCCATGCTGTGGCTTCTTGTTGGATGATCCCACCAGTAGCTGTCCCCACCCCTCGCTCTCCTAGTCACTCCTCGCCTGGCCTAAGAAGAGAATGGCAGGGGATAGATATTCGCTCCATATTCCAGAGCGGGAGTGAAGCTTCATTTCTTGCTGGGTCTCGTGGGCATTTCTTCTGGCCCTTGTTGGTGCTGCACACACCTCAGTAGAGCCGGAGAATCAGAGAGAGAGAAAGAGAGAGAGAGAGAGAGGGAGGGAGGGAGGGAGGGAGGGAGGGAGAGAGAGAGAGAGAGAGAGAGAGAGATGAGAGAGAGAGATACTGAGAGAGAGAGAGAGAGAGAGAGAAACAGAGAGAGGTGAGAGAGAGATACTGAGAGAGAGATGAGATACAGAGAGAGAGAAAGCGAGAGATACAGACAGAGAAAGAGAGCGAGAAAGAGAAAGAGAGGGGAGAGGGAGAGGGAGAGGGAGAGAAAGAGAGAGGGGGAGAGAGAGAGAAAGAGAGAGAAAGAGAGGGGGAGAGAGAAAGAGAGATGAGAAAGGCGGGAGAGAGGGGAGAGAGAGGAGAGATGTGAGAGAGAGATGAGAGAAAGAGATGAGACAGAGAGAGATACAGACAGAGAGACAGAAAAAGAGAGAGGGGAAGAGGGGAGAGAGATGAGAGAGAAAGAGAGAGATACTGAGAGAGAGAGATGTGAGAGAAAGAGAGAGATACTGAGAGAGAGAGATGTGAGAGAAAGAGAGAGATACTGAGAGAAAGAGAAAGAGAGAGAGAGAGAAAGATGAGAGAGAGAGAGACAGAGAGAGACAGAGACAGAGACAGACAGAGACAGAGAAAGAGAGGGGGGAGAGAAAAAGAGAAAGAGAGAGATGATTGATCCCGGTGTTTTGTTTTCTGTGGGAAATGGGTCCAAATGGCTCTGAGTGTCTAAGGTTGCAGAAACAGGCGGCCAAGCTAAGTGCCCGAAGAACCCCATCCTGTCACTGGGAGTCCAGACACTTCAATGAGCGGTGCTCTGGTCCATGGGATTTAAAATTACAAATTTAGTGGTCACTGAGGTCGAAAAGGTTGGTGAAGGGCGTTGGTTGTAGTTACAAAAGTTCTGCAGGTTTCTGATAGAGGGGATGCACTTTGTATGGGGGATGCACAATGTATGGAATGACAACATTGCTTAATTTATTGTTCTCTTTGTTGTCTATTATGGAGGAGCTTCAGCTCAGTGGTGTAGGGCAGGGGTGGATTCCATTTCTTTTTCACTACCACTCTGTGGATGTGGCTTAATTTTGTGGGCATGGCTTAATTTTGTGGGTATGTCTCGACGGTCATGTGACCGGGTGGGAGTGGCTTGATGGTCATGTGACCGGGTGGGAGTGGTTTGGCAGTCATGCGACTGGGTGGGAATGGCTTTGCGGTCATGTGACTGGGTGGGGGGTGGCTTGTGATCATGTGACTGAGTGGTCATGTGACTGGGTGGGCATGGCCAACTTGACATCACTCACATCAAGGGTTAAGGTTAGTGTTAAGATGCCTGATCTCTCCTTGCCTCAAAGGCCTCAAAGAGATACAATTTCCCTATTTACTACTACTGAACATCCAAAATATACTATTTAATCCTATGTATATATGCCATATGTGTACATACATATTACACACAGGCACACAAAAAGATACATTATCTACTATATATATTGTATGTGTATGCACACACACACATGCACAAACACACACACAAACACACACACACACACACACACACACACCTTCTAAAACTATACACATTCAACCTCACTTACTGCATTTGGAAAAACACACCCAGAGTCCACTTTCTGCCACACATTTAACCATAACTTCTGTACATTAGAACATTAGACATGCCTTCAGATGTACTTCCCTAGTTTGCACATGACTGTTAGAGCCAGGAGATGTCATGGATTGAGTAAAATGAGGTGAAACTCACTTAACAACACTCTTGCTTAGCAACCAAAATTTTGGGCTCAATTGTGGTCATAAGTTTTTCTTTCTTTCTTTCTTTCTTTCTTTCTTTCATTCTTTCTTTCTTTCTTTCTTTCTTTCTTTCTTTCTTTCTTTCTTTCTTTCTTTCTTTCTTTCTTTCTTTCTTTCTTTCTTTCCTTTTTTCCTTTCCTTTCCTTTCTTTTCCATGTTCCATTCCATTCCTTTCCTCTCCTCCCCTCCCTCCCTCCCCCCTTCCCTTCCCTTAATTTTCCTTTCCCCTGTTCCTTTCCTCCCCTCCCCTTTTCCTTATTTCCTTTCCTTTCTTTCCTTCTTTCTTTGTCTCTCTCCTTTCTTTCTCTTTCTCTCTTTTTCTCTCTTTCTCTTTTTTCTTCTCTCTGTTTCTATTTCCTCTCTCTCTCTCTCTCTCTCCCTTTCCAAAAGGAACCATTCCATTCCATTCCATTCCATTATATATATGGCTATTTCCTTCCATACACCAGGATAATTCGACAGAAAAACATATATAACCCTTTCCTGGTGAAGAGCTGATAGGGAAGAGAACCTTGTGGCCTAGAGGTTAAAACTGCTGCCTTACAAGCAGACTGCCCAGGTTCAAATCCCACTAAGGGTATGGCTATCTGACGAGAGCAAAATAGCTCGAAATAGATCAATAATAGTCTCCCTTTATTTTCATTTATCAGCAAAAAATGTTATACATATAAATATACATATACATATACATATACATATACATATACATATACATATACATATACATACATACATACATACATATATATTCTATTTATTATTTATTTATTTTATTTTGGAATTCTTATATGCCGCCCAACTCCCTAAGGACTCAGGGCGGCGCCCTAAGGACTCATTCTATTCTATTCTATTCTATTCTATTCTATTCTATTCTATTCTAAATTAAACTCGATCACATTATATAGAGCTTCCTGTTGATGTACATTTGAACTATATACACACACTTTTGATCACACTAGGTCAGTGCCACTGGTATTAGGGGAAGAAAGAAGGTTTTACTCTTCTATATATTATGTTGTCTTGATGAAGACAGCTATTACAATCCTCACATAAGCGATTTCATGCCCATTCAGAAAAAAAGTCTGAGATTAATGGATCTCACCCCCAAGAGTACAGGCTACAACCTTAATAGTTCCTACTACAAAAGTAACTAATCCAATTTCCAATTTCAAAGTTTTATGAGTGCTGCTTCTCTTTCTGTTATTCTTCCCAATCTCCCTACCCCAACTTGCCCCTGCATCCACGCGGTCATTTCTCTCACGTGAATGGTTTGTCCAGCGGGGGAAGCAGCGGGTCCCCCCACCGGCTAGCAGAAGAGCTCTAGGCGGGGCCTCCCGCTCTCGTCCTGCCCTCAGGTGGCAGTTGCCCAAATGCGGGTTGTCTCCACCAGGTTGAAGTAAGGCGAGTGGAAACTAAGCGCCCTCTCCCCAGCGTCCAGGGAAGAAGCCGAGGGGGAGTCCGTGGGATGGCAGCAGGACCAGAGCGCCAAGATGATCCCTGCCAATGCTGTGCCTGGCGCCGTTCGAGAAGTCTGCCCCTTCTGTGCCCCTTTGTGCTCCGATTAGCTCGGAGGGCACTGAAAGGAAAGCAAAGGGGAGAAGGAGGTGGCAGAGACACATCCTGCTGCTCTGCTGCCACTTTTGTGGGATCACGATGGAAAACACCGCCCAGGGAGAGGAGATTGGACCGTGGGTCCTAAGGAGGTGAGGGTGGCATGGTAATCCCTTCGTTAACATTGTTATTGGCCTTTCAAGCAATTCCCTTTGCTTTATTTTGCCACTAGCAAAAAAAAACCCAGTAAGTTAGCATCGCTAACCTATTTTAACTTGAGGAACACAAGGAAGCTTCATCCAGGGCTGCGATCCTGTACTGTCCGCTTTCTCTCAACACAACTGAACTTCATGGAATTTGCCTTTTATTAAATGGACAAAGCCTTAATCTGATCTGATCTGCAGCCAGCAATGAGTAACGCATTTCCTCAGTCCTTGCCTCACTTAGGACAGACTGGTGCTCCCTGGTAACGAAGCAAGAGCCAGCTGCAGGTGTTTTTCTCTGCCGAGATTGTTCCGGGGATTACCACGCTGCCCTTGCCTCCTTAGGACCCACGAAGTCTGATCTCCTCTCCCTGGGTGGCGTTTTCCCTCGTGATCCCGTGAAAGTGGCAGCGGAGCAGCAGAAGGTGTCTCTGCCACCTCCTTCTCCCCTTTGCTTTCCTTTCAGTGCCCTTCTCACAGTGGGAGCTCCATCTGGTTGGCAGCTGACCTTCTCCCTCTCCCCCTCCTGCCTTTCTGTTCTTTCAGCTCCAAGGCCAGCAAAGAAGCACAGTTGAGTGAGGCCGGGGCGGGAGCAGCGAGGAGTTCAGGGCAGGCATTTTTGTGCATGGAGGGCAGGCAAGGGGAGGGGAGGGGGTCCCCTGCCACCCCTCCTCCACGCAACCTGCTGCTGAGTGGTCTCCTTCACGCCGCCCGCTTCACTCGTGGGGTGCATGGGCTGGAACTTCCATGTTTCTTTGCTGGCATGGTTGAACAGGGCTGAGTCCACTCCCCTTCGCCTCCCCTCCTCCCCATCCCAAAGAGCTCAGACTATGCCTCCCTCCGACCCGGCCACCTTCCTCGCCAGCGTTGCTCCTGAGCGAACTCTTCTGTCCTCGGCTGTTGTGAAGAAGTGGCAGGTCTGGTTGCGCCATGCCTGCTTCATTCTCTTTGCACCTTGTTTGTAAAGCAGCTCTCAAAGCGGGCGTGAGGCACCCAGAGCTGCCACTTCTTCGCAACAGCCGAGTACCTGTTCCACTTGGAGTTCCAAGCTGCGGGGAGTGGGGACGGCTGCAATGCCGGCAGCTTTGGAGGCTCCTTCCCTGAGTGGTTCATTTTCTTACCTCTAGGTGGCTGCCTCCAGAAAACACTTCCCTTCCCTTCTCCAAACGACCCAGGCTTCTGCTCCTTGGCCGGAAGAAGTTTTTGCTCAGTGCAAAAACCCCAGGAAAAAAAACGCCCCAAACAAAATGGAGACGCATGCACAGTGCCAGAAACTTGGCTTCTGCGCATGCTCAGAAGAAGAAAAAAAGAAAGAAATCCCCCCCAATCGAAAAATATTCAAACAAAATTTGGGGGAAAATGGCGGCGCCCAGGGTCCGTGAGGTCACCAGTGGGCCACTTCCGGTGCGCCCGTACCAGACCACATCGGGAGGAACCCACCCCTGGTGTAGAGTTCTCATGACTCCCATTTTGTGTTTTTGTGCTTGTAAACAGAACCCCCCCACACAGATCAATATTTACATATGAATCCCTTTTGCAAATTAGAGTCCAAACATTGTTTAGTTTAGTTTAATTTAGTTTAATTAAATTTATATACCGCCCTTCTCCAGGGAACTCAGGGCGGTGAACAGCCAAGTAAAAACACAATATAAACATTAAAATATATATACATTTTAAAAAAAATATTCGATGTGGCCCTGATTTAATACAATTAAAATTTGGTAAAATCTTAAAATTTTAAAAACCCCAAAAACTTTTTCACGCCAGCCCGGCTTGGTAAAAATAATATGTTCTGAGGGCACGGCGGAAGGTGGACAGGTCGTGAATGGTTCTTAAGTCTGGAGGGAGCTGATTCCAGAGGGTGGGTGCTCCCACAGAGAAGGCCCTCCCCCTGGGCGTCACCAGCCTACACTGCTTTGCTGATGGCACCCCAAGGAGGCCCTCTCTGTGGGAGCGCACTGGTCGATGGGAGGCAGTTTGTGGCAGCAGACGGTCTCGGAGATACCTAGGTCCAATGCCATGGAGCGCTTTAAAGGTAGTAACAAGCACCTTGAAGTGCACCCGGTAGACCACCGGAAGCCAGTGCAGCTCGCGCAGGAGGGGTGTTATATGGGAGTGCCAATTAGCCCCCGAAACCACCCGCGCGGCTGCATTCTGGATCAGCTGGAGCCTCCAGGTTTCAGAGTTTCTAATTCTTTAGTAGACATTTGGCATTCTCTCTTGGTGGGAATCTTGGACTCAGGGATTGGCAGATTGTGAATCTTTCTGTTAGCTTTCTGGGTGGTCTAGTCGGGGGTTTTACAGATCCAATCACAGTGACAGAGGCTGTCAGATCTACCCCAGTCCTATCCCTTAGGAAAGAAAGACCCTCGACTCCATTTGGATGAAGTGATAGGTTCTTTTAGCAAAAGATGTTGGTTGCAACAAAGTCAGGCTAGAACTAGGTTCCTTGTGCAAAAGCATACAAAATGTTTCCTCTCATCCCAGCCTTCCACCATGACCAGTCCATCTTCATCCAATGAAGATTCACCTAGGTGTTTTGAGAACGCTGAGATGTTTGGGGTAATCCACATTCTTTTCTCAGGGTGCATGGGCCTTGAGAGCTGACACAAATTCATTCTGAGCTTCTCTGTCAAACTGTCATTCCCCACACATTCCCATCACCTACCCATATAGATTTATTGCCCCATGCCCCTTCCCACCTAGCCTGACATACTGCCCCCCTTGACAGAGATGTTAGTCCTGCAGAGGAAACAAGGGAGAGAGAGAGACATATAGAATACACAATTGATTGGATGGTCATCTAGGCTTATCTGGATATTGTTTGTGGAATTTTTTAAGCAGTTTGGATGCCTTAATATGTTTGGAGTCAACCAATTCAGTTTCTGAGGAAGAGAAGTCTTTCCATGTTACTAAATACTGGGTTTTCTCTTGACATGTGTGAGTTCAATATGTCTTTAACTTCAAAATGCTGCTCTCCTTTTATCATAATCAGAGGTGGGCTTCACATTCTGTCACTACAGTTCACCCCGCACTGGAAATGTCAGCACGCATGCGCTCATGCTCGCTTTGCTCGCATGCGCATCATCCGCACATGCATGCGGCATCACAAAACATGGCAATTTGCTTGCACTCGCCATCTGCACATGCATGCAATGTCAAACAACACAGTGATATAGGACGGGATTGTGCCCGGTTCCACCCACAGGTCGCCACTACAGGTTTGCCCAAACCGGTCCGAACTGGCTGAATACCACCTCTGATCATGATGGGATCAGGAGATGGTTGAGGCTCTGGGCATAAGGAAGACATGATTTCTGCTTTTAGGAGGCTGCAATGAAACACCAGGTGCATATGTCTAAGGGTCTTTGGTAATTCAAATTCAACAGTCACTGCGTTAATAACTCTTTTGAGAGGAAAAGGGCTCAGTTTCTTGGAAGGTTGTCTGGATTGTAAGTACTTGGTACATAAATAGACCTTGTCTCTGACTTTAAAGTCTTTTGGTTTCACACACCTTTTGTTGGCTTGTTTTTTATACGCTTCCCTTGTGTCCTCAAAACTTTTCCGTACTACTAGCAAGGTATTTTGTAGTTGGGTGACCTATTCCCTTAAAAAGGTGGTCGATGGGTGGACTAGGGCAGTGATGGCTAACCTTTTTTTCCTTGGGTGCTGAAAGCACATGCGTGTGCCCACACCCATAATGCAATGTCCCCCCACCCGCTCCGCTCCCCATGCATGGGCACGTGACCTGACCTGTACTGCCCCGCCCCCCTTCACATGTGTGCATGATCCCTCTGCACCCCATTTTGGGCCTAGCAGGCCTCCCTGAAGCCTCCGGAAGCCGGAAACAGCCTGTTTCTGGACTTCCAGTAGGCCTGTTTTTCACCCTCCCCAGGCTCCAGAGGCTTTCCTGGAGCTGGGGAGGATGAAAACGGCCTCCCCCAGCCCCCCAGAGGCCCTCTGGAGGCCAGAAACGGCCCTTTCCGGACTTCCAGGAGGCCCATTTTTCACCCTCCCAGAGCCTCTGCGCAAGCCCTGTACTTACCTGGCATCCAAATTGGGCCACGTAGAGACACCTAGGAGGGGAGGGGTGATGTGGGTGGGGCCAGCCGAAAATCAGCTGGCTGGCTTGTGCGCATGCATGTGCAGTGGAGGTGACATGGGGCAACAGCTCACTTGCCCAAAGAGATGGCTCTGCGTGCCACCTGTGGCATGTGTGCCATAGGTGCGCCATCACGGGCCTAGGGCAATTCAGGAATAGATATAAAGTCCTACCCTGTGGCCATTTTAAAAGGGATGAAACTGGTGGTACTGTGCACTGAGTTGTTGTAAGCAATCTCAGCAAAAGGAAGGAGGTCTGCCCAATTGTCTTGTTGGTAATTAATGTAACACCTGACATACTGCTTCAGGCCCCATTCGCATGTTCAACATTCACTTCCAGATGATGCGAGAAGCTGAACCCCTGGGTGGTCCCCAAAAATTTTAAAAACACTTTCCAGAATTGCAAGGTGAATTACCCTTTTTACAGCTTGTGTTTATTGTACTATATTGGTTGAGTGGTCAGGCACTTTTTGATAAAATTGCATGGATATCAATATTCATTACCCAAACTAGGTAACATTCAGCACACTAAAACAACCAAGTTCAAAGAGCACCAAGACCCCCTCATTGTAAGTTTTATGCAGCATAATATCTACTAAGTATGAACCTATATGTTGTATCTTTTTAAGTGTCAGGAAATTTTTAAGTAAAATAAAAGTTTCTTGATTTAGAAAGGTTTTGGGGATAGAAGAAATCTTGATTTGCCTTGTTTAGGTCAAAGAAATACTTGAAAAGCCTCATCTGCTAACTGTCATCAAAATTGAAGATGCTGGAGATGAAATTGTGAGCAATGCCATTTCATATGCTCTTTTTAAAGGTATGTTGTCATTCTTATTTTCTCATTCATTCAACTTAATATGCTACTCATTTCTACAATATGCCCCCGCCCCCAGGACCAGATGATTGTTTGACTCTGGATGGAGTCAAACTGGAGTAGCACTTCTCCAGACTAAGCTGGTGTGTAGCCATAGCCGGGGGTGGGGGGGTTCGCACATGCTCACATTATGCCTTTTCCTAGATTGGGAGGTCTTGCTCAAGGTCACCCATGCCTTGGACTTCTCCTGTTTGGATTACTGCAGTGACTCTATATGGGGTTGCCCTTGCAGACAATCTGGAAACTTCAGCTGGTCTAGAATGCAGCAGCGTGCACAGTAACAGGGCCTTAGATTTGCCCAAGTAACACCTACGTTGCACAAGATACACTACCTTCCAGTTTCTTTCCAGGTGCAATTCAAGGTGCTGATCATCACCTTCAAAGCTCTATATGGAATAGGATCAGATTACCTGCAAGACTATCTTTCCCTACACATCCTACCATGTCAGATACAGAATGGGACAATTGACTGTAGCAACATTATTGTGCTCACTTCACCCTGGGCACCCCATCATAGCAGACCTATCATGGGCATTCATTCTTGGTTGGCCCTCTGCCAGCACTCAGTCCTGCCACTGGGCCCCGACCTTCCCCCTGTTGCATGGCCACAGGCAATTCGCCCAGAGACACTTATCCTGGCTCATGGCTCAGGACATTAACTGCTGGCCAATCCATGTACTGGTGGATGGGCCTCTGCCTTCCCATTGGACTGCCTCATGAACCAGTTGAGGGAGGGGACAAAGTGGCAGATCTGGAAAGGCCCATAGGGGTGGTCTGGCACCATGCTTTTGCCACTGCTGCTGCTGCACTTTGCACAAGCCCTGAAACATGCTGCCCATCTCCACTTCCTGCAGTGCTACCCACCCCACACCCTCAAGCTCTCCTACGCCAAATTGGTGACATTTCATGGCTCATCCAAAGGGCAACGGTGGTGGCAGCGGAAGCGTGGTGCCAGATGTCTCCCCCAGGAACTGCAATTCAGCCCATTTGGAGAAAAATCCTGTCATGTGCAAACAACACCCCAGAATGTCAATAGTGTCAATTCCCACATTCCTTTGCAAGGACACCCCAGTTTGCTCTGTTCTTTTGTAGCACCAGGTGTGAATTTGTTCTCTGGGCACTGTGATGACCCTGGGCTGGGCACAGAAGCAACACAGCCATAATGAAGGCTTAACTCCCCTTTATTGCCCCAACTTTCCCCCAAAAGTCCCATCATTCACTGCAAGTCCAGGATCAAAGTTCTAAACACGCACCTCCAATAGTTCCTGGCTGCTATTAGTCCAGAGGAGCAGCTCAGTTTTCAGAGCAGCCACAGTTCAGGGAATTTGGTCCCAAGGAGTCCTCATCACAGGAAGAGTTCACTGGAACTGCAGCACAACCCAGAGCAGAACTGTGTCACTGCGAACTTGCACATAGCCAGGCCAGGCAGCAAGGCAAGCAGGACAAGGCAAGCAGGGCAAGGCACAGCAAAGTATCCAGATGTTGGTAACAGCATGTGAGACTGGAAAAAGGCAACACTTGTTCCCAACAAGTGCCCTTCTTTAAATCTTATTCCCCAGGTGAGTCTTATGAAGAGGGGCAGGGCGCCCTCCTCCCGAGTCATCGGATCACCCTGCGCTGATCCCGCCTTCTTTCCATTCTCTGTGCTCGGGGATCAGGGGAGGGGTAATTGCTCATCGCCGGAGCTCCATCACTCCTCTGCTCTGCTGCCTGCCCTCTCCTCCCCTCTTGCTTGGTCATCCTGCGCCCTATCTCCTTTGCTGGCGACCCTTCCCAGGCCCGAGGGACCTGGGTCTGCTTCGTCCTGCTCCTCTGGTAGTTCCTCTGTCAGCCCTAACTCCATCTTGTGCTCCTCCATGGACCCAGGCTCCAACGGGGCCATGACAGGCACATACCGAACTTCGCTCTTGAAAGCAACCCCTTTCAAGGAAAAAGAAAGTTCACTTACCTCTTGAAAAAGCCCCTTTGGACAATCATGACCTGGATGACTGAGAATCTTCATAGACAAAATCATGACTTGCGACCCTCCCCAATGGCTTTCTACAAGCAAAGGCAAAGGAGAAGCTAGCAAAAACTTGGAAGGTGAGGTCTTTGCTGAACAATCCATGGAGTCCTTAACAATGGTCACTGGGAATTTCCATCACAAGATAGTGCAGTTATGCACTGTTCCACTTAGCAGTTGAAATTTCACTTCCAATTACTATTTTTAAGCAAGGACTAACTGTAATGGTACATATAAGCCTAAACAGGGTTAATCTAATTCAATCCATCCATCCATCCATCCATCAGAATAGAGCTAGAAGGGACCTTGGAGGTCTTCTAATCCAACCCCCTGCTCAAGCAGGAAGACCCTATACCATTTCAAAAAGGTGGCTGTCTAGTCTTTTCTTTAAAATCTCTAGTGATGAATCACCTATAACTTATGAAGGCAAGCTGTTCCACTGGTTAATTGTTCTCACTATTACCGGTAGGAAGTTTCTCCTTAATTCCAGGTTGCTTCTCTCCTTGATTAGTTTTCATCCATTGTTTCTTGTCTTGCCTTCTGGTGATTTGGAAAATAAGTTGACCCTTTCTTCTTTGTGGCAGCCCCTCAAATACTGCAATACTTCTATCATGTCACCCTACAATACAATACAATCAGTTGAATTGTAGGAACATATAAACTCAGTCAAGAATAGAATAAAAAGCAACTTTCTCCATTAACAAAAATAATTGCTGCAATAGCCAAGCCATACTCACTGTCACTCCTCCTGGCCAATAAGGAGAGAGCTACTGATACTATGAAGTTTTGTCAACACTTTGAATTCAGTACATACTGTACTGAAACCATCTTGTACTAAACCCAGAGATTGGTATAAGATGGGAGACTATAAATGTTTTAAATAAAATCATTTATTTATTTGTTCATTTATTTATTACATTTATATACCACATCTCTAAGGATCAAGCAACTCTGCACCACTGCAATTAATAAATAAAAAGCCTATTGGATAGTTAGCACTTCCTGGCAAAAATTAGTAGTCTTAGCTTTTCCTTTTTTTAAAATTAAGTTTTTTTATTTTTAAATGTATATAAGTATTAAATACATGAACAGTGTGGCTTCTGGGTTTTGATTTTGATACCCAGTAATAATAATAAAATTAACAATTTTGATTGCCTACATTAATCATACTCACATCTTTCTAATAACATTATACAGAATATAGTCATCTTTCAACTTCTTATGCTTTCATCTACCTGCTGATTTTAACATGTTATATAACAATATTCATTGTAGTATTTCCCCTTTCTAATTTCTACCTCTGTTTCATATCTTGATAGCAGTAATCTTATGTTAATAGGTATTTTATTTCTATCCTTCATCTCTTATCCATTGTAGATATATTAATTACAGTAGTCATATCTTATCTTTTCCTAATTATGATTATTTTGTTCTGGGTTAAGAGTGTTGCGGGTGCAGGGCCATATTCAATTTGTGACCTATTACAGTTTTAAGATCCAACTTCATAGAGAAATCAAAAGGTTAAAATATTATATTATGTTTTTTTGTTTAGAGGGGTTTGCTACTTAAGTATTATTTACCAAAAAATGCAAGAGCAAAACACTTTTAGCATCCAAACATTTTATGACTTCCTCCAGTAATAGTAAATACATATGGTGCATACAAAGAAGTCTTTAATAAATTTATAAAGAGTTGTTAGGATATATTAAATGGTCAAGAGGTAGAGAGTCATTGAATAAGGAATTAGAAAATCTGGATATTTTCCCTAAGATGGTGCGCTGAGCAGCGGGTGATTCTTTTTCTCCCACTGACGAATAGCTGATTTTGCCACCAAAGCTAGTTACTTGGTGGCTTTGCTCCCTGTTTTTTGAAGGGGAGACTAGGAAGGACCCAAGAAGACCTTCAGACAATCATGTACCTATGGAGAAAATGGGATCTTGAAGACCGTAATTTTTGGTAAAGAGCGATTGGAAGGTTGGGTCTCTTATCATCTTTTCTCTTCAGGTGTTCATTTTTTTAAACATGCCTGGGTTTTAATTGCACACTTTAAATCTTTTCTATCCTTTGATTTACAACTAGTTTACTGCTGTTCTGTTTTATAACCCCTTAATGGATTTTTACAATTCTTTTTTCTGTTCTTTCACTGTTTACTGTTGAACTCCAAATCATTTTCACTTTCACCATAAGGAAGCAGAATGGGACAACTTGCCGCAGCCAACTCATCACAGCCAATTTCCCATGGTCAATTCACCATGGCTAACTCTCCACAGAACAACTCGCTGTGGAACAATTCAACAATTCAATTTAATTATTTAAAATAATTAAAATGTTATTTTAATTTTTGTCATTCACATTTCATTTTGTCCCTCCTTTGTCATCCTTCCTTTAATGATTCTATTCCACTATATCTTCAGTATTAGACAAAATCTTGTCCTGCAGCGAGTTGTCCAGCGATGAGTTGGCCATGGTAAGCTCTCCAGTGGTGAGTTGGCTGCAGTGAGTTAGCCACAGCAACTTGGCCATGGTGAGTTGGCTGTGGCAAGTTGGCCATGGCAAGAAGTCTGTGAAGAAAATATATCTTCTGGCAGTGAAAGTCATTCAATTAGATTTACACTTATACAGGATTATATTACAAATTTTGTTCTTTCTAGCTCTTTTTTTTAAAAAAAGAGCTCTGATGTTTATGTTTTAACTTTTGATGGAAAAATTCCCCTTTCTCTAATTACTTTTTATTGGGGGGGGACTTTATCTCAACTTTTCTCTGCTTTTCCTGTACTTGAACAAAGTGTTTTTCAAAATGTCTCTGAAAGGAGATAAGGCTTTCTAGAAAGCATTTGAAAAAAATGGTCTTCAATTTGCAGGTTTTATTTGAAAACATAAATTAAAATTTTCATGGGTCAACAATGGCTTTGAACCAAACAGAGGATGGTCTCCAAAAGTAGGAAATAACAGTTGGATTTGATTTGCAACTTCAAGAATTGGAACCAGGTTTGTTGCTGTCAGATGTGAAGAAAAAATACTTGGTTTGAAAACTATAGATCTGTCAGAAAAAATTGAAAGGAATATGAATACAAGAAATTCTGAGATAATGGAATCAATGAATGCTGGATTGGACTTTGACGCACCCTAAGTGGGGCAGGTCTGACATTAGGCTAGAACTGCAATTGTGGTCAACCCGGAGAGGGAGTTGCCTCTACCGTGGGGACAGTGCACACAATGTCCACTCAAGGGAGTGATCAGGAGGAGATCAAAGCCTGAGGGAAGCATCTTCAAAACCCCCTGGAGGACTGGATCTCTCCAAATGGCTAGGACAGGTGGAAGTCTGTCAACCAGCTGAACCCCAATAGTCCCTTGGGGTTGGGAAGAAGGAAGAATGGGAAAAACCGATGGGGGTGACTCTCACTTGTTGGAGCAATGGCATCTGCTGGAGAGAGCCATGAGAGGAGCTGGAAGAAGAAACAGTTACAGAGGAGCCGGATTGAGAGGACTGGATGCTGGAACAAGCCATAGGGTTCCTGAGGGAAGCTTTCAGCAACCTTAAACACATGAAGCCCTGACCCAAGGAGTGCATCTGGCCGTCCAGCTGACACTAACCCGGGTAAGTGATGGGACGACCGCAGTGGCCACAGCGGCCACAGCAGCCACAACAGCATCTGCCCTCACAGCATCGGCAACTACCCCAGCTCCACAGGCCCAGCAGTCCAACCCAAGCTACAGGCCCAGCAGTCCAACCCATGCCACGAGCGGGGGCTGCACTAACCAGATAGAGATTGCAAGACACCAGCCCTCTGTCTAGGTTCCAAGTAACACCCCCAACAGAAGTAAAACTCCAAGGCAGGCATTTTCCTCAAAGTTCAATTTTATTAGAAATGTCATATTGGCACATCTGGGAAAACCCGAATCTGAAAGCCCCTGGGTTTTCCCCATCCAAAGGAAAGTCAAAGTCCCTTCCCCTGCACCCACATGTCCATCACATGGTCCAATCAGGTCACCGTCCCAACTGGAGTTGTTTTCCAGTCACGCCTCTCCAGGTGCAGGCTGAACGTCCTTGACTCCCAGGGAAAAGAATGTTGTTATGGCTACACATCTCACCCTGCCAGGGGTTGGTTTGGGTGTGGTTTCATAGTGGGGGGGTCCTGTTTTTAGTAGTTCCATCAGGGGCAGGGCTACTTCTGTAAATGCTGGAATGAACTACCTGTAGAAGTTTGCAAACCCAAGGAAGCTTTGGAGTTGCTTGTGGGTGCGTGGGGATTAGCAGTTCAGCACCGCTTTCACTTTTCCTGGATACATCTTGATCCCCTCATTTGACACTCGGTAGCCAAGATAGTCTAGGGAAGTCTTATGGAACTCGCACTTAGATAGTTTCACATAGAACTTCACTGCTAGGAGTTTTTTCAGTACCTGCTGCACTAATTTAATGTGTTCTTCCAGTGTCTCACTAAATATGAGAATGTCATTCAGATAAACTAGGACACCTTTGTACAGGTGTTCATGCAGCACCTCATTGATTAGCTGCATGAATACAGCAGGAGCCCCCTGGTGCCCAAACGGCATGACTTTAAACTGGAAGCTGCCCAGCAGGCAGTTGAAGGTGGTCTTCCATTCATCCCCTTCCTTGATCCGCACCCAGTAATAGGCTTCTCTTAGGTCTAGCTTGGTGAACACCTTGCCCTTCGCCAAATGGCTTAACATATCTTTCATCAAGGGGAGGGGGTAGGTGTTTTCCATGCAAACAGCATTAATTCCATGGAAATCCACACAAAGCCTCATCCTCCCGTCATTTTTCTCTTTGAACAATACTGGGGCCGCCACTTTGGATTTGGCGGGTTGAATGAAACCCCTAGCTAAATTGGCATCAATGTATTTCCTTAATTCGCCCATTTCCTTAGGGGTCATGAAATACATCTTAGGTTTTGGCAACTTGGCTCCCGGTATGAATTCTATTGCACAGTCAGTAGGGTGGTGAGGGGGGAGGAAGTTGCAGTCACTCTCGCTAAAGGTGTCCATAAAATCCCGGTACTCCTTGGGCACCTGGGGACAGCCGGGGAGCCCATCTGTGTCAGCTGCGGTGCTTTCCAGCCAGCTAGGGCTGCCGGGGGTGGGTTCTGGTTGAGCATTATTCAGAGGAAGCGGTGGCAGTGGGCCAATGCCTATTTTTATCTTTCAGTAGCCATCTTCCCACGTGATGGCTGGGCCCCATTTGTCCAGCCAAGCGAGACCTAGTATGATTGATTTGGTCATTTTGGGGGCTACCACGAAGTGTATGATTCCCAGTGGTGTCCCATTTCCAGTCTAATGAGCTCCATGACTAAAGTGGCTGGGCTCCGCCTATTAATGTCCCATTGACCTGCTCAAAGTGTCTGGGGTGCACCAGGGGTTTTGTGTTTATCCCTAGCTGTTGGACAATTGGAAGGCTGATTTGGCACCTGGTGCAGCTGGTGTCTATGATGGCCTTTACATCCCCTTGGGCCCCTACTATCTGGCCCCTTGTCACTACAATCCGAGACTTAATGGAAAAGGGGTGGATGGCTTCACTTACCATTGGGTCCTCTTCCCCACTGATCTCTCTGGCGGAGCCCGGAGGGGGTTCTGAAGCTGGAGTTTCTCCCCTGTCTGCTGGGGGGGGGGGAAGGAACTTCAACAGCTTGTTAGGCGATCCTTCCCTTGTCTGGCAGTTTTCTTGCAGTCTTCCTTACCTGGGGCCCTGATGGAGTCCAGAGTTGGGGAACGGTGCTGGAGCCAGGCACTCGGATGCCCAGTGGCCTTACTGGCTGCATCGGAAGCATTTGATCATTACTGGTGGTACCGGTTGCGGTGCTTCAGCTGGCTTTGCAGGGGCTCGGCAACCCAGGGCTCTCTTAGCTTGTTTTTGTGGGGCTGATATAGGTGGTGGGCCTGGAGCTGGCATCCACTGGTACTGCACCCACCCCTGGCCAGAGTAAAAGACCCAGCCAGGGGGGATTTGATTGGCGGGAGGCAGTCTGATGGGTGGCTGATAAAGGGGGGTGTTGGGTCCCTGCAGCCCCAATGTTTCCCAAATGAAAATCCCAAATGAAGCAAGTCGCGCCTCCTCCCCCTGGAGCAGCAAGAGCAGTAAAGTGTTATTGATGCAGCCAGTCAGGGCATCGAGCCTCGGAGTGCCTGGCACCAGCCCCAGTTCCACAAATGAGGACCCGGCCAGTGGGAGGGCATTGCATTATGGGTGTGGGCAGGCACACGCACGCTATCATGCACGCACGCACCCTTTTGGCACCTGAGCCAAAAAAGGTTCGACATCACTGCTCTAGCCCTGTCCAGACTATTACAATATAACAGTTCAAAGCTGGAGGTAATTAGACCAGTTATTCTATCCCAACAACTAGTGGCTCCAATCACCACTACAGCACAAGCTAAGCTATAACCCCAGATAGCCAAGGATTTACTGGTCACCCTGAAAGCAGCACTGGAGAAAGATAAGTGGTTCCACACTCACAAAGGGGAATATATGATACAAAATGGTTTAGCTTGGGAAGGAGGCAAATTGTACATCCCTGAAAGTCAAAAGATGATGGTCTTACAGAAAAGTCATGACTCAAAAGTTGCAGGACATTTTTGCTTTGTTAAAACCCTTACACTTGATCAAGCACCAATTTTTTTGGCCATCACTAAAGAAAGACACAGAGAGCTATGCAGCTAAGCTGCCCTACATGTGCTTTTGTAAAAAGGCAGCAAAGGAAGACATCCAGGCTTCTCCAGCCAGTGGCTGAGCCCAAAGCCCCATTTCAATGGACTTTATAGCAGTTACCCGAGAGTTCGGGAAATACTGTGATTTTTTGTGGTAACTGGTTTATTTTCTAAACAGGTGCATTTTGTGTTCTGTCAAAAAATCCCATCTGCCCGCACCTTAGCCAGATTGTTTGTAGAGCACATATATTAATTGCATGGAGCCCCAGAGAGAATAATCTTGGACCGTGGAGTCCAATTCACTTCATGGTTTTGGCAAGATTTCTTAAAAATTTTGGGGACCACTCAAGTGCTTAGCTCCTCACATCATCCAGAAATGAATGGAGGTTGGGAACATACGAATGGGTTCCTGGAACAGTATCTCAGGTGTTACATTGAATATCAACAGGACAATTGGGTAAATCTTCCTTTCACTGTGGTTACTTACAACAACTCAGTATACAGTAGCCCCCTTTAAAGTGGCCACAGGACAAGACTTTGTATCTCTCCTCAAACTGCCTCAGGCCACCTCACTGACTGCCTCCTTGATGGAGTGGATCACCCAACTGCAAAACACCTGGCCAGTAATAAGAAAAGCATTAGTGGAGGTGAGAGAAGCATATAAAAAAATAAGCTGACAAAAGACATGCAACACCAAAAAGACTTTAAAATTGGGGACAGGGTCTATTTATCCACCAATTACTTACAATCTAGACAACCTTCCAAAAAACTGGGACTGAAGTATTTAATGTCCCATTAAAAAAGTTATCAACCCAGTCATCATCGAGCTTGAGCTGCCAAAAACACTCAGGCAAATGCACCCTGTATTCCATTGCAGTTTATAGAAACCAGAAATCACCTCCTCCCTACGCCCAACAATGAAATCAACTCCTGACCCAATTATGATTGATGGGGAACAACACTTCGAAGTCAAAGCCATTTTGGACTCTCTCACACACCGGGAGAAAACCAATATCTAGTAGCATGGAAGGACTTTCCACTCTCCAAAACAAAATAGGTGGATTCAAAGGACATCAAAGCTTCTAAATTGCTTAAGAGATTCCATGACCAATACCCAGAGAAATCTCATTGAATAACAACTAAATACATTCGTTTTCTCTATTTCTCTTTCCCTTTCTCTCTCTCTTTTGTTTCCTCTGCAGGACTAACATTGCTGTCAGAGGGGGGGCAGTATGTAAGTTCTGCCATCTTCAGCTTCAAACCTCATCGGCATCCTGCCATCAATAACTGGGAGGGTAGTGTGAGGAAACAAATGGGCAATAAACATGTATTAGAATAGAGGACTTCCGGTAGATGTCACGGCGCTGTTGGATGCGAGGAGCGGAGCTCCGTGAACCCGCACCAAATTCCTTCGTTGGAGGGCCCCATAAGGGGCTAAAGTCACCCTGTAGGGGTGATGAAGAGTGGAGGGGTGCCCTGCAGGTCGCAGAGAGCAGTAGCTCTCCTGCTTGACCCAGGGCTAATTCCCTTTCATCTGACGACAAAAAGGAGAGGCAGCCATTATGACTGCCGCAAAGCTGGAGCAGCCAAAGAAACAAAGAATGAGCGGTGTGGATGAACAGTGACTGGAACTGGGTGAGGTGATTTCTTTTACCAAGAACATACCCTAAAGAAAATAAATCCTGGAAAAGAGACTCTTTGAAAAGTTTATTTAAGCGGCAAATAATTACAGAGAGAAAATTACTGACCCGAAAGAAAAGAGTTTTAAGAGGAGAGTGCAAAACTTTTAAAAACATAGAAAGATCAGATTTCTAATTCTTATTGACAGTAAGGCATTTTAAAATGCTGGAATTGTCTGAATTTTGATTATTAGTTTGAATAAATATTCAATATGGAACCTGTCAGACTTTGTGCAACATTGAAAGTTAAGCTGATGGCACCACCTACTGGTGAATGGAATAGACATTATACTCCTACAACCCTGGGAAAAATACTGATAAGACAGAGGAGAAAGAGGAAATAAATAACACCTGGAGGACTGCCTGCTATCTACTGCTCTATACTTATCCATTTCATGGCTACTGGTGCTCTAATGGTGAGAACATGGAAGACATTTAAATAAAGTGGATTTCAAATACTAAGAGTTATGACTGAACTTATAGAGTTTACTTAAAGAGACATTTGGAAATCTTCCTGGACTACCTAAATAGAACTAATTGATTAACTGTGAGACATAAATAATTATAATTACTGTATTCCCTGAGGAACAACGTCAGGATTGAGTAATAGGTTTCCAGGTCGACTTTCTGAGATTACAGATAATTGAGACTAGGGTGGCAATAGACCATTGACAGACCACTGAGCTATATTTGGACCTATCAAAATAAGACAAGATGTTCCATCAGGGTGATATAAGTGGATTGCATAAAGAAATGGTGATGATGTTCCAAAGCATTCAGGATATGATGATAAGGAATTGCAGGGAAATAAAGGATCTAATGAATAACATAGATGGGAAGTTAGAAAATGTTCAACAAGGGATAATGAACGATGATCAAAAAGCCCAGGAAATAGAGGAGATAATAGAAAGACCAGGGAAAAAGATAGAATAGATAAATCAACAAATAAAACAAGAAGATGGGGAGATGAGGAGAAGGCAATAAAGATTTATGAAATAATTCAGGGAAAATACATACTAAAAGATCAAAAAATGGTATTGGATAAACAGAAAGATCCTCTTGAAAAGAAGATAGGGACTTGGGCAGACCCTCTGGAGGCTTGGCAGCAAAAGATAGTAGAGATGGAAGGAATATTTAGATTAAACAGGAAAGAGGTAGGTAGCGATAAAGACCCAAGGGAGGAGTTTGGGAGGCAAGTCAAAAAATGAATAAGAATTGAAATACTTAAACCGCCAAGAGATGATGGCTAGAGGAAATACTTTATAACAAGATTGGCTCTATTAGAAGCTAGAACAGAGGCAGAAACAAGAAATAGGGGGAATATTATTATGCATATTTCTATAAAATATACTAAGAGCAACAGCTAGATGTAAAGATTAGATGTTGAAAGATGGTGTCACTATGTATGTTTTAATGATATTATTATTGTCATTAGAATGGCGTTCTAAAATACTGAACAACTAAATAATGAAGGCCTATATTTTAACATAAATATGTATAATAACATTACAATTACATAAGTATGATTAAAGTAACAAATACTATTAATATTACCATTATTACTTGTATCCAAATGAATGATACCCAGATACCTCACTGTTCATGTATTGATATTGATGTATTCAGTAAAACAAAATAATAAAAAAAAATAAAAAAGAATAGCACTAGAAAACCAGGAGAGGGAAATGACAGTTGAGGAAGACCAGGGATGCTTTGAACCAGTTTGTGCCAGTCTTCAAGGACACCAAGACACTGGAGATGCTTGGGGATGGAATGCGGATTGCTCCTAACACTGATCGTTCCCAAAACACCTAGACATTCACCTATTGGCTGGAATTGGGGAGAGGGACAGATTGAAGGAAAAAGCTTGTATGATTTTGTGTGGGAAATTTAGTTCTACCCTGACTTTACTGCAACCAGCATCTTTTAGTAAAAGAACCTATCACTTCACCTAAATGGAGTCAAGGGTCTTTCTTTTCTAAGGAATCAGACTGGGGTAGGTCTGACAAAAATAATATAAAAAATGTAATTGACCATTCTATTAAAATATGCTATGTTTATTAAAATAAGGATTATAACTATTCATAGGAATTCCTAATTAAGATAAAATCAGAAAAAATGAAAGCATGAAGGAATTAGGTATGGCATTTTGGGAGCAGGATGCCCTACTAACAGCTCAATTACCAGGCAAAATTCTCGTATTCATAGTTTTATTAATAGCAGCATTAATTCTTCTTCATGGAAAGTCTAGATAAAACAAAGGGAGTTAAAACAAGATGGGTTGGAAAATGAGAATTGAACACTGTACTTCACAGAGTATGATTTTAATATTTATCACAGTTCCTTCTCCAATTACAGCTTTCAGCACAAATGAAGAAGATAAAGATGACTGGAATGGTCAACTGAAATTGCTTTTGGAATGGAATCAATTGGACTTAGCCAGTGAAGAGATTTTTACCAATGATCGACGTTGGGAGGTAATGCAGATTGAAAAAGCAAAAATTAGAAAGATTTTATACAGCTGAAATTGGTACAGATTATTCTACATAAAGCATAAAATTCCATCAATAATATCCAACATAGACAAATCATAAAATAATAAATGTTGGAATTGTCATGAAACAGAAGAAATGTTTTATACACAAGTACAGTGCAGAAAATTTTGGAATTTCAATTTGAAATGAAATCACAACTTTTTTATTGGATATAATTTCAGGAAAAAATCAACAAAAATGTGATAATTTAATGAAATGTAGGCTTACAGAATAAATTTTGCTCTGCACTGGAAAAGATGTCATTTTAATATCCAATTGGGAATATACAGCAATAGCAAAACTCACAGTCTATATAGACAATAGAAGTTTAAACAAGAATAGTTCCCATACATATAATAGTTTGCAGTACACATTCACAATAAAAATTTAAACAAGAATAGTCCCCAACATGACAAATATAATTACTTACAACCTCGCTTCTAAGGTCCCTTAAAAGTCTATAAATTAGCAGATGTACAAAAAGAGGGGAGTTAGAAAGCCAATAGTTCTTTTTTGTTTATCTTTTCCCTTAAAAAAAAATATTTTTATACAGTGGTACCTCAGTACTGAACGTTAATTGGTTTTGGGAGGCATGATGGGTCCTAAAAACTATAAGTGCCAAACAAACCAGGTGACTTTCCATGTGACCTTTGTTTTGACCAGAAAAAACTTTGTCTTTTTTTCTATGTCATTGACCTTCCCAGCATGGGCAACTTCCTGTCCTCTCTCTGCGGCCATCCCACTCTTCCTTTTGCAGCACACTGAACACTAAGGAAACTATGAGCATCAGGACAACATTTTTTCATAAACATGTGTCAAGTACCAAATTTGAAGAGTTTTGAAGCAGTCAAATACCACTATAGATTTTAAGTTTTGTTAAAGAATTAAAGCTTAGCTATTCGTTCCTTTTATTAGCCTGTTATCATATTAAGTTAAGGAGATTTCAATATTAAGTAATCAACTCAAGTCCAAAATCTGTATTATACAATAAAATACATGCAAATTATATACTCATCTGCAGCATTACTTTTTTCTAGTGTTATATTCAACTTTTTATTGATGAAAAAGTCAATAATTTTATATTTGCAATATAAACATCCTAAATTGTAACTGGTATTGATAGAACATTTCTTTCTTTTTTCTTTATTTTTAACACTTTACAAGGCCCGCAGGCCAGATCCAGCCAACAATGTGGTTAGATCTAGCCCGTTGAGCCACCCTGGAAACAACAAAGGACCACCTGCAGCTCCTCAGCCCAGCCCAGGCCAACTGGGGGCTGATCTACAACCTGGCGGCGGCCATCCGAGCCAGAACGTGGTCAGCCTTAGATCCTTGGGGCTGGCCTGAAGCCAGGAGGGGTCACACCCACCCTGCCCTGCCCCCACCCCCACCCCACCACCTAGGCATGTGCACAGGAGGCGGTGAGCACATGTGGGACCTGGCGTCCCTGTGGACCATCTTGCCCCGCAGGCTGACTGCGTTCTGAGTGTTTCCCTTTCACCCAGGATGCCAGTGCTCACCGCCTTCTGTGTGCATGCCCAGGGGGCAGGGCCGAGGCAAATGGAGTGGTCTCTTGCTGACTCCATGGCAGCTGTGCAGGTCAGATCTAAGGCTGACCGCGTTCAGCCCCAGATGGCTGCCACAAGTTGTAGATCAGCACCCAGTTGGCCTGGGCCAGACTGAGGTGATGTAGGCTGGTCCTTCGCTGTTTCCAGGGTGGCCCCATGGGCCAGGGGGAGAGTTTGACAGCACTGACAGTGGCCATGCCACCACTGTCCATGGCTTTTCCATGAAGGGGCTGGGGCGGTCCTCATGGTCTATGAGGCCAGTCTCAGAAAGGGACGATGGGAGGGGGAGAGACTGGCAGCACATCTCTTTTACTGGGACAACCCCCGTCCCTGTTGAAAAGCTTATGCCCGGCACCTGACCCTGGTGCCCATAGGTTCCCATGTCCTTTAAACCCTCCAAGCAGGAGTTCCACCGGTAAAGCAGGTCCAGGTTCCCCAAATCTGGGGAAAGGCTGCCGGAGCCTCGTCCCACAACCTGTGCTCCAAGACGGCACCCACAGATGGGGCTTGGCGCTCACAGATGGGCATCTGTAGGCAAGGCTATGAGTCATTGCATCTGGAGGACACTGCGGGGCAGAGGTGAGTTTGGGGTGAGCTGCAGGGGCTGTGCCCTGGCCCACTGCTTGGATGGGTCAGGAGTGAGACTGCAGTTTGGGCATCTGGTGAGGGAGCCTCTGGGCACATGCAGAGCACCTCTCGCTTGCCTCGCCTGGGTTGGAGTCTGCAACCGAGAAGCCCAGCCATGGCTTTCCAATGCTGGGTGGTCCCAGTGAAAGGAAAGCCTTGCGGAGCAGGGGGCGGAGCCAATGCCAGGACGTGATGGATGTTTCCCTCGTTAGCTCCAAGGGAAATGCCGAACCACAGCAGATCGGAGATCCCTACTGGGTCAGAACCATTCTGGAGGAGTGGCGAAGAAGGGAAGCACCTTGGAGTGAACCACGGGGTGAGCGCAAACCCCGTAGGTAGCTCCAAATAGCTTCCCGGCATCAGCTGATTGGAGAAGATTCTTCACCATTAGTCCTGGCGGCAAATGCTGTAAGCAGGAATTGAGAAGACTATAGTCATCTGGGTGAGAAAACTGATATTTTTTTACTAACTGTCAAACAGAGGAGAAGAATGGGAAGAGCTTTATTCTAAAAATTGTAATAACAGACTATTTATTGAAGAAAAAAGAGACCGTGCAAAAGGGAAGTAGCTATATTAACTACTTCCGGATTTTAGCGGCAAGGAAGGCTTCTATGGACTTTTACATGATTTTGGCTGATGCTTGTGAGTTTGAGTGCCTTTTTACTTTTAAAACCAAAAGGAGCTGTCTTTGTCTGCTGTAATATGGGCCAGATTTTTTGAGACCTTGATCTGTTTTTTCTTTTTTCTTTTTTTTCTTTTATTTTTTATGTGAACTTTATTGGATTATTGAAAGCTCTTATAACACAGTGCCATCTAGTGTTGGACTTGATTTTTTTTTAGTTTGAGAACACAGCTGCAGTTACATCTTTGTTTTTCTTTTAGAAGGGAAAGTTATATGTGAGAGTTTATCTTGTTTTGGCTGGAAATGCTTTTTGTTCTTTGTTGCTTAATGATTGGAATAACCTTCCGCCCCCCTTGTCTGAACTTTTGAACTGCTTTTTGAAGTCTATTGGATGGATTAAGGCAATAATAGCCTGAAGAGATTTTTCTTTTTAGTTTTCTTTTTCCTTAAGGCTTTTTTTATTAATTTTACAGATATATTTTTGTTAAATTTTTATTCGACCTATTGGGTGTTTTTATTTTTTAAATTTTTAATTTTTCTTCTTGCTTTTATTTTCTATTTTTCATTTTTTAATATTTTTTCTTTTTTCCCTTCCTCTTCCATGCTTTCTTTTTTTTATTGAAAAGTGTATATTGAAGTATTTGCCTTGTTTCCGCTGGATATCATTTTTTTTCTTTCATCTTATATTTTTGCATTTTTGTTATTGTTTTTGGGATTTTTATATTTGTCCTTTTGGATTATCTCTTTGGATTATAAAATTTTGATTTTTCTTCGTTGAGGATTAAATATGGCTACAAGAAAGATAACACAATATTCCTCAGCAGCGGCTTCGATTTCAACACAAAGCCCGGGGCAGAAAACGACATATACATCAACCCAAGGAGACAAGTCAAACATGACGGAAATCAAAAGTATGATTCAAGCTTTGCATGAAGATCTTAAAGAAAACTTTAAAGAAAGTATTGATGGTGTTATAGAGAATATGGGCAAGATGGCAGAGGAAATGAAGGATATGAAAGGACTAATGGGAAAAAATGAACAACGCTTCCAAAAAATTGAAGGGAGAGTTGAAGTGACTGAGTGAAAGGTGGAGGAATTGACAGAATCTGACAAGAGACATGAAAGAACAATAATAAGTCTTCAAATGGATAAATCTGAATATTATTTACGGTTTCAAAATGTGATTGAAGAGAGAGGAGAAAACTTGGCTGAGACGATGACAGAAATTTTGGCAGATGTCTTGAAAGAGAGTAAAGAAAAATTGTTGAATGATATTGATGAAGCTTATAGAGTTCATACTAGATGCTAGAACAAGCGATCCCTTTTTCTGGCCCCTCCGATGCGGTTCCATCTTGCTCAATCTGAGTACCTGGCAACCAGGGATTTCAGGGCCCTGGGCTCAGGATGATGCTGTTCAATGCCAGGTCAATTGTCATCAAAGCCCCCTTGATATGTGATTTAATCACTGATGAGGGGGCGGACCTGGTATGTATAACTGAGACCTGGCTGGGCCAGGAGGGGGGAGTAGCCCTCTCCGAGATATGCCCAGATGGGTTCTCAGTGTTGCATCATTCACGACCCCAGGGAAGGGGAGGAGGAGTGGCTATTATAACGCGCCGGAATCTGCATCCTCGTAGGATCCCTGCCCCAGAGATTGTCGGGTGTGAGACGCTCCTTCTGAAGTTGGACTTAGGGGTTCAGGTGAGCCTTTTGTTAGCATACCTGCCTCCCAGCTACGTTACTAAGGCCCTGCCTGAGCTGCTTGAGGCGATAGCTAGCCTGGCGGTGGAGTTCCCCAGGCTTATGGTGCTGGGGGACTTTAACCTGCCTTCAATGGGCGAAACCTCTGGTGCAGCTCAGGAGTTCATGGATTCCATGACAACCATGGAGCTGACCCAAGTAATCCAGGGTCCAACTCATGAGGGAGGCCACACACTTGACCTAGTGTTTCTTTCAGGGCAGTGGAGAGATGATCTGAATTTAGGAGATATAGTCACCACCCCGTTGTCGTGGTCAGATCATTTCCTATTGAGGTTGGATTTCACAGCCCCACTCCTCCCCCACAGGGAGGCAGGACCAACTAGGTGGTTCCGCCCCAGGCATCTAATGGAATCCGAAGGATTTCAGAGGGAACTTGGGGAAATACCTGAATCCCTGGTACACAATTCATCTGAGACTCTAGTGGCTGCCTGGAACCGGGCGGCGACGGGGGCTTTGGATCAGATTGCGCCTTTGCGGCCTCTCCGTGGCAGTGGATCCCGGAAAGCTCCCTGGTTTACCGAGGAGCTCCGGGAGATGAAATGCCACAAGAGACGTCTGGAGTGACGCTGGAGAGCCAGTAAAACTGAATCTGATCGAACACTTCTAAGAATTTACATCAAGTCTTATGTGGTGGCGATAGGGGCGGCAAAACGATCTCATTTTTCTGCTCTTATTGCATCCGCAGATTCTCGCCCAGCCGCCTTGTTTAGGGTGACTCATGCTCTCCTCGCCAAAGGGGGGAGCGAGGAACACTTGCAAGGTAGAGCTGAGGAATTCACGCAGTTTCTGATGGATAAAGTCGTTCAGATCCGGTCGAACCTGGACTCAGGCTGGACAGAGTCCATTGAGTTGACAGGGGCAAGTCTTAGTCCAGTGTTGTGGGAGGAGTTTGAGCCTGTCTCTCCTGATGACGTGGACAAGGCCATGGGTGCGATGAGCTCTTCCACCTGTTTATTGGACCCGTGCCCCTCCTGGCTGGTTTCGGCCAGCAGAGAGGTGGCACGTGGCTGGATCTAGGCAGTGGTCAATGCTTCTTTTAGGGAGGGATCCGTACCGCAGCCTTTAAAGGTTGCGGTGGTGAGACCCCTCCTTAAGAAGCCTTCCCTGGATCCAGCCGATTTGAAGAACTTTCGTCCGGTCTCCAACTTACCTTTTATAGGTAAAGTTGTTGAGAAGGTGGTAGCTTTTCAGCTTCTTCGGCTATTGGAGGAAACTGATCATCTAGGTTCCTATCAGTCTGGTTTCAGGCACAGCTACAGTACAGAAACTGCCTTGGTCGCCCTGATGGATGATCTCTGGCGAGCCCGGGATGGGGGTGATTCCTCCATCCTGGTGCTACTTGACCTCTCAGCGGCGTTCGATACCATCGACCATGGTATCCTTCTGCATCGTCTCGGCGAGTTGGGAGTGGGAGGCACCGTTTTATGGTGGTTCTCCTCTTAACTCGCCAACAGGATGCAGTCGGTGTTGGCAGGAGGGAAGAGGTCATCTCCTAGGCCCCTGACCTGTGGGGTGCCGCAGGGTTTGGTCCTCTCGCCCATCCTGTTTAACATTTACATGAAACCACTGGGGGAGATCATCCGCAGACACGGGGTGAGTTTTCAACAGTACGCTGACGACACCCAGCTGTACATCACCACCCCGTCCCAATTCAGGGAGGCAGTGGATGTAATGTGCCGATGCCTGGATGATGTTAGAATCTGGATGAGGAGAAACAGACTCAAACTCAACCCCGACAAGACTGAGTGGCTCTGGATATTGCCTCCTAAGGACCATGTCGACTGTCCCTCCTTGGTTCATGAAGGAGAAAAATTAACTCCCTCAGAACGGGTTCGCAATTTGGGAGTTCTCCTAGATCCACAGCTAAAATTAGACCAACATCTTACAGCTGTGGCTAGGGGGGCTTTTGCACAGGTTCGCCTGGTGCACCAATTGCGACCATACTTAGAGAAGGAGGCTCTACTCATGGTCACTCATGCCCTTGTCACCTCCCGATTGGACTACTGTAATGTGCTCTACATGGGGCTACCCTTGAAGAGTATTTGGAGACTTCAACTGGTGCAAAATGCAGCTGCGCGTGCTGTGGTGGGTGTTTCAAGATACACCCACGTAACACCCATACTCCGCCAGTTGCATTGGCTGCCCATTGGTCTCCGGGTACAATTCAAGGTATTGATCATCATCTTTAAAGCCCTACATGGCTTAGGATCAGGTTACCTCAGGGACCGCATTCTACCTCATACTTCCCTTTGACCGGTCAGGTCCCACAGAGTGAGTCTCCTCCAGGTCCCGTCAACCAAAGAATGTCGGCTGGCGGGGCCTAAGGGGAGGGCCTTCTCTGTGGGGGGCCCTGCTCTCTGGAACCAACTCCCCCCAGAGATACAAATTGTCCCCACCTTGCTGGCCTTCCGAAAATCCGTGAAGACATGACTCTTCCTGCAGGCGGGGTTTTGAGACAACTTCTGTATTGTTTTGAGACAACCCTCAAAACGTAATGCTGTACGCCGCCCTGAGTCCCTCGGGAGTAGGGCGGCATAGAAGAACCAATAATAAATAAATAAATAAATAAATAAATAAATAAATAAATAAATAAATAAATAAATAAATAAATAAATAAACCCTGTATTGATACAGAGGGTCATTACTTCAACCGCTCTTAACCAGCTTAGCAGTCCTACCAACTATTTTCAATCCCCCCACTTGTGTGGGGCTATGTTCTCTGCTGTAAAGATGCCTATCTCTGCTGCCCCTGTGAAGAGTATGTACACGACGATGAACTTTAACAAGACCCATAACATCTGGCTGATCGTTTGTGACGTTAACTGCACATTACCAAGAGATCTTAATGGGCAAATTGTTGATCCAGCATGTGGGACTAAGAGCCTCAGGTTTGATGTCATCTATACTAGGGGAGTGCTACATCGTACCCTCAGAGAACTATTATTGGTCAATCGTGAGTTGACATATAAAATGGACAATTTGGGACTGTCTTGGCAGCTAACATGTACCCCCTTTGCTCATCTACCTCCCTGTATTATTTCTGCTGTTTATATTATTCTGTTACCCCGGAGGTTGAGTGTGTTGAGTGTGTGGGTGCTTGGATGGGTGTGGATGACTAATCTGATTAACATGGTAGAATGAGTGAGTTGGAGATAAGGAGTCTGCCCCTCTCTGCTAAGTGTGGAAACAGAAGCGGCGGGGGGTTTGAGTCCAACCCCAGGCTCAGTATGAATGGAGTGCATGGCCTGCTGGGAGAGAGGGGGACCAGTGGGGGAGGGCAGGGGATCTCTGGTGGGATGGGGAGTGGGAGCATTATGGTCATAACAGGGAGGGGTAGGTATGGTGGGAGCAGAGGGGTAGGCCGCTCTCGGGGAACGAGAACTCACTGTCTTCAAGCGATTCCTTGTTCTGGCCTCTCTGGTTTGGTTCCATCTAGCTCAGCCCGAGTACCTGGTAACCAGGGATGTCAGGACCCTGGGCTCAAGCTGCTGCTGTTGAATGCCAGGTCGATTACTAACAAGGCCCCCCCTTGTACGGGATCTAATCCTGGAAGAGGGGGCGGACCTGGCATTACTGAGACCTGGCTGGGCCAGGAGGGGGGGGTTCCCCTTTCCAAGATGTGCCCGGATGGGTTCTCAGTTCAGCATCAGCCGTGACCCCAGAGAAGGGGTGGAGGAGTAGCTATTATAGTTCACCAGAATCTATGTCCTCGTAGGAACCCTGCCCCGGAGATTGTTGGGTGTGAGACGCTCCTTCTGAAGTTGGACTTAGGGTACCTTTTGCTAACGTACTTGCCTCCTAGCTGCATTGCAAAGGCCCTGCCTGTTCTGCTCGAGGCGATAGCGGGGCTGGCGATTTTCCCCAGGTTGATGGTGCTGGGGGACTTCAACCTGCCATCACCCGGCGAAACCTCTGAGGCAGTCCAGGAGTTCATGGCTTCCATGACAACCATGGACCTGACCCAAGTAGTTCAGGGTCCGACTCATGAGGGAGGTCACACGCTTGACCTTGTGTTTTTCTCGGGTCAGTGGACAGATGATCTGAGGCTGAGGGGTTTAGTCACAGCACCCTTGTCGTGGTCAGATCATTTCCTTCTGAGGTTGGATTTCATGGCACCACTCCTCCACCGCAAGGAGGCGGGACCGATTAAGTGGTTCTGCCCCAGATGCCTAATGGAATCCGAAGGATTCCAGAGGGAGCTTGGGGAAATACCTGAATCCCTGGTACACAATTCATCTGAGTCACTAGTGGCTGCCGGGAACCAGGCGGCAGCGGGGGCTTTGGATCGAATTGCGCCTTTGCGGCCTCTCTGTGGCTGCAGATCCAGGAGATGAAACACCAAAAGAGACGCCTAGAGCGACGATGGAGAGCCAGTAAAGCTGAATTTGACCAGACACTATTAAGAATTTTTATTAAGTCTTACTTAGTGGCGATACGGGCGGCAAAATGTTCGCATTTTTCCGCTCATATTGCATCTGCCGATTCTCGCCCAGCCGCCCTGTTTAGGGTGACTCGCTCCCTTCTTGCTAAGAGGGAAGTTGAAGAACCCTTACAGGGCAGAGCTGAGGAATTTGCTCAGTTTCTGGCGGATAAAGTCACTCAGATTCAGACAGACCTGGACTCCGTTTGGACAGGGCTAGCCGAGATGACAGGGGCGAGTCTTAGTCCTGTTGTATGGGATGAATTTGAGCCTATCACTCCTGCTGATGTTGACAAGGCCATAGGAGCGATGTGTGCCTCCACTTGTTTACTGGACCCGTGCCCCTCCTGGCTGGTTTCCGCCAGCAGGGAGGTGTCATGTGGCTGGCTCCAGGCTGTTGTCATCGCATCTTTGAGAGAGGGATCCATCCCACAGCCCTTAAAAGCTGCGGTGGTGAGGCCCCTCCTCAAGAAGCCTTCCCTGGACCCAGCGGATTTAAAGAGCTTCAGTCCTGGATGCAGTCGGTGTTGACAGGAGGGCAGAGGTCGTCCCCTAGGCCCCTGATTTGTGGAGTGCCTCAGGGCTCGGTCCTCTCGCCTATCCTGTTTAACATTTACATGTAACCCCTGGGTGAGATCATCCGATGACACGGGGTGAGGTATCAGCAATATGCTGATGATACCCAGTTGTACATCTCCACCCCATCTCAGTTCAGGGAAGCAGTTGATGTAATGTGCCATTGCCTGGATGATGTTAGGGTCTGGATGGGAATAAATAGGCTCAAGCTCAATCCCAACAAGACTGAGTGGCTATGGATATTGCCCCCCAGGGATTATGTTGACTTTCCCTCCTTGGTTCTCGGGGGAGAAAAATTGACTCCCTCAGAACGGGTTCACAATTTGGGTGTTCTCCTAGATCCACAGCTAAAATTGGAGTAACATCTTTCAGCTGTGGCTAGGGGGACCTTTGCACAGGTCCGTCTTGTGCACCAATTGCGACCCTACTTTTACTCACAGTCACTCATGCCCTTATCACCTCATGGCTGGACTACTGTAACGCGCTCTACATGGGGCTACTTTTAAAGAGCATTCGGAGACTACAATTGGTGCAAAATGCAGCTGCGTGAGCTGTGGTGGGTGTTCCGAGATACACCCACGTAACACCTATTCTCCGCCAGCTGCATTGGTTGCCCATTAGTGTCCAGATGCAATTTAAGGTGTTGGTTTTGACCTTTAAAGCCCTACATGGCTCAGGGCCAGGTTACCTTCAGGACCGCATCCTACCACACACCTCCCTTTGACCAATTAGGTCCCACAGAGTGGGTCTCCTCCAAGTCCCATCAGCCAAACAATGCCGGTTGGTGGGACCACGGGGGAGAGCCTTCTCTGTGGGAGCCCCATCTCTCTGGAATCAACTCCCACCAGAGATCCAGACTATCCCCACTCTTCTGGCCTTCCGCAAAGCCGTAAAGATATGGCTCTTCCGGCAGGCGGGGTGAAGAAGATTGGATTCCCCCTGGATGAATGGTTTTTGTTGATTTTTAAAACAATTTTATGTTATGATTTTAAATTGTTTTTTAATTTACTGTACTGTTCTTATTCATGCTGTACGCCGCCCTGAGTCCTACGGGATTGGGCGGCCTATAAGAACTTTTAATTAAATTAAATTAAATTAAATCTTGGTCTCCCCCATGTATGTAGGATTTTGTATGCTTTTTTAAAACGTATTTTAAATTGTTTTAAATTATATTGTTTAGTGGTTCTTCAAATGTTGTACGCCACCCAGGGAGTAGGGCGGCATATAGGAATCCTAAATAAAATAAAATAAATAAATAAAATAGATATGCCATGAGAAATAAACTACCCAGAGAGGTACATGTGAAATTTAAGAAAAGAATATCAGTCCTTAACAAAGAAATTGATTGAGAAAGGAGTGAATTTTAGATGGTTGATACCAGAAGGCATAATGTTAGTCTGGCACGAACAAAGAATAAGACTCGGTTCAGTCAACAAGGCCGAAATATTCTACAGACAAAATTTTGTTGAGATGGAAAAAGGAATAAGAGAAATAAAAAAAAGAGAAGCAAAATTACAAAAAGAGGCTACAGAGGAGATGCAGAAATTACAAGCTATTGAACAAGAGTTGGAGATACAAGAGAAAGAATTAGAGGGAGCAACAGCAATGGAAGCGAAAGACCAGAGGGAAATGAGGATGACAAGATCGGCAAAAGCCTTAAAGTAAGAAAGAATAATCATGGAAGATGAAATTGAGATGGTTTCGATAAAATAAATGGACTGAATTCGGCTATAAAAAGAAATAGAATATTTAATAAATTGAAAAAATTAAATATGGACATAATTTGTTTACAAGAAGTACATATTAGACGACAACATAAGAAATTTTTAGAATGCACGAGATTGGGAGAATTATATGCAACATTAGCAGATCAAAGCAAAAGAGGAGTGGTTTTATATATACAAAAAAATAAATGCAAAATGTATATATGGAGACGAAGATGGAAGAATATTGATGGTAGAGATAATTATGAATAATAAAAAGATATTATTAGTAGCAATAATAATAGTAGCACCGAATAAAAATCAAGAAAATTTTTACTTAAAACTGCATAAAAAAATAAATGAATTAAATTATGAGAATATATGTTTGATGGGAGATTTTAATGCGATTGTGAAGTGAGATCTGGACTATAGTACAGCTAAAAAGAATAAGAGACAGAGAAAAAATTTACCAAAATCCTTCTTTAATATGGTGGAGGAATTGATCTTATTTGATGCATGGAGAGAGAAATAGCCAAACAAAAAACAATTTTCATTTTATTCTCCTAGACATGCGTCGTGGTCAAGAATAGATATGTTATGGATGACTTTGGATTTGCTAAGCGGTATACAAAATATAGACATTGAAACTAATATTTGGGCGTATCACAAACCGATAATGATTAAATGGAAAGGAAGAAGGAAAAGAACGAGATGGACGTTGAATCAAGAAATACTACAAGAAAAATAATTTCAACAATTTGTAGAAAAAGAAATGGACTTTTTCTTTAAAGAAAATAAAAAGACAGGCACCACTCTACAAATAGTATGGGACACAGCTAAAGCATAATTAAGAGGACTAGTTATGATGTACATGAGTAAGAGAAATAAACAAAGAAGAGATATTAAAAAACAATTGGAAGAAGAATATAGGACAGTGATGGCGAACCTATGGCACATGTGCCACAGGTGGCACGCAGAGCCATATCTGCCGGCATGCGAGCCGTTGCCCTAGCTCAGCTCCAGCGCACATGTGCGCCCCAGCCAGCTGATTTTTGGCTTGCACGGAGGCTCTGGGGGGCATTTTAGGCTTCCAGAGGGCTTCTGGGAGGACAAGGGAGGGCGTTTTTGCCCTCCCCAGGCTCCAGGGAAGCCTCTGGAGCCTGGGGAGGGCGAAAAACAGACCTACCAGGCCCACCAGAAGTTGGGAAACAGGCCGTTTTTGCCCTCCCCAGGCATTGAATTATGGGTGTGGGCACTTGCGCATGCGTGATAGCACGTGCCCACACGTTTTGGCACCCGAGGAAAAAAAGGTTCGCCATCACTGATATAGGAAAACAATTACATATAAAAACAATTACATATAAATGTCCAAAATAAAAAAATTAAAATGATGCTGGATTTGAAGAAACATAAATTAAATATGATGGAGAATGAAGAAGTGGCAAGGAAAGTTAAAATATCAAAACAAAACTTTTTTGAACATGCAAATAAACTAGGAAGATGGTTAGCCTATAACAGTGGTGGCGAACCTTTTTCGGCTCGTGTGCTCGCGCGCACTCGCATGCCCACACCCATTCCCTCCCCCCCCACGCATGCGCACAACACCCCCCATGCTGCCCCCTGCGCATGCGCACAGCCCCCCACCCCCGCGCAAAGGCTTACCGGAGCCTGGGACGACGAAACCGGCAAACCGGAAGTGCGAAAAAAACGCACTTCCGGTTTGCTGGTATGCTGTTTTTTGCACTCCGGAGGGTTCAGGGAAGCTCCCTGAAGCTCCGGAATGCAAAAAACTACAAAACGGACAAACCGGAAGTGCAGAAAAGTGCATTTCCGGTTTGTCCGTTTTGTAGTTTTTTGCATTCCGGAGCTTCAGGGACCTTCCCTGAACCTCCGGAGTGCAAAATACAGCACACCGGCAAACCGGAAGTGCGTTTTTTCGCACTTCCGGTTTGCCGGTGGGCAACCCTCGCGTGCCGGCTTCTATGGCTCCGCGTGCCACCTCTGGCACGCGTGCCATAGGTTCGCCACCACAGGCCTATAAGATGAGGAAGGAGAAGGGGAAAAATGGATTAAGCAATTGGAAGATGATGATGGAGATGTACAATATCAAGAGGAAAAAAGAAGAAAATAGTATGGACATATTATAAAAAACTATATAAACAAGAAAAAATTGATCATAATACTATAGCACAATATTTGAAAGAAGCAGTCCAGAAAAGTATAAAAAGCTATTTGAGGAGAAAATTACAATGATGGAGTTAACAGAAGCAATTAAAAGACAGAAAAATGGTAAAGCACCGGGACCAGATGGACTGCCAGCGGACAATTACAAACATTTGAAGAAACACTAGGAATTGATCTTGGAAGCTAGAATGCCAAACTCCTGGACAGAAGCTTTTATAACTTTGATTCCAAAAGAAGATACTGACTTACAAAAAGTTAAAAATTATAGACCGATATAGTTACTGAATGTGGATTATAAAATATTTGCTTTGATAATTGCGAATACACTCAAAAGATTTCTTAGTGACTTTATACATACTGATCAAAATGGATTTCTTCCAAAAAAGACAGATCAAAGGACAATATGCATACAATTCTGTATACTTTAGAATATTATGAACAACATTCTGAAAAACAAGTAGCTTTAATGTTTCTGGATGTTAGTAAAGAGTATGACAGAAAAACAAAAGATGAAGTTAACCATGTTAAACATACAAATAACAAAAAAAGTAAGATACTTAGGAATTCAATTGTCAGCAAGATGTGTAAAAATCAAGAAAGATAACTATATCGAAGGCTTGAATATGAAAATTCTTGCCGAAAAGACATATAAAAAACAATATCAGGGTAATATTGGATACTCTAGAATACTATGAATCTCACAATGAAAAACAAATGGGACTGATCTTCCTCGACGCACAAAAGGCATTTGATAATGTCAAGTGGGACTTCATATATAATCAATTAACTTACATGGACTTTGGGGACAACTTTATAAAAATGTTTAAAGCAATATATTCAAAACAAAGTGCAAAGGTAATGATAATGATAAAGATGGTAATGATAATTGATAAAAATTTAACAGAGAGTTTCCAAATTAGGAAAGGCTGCCCCCTATTTCCATTGCTATTTATATTATCATTGGAAGTATTAATAAGAATAATCAGAACAGATAGTCAAATTAAAGGTATGGAAATTAAGAAAGAAATTTGTAAAGCACAAGCTTTCACAGATGATTTAGTATTCATTATTGAAGAACCATTGCAATCAAGAAGCAGACTGATGGAAGTACTGGTGGAATATGGAGAATTGGCTGGTTTAAAAATTAATAAAGAAAAAATGAAAATGATCGTTAAAAATATGACTAAATTACAAGAATTAAAATTAGCAGAAAAATTGGGCATACAAACGACAAAAAAATAAGATATTTGGGAATACAGATAACATCAAGGTGTGTCACGCTTAAAAAAGATAATTATGAGAAATTGATTGAACAAATAAAAAGAGATTTAGAAGGATGGACCAATTTACAACTCTCCTTTATGGGGAGAATAGCCCTAATTAAAACGAACATACTACCCAGAATATTATTCTTATTTCAATGCATACCCATAAAATTGGAGAAAAATTTCTTTCAAAATTTAAATAAAATTACATCCAAATTTATTTTGCAAAAGAAAAAAGCAAGGATTAAAGTAAAACTGTTACAAGATTTGAAGGAGAGGGGTGGATTTGGACTTCCAGATTGGGAAAAATATTATCAGGCTTCTATTTTAATTTGGTTGAGAGATTGGATACAACTAAAAAATGAAAGACTATTGAGATTAGAAGGACATGGTCTACAAATTGGGTGGCACGCCTTTCTATGGGAAGAGAAACATAAAACCCACCAGTACTTCCAAAGGCATCATATTAGGCGAGTTTTGTTAGAAGTATGGATTAAAATTAAGAGACAATATTACATAAAAATCCCTAACTGGCTATCAACATTAGAGATGTGTGTCCACCCAAATTTCATGCATTTGGGAAATGTAATAACATATAAACATTTATTACCAATACCACAGACTTCCAATAGAAGATAATGCACAGACACACAAAAAAGAAACACCAGAAAGAACCCTCAACAAAGCAGCACCACCAAACACCACTACGACAAAGAAAGAAACTCCCCAAACAATTCCAGGCAAAAGGAAAAGGCGAGTACTGGTAATAGGAGATTCAATCCTCAGAGGAACCGAACCCGCCATCTGTAGACCAGATAACCAATCCAGAGAGGTATGCTGCCTCCCAGGAGCCAAAATCATAGACGTAGCAGAGAAAGTAACCGAAATAATAAAACCCACAGACTATTACCCCCTACTATTACTTCATGTAGGAACAAATGACACAAAAAAGAACTTTATTTATTTATTTATTTATTTATTTATTTATTTATTTATTTATTTATTTATTTATTTATTTGTCAAGTATGTGTTGGTAATATACATAGATATAATATTGTTTATATACATAAGATGAGTACTGATAAGAGGGAACATTAGGACAGGGACGGTAGCCACGCTGATGCACTTACTTGAAAGCAATACAGTACGAATATGAGCAACTAGGCAAGAACGTCAAAAACCTAGGTGCGCAAGTAATCTTCTCATCCATACTACCAACAAGAGGACAACACCCAGCAAGGGAACAAAGAATCCTACAAGTAAACCACTGGCTAAAGGGTTGGTGTCGCCCAAAAAACTTTGGATTCCTAGACCATGGACTGCACTACCTCCGAGATGGACTTTTGGCAAGGGACGGGTTACATCTCACAAAGACTGGGAAGAATGTCCTCGGAAAAAGACTGGCCCAACTTGTCAGGAGGGCTTTAAACTAAAATCGCAAGGGGAGGGTGACCAATCTACAGGATCCCCGGAGCCCAACTCCAAGAATTGACCCCAAGCAAACAAAACAAACAACGAACCAAAAAGGGATGGGGAAGAAAACAAACTCAAACGCCAAACAAGAGACAAAGACAGAACACCCACAATCAGGCACAAAGAACTCAAATGCCTCTACACAAATGCGCAAAGCCTAGGGAATAAACAGGGTGAACTTGAAATGTTAATGCACGAAGGTACACATGACATAGTTGGAATAACAGAAACTTGGTGGGACGAATCACACGATTGGAACACACAGATAAAAGGATACAAACTCTACAAAAAAACCAGGTCACACAAAAAAGGAGGTGGAGTTGCACTGTATATAAAGGATCACTATGTAGCTACAGAGCTACAAGTAACCAAGGAAGAAAACTCATTAGAATGCATATGGGTCAACATAAAAGAAAAAAAGAATGACACAATAATAGGAGTTTACTACAGATCACCAAACCAAACAGAAACAATGGACACCCTTTTTACCAACCAGCTAAAGAACATATGCAAGAAAAACAACATTGTAATAATGGAAGACTTCAACTACCCGGATATCAACTGGAAAACCAACTCAGCACCAAGTGAGAAATCTAACAGATTCCTAACCAGCCTAGCTGACAACTTCATTGTCCAAAGAGTGGAGGAGGGAACTAGAGGGGCAGCCATACTGGATTTAATACTTACAAACAGAGAAGAAACAATAGAAGGAGTCGAAGCTACGGGAACACTGGGCGAGAGTGACCACGTAATACTAAAATTCACCATAACACAAACACAAATAACTGAACATAATGACACCTATATCCCAGACTTTTAAAAAGCTGACTTCAATAAACTCAGAGAAAACTTGGGGAAGATCTCTTGGATGAAAGTACTAAAGGGTAAAACAACTCAAGAAGCCTGAGAGATCCTGAAAAACACGATCATAAAAGCCCAGAACACCACAATACAGATGAGGAAGAAAAACAAGAAATCCAAAAGGAAACCAGCATGGCTAAACAAAGACCTCACCGATAAACTGAATGAAAAAAAAGATAAATACAAAAAATGGAAAGAGGGGCACATAACCAAGGCAGAGTACCAACAGACAGCCAGAATCTGTAAAGAAACAATCAGGACAGCAAAGGCCCAGAACGAACAAAGACTCGCAACAAAAATCAAAGACAACAAAAAAAGCTTCTTCCAACACATTAACAGCAAGAAAAAAAATCAAAGAAACAGTTGGTCCACTAAAGAGAGAAGACGGCAAAGAAGTAACAGACAACGCAGACAAAGCAGAGCTACTGAACACGTTCTTCGCATCAGTCTTCACACAAAAGGAAACTGCAGCTCAACTACCCAGCAACACAAATATAAAAAACAGATTTGAAGCAAGACTCAACCTAAGCAAAAATACAGTAAGAGATGACCTATCTGAACTTAATGAATACAAAGCACCAGGACCAGACGGATTACACCCCAGAGTCCTAAAAGAACTAGCAGAAGTCATTTCGGAACCACTGCACCACATCTACCACAAATCCTGGTACACAGGGGAACTACCTGAGGACTGGAAAAGAGCTGATGTGGTCCCCATCTACAAAAAAGGTAAAAAAACAGACAAAGGAAACTACAGACCAATCAGCCTAACATCAATACGTGGGAAAATACTGGAAAAAATAATTAAAAACCATATCTCCCATCATCTAAAAACAAACCAAGTAATAACCAACAGCCAACATGGATTTGTTAAGAACAAGTCATGCCAAACCAACCTCATTTCATTCTTCAACACTGTGACCAAATTAGTAGACCAGCAAAATGCAGTAGACATAATATACCTGGACTTCAGCAAAGCATTTGACAAAGTAGACCACAACCTACTCCTTCATAAGCTACAAAAAAGTGGGATAGACAGCTACACAACCAGATGGATTAACAACTGGCTGACCAACCGTACCCAGTGAGTAATCCTCAATGGCTCTAAGTCCACATGGAGAGAAGTAAGCAGTGGGGTACCACAAGGTTCCGTCCTAGGCCCAGTACTCTTCAATATCTTTATAAATGGCCTAGATGAGGGAATAGCAGGAGAACTAACCAAATTTGCAGATGACAACAAGCTGGCGGGAGTAGCAAACACCCCAGAGGACAGACTCAAAATCCAGAGGGACCTCGACAGACTCGAACACTGGGCCCAAACCAATAAAATGAAATTTAACACAGAGAAAAGCAAAATTCTGCACCTAGGCAAGAAGAATCAAAAATACTCATACAAACTGGGCGAAACCACACTCAATAGCAGCGATTGCGAGAGGGATACGAGCCAGCAGTGTGCAGCAGCAGCCAAAAAGGCCAACGCAGTCCTGAGCTGCATAAATAGAGGGATACAATCAAAGACCAGAGAGGTACTAGTACCACTCTGTAAAGCCTTGGTCAGACCACACCTACAGTACTGCATCCAGCTTTGGTCACCACACTACAAAAAAAACATTGAAACTCTAGATAAAGTGCAGAAGAGAGCAACCAGGATGATAAAGGGTCTGGAAAATAAAACATACGAAGAGCGGTTGCATGAACTGAGCTTCGCCAGTCTAGCGAAGAGAATGCCAGGGGTGACATGATAGCAATATTCCAATACTTGAGGGGATGCCACAGAGAGGAGGGAATCAGGCTGTTCTCTATGGCACCAGAAAGCCAAACAAGGAATAACGGATGGAAGCTGACCAAGGAGAGATTCAACCTGGAAGTGAGGAGAAACTTTCTGACGGTGAGAGCGATCAACCAGTGGAACAACTTGCCAGCAGAGGTCACGAGAGCCCCAACACTTGTGACTTTCAAGGGGAGACTGGACTGCCATCTGTCTCAAATGGTGTAGGAACTCCTGCTTGAGCAGTGGGTTGGACTTGATGACCTACAAGGTCCCTTCCAACTCTAATAATAAATCTAAATTAGATGAGAGAGGAGATTTAAAATCAAGTTTAGAATTACATAAAGAGGGTATAGAATTAGAGTGGTGGGCTTATTTGCAAATTCAATCAAGATATATGAAAGATAAAAGGGAACCGGGCATAAAAATGGAAGTAACGGAATTGGACAAAATAATATTAGGAACAGAGGAAACAATTATTAGGAAAGTATACCATTATTAACTAGAACAAGCATTATGGGATGAACAAGTAAAAGAAACTATGACATGATGGTGCAGAAATTTTGGGTTTAATATCGACCTTAACACCTGGCAAGAAATATGGCACAGAAATATAAAACTCATGTTAGCTACTTCATACAAGGAGAATCTTTATAAGATGATTTATAGATGGCATCTCCCACCAATAAGGATAGCCAAGATGAACAAAAAAAATTAGCACTATGTTGGAAATGTAAAATGCTACCTGGGACATACTATCATATGTGGTGGGAGTGCCATAAAGCACAGGAATATTGGGGGGGAAACTAAAGCAATGGATGCAAGAAATGGCTCTTCCGGCAGGCGGGGTGAAAGAGACCAATTAGATTACATCTGGGTCTCCTCCCCTTGGTTTATGAATGTCAGATGTTTTTTAATTTTTATAATTTTTTAATTAGATGTTTTTATGTAACAATGATTTTATATGTTGTTAGCTGCCCAGAGTCCCTCGGGAGTTGGGCGGCATACAAATCTATTAAATTAAATTAAATTAAAATATTAATAACAGAATTAGATTTAATCCTGAAGTTTTCCTACTTGGAATAACAACTGATAAATATGAAAAAAATAAACTATATTTAATGATACATATCCTGACCGCAGCGAGGATAGCTTTTGCCCAAAAATGGAAAAATGAAGACATTCCCACAGAGGAAGAAATTCTAGATAAGATACTAACATGTGCTGAGATGGATAGACTAACGCTAGAATTGAAAGATAAATCAGAGACAGAATATTATGAAACCTGGAACAAACTATATGATTGGTGGGGAAAAAGGAAAGCCAAGATTAAGTGTTAGTGGTAAGATTGGAAAGATTTAGAAATTGTATTAAAATTAGGTTCTATATGATAATAAAGTAAATGGAAAAAGTATGATCAAATGTAAATATGTAAACTGGATAATCCGTCAAGTACCTTACTTTTATGTATTTTGGTCTTTGTTTATTTAGTTGTTTATATGTTTTGTTTTTAACTGTATTATAAATAAAAACTTTTTTTAAAAAAGGAATATAACTATATAAAATTAAAGAAACAAATTGAGGAAGACTTAGAAAATGGAAAAATCTTCAGTTATCATTGATGGGCAGAATTGCTCTAGTCAAGATGAATATATTGCCACGCTTCTTGTTTTTGTTTTCAACAATACCAATAAGAATAGAGAAGACCTTTTTCAATGAGATAAATAAAATAATTCTGAAATTTATCTGGCAAGGGAAAAAAGCGAGGATAAATATGAAAATGTTACAAGATGTGAGAACTAGAGTTGGTTTTGGTCTCCCGAATTGGGAGTTATATTATCAAGCAGCAGTGATGACATGGATGAAAGAATGGATTTTACTGAGAAATAACAGACTTTTAACATTAAAAGGACATGATTTGCAGATTGGTTGGCACGCACTTATTTGGTATGGGAAAAAAAAAATACATAGCTATTTCCAGAGACATAATATAAAGAACTCTTTATACTTAGTATGGGAAAAGATAAAAACCAAACACTATTTGAAAATACCATATTGGATATCCATAATGGAAGCATCAACATACCCAAGCAGAGTGAATTGGGAAAATATACCAAAGATATAATGACATTCTGACAAGTGAAGGCAAGTTGAAATCAACACAAGATTTTGAGAAACAAGGAATAAAAGTGGATTGGTACATGAGAAGAGAAGAGAAGAGAAATTAATAAAGAGATTATATAATTATTTACTTTTTATTGAACTAGAATTTGAACAGGTGAAAGAAACGATGATAAAATGGATGAGATATGTTGGACATACGATAGAATTAGATAAATGGCAGCAATTGTGGGAAAGAAATTATAAAATGACTATGGCAATAGCATACGAAGAGAACATGTATAAGATATTTTACAGATGGCATATGTCACCAGAAAGAATAGCAAAAATGTTTAAAGACAAATCTATGAAATGTTGGAAATGTAGACAAACACCGGGTTCTTTTTATCATATGTGGTGGACATGTGCTGAAGCTAAAAGATATTGGAGTGGTATTCAAACATGGATAGAGAAGATGGTGAAGCAAAGCGTTGAACTAAAACCAGAGATATTCTTGTTGGGCATTTTGCCAGAGAAATTCGACAAAGAAGAAACATATTTAATTGTACATATAGTGACTGCTGCTTGAATAGCAAATGCACAAAAATGGAAATTAAATACAATACCAACTGAAGGAGAAGTGCTCAAAAAATATTGGTCTGTGCAGAAATGAATAGTTTGACAATGAAAATTGTCAAAAGGAGGATTTGGAATATTATAAAGTATGGGTGAAATTTTATGATTGTTTAGAAAAAGTATAGATAGAGACTTAATTATTATGAATAAAAGAAAAAAAATTGGAAAACAACTTACATAACCCAGATGATGAAATTAGAAAGGAGGTAGCACTAGATAAATAACACATACCTAAAATAAAGATTCAATAGTATAGATATGAGGATAAGAAATAAGAAGCACAAAAATAAAGCTGATAAATCTAGAGAAGTATGGAAATATGTTATTAGTCTGTTATATGTAAAATGTATAGAATTAGTTTGCCTCCATGAAGGCTCTGCGAAGGCCCCAAGAACCGAACAATGAGGAGATCCCAATGATGCCCCCCCCTCTACTACTGCTGATACGGAGGAAAAACTCCCTCCGCGAAGGCTCCACGCGGTATCCCCGAACAAAGAGAGAATTTCCTGATCCATATGCTACTGCTGCCGATACGGAGAAAAACTTCCTCTGCAAAGGCTACACGTGGTATCCCTGAACAAAGGGATCCCTCTGCCACGCGACCGCCCTGATTTTCGCCCTGATCTCAGACAGCAAAGCATCCCGGTTACGATATCTCTTCCACTGCTTGACTTTCCAGGAGGAAACGTTGCACAATCTACCTGCTTTTCGCCCCAAGATCTCTTCCACTGCTTGGCTTCTCTCCAGGGAAAAACGCACAATCTACCTGCTTCCCCCCCCCCCCCGAGATCTCTTCCACTGCTTGGTTTCTCTCCAGGAGGAAAGGCTGTACAATATACCTGCTTCCCCCCCCCCCCGAGATCTCTTCTACTGCTTGGCTTCTCTCCAGGAGGAAAGGCTGTACAATATACCTGCTTCCCCCCCCCCCCCGAGATCTCTTCTACTGCTTGGCTTCTCTCCAGGGGGAAACACTGCACAATCTACCTGCTTTTCCCCCAGATCTCTTCCACTGCTTGGCTTCTCTCCAGGGGAAACACTGCACAATATACCTGCTCCCCCCCCCCAGATCTCTTCCTCTGCTTGGCTTCTCTCCAAGAGGAAACGCAACACAATCCACCTGCTTTTTGCCCCGAGCTCAGCCAAACAAGCTCCCCAAAGATATTCTCCCCAGGATACAAAGATATTCTCCCCAGGATACAAAGTTCCCGAGAGTAAACACCTGCTTTTCAACCAGCCCAGCTCCAACAAAGTTTCCAGGATACAAAGGTTCTGAGAGGAAACTCCTGCTTTTCACCCAGAGCTCAACCTGCCCAGCTCACCGGTCGTGATATCTTCCAAGTCTTACCCTCAGACACCACAGTATAGATATCTTCCAAGTCTTACCCTCAGACACCACAATATAGATTATCAACTGTTAATTGACCACCATATGATTGGAGATTTATTATTAATTGATGAAATTGAATGATAACTGATAGATATTTGATGAAACTGAATATCAATTGACAGATATTTGATGAAACTGAATATTATATATATATTTGATGAAACTAAATAATTGATTGATAATTGATGATTGATTGATATTTGATGAAACTGAATGATAAATGATTGATATTTGATGAAACTAATAGATATTTGTTTAATAATTGATTGATTACTAGCTAGCTAATTAATTAGTTGTTAGTTGTTAATCTTAAACCCAACTGGATTTATCCACTTTTTTATCAGGCTGAATTGTATTTATTGTTACACACTTATATATATTTATATACTTATATGCTTACTTATATACTTATATACTGATATATTTACATATATATATATATATATATATATATATATATATATATATATATATATATATATATATATATATATATATATATATATATATATATATATATATATATATATATATATATATATATATATATATATATATATATATATATAGGCTTACTGTATAGGATATAAAACACAAACTAATCAGCGACAATGCCAAGCAAAAACCCCAAAAACAACACTACCAAAAACCCACAAACAAATGATCTGGAAAACAACAGCACCCAAACAACCCCAGCACATGCTACAAATGCAATATTGCCATCAACGAACAAGACGCTTCCATGAAATGCCACATATGCCCCAAATCTATCCACCACTCCTGCCTAAAAATAAACAAGCACGTAGCCACCTTTCTCCAAGATACGCCTTCATTTCTCCATATATGCCCATCCTGCTCACCAAAACTGGACAACTTTATTGCTATGCCCAACAGGATCCTTACCATAGAAGCAATCACAAAGACTCAACAAACAACCATAGAAACCATTGAAACAAAATTAGAAGCATGCCTAGAATCACAACTACTATCATGTCTAGAATCACATTTTACATCTTTGGAACAAAAAATCCTAGCACAGAAAAATGCAAACCCAACAAACCAATTACCTAGCACCACTCAACAACCACCTCAACCACTACCTAAACCACAACCACAAGGACCTACCAACACAACCACCGACATCTCCACTATAGTCAAAGACACCATCGAGCATGAGCAAAAACGTCCTAATGCAATCCTATTTGGACTAGAAGAAAACGATGAGCCTGACATCAACAAAGTCTGCAACATCAGCAGCAGCCATCATACACAAACCATTACCCCTAACGACATCATCAAAGTTTCCAGAGATAGCCCTGAGCACATGAATAACAACGGTTCGGTGGCCCCCCGATTCTGCAGAGTGGTTTGTAAAAATGAGCCCAGCAAATGGAAATTTATCCACACTATAAACTTCATGGCCAGAAACAATACCAATCATAGCAAACTTAGATCAAGACCGGATCTATCACTATTACAACGCATCCGTTCCCGTGAACTCCGTGCGGATCTCAAAAGACGGCTAGATCTAGGTGAAACAAACCTATACATAGATTACCGTGCCGACCGCATCAAAAACAAGACCCATAATCCATCCCACAACATCCAACCAACCATCCCCCAACAACAAAACAACATCCCACACACCACCAACCAAGACTAGGTAAGCGCATCCCTTATTCCTCAATCCAATCCAATTCTAATCTCAAATGCAAATTAATCAATGCAAGAAGTGTAGTTAACAAAATGCCTGAATTCCTACTACTACTAAACACTGACACCTTTGACATTATCTTTGTCTGCGAAACATGGCTAAATGCTTCCCTCCCTGACTCCATCATCACAGCAAGAAACTACCTTGTCTTCAGGTCCGACCGTGAAACCTGCAGAGGAGGCGGAGTAGCTATATTCTACAAAAAGACACAAAACCTAAAAAATATCCAAGTTGCACATGGTTGCACACCATCGCAGACGATGGTTTCAGGAAGGGTGCTTCCTGAAACCATCGTCTGCGATCTGTCCTTAAATACCACACTTCGCTTCCTACTTTGTTACAGAGCCCCAGACTATGACATCACACATGCGAACAACTTAACCTCACTGCTAACGTGGGCAACCTCCTGCCCATACCCCCTAATCTTTCTTGGAGACTTCAATCTACCTCTCATTAACTGGACCCTAAACGAATGCACGACTGAACCCATCCATACAACCCTATACAGTGCTGTTACCAATCTGGGACTCAACCAACTAGTAATGAACAATACTAGACTAAACAACTGCCTTGACCTCATATTCTGCAATAGCAAAAGCGCAATTTATGGACTTCAAATAAAAGAACCCTTTTCCAACAGCAACCACAGCATGATAGACTTTAACCTTAATCTACATCATTGCAAGAATCACCTTAATAATGGGACACCCAAGTATAACTTTAAAAAAGCCAACTATGAACTCATAGATGCCGACCTCTCAACTCTTGACTGGCAAACTCTACTCTCTAACTGTAACACTGCCGATGACCTCTATAACATCTTCTTGCTCGAAGTCAAAAGAACTATCAGGTTACACGTACCACTAATAACCACCATAGCAAAGAAAAACAAACTACCCATATCAATAAGGAAGCTACAATCCCCCCAAAAATTTTCACCCTCTGGTGAAAAAACAAAACAGGCTATGTAGCTAACTTCAAAAACCGCTACAAAAATATATGCCACCAAATAAAGATGGAATGCTCCAACTACCCACAGCAAACAAGAGGAAAACCTTCTGCGCACTAAATCTAACTGCACCTTCTACAACTTCGTAAATAAAAAACTCAAGGACTCGAGACCCCTACCACCACTAAAAGGACCCAACAACAAAGAATGCTACGATGAAACAGTCAAAGCTAACCTCTTCAACACATTCTTTGGCTCAGTCTTTGTAAACAGCAATGGCTCATGCCCAAAATTCCCTAGTCGTACCACAAATACTCACAACAATTTAACACAAATAGACTTCACTGAATACAATGTTGAAAAAGCACTACGTGACCTAAAACCTTCTCTGTCAATCGGACCAGATTGACTATGTGCATACGTCCTAAAAAAAGATCTCCACAGCCATTGCTGAACCACTACGCATAATCTTTGAAAAATCCTACAGGACCAGTTCCCTACCAAACCTATGGTCGTTAGCCACGGTCATCCCCATCTTCAAAAAGGGAGATCCCAGTCTAGTAGAAAACTACAGACCAATCTCTCTATGCTGCGTCACATGCAGAGTCATGGAATCAATCATAAACCAATCCATTACCCTCCACCTAGAAACTAACAACCTACTTTCAAACAAACAATTCGGTTTCAAGAAAAAACTATCCTGCAATCTACAACTACTACACTGCAAAAACATATGGTCCACAAAACTTGACCAGGCAAAACAATAGATGCAGTTTACATAGACTTCTGTAAAGCCTTCGACTCAGTGGTTCACGATAAACTACTTCTGAAACTGAAATCCTACGGCATCTCTGGACCCCTACATGACTGGATAACTGCGTTCCTGTTAAACAGACAAGAAGTGGTCAAAATAGGGAATGCCCTATCAAATCCCGTTCCTGTTAACAGCGGTGTACCCCAAGGCAGCGTATTAGGACCCACACTCTTCATACTCTATATAAATGACCTTTGCGATCACATTACAAGCGACTGCGTTCTCTTCGCCGATGATGTAAAACTGTTCAACACCACCGACATCACTGCTATCCTCCAAAAAGGCCTTGACTTTGTGTCAGAATGGTCAAACATCTGGCAACTCCAAATCTCAACCAACAAATGCTCTGTCCTACACATTGGCAAAAAGAATCAGAACGCTAAATACAAGCTGAATAGACAAGACCTTACAGACGACCCTCTCTCTGTCAAAGACCTTGGAATATCAAATGACCTAAGTGCCAAAGCCCATTGCAACAACATCGCCAAAAAGGCTTCAAGAGTTGTTAACCTAATCTTACGCAGCTTCTTCTCCGGTAATATCACACTACTTAACCAGAGCATACAAAACATTCACCAGACCAATCCTCGAATACAGCTCATCTGTCTGGAACCCACACCGCATATCGGACATAAATACATTATACATAAATACAGAGATACTTTACAAGAAGAGTCCTCCACTCATCTACTCACAACAGAATACCTTACGCAACCAGACTTGAAATCCTAGGCTTAGAAAGCTTAGAACTACGTCGCCTTCGGCACGACCTAAGCATAGCTCATGAAATTATCCGCTACAATGTCCTTCCTGTCAATGACTACTTCAGCTTCAACCACAACAATACACGAGCACACAACAGATACAAACTCAAAGTGAACCGCTCCAAACTTGACTGTAGAAAATACAACTTTAGCAACAGAGTGGTAAATGCCTGGAACTCACTACCTGACATTGTGGTTTCGTCACCAAACCCCCAAAACTTTACCCTTAGACTGTCCACTGTTGACCTCACCCGATTCCTAAGAGGTCAGTAAGGGGCGTGCATAAGTGCACCAGCGTGCCTACCATCCATGTCCTAATGTTCCCACTTATCAGTACCAATCTTAGGTACATAAACACTGTTATATCTATGTATATTACTAACACGTACAGTACTTGACAAAGAAATAAAATAAATAAATAAATAAAAATAAAATAGTTCACTCACAGGATTCACAGAAATTCACAGAAGCTGGAGGTGGGGCTCCTGGCTGAGACTTGTGAATCTGACTGAGAGAAAGAGGAGAAAGAAAGGTAGGAAAACAACTTCTTCCATTACAGTTTAAATTCACAGAAGCTGGGGGTGGGGCTCCTGGCTGAGACTTGTGAATCTGACTGAGAGAAAGAGGAGAAAGGTAGCGGCCCGCGCGCCGTTAGGCACGCGAATCATATAACTATAAACCAAAAATAGTAATAATACATTCAGGGTTAGTGTGCTTGAGATTGTGATTTTATTTTATTTCAAAATGACTGGCTTAGTTCAGTGTAATACTTGTTTTACAGCTGTGTTTTGAAGTACTCTTTTCAAATTTTGATACTGTCCTCTTTGTAAACAAATTACTAGACTACGTGGACATATTACCTATCTAGAATCTTTAATCTGTGCTCTGCAAGCAGAAATTGGGTGCCAAATTCAGCCATTCCACTCTAACGAGCTGCCGCACTATTAGCCCCTCTACCACAAAGATCCTGCAGGAGAAGGGCAGTATGGACAACTGTGGGATCTGGCAGGGTGAGAGCTGTGAACCATAAACACAAATCTTTTACTGTGTCCCAGCATAACAGATATAGTGCCCTTGATGACCTTAATAGGAACACTAAAGCGACAGGTCAAGGTAGTTGTGATAACGATAACTCAAATAAGCAGGGAATCGTGGTCCGAGAGGAAGAACTTATTTTGGAAAGTGGAAAGTGTGAATCAGGTATTACACATCAGTCACACAAGAGCAGCAAGGTATCCAAAAAGAGAAGCCATCTTCTGGTTGGTGATTCAATTGTAAGGGATGTAAATTTAGGAAAGGATATCGAGGTTTTGAAAGAGGTCAGGTGTCTGCCAGGTGCTACTGCCAGCAGAGACAAGAGGCATATTCTTAAGATAGTCAAGAATGCCAGTAAGGACTGTGATGTTGATGCTATTATACATCTTGGCACAAATGATCTGTCCTCAAAAGATGTACTTTCTATGCAGAATGACTTCCAGAGCTTGGGGTATGAACTTAGTAGTATAGGTTGTAGACTTATCTTTTCAGAGGTTTTACCAGTATATAAGGAACAAAAAGGGAAAGGCCAACGTGTAGCAGAGTTTAATGTGTGGCTAAAGGAGTGGTGTAAAAGGGAAGGCTTTGGTTTTATTAGTCATGATGTCTGCAGCTGGTCCAACGAAAAACTGTACAAAAGAGATGGTTTGCATCCATCAAAGAAAGGGACTGAGCTACTTGGTATTAAATTCACAGATTTCCTGGATAAACATTTAAACTGAACAGCGAGGACAGAGAATTAATTGATACAGATCATTTCTGTCCCCAGCAATCTAAAATTAATAGGGTTAACAGTGCACACAACATAGATGTGTGTGTGGGTAAGTTTATCAGCTCTGCCAAGCATTTAATAGTGAGTGCCATACCATATACACTAAACAAACAGGTGGCAAGAAAGTAGGGGCAGTCAGGCACAACACAGGTTATGTAGACAATAAACATGGGGTCAATCAAAATGGACTTAAATGTCTATACACCAAAGGACAGAGTATGAGGAATAAACAGGGAGAATTAGAAATTCAAGTAAATGAGGGAAGATATGATATAGTTGCCATTACGGAAACTTGGTGGGATGAAACTGACAAATGGAATATACAGCTAGAGGGATTTAAATTATTTAAAAGAAACAGACCAAATAAAAGAGGAGGTGGAGTTGCACTATATATAAGAAATAACTACATCTCTACAGAAATAGAGCACAACAATAATGAAAATAATCTCAAATGCATTTGGGTCAATATTAAAGGGGGGCAAAATGATATTGCCATAGGTCTATACTACAGGCCACCCAACCAAACAGAGGAAGTAGATGAACTTTTTGCTAGTCAGCTAACTAAGGTATGTAGGAAGCACATCACAATAGTAATGGGGGACTTTAACTACCCTGACATCAACTGGGAGACAAACTCTGACCAAGTGGAAGAGCCAACAGGTTCCTAACAAACCTATCAGACAACTTTGTTACCCAAAAAGTAGAGAAGGCAACAAGGGGATCAGCCATATTGGACTTAACTCTCACTAACAGAGATGAAATGATAGAAGGTGTTGAAGCTACAGAAACCTTTGGGGGCAAGTGATCATGCAATATTGGAATTCAACATTATGCAAACACAAGAGAGTAGAACAAAATCAAACTAGAGTCTTGGACTTTAAGAGAGCTAATTTCAATAAACTTAGAGACAACTTGGGAAAGATTCCATGGGTGAGAATCCTCAAGGGGAAAACAACTCAAGAAGGTTGGGAAATTTTGAAAAGTGAGATTATAAAAGCCCAAACTAGCACAATACCAATGAAAAAGAAAAATAATAGGTCTCAAAAGAAACCAGCATGGCTGCATAAAGAACTCTCTGACAAATTGAAAGACAAAAAGGACAAGTATAAAAAGTAGAAAGAAGGGGAAATAGCTAAGGCAGAATACCAGCAAATCGCCCGAGCCTATAAAGATGAAGTGAGGAAAGCTAAGGCTCACAATGAACAAAGGCTTGCAACAAAAGTAAAAAGTAACAAAAAAAGCTTCTTCCAACATATTAAAAACAAGAAAAAAGTCAATGAAACAATTGGTCCATTGTAGAGAGAAAGTGGCAAGAAGGTGATAAGCAACAGGGAGAAAGCAGAGCTATTTAACTTGTTTTTTGCATCTGTCTTTACACAAAGGGAAAAAACAATCCAACCTATCAAAAACAGCATCACAAAAAACATATTAGGAACACAAATTAAAATAGGAAAGAAAATGGTAAGGGAACACCTGTCTACCCTAGACGAATTCAAATCACCAGGACCAGATGAATTACACCCCAAGGTTCTGAAGGAACTGGCAGATGAGATCTCAGAACCACTGAACTATATCTTTCAAAGATCCGGGAACACCAGGGAACTACCAGAGGACTGGAAAAAAGCTGATGTAGTTCCCATCTTCAAAAAAGGGAAAAAAACAAATCCAGGAAACTACAGACCTATCAGCCTGACCTCAATACCAGGGAACATTTTGGAAAAGATAATCAAGCAACGAATCAATGAACACCTAGAAGCAAACACAGTAATAACCAAAAGCCAACATGGGTTGTCAAAAACAGATCCTGCCAGACTAATCTTATTACATTCTTTGACAAAGTGACAAAATTAGTGGACCAGAGGAATGCTGTCGATGTGGTTTACTTGGACTTCAGTAAGGCATTTGATAAAGTAGACCATAACCTACTACTAGATAAAGTAGAAAAATGTGGGATGGACAGCAACACCATCAGATGGATTCAAAACTGGCTAACCAACTGCACTCAATGTGTAGTGCTCAATGGAACTGCATCTACATGGAGGGAAGTATGCAGTGGAGTACCTCAAGGCTCTGTTTTAGGCCCAGTACTCTTCAACATCTTCATCAATGACTTGGACGAGGGGATAGATGGGGAACTCATCAAATTTGCAGATGACATCAAACTGGCAGGAATAGCCAACTCTCCAGAAGATAGGCTCAAGATTCAGAAGGATCTTGACAGACTTGAACATTGGGCGCTATCAAACAAAATGAAATTCAATGGTGAAAAAAGTAAGGTTCTACAAAATGCACAGGTACAGTATATGTGGTACCTTGCTCAACAGTAGTAACTGTGAGAGGGATCTTGGAGTCCTAGTGGACAACCATTTAAATATGAGCCAGCAGTGTGCAGCAGCTGCTAAAAAAGCCAACACAGTTCTAGGCTGCATTAACAGAGGGATAGAATCAAGATCACGCAAAGTGTTAATACCACTTTATAATGCCTTGGTAAGGCCACACTTGGAATACTGCATTCAGTTTTGGTCGCCACGATGTAAAAAGGATGTTGAGACTCTAGAAAGAGTGCAGAGAAGAGCAACAAAGATGATTAGGGGACTGTAGGCTAAAACATATGAAAAACGGTTGCGGGAACTGGGTATGTCTAGTTTAATGAAAAGAAGGATCAGGGGAGAAATGATAGCAGTGTTCCAATATCTCAGGGGTCGCCACAAAGAAGAGGGAGTCAAACTATTTTCCAAAGCACCTGAAGGTAGAACAAGAAGCAGTGGGTGGAAACTAAACAAGGAGAGAAGCAACTTAGAACTAAGGAGAAATTTCCTGACAGTTAGAACAATTAATCCGTGGAACAGCCTGCCTCCAGAAGTTGTGAATGCTCCAACACTGGAAGTTTTTAAGAAGATGTTGGATAACCATTTGTCTGAAGTAGTGTAGGATTTCCTGCCTAGGCAGGGGGTTGGACTAGAAGACCTCCAAGGTCCCTTCCAACTCTGTTGTTATTATTACTCAGGGAAGGATTTAGTAGGAGAAAGAGGAAGTAGAAAGGAAGAAGATTTTTATTTATTTATTATTAGAGTTGGAAGGGACCTTGTAGGTCATCTAGATAACCCCCTGCTCAAGCAGGAGTTCCTACACCATTTGAGACAGATGGTAGTCCAGTCTCCCCTTGAAGGTCGCAAGTGTTGGGGCTCTCACAACCTCCGCTGGCAAGCTGTTCCACTGGTTGATCGCTCTCACCGTCAGAAAGTTTCTCCTCACTTCCAGGTTGAATCTCTCCTTGGTCAGCTTCCATCCGTTATTCCTTGTTTGGCTTTCTGGTGCCATAGAGAACAGCCTGACCCCCTCCTCTCTGTGGCAGCCCCTCAAGTATTGGAACACTGCTATCATGTCACCCGTGGTCCTTCTCTTCGCCAGACTGGCCAAGCTCAGTTCCTGCAACCGCTCTTCGTATGTTTTATTTTCCAGACCCTTTATCATCCTGGTTGCTCTCTTCTACACTTTCTCTAGGGTTTCAATGTCTTTTTTGTAGTGTGGTGTGGTGACCAAAACTGGATGCAGTACTCTAGGTGTGGTCTTACCAAGGCTTTATAGAGTGGTACTAGTACCTCTCTGGTCCTTGATTGTATCCCTCTATTTATGCAGCTCAGGACTGCGTTGGCCTTTTTGGCTGCTGCTGCACACTGCTGGCTCAATTTTTTTGTTGGCTGTCTACCAAGACTCCAAGATCCCTCTCACAATCACTGCTATTGAGTGTGGTTTCACCCAGTTTGTATGTGTATTTTTGATTCTTCTTACCTAGGTGTAGAATTTTGCTTTTCTCTGTGTTAAATTTCATTTTATTGGTTTGGGCCCAGTGTTCGAGTCTGTCAAGGTCCCTCGGGATTTTGAGTCTGTCCTCTGGGGTGTTTGCTACTCCCGCCAGCTTGTTGTCATCTGCAAATTTGGTTAGTTCTCCTGCTATTCCCTCATCTAGGTCATTTATGAAGATATTAAAGAGTACTGGGCCTAGAACGGAACCTTGTGGTACGCCACTGCTTACTTCTCTCCATGTGGACTTAGAGCCATTGAGGATTACTCGCTGGGTACGGTTGGTCAGCCAGTTGTTAATCCATCTGGTTTTGTAGCTGACTATCCCGCTTTTTTCTAGCTTATGAAGAAGTAGGTTGTGGTCTACTTTGTCAAATTCTTTGCTGAAGTCCAGGTATATTATGTCTACTGCATTTCGCTGGTCTACTAATTTGGTCACAATGTTGAAGAATGAAATGAGGTTGGTTTGGCATGACTTGTTCTTAACAAATCCATGTTGGCTGCTGGTTATTACTTGGTTTGTTTCTAGATGATGGGAGATCTGGTTTTTAATTATTTTTTCCAGTATTTTCCCAGGTATTGATGTTAGGCTGATTGGTCTGTAGTTTCCTGGGTCTGTTTTTTTACCTTTTTTGTAGATGGGGACCACATCAGCTCTTTTCCAGTCCTCAGGGAGTTCCCCTGTGTTCCAGGATTTGTGGAAGATGTGGTGCAGTGGTTCTGAAATGACTTCTGCTAGATCTTTTAGGACTCTGGGATGTAATCCGTCAGGTCCTGGTGCTTTGTATTCATTAAGTTCAGATAGGTCATCTCTTACTGTATTTTTGCTTAGGTTGAGTCTTGCTTCAAATCTGTTTTTTATATTTGTGTTGCTGGGTAGTTGAGCTGCAGTTTCCTTTTGTGTGAAGACTGATGTGAAGAATGTGTTCAGTAGCTCTGCTTTGTCTGCGTTGTCTGTTACTTCTTTGCCGTCTTCTCTCTTTAGTGGACCAACTGTTTCTTTGATTTTTTTTCTTGCTGTTAATGTGTTGGAAGAAGCTTTTTTTGTTGTCTTTGACTTTTGTTGCAAGTCTTTGTTCATTCTGGGCCTTTGCTGTCCTTATTTTTTCTTTACAGATTCTGGCTGTCTGTTGGTACTCTGCCTTGGTTATGTGCCCATCTTTCCATTTTTTGTATTTATCTTTTTTTTCATTCAATTTATCGGTGAGGTCTTTGTTTAGCCATGCTGGTTTCCTTTTGGATTTCTAGTTTTTCTTCCTCATCGGTATTGTGGTGTTCTGGGCTTTTAAGATCGTGTTTTTTAGGATCTCCCAGGCTTCTTGTGTTGTTTTACCCTTTAGTACTTTCATCCAAGGGATCTTCCCCAAGTTTTCTCTGAGTTTATTGAAGTCGGCTTTTTTAAAGTTTGGGATATAGGTGTCGTTATGTTCAGTTATTTGTGTTTGCTTTATGGTGAATTTTAGTATTACGTGGTCACTCTCGCCAAGCGTTCCTGCAGCTTCAACTCCTTCTATTGTTTCTTCTCTGTTTGTAAGTATTAAATCCAGTATGGCTGCCCCTCTAGTTCCCTCCTCCACTTTTTGGACAATGAAGTTGTCAGCTAGACTGGTTAGGAATCTGTTAGATTTCTCACTTGGTGCTGAGTTGGTTTTCCAGTTGATATCCGGGTAGTTGAAGTCTCCCATTATTACAATATTGTTTTTCTTGCATATGTTCTTTAGCTGGTTGGTAAAAAGGGTGTCCATTGTTTCTGTTTGGTTTGGTGGTCTGTAGTATACTATTGTTGTGTCGTTCTTTTTTTCTTTTATGTTGACCCATATGCATTCTAATGGGTTTTCTTCCTTGGTTACTTGTAGCTCTGTAGCTACATAGTAGTCCTTTATATACAGTGCAACACCACCTCCTTTTTTGTGTGATCTGGTTTTTTTGTAGCGTTTGTATCCTTTTATCTGTGTGTTCCAATCGTGTGATTCGTCCCACCAAGTTTCTGTTATTCCGACTATGTCATGTGTACCTTCGTGCATTAATATTTCAAGTTCACCTTGTTTATTCCCTAGGCTTTGTGCATTTGTGTAGAGGCATTTGAGTTCTTTGTGCCTGATTGTGGGTGTTCTTTCTTTGTCTCTTATTTGTCGTTTGAGTTTGTTTTCTTCCCCATCCCTTTTTTGTTCGTTGTTTGTTTTGTTTGCTTGGGGTCCATTCTTGGAGTTGGGCCCCGGGGATCCTGTAGATTGGTCACCCGCCCCTTGCGATTTTAGTTTAAAGCCCTCCTGACAAGTTGGGCCAGTCTTTTTCCGAGGACATTCTTCCCAGTCTTTGTGAGATGTAACCCGTCCCTTGCCAAAAGTCCATCTCGGAGGTAGTGCAGTCCATGGTCTAGGAATCCAAAGTTTTTTGGGCGACACCAACCCTTTAGCCAGTGGTTTACTTGTTGGATTCTTTGTTCCCTTGCTGGGTGTTGTCCTCTTGTTGGTAGTATGGATGAGAAGCCTACTTGCGCACCTAGGTTTTTGACATTCTTGCCTAGTTGCTCATAGTCATTCTGTATTGTTTTCAAGTTCTTTTTTGTGTCATTTGTTCCTACATGGAGTAATTGTAGGGGATAATAGTCTGTGGGTGAGAAAGAGAAAGAGGGAGAGAAGAAGGAAGAGAGAGAGGGAGGAAGGAGGAGATGGAAGTAGGAAGGGGAGAGAACGTGTAAGAAGGTAGGTAGGAGAGATGGAGAGAAAGAGGGGAGTGAGGAGAAAAGGCAGAAACAGACAGATTAATAATAGTAAGATTAGGAGTTAAAATAGATTATTGATTTTTTGATGAAAATGTATTTTATTCATGTATTGGAGGTATATGTGCAGATGTAAATGTGATAAGTGTGGAGAGAAAATAAATAAAAAGTTATTTAAAAATGAAGAAGAAAGGAAAGCCTTGCAGACTGCGAGGCCAGGCCAACAAGCGGGGCATGGAGGCTCTGATACGGATGTGGCCCTGATCTATTCTAAAATCTGTTGACGGTCATCTAGCCTTAGATCTGACTCAAGAGGCTGCCCTGCCACCCCCACCCTGCTCGCTGGGCGTGCTTACAAGAGGCAGTGTATGCATGCAGGGTCTGGGGACCATCTTGCCCTGCCGACTGTGTTCTGAGCACCTCCCTTTCACCCAGAATGCTAGCGCTCGCTGCCTGTGTGCACACCTATGGGGTGGGGCCGTGGCAACAGGGTTATCTCTCGCTGGCTCCAGGGCAGCTGTACGGGTCAGATCTAAGGCGGACCATGTTCTGGCCTGGATGGCCATACCAAGTTGTAGATCAGCCCCATGCCCACACCAGTGCCTCCTTGCTCTGCTCGCCAGCCTGGCCTCGCAGCCCCCTTTCACTGAGACTGCCCTGCTCCTGCGTGGAAAAGCCATGGCCAGCGGCAGTGCTGCCAATCTCTCCCTCTGCCCTTGTTCCTTCCTGAGTGGGGAGTAAGATTGGGATGGCATGGAAAATGTTTGTAAGCCAACAAGACTTTGGCGCAGTGAAATCCCTTGCTTCAAGCCTCCCATCAGCTTTCAAATGCCTTTTGTATTCTCCCAATCTCAGCATGAAAAGTATTTGCAAGCTGACAAGACCTCGGGGTAGCAAAATCGCCTTGCTTGAAACCTCCCATCAGCTTGTAAATGCTCTTCGTGCCAAGACTGGAACAGTGCGAAAGGCATTTTCAAGCCGATTGGAGGCTTCAAGCAAAGCGATTTTACTGCCCCAAAATCTCATCATCTTGCAAATGCTCTTTGGCTGGATCTGGTAAAAGCCTCAGTTTGCAGAGAACAGAGGCCTAAATTACTGTAGTGCGAGATTAGTAGCACAAGATCTTGGACTACTGATCTCATGTGAACTTACACTACAGTACTGCATGAACTACAGGGCATTGGTGCTTTTGCGCAGCTGAGGAGCATGCCTGGGGGGGTCAAACAGTACTGCATGGACTGCAATGGGGAGGGGGGTGAGAATGGGAAGCTGCAGCGGACATGGGCAGGCACCACTGAAAAGGGGCTTCCCATTTTGACCTCTCTCCACTGCCGTTGCCTCTGCACCTGGACTCCAGACTAAAACTGAATTGGTAGTTTGGCTGCCCCCCACACCACGCCCCAGCACCATTTGATTCCCCAGGCACCCTCCCCAGTTGCACACAAGCATCAATGCTCTGCTGGCCCCCTAAGGCTTTGGCGCTCACCCTAGATCGCCCCTCCCAGCCTTGTCTGGCCCATCACAGATGCCCCTCGACGTGAGCAACATTGAGCAGGCCAGGTTGAGTTGTCCATGCCCAGCCAGTTGTCCATGCCCAGCAGGGGTGGGTTCCTGCCGGTACACTCTTACCTGTTGGTCGCAGCAGAACCGAAGAAGCCGGTGGTGTTCGCGGCGCGGGGCTTCCCCCGCCCGCTTTTCCCCACCTGCCTGGATGCCGACATTTGCGTTCTTTTGCCCTCTGCGCAAGCAGAATGCTTTGCGCATGCGCAGAGGGCAAAAGAACGCAAATGGCGGCGTCTAGGCAGGCGGGGGAAAGCGGGCGGGGGAAAGCGGGCGGGGTAATCCCCACGCCGCGAACGCCACCGGCTTCTTCGGTTCTGCGGTGACCAACAGGTAAGAGCGTACTGGCAGGAACCCACCCCTGATGCCCAGTCACATGACCACCCAGCCACGCCCACCTGGCCCTTTGAGGGCAACCATAATGCTGATCCGGCCCTCAATGAAATTGAGTTTGACATATCTGCAATAGAGTGTCATTATATTAATTAATACTGTATGATTATCTATTGAAACAACAATAGAGGGATAGTATCAAGATCATGTGAAATGTTAGGACTGCTTTATATTCTACTGGTAAAACTTCACTTCAAATACTGCATCCAGTATTGATGACCACAATACAAAAAAGATGTTGAGACTCTAGAAGGAGTGCAGAGAATAAGCAACAAAGATGACTAAAGGATTGGAGGCTAAAGAATACAATGAAGAGTTGCAAGAACTGAGGTATGTATAGTCTAACAAAAAGAAGGACTATGGGTCAAAATATTCCAATATTTGAGTGACTATTACAGAAAACAGGAGGTTAGCCTATTCTCGAAAGCACTTGAGGGAAGGATAACAAGTAACAGATAGAAACTTATCAAAAAGAGATCTAGAATTAAGAATAAATTTCCTGTCAATGAGTGCAATTAATAAGTGGAACAGCTTGTCTCCAGAAGTTGTGGGTACTATATCATTGGAGGTCTGAGTAGAGTTTGGATAGCCATTTAACAGAATAAGAAAATAAATAACAGAATAATAGAATTTGAAGGGACCTTGGAGGTCTTCTAATCCAATCCCCTGCTCAAGCAGGAGATCCTATACCATTATGGGCAAATGGCTGTCGAATAACTTCTTTAAAAACTCCAGTGATGGAGCACCCACAACTTCTGAAGGCAAGTTGTTCCACTGGTTAATTGTTCTCACTGTCAGGAAATTTCTCCTTAGTTCTAGGTTGCATCTCTCTTTGATTAATTCCCGTTCATTGCTTCTTGTCGTGCCTTCTGGTGCTTTGATAAATAGGTTGACCCCCTCTTCTTTGTGGCATTCCCTCAAATATGGAATACTGCTATAATGTCATTCCTAGTCCTTTTCACTACACTAAACATGCCCAATTCCTACAACCATTCTTCATATGTTTTAGCTTCCAGCCTCCCAATCATCTTTGTTGCTCTTCTCTGCACTCTTTCCAGGGTCTCAACATCTTTTTTATATAGTGGCAACCAAAACTAGATGCAAGTGTGTTCTTACCAAGGCATTATAAAGCAATACTAACACTTAATGTGTTTCTAACCCTCCATATTCCATTTCCCCCTGGGTTTGTGGGTTCTCCTCAAAGGCAGCCCCATGTAGAGTGCATTACATTAATCCATCCAGGAGGTAATGAGGGCCTGAATGACATTCCTGATCCAGGAATAGATGGAACTGAAGCAGAACCTGAAGTTGCACAATGGCTTTCCTGGTGACAACTATGACCTGCTCCTCAAGCAGGAGTTATGAGTCTAGACTAGAAGGATTACAGATTGTAGACAAGGTCTGTTTGGGGCATGCCATCCAGTGCTGAAGATTGTAAATTCCAAGATCCTAGAGGTCTCAAAACCCAAAGCCATATAAACTTTCCAGGGTTGAGCTGAATCCTGTTGTTCCCTATTCAACCTCCCACAGCCTCCAAACACCAAGACAGGACCTGAATGGCATCACTTAATTTGCCAGGGGAGATGTACAGCTGGGTATCATCAGAAAACTGATGGTACCAAATCCTGCGGGAACAGGAGGCAAGGGCAGGACTTCTCACTGTCAGCCAATACTGACTGGAAGCAAGTGCTGAGGAAGGATGAGAAGCAGCAATACAGTCGTACCCATCCCAACCCCCAGAAAGTTACCATGGTTGATGGTAATGAAATGCCACCAAGAGGTCAAGTAGAACTAGGATGGATAAACTAATTCCATTCTGCTCCCACCAGAGGTCTTTCAAAAGTGCAGCCAATCCTGTTTCAGTCCCATGTCCAATTCTGAAATCCAAATGAATCATCCAGGATTCTCTGAAGCTGCTATGCAATCACCTTCTCCAATAATATCTCTTCAACATTTTCTGAACCTCTATATGAAAGCTTGTATATGTGTGCAAGTGATATAAAGCTATCAAAATGCTTGGTTATCAGTTGGCATTTTCTACTCATTTGGTTACCATTAAAAAAATCACAGTTGGTGCAGATGGAAATAGGATGCTGTTCCCAAAGTGTGTCTCCCTCCCCACCACAAGTTTTGTAAATATTTTGTTGTTTCTTGTTTGTTTCCAGTCTGCTGATCTTCAGGATGTCATGTTTATAGCCCTGGTAAAGGACAGACCAAAATTTGTTCGTCTCTTTCTTGAAAATGGGCTGAATCTAAGGAAGTTCCTCACTCATGAAGTTTTAACAGAGCTCTATGCAAACAACTTCAGCAATCTGGTGTTTAAAAATCTACAAATTGCTAAGAACTCTTACAATGATGCTCTTCTTACTTTTGTATGGAAGATGGTAGAGGATTTCAGAAAAGGCATAAAAAAAGAAGACAAAAATGGCAAAGATGACATAGAGATACAGCTGCTGGTATGTCAAGTATAGCTTTTAAACTGAAATTATATACCAAACTGTATCAATTTAAATCCACATAACTCAATGGGACTTATTTCTAAGTAGATTTTTCTATGTGAAACAAAACAGGCATTAAGACTGAATTCTCATATTTGTTAATGTTGGGATTTTTGTTGTCATTATGTCCTTTCAGGATGGATCTCTTATTACGAGGCACCCCTTGCAAGCTCTCTTTATTTGGGCTATCCTTCAAAACAAAAAGGAACTATCCACCGTAATTTGGGAGCAGGTATTTCGCACTTCTGAATCACTAACAATTAGATTCATAATCTTTTGAGATAAAAAGTATTCCCTTAGGCTAGATTCCCATACATACAAATATTAAAGTCAATAGGAATTACTTCTGCATATACGTACATATCTAGGTTGGATTGGATTATTATGTATGCATAGAGCAAAAGAGGTGTCTCTTTTCTTCTTAAGGTTTATAGATGCTATAATTTGTGAAAGTTGTGGGCCCCTCTTCCTAAATGAGTTATTATTATTATTTCTCCCTTTTATATATTGTTTACATCAGTGGTTCCCAAAGTGGGCGGTACCACCCCCCGGGGGGCGGTGGGAACCCTTATGGGGGCGGTGAGAGGCAAGGGTGGCGACAGGGGGCGGTGAGAGGGGCCAGGGGGCGGTAGGTGGTTCGCCATGCTTTTGCACTTGAAGCTCCCTCGCATTCCTCGCTCTTGTGTGCAGGGCAGCCCATTCTGAAAGAAAACGCGAGATGTTTTCTTTCAGAATGGGCTGCCCTGCACCAAAGAGCGTGGAATGCAACAGAGTTACAAGTGCTAGGTATGATGCCCATCTTGCGGCCCGCCCAGCCCCAGCCCAGGCTCTGCTCTGCCCCGCACGACTGGTCACCCCAAACTGCATCCCACCGTGCAACGGGCGTCCTACCTAGCACTTGAAGCTCTCTCACATTCCTCGCTCTTGTGTGCAGGGCAGCCCATTCTGAAAGAAAACGTGAGATGTTTTCTTTCAGAATGGGCTGCCCTGCACCTAAGAGCGTGGAATGCAATGGGGTTACAAGTGCTAGGTACTAAGTGTGGCACAGCGACGAGGGAAGTCGACCGCTCCTGAAGCTGCTCGGGCGAGTGCTCGGAGACCCACGGGAAGGCCCCGCCACAGAACCTGCGCATGCGTGGACTTTCTGGCCCGGCGTCTTCGGCGCCTAGCAACCTGGCGCGCACAATTTGGTGGGCTCCTCTCCGGCATGGCGCACCTGCGGATCTCAGCCCAGCTGCCCCCCAACATCAACCCCATCAAGGTGCCTGCGGCCTTCAGCCGCCGAGCCTTCTCCAAGCTCAATGAAGAGCTGCAGCACCCCGAGCTGCTGACGGGGCAGTTGGCCTTGATGGCACTCTGCGACCTGGTGCATGACCTGGAGAACACTTACCAAGCCATCGGCCTGGGTGAGCGGCGGTGGCGGCCTGGCCACGGCTGGTGGGAGGGAAGGGAAGGGAGGGAAGAAGGAAAGAAAAAGGAAAGAAAGAAAGAGAGAAGGAGGAAGGAAGGAAGGAAGGAAGGAAGGAAGGAAGGAAGGAAGGAAGGAAGGAAGGAAGGAAGGAAGGAAGGAAGGAAGGAAGGAAGGAAGGAAGGAAGGAAGATAGACAGAAAAAGAAAGGGAGGGAAGAAGGAAAGAAAGAAAAAGATGGTAGGAAGGAATGAAGGAAGGAAGGAAGGAAGACAGAAAGAAAGAAAGAAAGAAAGAAAGAAAGAAAGAAAGAAAGAAAGAAAGAAAGAAAGAAAGAAAGAAAGAAAGAAAGAAAGAAAGAAAGATGGTAGGAAGGAAGGAAGACAGACAGAAAAAGAAGGGAGGGAAGGGAAGGGAGGGAAGAAGGAAAGGAAAGAAAGAAAGAGCGAGGGAGGGAGGAAGGAAGGAAGGAAGTCAGAAAGAAAGAGAAAGAAAGATGGTAGGAAGGAAGGAAGATAGAAAAACAAAGGAGGGAGGGAAAAAGGAAAGAAAGGGGGAGGGAGGGAGGGAGGGAGGAAGAAAGAAAGAAAGATGGTAGGAAGGAAAGAAGACAGAAAGAAAGAAAAATATGGTAGGTAGGAAGAATGACAGACAGACAGACAGAAAGAAAGAAAAGATGATAGGAAGGAAGGAAGACAGACAGAAAGAAAGAAAAGAAAGAAAGAAAGAAAAAGAAAGATAGTAGGAAAGACAGAAAGAAAAAGAAAGAAAGAAGGGGGAAGGTAGAGAAGAAAGAAAGAAAGAAAGAAAGAAAAAAAGAAAGAAAGAAAGAAAGAAAGAAAGAAAGAAAGAAAGAAAGAAAGAAAGAAAGAAAGAAAGAAAGAAAGAAAGAAAGACTTATGACCACAATTGAGGCTAACATTTTGGTTGCTAAGCAAGAGCATTATTAAGAGAGTTTCACCACACTTTACAAGTTGGCCACGCCCACTGGTCACCTGACCACTAAGCCACGCCCACGGTGGGGGGGCAGTGAGGATGAGTTTGTAGCACCAAGGGGGCGGTGGACTGAAAAAGTTTGGGAACCACTGGTTTACATGAATGTGGTAATAATATGAAATGTGAATTTAGATTGATATTTAGAATAAAATCAACTGAAGCTATATTGAAGGTAAAACAAAAATGCAGATATATTTAAAATGTAAAATTCTAAACTAGTTTAGTAATATACTTGCAGAAAAATGTCCTATTCCATGGATTTGTTTAATGGAATGTTCTATTTCAAGAGGGTCATGGTCAATAGATTGCTGAGATATTGCATAGAACAAATTGCTCATCACTTTTAATCATTTTATTGTGCAAGTTAGAGTTTACAAATGTGGTTCCAGAGAATGGAACCCTTCTATACTATGCAGCTACATCGCTATTTGTTAATGTGAATGTCATTTCAGTATTAGAGTGTTATAAGAGGTTATTTAACAATTCTCTTTGCAGACAAGAGGCTGCACATTGGCAGCACTAGGGGCCAGCAAGCTTCTGAAAAGCTTAGCTAAGGTAAAGAATGATATTAATGCTGCTGGAGAATCAGAAGAGTTGGCAAATGAATATGAAACAAGAGCTGTAGGTAAGTTCGATATCAAAAGGTTAGCTATAAATTAAGAGATGAAATACATACAGTTTGCAGTAAGGGAAGAAAGACTAGAATCAAAAGAAAGTGAAGAATAGCTCATCATATTTACGTACAGTATACATAAGTAAGATGAAAAAGTAAAATATGCTAAACACACCATTTTTGCTTAAGTATATCACTTTTTCACATATAATTCTCAGGACTAAAAATATTCTTGAAAGCTAAAATTGGATAATTCAAGTAGTATACAAACTTGAATAATGGGACTGTTGGAGCATTGAATAGGTGCAGGAACACTGGGTTTCTTATATCAGATTCTTATGTTAACTTAATATTATCAATTATATGAGACATATTTATTACATTATATTAGCTTCTTTTCAGATGTAGCGGAGTTTGCAATAGATTTAAACTATCTTTAAAATCCAGATTAATAAAGCTGAATTTACACTTACACTGAGCCATATTTTGGTGATCCATGATTTGTTAAATCAAATAGTATCTTATTAAAATGCTACTTCAGTAGCAATATCATGCTAAGTCACAAATCTGGATGGTTAAGCCACACAACATGCTAAGATAAAAGTAACCACCTACACTCTGGTTTAATATAACGTACAGATTAGAACATTCTGTAGATATATAATTTTATCTAGATTTCTACCCTAATGTTATAATGCAAAACTATATTGACCTTTTATAGTTATTTATGAAAGAGGGATCTATAGTTCTCTATATATTGCTGAACTACAATTTTTAGTAAATGTGTTGGGTGAAATTGCTGGGAATTGGAGTTGAAAAACAAATTTTAAGTGTCACAGATTCACCATCCTTGAGTTAAATAATATGAATGTAAATAAAATACAAAATATATTTATTGTTGATAGCCATGATTGAACATATCATGTTAAACTATAATGTGGTTTATGTTAAACCATAAATGTGACTTAGCATTGTTGGAAGAAAAATCTGGACCAATTCCAAACTGGGATAAAGACACTGGAAATGGAAATGGAGCTGACTGCAAGGAAAGAAGGTCTCTGTTTATTTGGTTTTCCAGAAACTTCAGTGACAGAAGCATGTTTCTGGGGTGACTGACAAAATGGGGTTTGAGATAGATGGGCTTTTATACATTATTTGGGGGCCTCGTGATTGAGATGCCTGTTTCTGTGCAAGAACATGTCCTTTAATATTATAATGGCTGTTGCCAGATTCCTATGGGGTCATGTAGGAGTCATGGCTGGCTCTACAGGCAAAAGGAGAAATGCAAATCCTAGGTGTTTGTCTGAGATAATCTTGTCAACTTTTGGCTTGCCTAATTGTGTTGCTTATTCGGAGTCTCTGTTTGCTCTTTGCTTATGAATAGAGTGGCCCAAACTTTCTGAATGGATACAAAAATCTCTTAAAGATTGGCTACAGATGGACATGGGGCCTGGGGTGGAGAGGAGGGTTGAGGGGAATTAACATAACACATCGCGTCTGAATTTCAGACTCCACCTCACTCTTCTGCAATCACTATCTCTCAGTTAAATGTTCCTTTTGAAATGTAAACTGTATCAAGAGTTTTATTTTCTTGATAATGTAGCTGAGGCAGATCCTTACACTGCCAGTGCAACATATTCAGTCTTACTGAGCAGCACTGTTTGTGAGTCATAATCGTTGGGAATTGGAGATCTCTTTTCTGCCACCCCCGCAGTAAGGGCATAAGGATTGTTAATTGCCCAAAGGTGCATGGTCCCCCCCCATTGAATTGGTATAGAGCAGGGGTCGGCAACCTTAAACACTCAAAGAGCCACTTGGACCCGTTTCCCAGAGAGAAAAAACACACCAGGAGCCGCAAAACCTGGGTGGGCATGGCCAACTCAATGTCACTTATTTATTTATTTTATTTTATTTAAATGGATTTATATGCCGCCCAACTCCCAGGGGACTCTGGGCGGCTCCCAACATGTCAAAATCCATTCCACAATATAAAAAAAGCACAAAAATTAAAAACTACAAAAATTAAAAAGAGCATCTAACATTCATCACCAAGGGGGGAGACCCATATCTGGTCTAGTTGGTCTCACTTTCACCCCGCCTGCTGAAAGAGCCAAGTTTTTATTGCTTTACGGAAGGCCAGCAGGGTGGGGATAGTCCTGATCTCTGGAGGAAGCTGGTTCCAAAGGGAGGGATCTCCCACAGAGAAGGCTCTCCCCCTCGGCCCCGCCAACCGGCATTGCTTAGTCAATGGGACCTGGAGGAGGCCAACTCTGTGGGCCCTAACCGGTCGTAGGAAGGTATGCGGCAGGATGCGGTCCCGGAGGTAACCTGGCCCTGAGCCATGTAGGGCTTTAAAGGTTAAAACCAACACCTTAAATTGGATCCGGAGACTAATGGGCAGCCAATGCAGCTGGCGGAGGATAGGTATTACGTGGGTGTATCTAGGTACACCCACCACAGCTCGCGCAGCTGCATTTTGCACCAGTTGCAGTCGCCGGACACCCATGTAGAGCGCATTGCAGTAATCCAGCCGTGAGGTGATAATGGTGTGAGTGACTGTGATAAGTGCCTCCCTCTCCAAGTAGGGTCGCAATTGGTGCACAAGGCATACCTGTGCAAAGGTCCCCCTAGCCACAGCTGAAAGATGTTGCTCCAATTTTAGCTGTGGGTCTAGGAGGACACCCAAATTGCGGACCCGTTCTGAGGGAGCTAATTTCTCCCCCCCAAGAACCAAGGAGGGACAATTGGTCAAATCCTTAGGAGGCAATATCCACAGCCACTCAATCTTGTCAGGGTTAAGTTTTAGCTGGTTCATCCCTATCCAGACCCTAACATCGTCCAGGCAGCGGCCCATTATGTCCACGGCTTCCCTGAATTGAGATGGGGTGGAGATGTACAACTGGGTAACATCAGCATACTGCTGATACCTCACCCCGTGTCGTCGGATGATCTCACCCAGTGGTTTCATGTAGATGTTAAATAGGATGGGCAAGAGGACCGAGCCCTGCGGCACCCCACATAGTAGGGGCCTAGGGCTCGACCTCTGCCCCCCTGTCAACACCGACTGCGTCCTGTCGGAGAGGAAGGAGGAGAACCACTGCAAAAAAGTACCACCCACCCCCACCTCTCCGAGACGACGCAGAAGGATACCATGGTCAATGGTATCGAAAGCCGCTGAGAGGTCAAGTAGCACCAGGATAGAGGAATAACCACCATCCCGGGCTCGCCAGAGATCATCCATCAGGGTGACCAAAGCCGTTTCCATACTGTAGCCGCACCTGAAACCCGATTGAAAGGGATCCAAAAAATCAATGTCATCCAACAGTCGTAGGAGCTGGAACGCCACCACTTTCTCAACAACCTTCCCTGCAAAGGGAAGGTTGGAGACTGGATGATAGTTCTTTAAATCTGCCGGGTCCAGGGAAGGCTTCTTGAGGAGGGGCCTCACCACTGCAACTTTTAAGGGCTCACTCACTCCCACCCAGTCACATGACCCCCTAGCCATGCCTATCCAGCAAAAAAAAACCATTCTCTATGTCTCCCCCCCTCTCCCTATCTCCCCCCCTCTCCCCCTCTTTCTGTATCTGTGTCTCTGTCCCTCTCCCTCTTCCCCTCTCTCACCCCCTCTCTATGTATCACTCTGTATGTGTGTGTGTCTACGTCTCTTTTTCTCTCCCCCCTCTCTCTGTATATGTGTGTGTCTCTCTCTCCCCCTCCCTTCGGGGGACCGTCCTCCTCCCCCCCTCCTCTCATGACCTCCTGGTTGGCTGTGGCTGAGCTGGGAGCATGGGCACGTGCAGGGAGACCCTCCTCAAACGAGCAACAAAGTGCAGCAAAGTGCAGCACTTTAGTGAAGGGGTTAAACGCATAGAGCTTTTGTGCCTAGAGAGGAGGCAGGAAAGGGGACTGGGAATCCAGCTTCCCTCCCGCTCCTCTTCCTGGTCTCCCAATGTCTGTTAAGCCAGGGCTGAGGAGATCCTCTTGCTGGGAAAGGCGCTCAAGGCGCTGCACTTAACACGACACAGCTTCTCTCCTGCTCTAATGATCCGCCATCGCCTTGCTGTGTCATCCCCCATCCCCAGCAGCTCTTCAGCCGAGCACGGAGGGCACGAACTCCAGCCCTAAGCAGCAGGAAACGAAGGCTGCCTTTCATGCAGCGAAGGCAGGTACAGGGGCTCTTCGCTCCTGCACTCTCCAGTGACCCTCCTCCTCCTCCCCCCCTCTCTTGATGCCCTGGCTGGCTGTGGCTGAGCCGGGAGCGTGCACACATGCGGAGAGATCCTCCTTAAGCGAGCCGTTGCCCGCCCTAAACATGCCTTTCCTGAGCTTTGGCGCTTGTTTGAGGAGGGTCTCCCTACGTGTGCCCATGCATATGTGTATGTGTGTGTATGTGTGTGTATGGTCACAGTCAGCCAGGGGGTCACGAGAGGAGGGGGGAGGAGAGTGCAGTAGCGAAGCGGCCCTGTACCTGCCTTCATGCCACATTTGCGTGTAAGGCAGCCTTCGCTTCCTGCCGCTTCGGGCTGGAGTCCAAAAAAGAAATAAGAGAGGCAAGGGGCGGGGCCAACCCATTAAGGGGCAGAGAGCCGCAGCAGAGGGCCCAAAGAGCCGCATGTGGCTCCAGAGCCGTGGGTTGCCGACCCCTGGTATAGAGGTATGATTAGGCCTTAGTGCCACAGAGCAAGAACCAGCCTAGGGGGAGCTTTATGTGGAGGTAGGTGAAGGGGATACCTCAGTGTGGTTTAAATGGTGTGGGTGTGCAGCTACTCCTACAAGATAGATAGTATAAACATCCTTGACAGATTTCCCTCCCACCAGACAAAAGTTTGAGATGTTCAGGGCTTACTGTGCCAACTACTTCCAAATGCCATCCCTCCATGAATCCATTTAACTGACTAATTGCAATGTAAATGAGGAAAGGAAAAAAAACCTTACAATGAGTTTCTGCCCTCTCCCCATAGTCTTTCCAGTTGCCTTCTGAGGCTTTGAAGAGAGTGAGGTTTTGAAGAGAGTCTCCACTTGTCCATCTCAGATACTTTCTTTTAAGTCTGATGTGTGGAAACTTTGGTGTTGGGCTTGGCTCGATGCTATGGTCAGTTATGGATGGCTTTATATGGAGCCAATAAATCCAGAAGTCTTTTTTTCACTGCAACTTTCATACTCTGGGTGATCAGTAGGACATAAAAAGATGTCTTCCACTCTGGTTGAAGTGGTGACTTTTGAGTGGATGACCGGATCCAAACCCAATTCCCTGGCTCAAATGGATTGAGGCAGCATCTTGGTCAGTGAGCTCTGCTTCCACAGGTTCCAGAGGTGTCTGTGCAGGGCTGAAAGATATGAGAACAAGATCACTTCCCCCCCCACCTTTGTAGTGACCCTCCCAGAAGGGGCATTGTTGGTCTGACATGAGGAATGGAGAACAGAGGATAAGAGATGCAGATGTGGAATGGGGTGGGTGGATAGCTTGCAGGCAGGGTTTGAAAAGACATAAGTCGACACTACAGTTGTTAAACAGACAAATAAAACCCACTTTTATACACATACAGTAAATTCAAAAATAAAACTTTTCCTCTAAATGAACTTAAAACATTCCATCCTGACAACCTTTGGCTGTTTTTAAAGATACATGGGGGGGGGGAGGGAACACAGTTCTTTTCATCCTGTTTTGCTGGCCAGGCAAACTAGGGTAAAGGTATTTTTCTTTTTATGGTTTATTTTAACTTTTTTTTCTAACAGAATTTAAAATTCTTATATTTGGGGATTAGAGAATTTAACACTTACATTTAGCTTGAGGGCACACAAGGACTTTGACACACATACACACACACAAAGACAAAGGAAAGAGAAAAGAAAAGGACAGCAGAACTCTTAAGTTTACATACCATTAATTTATTTTTTTATTTTATTTGTTTGTCAAACATGTACAAGATAGCAGGTATAGATATAAACATAAACATAAGCAAAGTAAGTACAGATAAATGAGGACAATAGGACAGTAAGACAGGGATGGTAGACACAATGGTGCACTTATGCATGCCCCTTACAGACCTCTTAGGAATGGGGTGAGGTTGACTGTAGACAGTCTAAGGTTAAAGTTTTTGGGGTTTGGGGAAGAAACCACAGAGTCGGGTAGTGCATTCCAGGCATTGATCACTCTGTTGCTGAAGTCTGCAATCGACTTTGGAGCGGTTTACATTAAGTTTGTATCTATTGTATGCTCGTGTATTGTTGCAGTTGAAGCTGAAGAAGTCATTGACAGGTAGGACATTGTGGCAGATGATTTTATGAACTACATTTAGATCAGATCGAAGGCGACATAGTTCTAAATTGTCTAAGCCCAAGATTTCAAGTCTAGTGGAATAAGGTATTCTGTTGCGAGCAGAGGAGTGGAGGACTCTTCTTGTGAAATATTTCTGGACTCTCTCGATTGTATTTATTTATTTATTTTTATTCGAAGTTTTTCTATGCTGCCCTAGTCCCTCAGGACTCAGGGCGGCGTACAACATTTTAGGGAACATCAAATAAATTGTTAAAAACAATTTTAAACAATTTTAAAAACATACACATCATACATACATGGGGGAGATGTCAGATGGAAGGTCGTCTCAAAATCACCCCGCCTGCAGGAAGAGCCATGTCTTAATGGCTTTTCGAAAGGCCAGCAAGGTGGGGATGATTCGGATCTCTGGGGGGAGTTGGTTCCAGAGAGCAGGGGCCCCTACAGAGAAGGCCCTCCCCCTAGGCCCCGCCAGTCGGCACTGTTTGGCTGACGGGACCTGGAGGAGACCCACTCTGTGGGACCTGACTGGTCGAAGGGAAGTATGAGGTAGGATGCGGTCCCGGAGATAGCCTGGTCCTAAGCCATGTAGGGCTTTAAAGATGACGATCAACACAAATTGTACCCGGAGACCAATGGGCAACCAATGCAGCTGGCGGAGTATAGGTGTTACGTGGGTGTATCTTGAAACACCCACCACAGCATGTGCAGCCGCATTTTGCACCAGTTGAAGTCTCCGAATACTCTTCAAGGGTAGCCCCATGTAGAGTGCATTACAGTAGTCCAATTGTGAGGTGACAAGGGCATGAGTGACCGTGAGTAGAGCCTCCTTCTCCAGGTATGGTCGCAATTGGTGCACCAGGCAACCTGTGCAAAAGCCCCCCTAGCCACAGCTGCAAGGTGCTAATCTAATTTTAGCTGTGGATCAAGGAGGACTCCCAAATTGCAAACCCGTTCCGAGGGAGTTAATTTTTCTCCCTCAAGAACCAAGGAGGGACAGTCAGGATGGTCCTTCGGAGGCAATATCCAGAGCCACTCAGTCTTATCAGGGTTGAGTTTGAGTCTGTTTCTCCCCATCCAGATCCTAACATCGTCCAGGCATCGGCACATCACATCCACTGCCTCCCTGAATTGGGACGGGGTGGTGATGTACAGCTGGGTGTCGTCAGCGTACTGTTGAAAACTCACCCCGTGTCTGCGGATGATCTCCCCCAGTGGTTTCATGTAAATGTTAAACAGGATGGGCGAGAGGACCAAACCCTGCAGCACCCCACAGGTCAGGGGCCTAGGAGACGACCTCTTCCCTCCTGCCAACACCGACTGCATCCTGTCAGCAAGTTAAGAGGAGAACCACCGTAAAATGGTGCCTCCCACTCCCAACTCGCCGAGACGATGCAGAAGGATACCATGGTCGATGGTATCGAAAGCCACTAAGAGGTCAAGTAGCACCAGGATGGAGAAATTACCCCCATCCCAGGCTCGCCAGAGATCATCCATCAGGGCGACCAAGGCCATTTCTGTACTGTAGCTGCACCTGAAACCCGACTGATAGGAACCTAGATGATCAGTTTCCTCCAATAGCCAAAGGTGCTTAAAAGCCACCACCTTCTCCACAACTTTACTTATGAAAGGTAAGTTGGAGACCGGACGAAAGTTCTTCAAATCTGCTGGATCCAGGGAAGGCTTCTTGAGGAGGGGTCTCACCACAGCAACTTTTAATGGCTGCGGTACGGGTCCCTCCCTCAAAGAAGCGTTGACCATTGCCTGGATCCAGCCACGTGCCACCTCTCTGCTGGCCGAAACCAGCCAGGAGGGGCACGGGTCCAATAAACAGGTGGAAGAGCTCATCGCACCTACGGCCTTGTCCACGTCATCAGGAGAAACAGGCTCAAACTCCTCTCACAATGCTGGATTAAAACTTGCCCCCGTCAACTCAAAGGACTCTGTCCAGCCAGAGTCCAGGTTCGACTGAATCTGAGCGACTTTATCCGTCAGAAACTGCGTGAATTCCTCAGCTCTGCCTTGCAAGTGTTCCTCGCTCCCCCCTTTTGCAAGGAGGGCATGAGTCACCCTAAACAAGGCGGCTGGGCGAGAATCTGCGAACGCAATAGGAGCAGAAAAATGAGATCATTTTGCCGCCCCTATCGCCACTACATAAGACTTTGTGTAAATTCTTAGAAGTGTTCGATCAGATTCAGTTTTACTGTCTCTCCAGCATCGCTCCAGACGTCTCTTGTGATGTTTCATCTCCCAGAGCTCCTCGGTAAACAAGGGAGCTTTCGGGGATCCACTGCCATGGAGAGGTCGCAAAGGTGCAATCCGAACTAATGCCCCTGTTGCTGTGGTGTTCCAAGCAGTCACCAGGGCCTCAGACGAATTGGGTACCAGGGTTTCAGGTATTTCCCCAAGTTCCCTCTGGAATCCTTCTGGTTCCATTAGGCACCTGGGGCAGAACCACCTAGTCGGTCCCGCCTCCCTGCAGGAGAGGAGTGGGGCTGCGAAATCCAACCTCAGTAGGAAATGATCTGACCATGACACTGCCCCAAAAGAAACACTAGGTCAAGCGTGTGGCCTCCCTCATGAGTCGGACCCTGGATTACTTGGGTCAGGTCCATGGTTGTCATGGAATCCATGAACTCCTGAGCTGCACCAGAGGTTTCGCCAGCCGAAGGCAGGTTAAAGTCCCCCAGCACCATAAGCCTGGGGAACTCTACCGCCAGGCCGGCTACCGCCTCAAGCACCTCAGGCAGGGCCTTAGCAAAGTAGCTGGGAGGCAGGTACGCTAACAAAAGGCCCACCTGAACCCCTAAGTCCAACTTCAGAAGGAGTGTCTCACACCCGACTATCTCCGGGGCAGGGATCCTACGAGGATGCAGATTTTGGCGCGTTATAATAGCCGCTCCTCCCCCCCCTTCCCTGGGGTCGTGAATAGTGCTGCACTGAGAACCCGTCTGAGCATATCTCGGAGAGGGCTACTCCCCCCTCCTGGCCCAGCCAGGTCTCAGTTATACATACCAGGTCCGCCCCCTCCTTGGTGATTAGGTCACGTATCACGGGGGCTTTGTTGACAATTGACCTGGTGTTTAGCAGCAGCATCCTGAGCCCAGGGCCCTGAAAACCCTGGTTGCCAGGTTCTCGGGTTGAGCAAGATGGAACCACATTGGAGGGGCCGGAACAAGGGATCACTTGTAGACAGCAAGGTCTTATTCCCCGAGAGCGGCCCATCCCTCTGCTCCCGCCATACCTACCTCTCCCTGTCATGACCGGTATACTCCGGCTCTCCACCCCCTCAGAGATCCCCTCCCGCTCCCCGCTGGACCTCCTCCCTCCCTGCAGGCCATACATACCATCCACACTGAGCTGGGGCACCGAGTCAGACCCTCCCCCACTTCTGTTTCCACAGCAGAAGGGGGCGAAACCCTGTCCCCAGCTCACTCATACTCTCTTATCCAATCACTCTAGTTTATGCATTCATCCCCCACACCATCAATACATCCACCCTACAAGCACTCCCCCCTCCCAAGGTAGAGGTTAAGTAAAGTGCAATAAAAGAGTTAATCAGGGACAGGCAGATGCAATAAGCATGGCAGTCTCTAAAACTGCTAGTCATGGTCCAATTCATTAGTCACTCCCCCCCCCCATCATAATCGTTCTCAGGGGGATAGCGTTCATTGTTCTCATAAAAAACTTTCACCACCAATCGACTCTCGGCTTTGAAATAATGTTGAGATTCTTCTCTTCTCTCTTCGCGACAGAGATGGACCTCCGGGGAACCAATAAAACAGAGTCCAGTGATGCCCCCCCTGCGGAGTAATCCTGAGGCATCAAAGGCCCCCTCCCTGAGGAAATGTTGCTGTCCTCTCAACCAGGGCTCCGCCCGGAAATAACATCGGTCACGGGCTTTAATCCCCATGCTCTGTTTCCTTGTGCTGTCAGTCGCTGTATTTAAAGTGCTCATGCAAACGCTGATAATCAATAAGGTCAAAAAGACCACACCACACCGCAGGGCTAAATCAGATCTCATAAGCCTCATGGTGGAGTCCATAGCACTCGCTGCAGCAGAAGTAACAATGGCCGCAATGATGACGCTCTCCACAGCTGTAATAACAAGGAAGGTCCTTGTTTCCGGAGGTATAACAGTCACATACGCCGAATTCAGAGTCTCAAAAGCAAGCTGTATATAGAGCTGCCCAGGGCGCCAAGTCCAATCATAGGGAGGTTGTTTGGGGAAGTTGTTTAATATGTTGTTCCAAGTGTAATATGCCGGGGGGGTCTGGGAGGAGTCTGTATGGAATCCGTCTCATCCGTCTCATCTCACAGACCGCTCCATCCAACCGACATTAAATTCCGGCTAAGTCCAGCCTTCACACAGACTTCCAAGTAAAACCATATCAAGGACTATCTCCACACATATTAGTCCCGACGCCATGCTGTCCCCGTTCCACTCTATTATTCGATAAATGCACTGACTCTCATGGTGACGCTGCTGCTGAATGTCTCTAAAATGGCAGCTTCTTTCTCTCCCGCTTCGCACCAGCAATATTAAAGGCTCCCCGGTCCACAAATCAGGCAAGATTAAACTCACCAAGATGTTCTTCGGGTGCCTAGCTGGTTCCGGAAAGACCCTGTGTTAGAGATATCTTCCTGGGGGCCTCCAGTTTAGCATGAAAACGGTGGAGGATTTAAGTTTGAAGAGGAGTTTGCTGTCCGCCCGTCCGCCCCTGTTATAGCAGGTTGGGGTTAATGTGTGACATTGGTATTAATGTCCAATATGCAGTGCAGGTTCCAGACAGGTGAGCTGTATTTGAGAATTGGTCTAGTGAATGTTTTGTATGCTCCGGTTAGCAGTGTAATATTGCCAGAGAAGAAGCTACACAAGATTAGATTAATAACTCTTAGTGCCTTTTTGGCAATGTTGTTACAGTGGGCTCTGGCACTTAGGTCATTAGATATGAGTACTCCAAGGTCCTTGACAGAGTGAGGGTCATCTACAAGGTCGTGTCCTCCAAGCTTGTATTTTGTGTTCTGATTCTTTTTGCCAATGTGTAAGACAGAGCATTTGTTGGTTGAGATTTGAAGTTGCCAGTTGTTTGACCATTCTGATACATGGTCAAGGTCTTTTTGAAGGGTAGCAGCATTGTCGGTGGTGTTAAATAGTTTAACATCGTCAGCAAAGAGAACGCAGTTGCTTATAATATGATCACAAAGGTCGTTTATGTGAAGTATGAAGAGTGTTGGTCCTAGAACACTGCCTTGAGGGACACCACTGTTGACAGGTGCAAGATTTGATAGGGCACTCCCTATTTTAACTACTTGTTGTCTGTTTGACAGGAACGCAGTTATCCATTCATGTGGGAGTCCAGAGATGCCATAAGATTTTAGTTTCAGAAGTAGTTTGTCGTGTACCACTGAATCAAAGGCTTTACAAAAGTCTATGTAAATTGTGTCTATTGTTTTACCCTGATTGAGTTGTGTAGTCCATATGTTTTTGCAGTGTAGGAATTGTAGATTACAGGATAATTTTTTTCTGAAACCAAACTGTTTGTTAGAGAATAGGTTGTTAGTTTCTAAGTGGAGGGTAATGGATTGGTTTATAATTGATACCATGACTTTGCAGGTGACACAACATAAAGAGATTGGTCTGTAATTTTCAACATTACTTGGATCTCCTTTTTTGAAGATAGGTATGACTGTGGCTAGTGACCATAAGTTAGGTGAGGAGGTAGTCCTGTAGGATTTTTCAAAAATTATGCTTAGACGTTCAGCTATGGCTGTGGAGAGCTTTTTTAAGAAGTTTGTACATAGTCCATCAGGTCCAATAGATAAGGATGGTTTTAGGTTGCATAATGCCTTTTCAATGTTATCTTCTGTAAAATCGATTTGTGTTAGATCGTTGTAGTTATTTGTGGTACGACTAGGAAATATTGGGCATGCACCATTGCTGTTTACAAAGACTGAATCGAAAAATGTGTTAAAGAGGTTGGCTTTAATGGCTTCATCATTATAGACTTTACCATTTGGTCCTTTAAGGGGTGGGATGGATATCGAGTCTTTGAGTTGGTTGTTTACAAAGTTATAGAAGGTGGTGTGGATTTTGTGCACAGAAGGTTTTCTTCTTGATTGATGTGATAATTGGTGTATTCAGTCTTTATTTGGTGGCATAGATTTTTGTAGCGGCTTTTAAAGTTTGCAACGTAGCTAGTTTTGTTTTTTCGCCAAAGAGATCTTTTTTTGGATTGGAGCTTCCTTATTTTATGGAAAATTTGTTTTTCTTGGTTTTGGTAATTATTAGTAGTACATATAATTTAATGACTCTTTTGATTTTGAGCAAAAAGATATTGTAGTGGTCTTCGGCAGTATTACAGCCAGAGAATAATATTTGCCAATCAAGAGATGAGAGGTCGGCATCTATGATATCATAGTTGGCTTTTTTTAAAGTTGTAATTGGTTATCCCATCATTATGGTGGTTTTTGTAAGGACGTATATTGAGACAAAAGTCAATCATGCTGTGGTCACTGTTGGAAAAGGGTTCTTTTATTTGTAGTCCATAAATTGAGTGTAAACTGTTGCAGAAGATGAAATCGAGACACTTGCTGAGTCTAGTATTGTTTGTTACTAGTTGATCTAGCCCTAGATTGGTAATAGCATTGTAAAGGGTTGAATGTATGGGTTCAGTTGTACATTCATTTAGGGTCCAGTTAATATGAAGTAGGTCACCAGCAAAAATAAGAGGGTGTGGGTAGGAGGCTGCCCGTGTTAGTAGTGAGCCCCTGATTACTATAATCAGGGGCTCTATAACATAGTAGGAAGCGAAGTGTGGTATTTAAGGACAGTTTGCAGATTATGGTTTCTGGAAGATCGAGTTCGTGTGTAACTTGCATATTTTTTAGGTTTAGTGATTTTTTTTATAGAAGATGGTAACTCCACCTCCTCTACGGGTTTCACGATTGGACCGGCAAACATGATAGTCTCTTACTGTGATAATGGAGTCAGGGAGGGATGTTTCACAGACAAATATAATATCAAATTTAACAGTTTTTAGTAAGAGGAGGAGTTTGGGTATTTTGTTTACGATGCTTCCTGCATTAATTAGCTTGCATTTAAGATCAGCAGTGGTTGATATTGAGGAAGTAAGGGGTGTGCATACCTAGTTTTGCATGATGAGGGGTTGGTTTTGGTTGAAGGTGGGTTGGATGTTGGGTTGGTTTTGGGTGATGGGGGTTGAATGTTGGATGGTGGATTGCGGGACTTAGTTTTGATGCAGTCAGCGTGGTAGTCAATGTATAAGTCAGTATATCCTTGGTCATGGAGTTCTGCTCAGAATTCGCAGGAGCGGATTCGTTGTAGTATGGATAGGTCAGGCCGTGAGTGAAGTTTTTTGGGATTGGAGCCATTTCTGGTAATAGAGTTTATAGTATAAATGAATTTTTGTTTCCTGATTTCATCCTTGCAAACGATTCTACAGAATCGTGGGGCCACCGAACTGTCTCTATACTTGAACTTGGGGCCATCTTTGGAAACTTCGATGATTTCATTGGGGGAGGTGGTTGGTGCAATAATTTTGTGAACCTTTGTGATACCAGGATCATTGGTGACATCTAGCCCAAATAAAATAGTGTTATTACGTTTTTGTTCACGCTCAAGGGTGTCTTTGATGAGTAAGGATATATTATTTGGATGGTTGCTAGATATTTGTGGTTGTGCATGTGATTTAGGTAGTGGCTGTTGAGCTTGTGATTGAGGTAGTGGTTGTTGTATTGGAATATGATTGTGAGCATTTGGGTTTCCATTTATCTGTGCTGTAATTTTTTTATCCAAAGATGTGAAACGTGCTTCTAAACGTGCTTCCATGGAGTTGATGTATGTTGTTGTGTTTTTATGGTTGTTTCCAAGGTTTGGAACCTATCAGACATGGTAATTAGGTTATCCAGTATTGGTAAATATGGTGGACAGAAATAAGGAAATGTGGGAGGTGCTTGTAGGAAATTGGCTACATGTTTGTTTATTTCCAGGCAGATGTGGTGGGTATACTTTGTGCATATGTGGCATTTTTTGAATTCCTCATCCTCTTTGATGGTTTTATTACATTTATGGCATTTGTCATTGTTGGTAGAGGTATCTTCAATTTGTGGGTGTTTGTGGAGTTTTTGTTTGGCATGGTCAATAATGAAATAGTGTCTGACAAATTAATTAATTAATATCAATAATCAATCAGTCTAACAAAGTAGTTAATCAATGTGTGATTAGTTTATAGTACCCAACCAATCAAATAACCAATCAGATAATTAATTAAACTAATTAATTAATGCATAGTTAATTAATTAATATTACCTAACCAATCAAGTGATCAATCAAACCAATAAAAATATCAAATCAATAAAAATATCAAATAATAATATAATCAATCTACAGTTAATCAATGCCTGAATTATTAATTGTTCAATTGATAATCAGTCAATGCTTAACTAATTAGTCAGTTATTTAATACTCAATTAATCAATGTTATATTGAGAAATTTTGGTAGAAAGAAGTAGAAAGAGGATAAGTTGTGTTAGATGGTTCCTGGGGTGCAGGAAGGAAGTATGTCTTGGTGGAAGGACAGCCACGTGGTTGCCTTAGAACAAAGAGCCTCTCTCTCACAAGGCTGAGAAAAGTTAATTTCATTTACAGTTTCATTTACTATCCAGTTTATTTGGGATATTCCTTTAGTGGGATTTTTCTTTAGTGAGGATTCTTAGTTTGGGAAATTAAGATCAATTAATTAGTTATTTATCTATTCAGTGGATCCTGTGATCCAGCATCCAGAAATTAAAAACAATTAATTAGTGATCAGGATCCAGTGATCTGGTGGTAGCTTCAGGATTCTGCTTTTGGCTATGGGGCCTCAGTGGTAGCTTCAGGTGGGGATTCAGGTGGGATTCAGGTGGGATTGGTTTTGTGGAAATCCCTTTCTAGGTGCTTTCGGCTTAGGGAGAAACTTTCGGGAGAAACTTTCGGCTTCCAGGTGAGGGTATAGTTGGTTCCTCTACTGGTAGTTCTGGCATTGAGTTAAATTCTTGGCCCATGGCAACTCTAAAGGGGGTGAAACAAGTGCTGGAATGCACTGAGTTGTTGTAAGCGACCTTTACAAAGGGCAGGAGGTCGGTCAGGTTATCTTGTTGGTAGTTGATGAAACCCCTTTAAGTACTGCTCTAGAACCCCATTAGTTCTCTCCATCCTCCCATTAGTCTGAGGATGATGGCTATAACGTAGGCCCTGATCAGTACATAGAAGGCTTAGGAACACCCTTCAGAACTTTGATGTGAATTGGACCCCCCCCGATCGGATATGATCCTTTGGGGGGCACCATGCAGCCGGTATATGTGGTGTAGAAACATCTTGGCAAGGGCTTTGGCAGTAGGGATCTTTTGGCAGGGAATAAAGTGGACCTGCTTTGACAACAAGTCCATTACAACACAAATAATGGTGTTCCCCCCACTTTCTGGTAATTCTACAATAAAATCCATAGAGATCTCTCTCCATGGTGCTGATGGCTCTGCTACAGTTTGCAATGGCCCTGGGGTTTTTCCCTGACTTCTTTTTGCAGCTGCACAGATAGGACAGCTAACCACATAGCTTTCTATATCCTTTTTTAAGGGATGGCCACCAGAACTGCCTCTTAATTAAGTGCAGTGTTTTCACAAAACCGAAGTGGCTGGCCAACTTCGAGTCGTGGCAGGTTTTCATTAGGGGAAATATCTGGCTGGCTGGGATGTATAGCTTTCCTCCCACCCAAGCCAGACTGTCTTTAAGCAAACAGGAACCAGTCATCTATGAGGAAGGCTTGTTTAAATGTTTGTTGACAATGGTGGCATTGTCAGTCAGGAGGTCTTGTTTTGCTTTCGCCCTGGTCATAACTTTGGCTGCTAGCTGGGGAGCTGGAAGCAGGGGTTTGCCTACTTCAGATTTGTTGCTATTGTATTGAGGCATTCTGGACAGAGCATCTGCTAAAAAGTTCTTCCCCCTCCCAAAAAGGTATTTGAACATAAAGTCAAAGCACTTGAAATATTGGGCCCGTGGACTTGCTTTGGGGACAGTTTCCATGGGATCTTAAGGGCCTCCAGATTTTTGTGGTCAGTCCAGTCATAGAAGGGGATTTTATTCCCCTCCAAGAAATGTTTCCATGTGAGGAGAGCCCATCGAATGGCATATGCTTCTTTCTCGCAGATAGCCCATCTTTGTTCTGTATCTGTTAGTTTTTTGGAAGTATATGCATAAGGTTTTAGTTGGCCCTGTTCATTCTCTTGGAGGAGGATGACCCTGACAGCATAGATGTCACTGGCATCTGCCTGTATGACAAAAGGTTTTCTGGATCTGGCTGCTTCAGTACTAGCTCTGCTGAAAACAACCATTTCAGTTTCTCAAATGCTGCTTGACATTCCATGGTCCAATTTAGTAGTTGTCTTGGTTTTGGTTTGTCTTCTCCTTCAGTTTTCAGCAGCTTAGTGATGGGGAGTGCAATTTGCATGAACGATGGGATGAATTGCCAATTGAAGTTGGCAAACCCCAAGAAGCTTTGCAATTGCTTGCGTGTGTGGGGAGGGCCCACTCAATCACCGCTTGCACCTTCTCCAGGTCCATTTCCATGCCCTCATGGGTGGTTCTGTACCCCAGGTAGTCTATTTTATCTTTGTGGAATTCACATTTGAATAGTTTTGCATAAAGCTTTGTGACATGGAGTTTAAGACTGTCCTGAAAAGTTTTACATGTTCCGTTTTCATTTTGGTGTATGTTAAAATGTCATCTAAGTACACCAAAACCCCTTTGTATAGGTACCCATGGCCCACTTCATTTATCAATTGCATGAAAACCACTGGGGCACCCTGTAGTCCAAATGGGAGCACTTTGAACTGGAAGGACCCCAATGGTGTGTTAAAGGCCATTTTCCATTTGTCCCCTTCCCTAATTCTGACTCTGTAGTAGGCTTCCCTCAAGTCCAACTTTGAGAAAAAAATTCCCCTTAGAGAGCTGGGCTAGCATGTCTTTCATTAGGGGAAGGGGGTACACATTTTCCATGCTCAGTGCATTCAGACCTCTTTGCGCATAAGTGCAAAGACCTACCCTTCTTCTCTCGGAACAGCACCAGTGCTGCAATTTTGGGTCGGACTGGTTGAATGAACAGACAAAGGAAGCAGGGTCTAAAGATTCCCACACAATTCCATTCGGTTACAGCAGTTAGAAATCTCTTCCCTCAGTCCAGTGTTGAATAAGCCAATCCACAGTATGAAGTTGTTTTGAGAATCGCAGGCTGACACGATGATAAGAAGTTCTCAGGCATCACTTGCTGGAGGCTTTGGAGCTGAGACAAAACAGATGGCCCTCCTCCCTTACATTCCCAAGAACGTAAATCAAAGCACAGGATAGATAGGCACCAGGAAGAAGGCTATAAACTAAAGAATGCACCCAGGCCCCCTCCCCACCAGAATGGCAGCATCCCATTGGGGATCTATAGAACCTGACAGATTCCTTCTTTGAATTTCCTGCATCTGCACTCTCCTGGAGTCCTCTGCCCTTGGCAAGGCAAATCTTTTGGCCCTAGCTTCTGGTAAAGCAGTCTTTCAGCCTTAACATGGCACAGCAACTTCTTAAGCCACACTAGGCCTTTGCAATGCAACTTTTTGAAGCCACCTTAGCTCTGTGCCCCAGTTTCAAACCACAAAGGGGTCTGGGAGGACTCTGACTTCCTTTTCGGAGAGTATGGAGTCCCTCCTGGAAGAGTAAGACTCTGCTCAGTGATTTCGGTCAGTTGCCTGAATGCAAGTCTCTCAGTCACCCCATTCTTCCTTCACACAGCTTCCCTTCTCCCTACACTGTACTCTGCCAAAAAAAACACCCTTGCTTTCCAGTATCTATTGGTCATGGTACTGTGGGACTAGTGAACAGATTTGGGTGTGGCTGAAAAAATACTGAGGGAGCATGATCCAGCTGTGTTTGGGAGAAGGGACCTCTTGCTTACACACATAGGCATACACAAATTTCCCTTGCTCTCCTGGGTTTTAAAAGTTAAAATTTAAAGATACTTTCCTCTTTTCTGACCAGCAGTTGAGCTCAAGACTCAAAACTCCCTTTACCAGCCTTGCTCCAAACGGCCAAGGTCCCCGTTTGGACCTTGAGAGAACCCACCCTCAGACACAAGGGTTCTGCTACCTGCAAGGTGGAGGCTTACCTGGGCCAGGTCCATTGGTCAGGTTAGCTTGGAGTCCCATCTGGCATGCCAGATTGTTGGAAGAAAAATTTGGTCCAGTTCCAAGCTGGGAGAAAGATACTGGAAATAAAATGGAGGCTGGCTGCAAGGAAAGAAGGTCTCTGTTTATTTGGTTTTCCAGAAACTTCAGTGCCAGCAGCACTGGGGTGACTGACAAAAGGGATTGAGATAGATGGCCTTTTATACATTATTTGGGGCCTTGTGATTGAGATGCCTGTTTCTGTGCAAGAACATGTCCTTTAATATTATAATGGCTGTTGCCAGATTCCTATGGGGTCATGTAGGGGTCGTGGCTGGTTCTACAGGGAAAAAGGTAAATGCAAATCCTAGGTATTTGTCTGAGATAATCTTGTCAACTTTTGACTTGCCTAATTGTGTTGCTTATTTGGAGTCCCAGTTTCCTCTTTACTTATGAATAGAGTGCCCCAAACTTTCTGAATGGATACAAAATCTCCTAAAGACTGGCCACTTCTTGTTTCTGCTTGAGGCTGTTTTCCTATAGCAGGAAAACTGGGGTTGCTTTCTGCCTTTGTTAAGATTTTTCTTCATTTCTCCTTTAGGGGAAATATTCTATCCTGCCCTTTTTTAAGAATAAAGAATATTTCAATACAGGGAGGGAGGCTTCCTACAGCTTGTAGGAACATAACCAAAGCACATTAGATTTATGATTGACATAGACTTAAGAATAATCCAGATTTAAAACTGGAAGAAATGTTATGCCCTTGGCATAACAAATATTAATATCTATTAAGGTATGTTGATGCTTTAGGAAGCAAATAAATTATATTGTTGAAGTTTGATATTTAAATTATATATTTATATGCAAATTCATTTTTCTTTGTATTTATAAAAATAAAAGTAAACTAAATGCCAGTGTGATAGGCATAAGGAACTGACATGTAGTTGAATGAATTTGAGAAGAATTATATTAGTTTCTCTCTGTTTTTATAAGCTAGATGAGTCTGCAAAGGGCCAGTCTTCTTTTTCTTCTTTTCCCATTTCACTTTTGTGTGAAATGCAAGGAGACATTTGTCATGCTCAGACATGGCAAAGTTTCATTCTTTGTTCTCAGCATTTTTGAGTCAGAGGTAACAAGTTGTAAGAATATCATCATTTAAAGGGACATTGGATCTATCTATCTACTAGTAATATTGATACTGGTTATCACTGATAGTGATAATATGTACAAAAGACATCTTTATTTTTTTATAATTTTATTAATAGTTGTTTCTTTAACATCTATTAGTGCTTGGTGAACAGTGAATTGTCTGGGTCAATGTACAGGGTTATTCAAAAAGAATGAACCAATTTCATGATGCATTGCTTCAGTTCTCAAGCATCGTCATGTAATGAGTCAGTGACCATTTGAAAGAGGAGTTATCTAAGTTTTGAATGGCTGCCACAGGGGCAATGTAGTTGCGTCGTTCTTCCGGCAACATTCAGTTGTTTGTTTACCCTCAGAATGGTGAGTCCTCAGGAAAAGGCGTTCTGCGTTGGGGGGCCCAAGACCTTGCTCTTTGTGCTTGGCCTGCGAGATCCTCAGACCTAACCGTGTGTGATTTTTTCTTGTGGGGATAAGTAAAAGATCATTTTTATGTTTCACCACTACCCACTAACCTCGATGACCTTAAACATCGAATAACAACAGCATTCAATTCAGTGGATTGTGATATGCTGATACGCGTCTGGGAGGAATTCTCTTATCGCATTGATGTTGCCCGTGCTGCAGGTGGTGGCCACATTGAACACTTGTAAGACAGGAAATAAAAGTTTATTGTGAGTAGAATATTTGTGCCTTGGCTGGAGTTTTGTATTACTTTTCCTTAATAAAATATTGTGTCATGAAATCGGTTCATTCTTTTTGAATAACCCTGTATATTATACACAATACTAATAACAATAATAATACTGTTTAGGTATACGTACTAATAATCTTTCAACTTCTAACATTTACATATACATAGTAATTATAATGTATTTTATTATATCTTGGTATACATAATACTATTTCCCCAATTTCTACTTTCTACCTCTATTTTCTACCTCTTAATAAAGCAATTACCATATTAAGAAGTATTCTATATCTAACCATTATCTCTTGCCCTTTTTAATAGTTCAACTCTTGACATTTTGACAAGTCCCCAATGCTCCTCTCTTGGGATCTTGTATCTCCTTACATCACTCATATTTAGTCTAAATATGAAATCCACCTAGAGCCTACGGACATCTCTACCCATCCCACAGAGCTGTGGTGAACCCCATTGCTGACGGGCTAGAGCAGTGATGGTGAACCTTTTCAGCACCGAGTGCTGAAAAGAGAGCGTGCACACGTGTGCGCTTCACATGCTTCGTGCATGTGCACGCATGCTCGTCTGGGCCACAACCCATAAGAGGAGCTGCCCAGGGGGGCATGTGCATACTGGAAAATGAATTTCCAGTTTCTGGCATGCTCATTGCACACTGGCCAGCAAGTCTTCCGGTTACTGGTGTGCATGCACGCGCAACGATCAACTGGCGGACACATATGCTCATGCCAGAAAATGGAAGACCAGCTCTTCCAGTTTCCAACACTGCCACATGCACGAAGGCCAGCTGGTTGTCACGCGCGCATGCACACCAAAAGCCCAGAAGAGCAACGGGCAACGCTGTGCGTGCCAGGCAACATGGCTCTGCTTGCCACTTCAGGCATGTGTGCCATAGGTTCACTCTCATGGGGCTAGAGGGAGAAGCAAGGGAATGACTAGCAGCCCTCCACAAGAGGAGAGCCCCCCAACTGCAAGACGTTGACGAGTTCCTACAACAGCTAGAAGCCAGATTTGAGGAGGTGCAGGAGGATCCATACGTGGAAGATGGGCTCTGAAACCTAAAGCAGAGAGGCGACCCATTAAGGAACACATCCATGAGTTCAGGAGAGTCATGGGGAAGCTACCGCCTTTGCCAGAGTGGCTGTTAGTTCATTTTTTCAGAACAAGCCTGGATAAGCAAATTGCCCAGGTAACCGCCTATCAGGACATCCCGAACTGACTCTCTGAGTGGTTCCAAGTAGCCATAAAAGTTGATGGTGGATTGCGTGCCAACGACATGAGAAAGCAACCGGACACCAAGGAGAGAGGACAACCAGAGACCATCTGGCCAATGGGAAGCCACAGCACCACAGCCGGCCCCAAAACAAACTCTCCCATGAAGCCAGCTGAAATGCTACAGATGTGGAGGGATAAGCCACATGGCATCAGCATGCGCGACCCCAGCCCTGAAACCAAAGCCAGAGCCACCACCCAGGCAGGGGTGAAATTCAAAATTTTTCCCTGTGGGCGTGGCTTGGTGGGTGTGGCAGGGGGAGGATACTGCAAAATCCCCATTCCCTCCCCACTCCTGGGGGAAGGATATTGCAAAATCTCCATTCCCACCCCACTTTGGGGCCAGCCAGAGCTGGTATTTGTCGGTTCTCCGAACTACTTAAAATTTCTGCTACCAGTTCTCCAGAACCTGTCAGAACCTGCTGAATTTCACCCCTGTATCCAGGGCACAACCAGAATGTGGCCCCAGCCAACATGTCCCGAAAAATCCGCCATGCCGTAGAGGTCCCTCCCCATCCAGCTGAAGGGGGGGCACTCCAGCCAACAACAACCAGTCGCCATATTCCTATGACAGCAAGGACAAAGGTGAAAACAACCCAATGGTGAGTGAACCGATCCACCCTTTTGTCTTCCCAATACACCTCACAGCCCCAAAAACAGGAACCCAGGGGATTTTCAAGCCCTAATAGACTTAGGCTGCACTAGATACTTGATCAACCTTAGCACAGTCCTGAAACTGGGGATTAGAGCGAAAAGACTGGCCCACCCGATCAGGTTCGAACAGGTCGAACTATTGGGAGGAGCCTACACCACCCACCTGACCGAACCAGTGAAGCTAGAGCTAGCGAATCACTGGGAAGCAATTTGATTCGTAATAGCCCCCAAAATTACAGACATGGTCATACTGGGGCTCTCCTGGCTGGGCAAGTGGGGCCCGACCATCTGGTTGCAAGGGGGGAACCAAAGGCTGAGGATAGCAAGGGGACCTCAACCCCCTCCACACCAGCAATTAGAAGCATCATCCACGCAGGGAACCCTCCCAAAGGGCCCACCAGAACAACTGGCAGCCACCTCCAACAAAACCCCAGAGGCCGAACAGATCCCCAGAGAATATCAGGACCTCGCAGAAGTGTTCAGTGAGGCTGAGTGCAATGTCCTACCGCCCCCACCACCACAAGACAGACTGTGCCATTGAAATCATCCCTGGGGTAAAACTACCCAAGCCCAAACTGTACGCCATGACGCACTGGGAAATGCAAGAAATGCGCAAATACATAGACAAAAACCTAGCAAAGGGGTTCATTGAGTTAGCCAAGCCACAGGTCGCAACCCCAGTCCTGTTCAAAGAAAAAAATATGGAACTATGAGATTATGCGTTGACTTAGAGGAATAAACTGTGTGTGTGTACACAACCTTTATCCCTTCCCTCTCATGAAGGGTATGTTATCTCACCTAGCCAAGGGGAAAGTCTTTACCAAATTAGACCTCAGAGAAGCATACTACTGAATCCACATCAGGGAGGGAGATGAATGGAAAAAAGCATTCAACTGCCCCTGGGGAGCTTCCAATTCAAAGTGATCCCTTTCGGACTTCAGGGGGGCCCGGCGGTGTACATATATGTAATAAATGAGGTGCTGCACAAGCACCTCTATAAGTGGGTCCTTGTCTACTTGTCCGACATCCTCATCTACACTGAGACCATGAACGACCACATACCCCTAGTCCACCAGGTACTGGAAAAACTTCTGGAGGCAAACCTGTATGTCGGGCTGTCAAAATGAGAATTTCACTGTACATGGCTAGACTACCTAGGCTACCGAGTGTGAAATGAGGGCATAGAGATGGACCCAGCCAAAGTACAAGCCGTCCTAGGCTGGCAGCCCCTTCGCACCCACAGACAGCTACAAAGTTTCCTAGGATTTGCAAATTTCTACAGGCAATTCATTCCCTCCTTCGCGAAGATTGTCAAACCCATGACAGACCTCCTAAAGACAGAGGGCCCAGGGATGAAGCCCTGCCCGAGACAACCCCTACAGTGGGACCTAATCTGCCAAAAGGCATTCAAAACACTAAAAGAACTTTTTGCAAAGGAACTGGTGCTGAAACATCCTGGCCCCGAACAACCAGGGAGTAGGGCAGCATATAAGAACACTAAAATAAAATAAATAAATAAATAAACCCTTTGTTATCCAAGCAGACACCAGCGACATGTCAGTTGGAGCAGTACTACTCCAAAGAAATAGACAAGGAAAATTACAGCCCTGCACCTACACCTCCCACAAACTCATGGACACAGAGCGACGATGGGCAGCCTGGGAAAAAGAGGCTTTTGCAGTAAAATGGGCACTGCTAACCTGGTGCCACCTGCTGGAAGGGAGGCAGAAACCGTTGGAAGTCTAGACTGACCACAAAAATCTGGAGGCCCTTAGGACCCCGTGAAAATTATCGCCCAAACAAGTCTGCTGGCTCAGTACTTCAACCAGTTTGACTTCATCTTAAAGCACATCCCGGGGGGAGAAATTTCTTAGCTGACACCCTCTCCCACATGCCCCAGTACAAATGCGAACAGGAGACCACCGGAGTGCTGACAGCTTAAATCTGAGGAGATCCAAGGAGATCCATGAAAATCAGCTGTTTTCTGCCATCCTGGAGACTCATTATGGCCAAGTGTCACATCGAAGGGGTGACTAAGCTGGAAAGGCACCTGTAGATCGCAGAGGGATGGTGGTCTGCTTAGTTGGATCCGGGGATACTTTCTGGATGGATGGGGGAAGAAGCCGGCCATTAATGGCCTAACCGAAGCTCCAGCAGCCAGATAAACAAGCACTGAATAAGCGGAAAACTGACAGTGTATTAGATTGGGCTAAGGACTATGCAATTTCTACCCAGATGTAAATAAAACATATCAAATTATCTTTGCTTAAAGAGGGAGGCTCCAGAAAGAAAAAGAGGGAATCGCCATTCTATCTCCCTCCAGAAGCGGCAAGGAAAAGTTTGGAGCGATTCTTATTGCCGGTGAAGTGAAAGTGAAACAAGAGATAACTATTGTTAATCAGAGAGAAAGACTGGACTGATCTTACTTTTGAAGGCAGAGTTAGGACATTCTATGCTGGTGGATCTTCTACTGTTGCTAAAACCTTTCTTAATGTGAAGGTATGTGAAGGTATTTTCTCTTTCTGCCTTACTTTCTTATTTACTCTTTTTCCAGATGCCATCTCAGGAGTGGATAGGGGAAAAAAAGCAAGACTGCTGAAGTGGTGCAGTGGTTAAATGCAGCCATTGCAGGCTGACTGCTAGTTCAACAGTTCAGCTGTTCAAATCTCACTAGGCTCAAGGTTGACTCAGCCTTCCATCCTTCCGAGGTCGGTAAAATGAGGACCCAGATTGTTGGGGGCAATATGCTGAACTCTGTAAACCGCTTAGAGAGTGCTGTAAAGCACTATGAAGCGGTATATAAGAAAAGTGCTATAAAAGTGCTATATATAGTGACCAAAGGTGGAATATACGGGATCTCTGAGGGGGTGGAGAGCCAGAATACCTCGGTCATGATGGGGAGAGGTAGGTATAGCAGGAGCAGAGGGGTGGGCCGCTCTCGGGGAATAAGACCTCGCTGTTTACAAGTGATCCCTTGTTCCGGCCCCTCTGATGTGGTTCCATCTTGCTCAACCAGAGTACCTGGTGACCGGGGTTTTCAGGGCCCTGGGCTCAAGCTGATGCTGTTGAATGCCAGGTCAATTGTCAACAAAGCACCCCTGATACGTGATTTAATCACTGATGAGGGGGTGGACCTGGCATGCAAAACTGAGAGCTGGCTGGGCCAGGAGGGGGCAGTAGCCCTCTCTGAGATATGCCCAGACGGGTTCTCAGTGTTGCATCAGCCATGACCCCAGGGAAGGGGGGGAGGAGTGGCTATTATAACGCGCCAGAATCTACATCCTCATAGGAGCCCTGCCCCGGAGATTGTCGGGTGTGAGACGCTCCTTCTGAAGTTGGACTTAGGGGTTCAGGTGGGCCTTCTGTTAGCGTACCTGCCTCCCAGCTGCGTTACGAAGGCCCTGCCTGAGCTACTTGAGGCGGTAGCAAGCCTGGTGGTGGAGTTCCCCAGGCTTATGGTGCTGGGGGACTTTAACCTGCCTTCGGCTGGTGAAACCTCTGGTGCAGCTCAGGAGTTCATGGATTCCATGACAACCATGGACCTGACCCAAGTAATCCAGAGTCTGACTCATGAGGGAGGTCACATGCTTGACCTAGTGTTTCTCTTGGGGCAGTGGAGAGATGATCTGAAGCCAGGGGATATAGTCAACACCCCGTTGTCATGGTCAGATCATTTCCTATTGAGGTTCACAGCCCCACTCCTCCCCCGCAGGGAGGTGGGACTGACTAGGTGGTTCCGCCCCAGGTGCCTAATGGAGCTGGAAGGATTCCAGAGGGAACTTGGGGAAATACCTGAAACCCTGGTACACAATTCGTCTGAGTCCCTGGTGGCTGCATGGAACACACTCAATAGCAGCGATTGCAAGAGGGATCTCGGAGTCCTGGTAAACAGCCAACTAAATATGAGCAGTGTGCAGCAGCAGCGAAAAAGGCCAATGCAGTACTGAGCTGCATAAATAGAGGGATACAATCAAGGACCAGAGAGGTACTAGTACCACTCTATAAAGCCTTGGTCAGACCACACCTAGAGTACTGCATCCAGTTTTGGTCACCACATTACAAAAAAGACATTGAAACTCTAGAGAAAGTGCAGAAGAGAGCAACCAGGAAGATAAAGGGTCTGGAAAATAAAACATACGAAGAGCGGTTGCAGGAACTGAACTTGGCCAGTCTAGAGAAGAGAAGGACCAGGGGTGACATGATAGCAATATTCCAATACTTGAGGGGATGCCACAGAGAGGAGGGAATCAGGCTGTTCTCTATGGCACCAGAAAGCCAAACAAGGAATAACGGATGGAAGCTGACCAAGGAGAGATTCAACCTGGAAGTGAGGAGAAACTTTCTGACGGTGAGAGTGATCAACCAGTGGAACAGCTTGCCAGCGGAGGTTGTGAGAGCCCCAACACTTGCGACCTTCAAGGAGAGACTGGACTGCCATCTGTCTCAAATGGTGTAGGAACTCCTGCTTGAGCAGGGGGTTGGACTAGATGACCTACAAGGTCCCTTCCAACTCTAATAATAATAAGTCTGAAATGTAACAGTGTCCTGTTTTAGTATTAAGATAAGGCAGCTGAGTTAAACCCTGACTTAGTCATGTTTGGAGTAGATCTATTTAAATAATTGGGAGGAGTTAGTGTGACTATATTTAAGAAAACTTTATGGCATTAATATACTGCCATAATGTACATTTGGAGAAATGAATCTCCAATTCTTTGCTATTTCTATGGGTCAGGCACACATGCACAGAAATACACAGCAAACAGTATATCATCTGTACTGTTTGCTGTTTGCTGGGAGGCAAATTGCTGGGAGGCAGAAGCAGAATTTTTCCCCTTGTTTTTCTCCCCCAAAACTAAGGTGCATCTTATACTCTGAAAAATATGGTATACTATTTTGAAAAATAAAATAGTTGATGCCAAAGAATAAATTGAGGATTGTATCCTGTTTTGAAAATTTTTGAGGAAAAGTAACTGCAATAGAAATAGATGCTATTGAAACCTGGTGGATTATAAATAGCTTGGATAAACTGAAACAGAAGTGAAAAGAGGAATACTTACTTTGTTGACAGTTGGGGAGACAGTGGGCCATATGGATTATAAAAACTAATGAAACTATAAAAACATAACAAGTATATATCTATTGAACAGAAGGAAAGGACTATACTGGAGTTATAGTGGCAGTGGATCCCGGAGAGCTCCCTGGTTTACCGAGGAGCTCCGGGAAATGAAACGCCAAAAGAGACGTCTAGAACGCTGCTGGAGAGCCAGCAAAACTGAGTCTGATCGAACACTATTAAGAACCTACATCAAGTCTTATTTAGTGGCGATAAGGGCGGCAAAACGATCCCATTTTTCCGCTCTTATTGCGTCCGCAGATTCTCGCCCAGCCGCCTTGTTTAGGGTGACTCGCTCCCTCCTTGCCAAAGGGGGGAGCGTGGAACACTTGCAAGGTAGAGCTGAGGAATTCGCACAGTTTCTGTCTGATAAAGTCGCTCAGATCCGGTCAAACCTGGACTCCGGCTGAGCAGAGTCCAGTGAGATGACAGGGGCAAGTCTTAGGCCACCGTTGTGGGAGGAGTTTGGGCCTGTTTCTCCAGAAGACATGGACAGAGCCGTGGGAGCGATGGGTGCCTCCACCTGTTTATTGGACCCGTGCCCCTCCTGGTTGGTTTCCGCCAGCAGAGAGGTGGCACGAGGCTGGATCCAGGCGGTGGTCATTGCTTCTTTGACGGAGGGATCTGAACCGCAGCCATTAAAAGTTGCGGTGGTTAGACCCCTCCTGAAGAAGCCTTCCCTGGATCCAGCGGACTTGAAGAACTTTCGTCCGGTCTCCAACTTACCTTTTTTAGGGAAAGTTGTTGAGAAGGTGGTGGCTACTCAGCTTCTGCGACTATTGGAGGAAAGGGATCATCTAGACCCCTATCAGTCAGGTTTCAGGCGCGGCTTCAGTACTGAGACTGCCTTGGTCGCCCTGGTGGATGATCTCTGGCGAGCCCGGGATGGCGGAAATTCCTCCATCCTGATGCTACTTGACCTCTCAGCGGCTTTCGATACCATCGACCATGGTATCCTTCTGCGTCGTCTCGGTGAGTTGGGAGTGGGAGGCACCTTTTTGCGGTGGTTCTCCTCTTATCTCACCGATAGGACGCAGTCGGTGTTAACAGGTGGGCAGAGATCGTCCCCTAGGCCCCTGTCATGCGGGGTGCCTCAGGGTTCGGTTCTCTCGCCCATCTTGTTCAACATCTACATGAAGCCGCTGGGGGAGATCATCCGGAGACATGGGGTGAGTTTCCATCAGTATGCTGACGACACCCAGCTGTACATCACCACCCCGTCTCAATTCAGTGAGGCAGCTGATGTAATGTGCCGATGCCTGGACGATGTTAGGACCTGGATGGGGAGAAACAGACTCAGACTCAACCCCGACAAGACTGAGTGGCTCTAGATATTGCCTCCTAAGGACCACGACAACGGTCCCTCCCTGGTTCTTGAGGGAGTGAAATTGACTCCCTCAGAACAGGTCCGCAATTTGGGGTTCCTCCTTGATCCACAGCTAAAATTAGAGCAACACCTTACAGCTGTGGCTAGGGGGGCCTATGCACAGGTTCGCCTGGTGCACCAATTGCGGCCATACTTGGAGAAGGAGGCTCTACTCATGGTCACTCATGCCCTTGTCACCTCTCGATTGGACTACTGCAATGAACTCTACATGGGGCTACCCTTGAAGAGTATTCGGAGACTTCAGTTGGTGCAAAATGCGGCTGCGAGTGCTGTGGTGGGTGTGCCAAGGTACACCCACGTTACACCTATACTCCGCCAGCTGCATTGGCTGCCCATCGGTCTCCGGGTACAATTCAAGGTGTTGATCACCATCTTTAAAGCCCTACATGGCCTAGGACCAGGATACCTTCGGGACCGCATTCTGCCTCATACTTCCCTTCGACCGGTTAGGGCCCACAGAGTGGGCCTCCTCCAGGTCCCATCAGCTAAACAATGTCGGCTGGCGGGCCCTAGGGGGAGGGCCTTCTCTGTGGGGGGCCCCGCACTCTGGAACCAACTTCCCTCAGAGACCCGGACCATCCCCACCCTGCTGGCCTTCCAGAAAGCCGTCAAGACATGGCTCTTCCTGCAGGCAGGGGGGAACGACTAAATCCATCTGAATTCCCCCCTTGGTATGACTGATTGTGAATACTTTTTAATTTTTGTATATCTTTTAACATTGTTTTTTAAACTATTGCTTATTATTAATGTTCTTACACAATTGTTGTACGCCGCCCTGAGTCCCTCGGGAGTAGGGCGGCATATAAGAACAAATAATAAATAAATAAATAAATAAATAAATAAATAAATAAATAAATAAATAAATAAATAAATAAATAAATAAATAAATAAATAAATAAATAAATAAATAGTGGATGTTCTTGGACTATTACAACTAACTGATCCAGATTTGAGTTTGACCTTTGAAACTGCTAAGACTCTAGGAAACAAATGATTGACTGAACTTAGACTGCAAAAAAAGTGGAACTGATATACTGCTGTCGTATTTTGATATTTTGGTGTATTGATGTGGGGAGATATTGACTGTACTGGAATATTCTAAGTGGTTAATTCTAGGGTAGCATATGTTTACTTGGGATTGTAGGTGTGGTGATAATAACTACTGGTTAAAAAAATTAATTGCCAAAATGTCAACTTTAAACATAGCAAAAATAGGTAAAAAGGCATTTTCGACACCGGCCTCAACATCTTCAAGCCTTCTAACCAGAGGTCGGTTTAAAGTGTTTTACAGCTGGAGAAAACTATCTCATCACAAAAAGAGGTATTAACACTACTACAGGCATTACAAGAATCTATGACCCAAAGCCATAATGAAATAAGGAAGGATATAGGGGAAGTGAGAAACAATACGGGAGAGCTGAAGGAAAAAATCCAGAATATGAATGAAAAACTTGAGAACTTCCAACAAAGGGTATTAAAAAATGAACAAAAGATTCAGAAAATGGAGGAAAAAATAGAACAAGTGGAAAAGAAAGTAGATGATTTATATTACCAACTGACACAAGCAAATAAAGAATTAATAAATACCGTGATAAAGTTAGAGACAGAAAAAGCTGATCACTATTTAAGGTTCCAAAATATAGAAGAGGAGAAGGGAGAAGACCTACCGGAGATTATGAAAGAACTGCTAGCAAAGGCATTAGGCATAGACAAACAAGAAATGGATATGGAGGTAGATGAAATATACTGGATCTACACAAATTATGCGAGAAGATACAACCTGCCTAGAGAAGTACATGTAAGACTATTGAAAAAATCATTACAAGATGAGATACTTCATAAGGCGAGAGATGAACCACTAGAATATAAAGGTAAACGGTGGTTTTGAAACAAATCCCTAGGAAAATAAAGGACCTAAGGAAAAAATATCATTTTCTCACCACAGTTTTGGTTAGACACAATGTAAATTTCACGTGGCTGATTCCCGAAGGGATTCTAGTCTCCTCGCAGGAAAAAAGATACTGATTAGACTCATTGAATAAGGCGATAGAATTTTATGAAAATTACTTTACTTCTGAAGAGGAACAGGAAGCAAGAGAGGATCTAGTATACAAAACTCAAGAAGTACTAGTAACAGGAGGAAGATACCCACAGGAAGTACAGTGTGAAAAGGAGAAAAAAGAACATCCAGAATGAGAACAAGAAGGAGCAATAGCAAAAGAACCCTAGAGAAATAAGAGCAACCAGGACTATAAAGCTTAGATATAAATAACCCAATGCAAGAAGAAATAAAGGTGTTATCAGTCAACATCAATGGGCTGAACTCACCAACAAAAAGGAAGAAGATTTTTTCTAAATTACTAAAACTAAAATTGGATATAATAGCACTCCAAGAAGTGTACAACAATATAAATTATTGGAATTTTCTAAACTGGGAAAACTATTCTATTCATTATCACAGCAAAAAAAAAAGAGGAGTGACACTTTATGTGAAAGATACAATAATTGCCAAACAAGTTTTAACGATGAAGAAGGGAGAATTTTGATGGTGGAAGTGACTTTGAACCAAAAACAGACTCTTATAGTTGTTATTTATGCACCAAATACTGGACAAGAGGAATTTTATAAGAAACTTCATAAAAAGATTCTAGAAATGGAATACGAAAATATTTGTATTATGGGAGATTTCAATACAATCGTTAATACTGAACTGTTAATACTGAATTGTTAATACTGAACTGACTATAGAAGTAGTAAAATAAATAAGAAAATTAGAAGGACTTTACCCGAAACTCTTATTAAAATGATAGAAGAACTATCTATTCTGGACACCTGGAGAGAAATGAATCCTGGAAAAAAATTATATACATTCTATTCTAATATGCACAAATCTTGGTCCAGAATAGACATGATTTGGATGAATTTGGAATTAAGTGGAAATGTACAAGAGATTGAAATTGAACTAAACTTATGGGCAGACCACAATCCAATAAAAATTAGTTGGAAGAGACAAAAAATGAGAACAATATAGATGATGGAAAGAGAAATGGGATTTTTCTTTAAAGAAAATAGAAAGGGAGAAACCATATTAGAGAATGTGTGGGATACTACTAAAGCAGTCATAAGAGGACTAGCTATAACTTATATTGCACAGAAAAATAAGAAAAAGAAACAAAATCAAAAAGACTTGGAAGAAGAATATAAAGAACTTGAATTAAACTCACAAAAAGAATCACAAAAGATAGACTTAAGAAATAGAATGGAGCTGATTAAACATAAACTAAATGTTATAGGAAAGGATGAATTGGCACAACAAATAAAAAGAACAAAGCAGTTTTTTTTAAAAAAAGCTAACAAATCGGGAAGATGGTTAGCTTATAGATTGAAGAAAGAAAAAAAGAGGAATTGAATAATAAAATTACAGTATAAGGAAGGCACACTACATAGACAACCTGAAGAGAAAAGAGATATAATTCATGAGTTTTATGAGAGGTTATATGTATCCGATAAAATAAAAGAGAAAAGAATAATACAATATTTGGAGAAAGCCAACTTACCTAAAATTTCAGAAATGGTAAAGAATAGGCTGGAGGAAAGAATATCAATGGCAGAGCTAACTAACACAATTAAAAAGAGCATTAACTTGAAGAAGGGGTCTAAGAGATTGGAATTTTGAAGTTTTGTGGGTTTCTTGGTTTCTTTTTTTCCCTTTTTTTGGAATTGTGGATTTTTGGTATTTTTTGTGGATTTTTGGATTTTTTTTCTTTTCATTTCATTTGGATTATTATTTTTTATCTATTTCTATTTTCCTTTTTCTCTTTCTGGCTTATTTTGCCTTTTTGTTTTTTGTTTTTCCTTTTTTGGCTTCCTGTTTATTTTTATTGTTGTATGGTGGATTATAAATAGAAAGAGCCAAAGAGATACAAGATGAAGAAAACAGGATCAGCACCATCATCGACTACGTCATCAGCTCCCTTCTCAGCTACTTCGAGCCCTGTGGGTCAGAAAGGCCCAGGAGCTCTAGTACTTCAAGAGAAAGCCAATGCAATACAACTAGAGTTGAAATATTTGATTCAAGCATTAGATGTTGATCTTAAAGAGGTCAAAGATAAAATAGATCGTGTAGATGATAGGTTAGAGAAAGTGGAAGATAAAATAGAGAAGGTTCAACAAATGATGGAGAAAAACGAACAGCGAGTGCAGAAAGTAGAAGAAAAGGCTGAACGAGTAGAAAAAAAGTGTGTGAAATTGATGATAGATTAACATCTGCAGATAAAAACAAAGAAAGAATAATAATCTCATTAGAGATGGAAAGAGCAGATTATTACTTGAGATTCCAAAATATAGAGGAAGAAAAAGGAGAAAATCTAGCAGAAATAATGGCAAGATTATTGTCAGGAGCTCTTGAGATGGATAAAGAAAAAATAATGGTGGAGATATATTGAGTTAACACTAGATATGGGGCAAGACATACTGTAAGCTTCCAAGAGAGGTTCACGCGAGATTTTTTTAAAAAGCAGTTTGGACAGAAGTTCTTCAAAGAGTGAGAGATGAATCCTTGAAATATAAGGAGAAAGAAATCGTAGTACTGAAACAAATACCAAGAAGAGTAAGAGAATTAAGGAGAGAATATCAGTTTTTGACAAGACAATTAATTAAACATGGAGCAAATTTTAGATGGTTGATACCGGAAGGAATACTGGTGACTTGGAGGGAACAAAGATATAGATTAGACAATAAAGAGAAAGCAGAACAGTTTTACGAACAATACTTCAGATCACAAGGTGAAATGCAAATGAGTGAGCAAGAACCAAGATGACGAGAGGAAAGAGGGGAAGAGATGAGTGTGGAAAGAGAAGAAGAGGAAAGAGATTGGGAGATAAGAGCTGTCATAGAGTGAACCAGAGCAAAAGAACCAAGATAACCAAGAGAGATAAGATCAACTAGGACAACAAATCTGGTTTATAAATAACTATGGAAGGAGAAATTAAATTAATATCAATCAATATAAATGGACTAAATGGGCCAATGAAAAGGAAAAGAATATTTCATAGATTAGAAAAACTCAAGGTAGATATAATTTGTTTGCAGGAGGTGCATATTAAAAAAACAACATATAAAATTATTGGAATACCCTAAAATAGGGAAGTTATATATCGTGTTATCGTTGCAGAAGAAAAGGGGAATAGCTTTATATATAAAAGAAACAATAAAAGCCAAACAATTTTTTATAGATGAGGAAGGGAGAATATTAATGGTGGAAATAAAAATGAATGATAAGTTGATACTAATGGTAGCAGGGGGGTAGGCCGCTCTCGGGGAACGAGAATTCGCTATCTTCAAGCGATTCCTTGTTCTGGCCCCTCTGGTGTGGTTCCATCTAGCTCAGCCCGAGTACCTGGTAACCAGGGATGTCAGGGCCCCGGGCTCAAGCTGCTGCTGTTGAATGCCAGGTCGATTACCAACAAGGCCCCCCCTGGTACGGGATTTAATCCTGGAAGAGGGGGCGGACCTGGCATGTATTACTGAGACCTGGCTTGGCCAGGAGGGGGGGTTCCCCTCTCTGAGATGTGCCCAGACGGGTTCTCAGTTCAGCATCAGCCGCGACCCCAGGGAAGGGGTGGAGGAGTGGCAATTATAGCTCGCCAGAACCTAAATCCTCGAAGGAGCCCCGCCCCGGAGATTGTTGGATGTGAGACGCTCCTTCTGAAGTTGGACTTAGGCGTTCAGGTGGGCCTTCTGCTAACGTACTTGCCTCCTAGCTGCGTTGCAAAGGCCCTGCCTGTTCTGCTCGAGGCGGTAGCAGGGCTGGCGATTGAGTTCCCCAGGTTGATGGTGCTGGGGGACTTCAAACTGCCATCGCCCGGTGAAACCTCGGAGGCAGTCCAGGAGTTCATGGCTTCCATGACAACCATGGACCTGACCCAAGTAGTTCAGGGTCCGACTCATGAGGGAGGTCACACGCTCGACCTTGTGTTTCTCTCGGGGCAGTGGAGAGATGATCTGAGGCTGAGGGGTTTAGTCACAGCACCCTTGTCGGGGTCAGATCATTTCCTTCTGAGGTTGGATTTCATGGCACCACTCCTCCACCGCAAGGAGGCGGGGCCGATTAAGTGGTTCCGCCCCAGGCGCCTAATGGAATCTGAAGGATTTCAGAGGGAACTTGGGGAAATACCTGACTCCCTGGTACATGATTCATCTGAGGCTCTAGTGACCGCCTGGAATCAGGCGGCAACGGGGGCTTTAGATCGGATTGCGCCTTTGCGGCCTCTCCGTGGCAGCGGATCCCGGAGGGCTCCTCGGTTTACTGAGGAGCTCCGGGAGATGAAGCGCCTAAAGAGACGCCTAGAGCGACGATGGAGAGCCAGTAAATCTGAGTCTGACCGGACACTTTTAAGAACTTGCATTAAGTCTTACTTAGTGGCGATACGGGCGGCAAAATGTTCGCATTTTTCCGCCCTTATTGCGTCCGCCGACTCCCGCCCAGCCGCCTTGTTTAGGGTGACTCGCTCCCTTCTAGCCAAGGAGGGAGCTGAAGATCCCTTGCAGGGCAGAGCTGAGGAATTTTCTCAATTTCTGGCGGATAAAGTCGTTCAGATTCAGACAGACCTGGACTCCATTTGGACAGGGCAGGCCGAGATGACGGGGGCGAGTCTTAGTCCTGTTATATGGGATGAGTTTGAGCCTGTCTCTCCTGATGATGTAGACAAGGCCATAGGAGCGATGAGCGCCTCCACTTGTTTATTGGACCCGTGCCCCTCCTGGCTGGTTTCGGCCAGCAGGGAGGTGACACGCGGCTGGCTCCAGGCTGTTGTGATCGCATCTTTGAGAGAGGGGTCCGTCCCGCAGCCCTTAAAAGCTGCGGTGGTGAGACCCCTCCTCAAGAAGCCTTCCCTGGACCCAGCAGATTTAAAGAACTTCCGTCCAGTCTCCAACTTACCCTTCTTGGGTAAAGTTGTTGAGAAAGTGGTGTCGCTCCAACTCCTGCGGCTATTGGAGGATACTGATTATCTGGATCCCTTTCAATCGGGTTTCAGGCGCGGCTACAGTACGGAGACTGCTTTGGTCGCGCTGATGGATGATCTCTGGCGAGCCCGGGATGGGGGTCATTCCTCCATCCTGGTGTTACTTGACCTCTCAGCGGCTTTCGATACCATTGACCATGGTATCCTTCTGCGTCGTCTTGGGGAGATGGGAGTGGGAGGCACTGTTTTACGGTGGTTCTTCTCCTACCTCTCTGACAGGACGCAGTCAGTGTTGACAGGAGGACAGAGGTCGGCCCCTAGGCCCCTGGCTTGCGAGGTGCCATAGGGCTCGGTCCTCTCACCCATCCTGTTTAACATTTACATGAAACCGCTGGGTGAGATCATCCGACGACACGGGGTGAGGTATCAGCAGTATGCTGACGATACCCAGTTGTACATCTCCACCCCGTGTCAGTTCAGTGAAGCAGTTGATGTAATGTGCCACTGCCTGGACGATGTGAGGGTCTGGATGGGAGTGAATAGACTCAGGCTCAACCCAGACAAGACTGAGTGGCTCTGGATATTGCCCCCCAAGGACTATGTCGACTGTCCCTCCTTGGTTCTCGGGGGAGAAAAATTGACTCCCTCGGAACAGGTCCGCAATTTGGGTGTCCTCCTAGATCCACAGCTAAAATTGGAGCAACATCTTTCAGCTGTGGCTAGGGGGACCTTTGCACAAATCCGTCTTGTGCACCAATTGCGACCCTACTTGGAGAGGGAGGCTTTGCTCACAGTCACTCATGCCCTTGTCACCTCACGGCTAGACTACTGTAACACGCTCCACATGGAGCTACCCTCAAAGAGCATCCGGAGACTCCAACTGGTACAGAATGCAGCTGCGCGAGCTGTAGTGGGTGTACCGAGATACACCCACGTAACACCTATCCTTCGCCAGCTGCATTGGTTGCCAATTAGTCTCCGGTTGCAATTTAAGGTGTTGGTTTTGACCTTTAAAGCCCTAAATGGCTCAGGGCCAGGTTACCTTCGGGACCGCATCCTACCACATACCTCCCTACGACCGGTTAGGTCCCATAGAGAGGGCCTTCTCCGGGTCCCATCGGCCAAACAATGTTGGTTGGCGGGGCCACGGGGGAGAGCCTTCTCTGTGGGAGCCCCGTCCCTCTGGAACCAACTCCCACCAGAGATCCGGACTATCCCCACCCTGCTGGCCTTCCGTAAAGCCATAAAAACTTGGCTCTTCCGGCAGGCGGGGTGAATAGGAAGATCAGTTCCCCCCATGAATGTTGTTTTATAATGTTTTAACTAGCCTTTTTAATTTTAAATTGTGAAAATTGTTTTTACTGTACGTTTCTTATCCTGTTGTACGCCGCCCTGAGTCCTACGGGATTGGGCGGCCTATAAGAACGTTTATTAAATTAAATTAAATTAAATTATATGCACCTAATGCTAATCAAGAAGATCTTTACAAGAACCTTCATGAGAAAATAACAGATTTGGACTATGAAAACATTTGTATTTTAGGATATTTTAACGCTATAGTTGATATAGAAAAAGACTACAGAACTAGAAAAATAAACAAAAAGATGAGGAGAACACTTCCTAAGGCATTTTTAAGAATGGCAGAAGAATTAGCGATTCAGGATGTTTGGCGGGAAATACATCCGGAAGAAAACCAATATTCATTTTACTCAAATAGACACATGTCTTGGTCAAGAATAGATATGGTTTGGATGACAGTAGAATTAAAAGCAACTGTGCAAGAAATAAATATGAAAATTAGTAATTGGGCAGATCATAGTCCGATAAAAGTTATATGGAAAGGCCAAAAAAAAAGTATGGAGATGGACTTTGAATCAAGAAATATTGAAAGAAAAGGAGTGTATCCAATTTATGGAAAAAGAATTAGACTACTTCTTCAAAATGAATAAAAAAGAGGATACATCATTACAAAATGTATGGGACACAGTTAAAGCATACATTAGAGGTTTCGCTATAACATACTGAGGGAAACAGAATAGAATGAAAAATCAAAAGCAAGAATACAAGAAACTAGAGATATATAGGAATGGGGGCCCTGTGAAAGGGTGTGTGTGTGCGGAAAACTCCCTGCCCTAAGCGGGCCCCTTGCTCCTATGATCTCACTCAGTTCACATGGCCAGAATGTTAAGATACCTTCCCTGGCTGGTACGTGATCTCATCTAGGTTGCAACAACAAGGATGCTCATTAAAAAGCTGGTGGGGGAAAGATGGTGAGGGGGGAATTCACCAATGAGAATTCTGTTGCTCTTTCCTACCTTTTGCTGCTTGGAAAACTGTATATAAGCAATAAACACTGGGAAGGCAGTCGGACATCTTCGCATCCTGCCATGATTTGTCTCTAATTCCATCATCTGGTGCCCAAGGTGGGGCCCTTTCACCCTCCCGGGGGAGCAACAGCCAATGTACTTACCATTGTCTGGAACAGACCCCAAGTGCACTTTCGTCTTCCGGGACCCCACTGGTAAGTATGGGTTGCAATCTATCTCAACACCAGCAAAAACATATACAGGAACTGCGATTCCTTCTACATAAATCAGGTATGGTAGCACTTGAGGCAGAGATAAGGAAGCTGGTTGAGGAGATAGGGAAACACTGTCCCTGGTATCCGGAGCAAGGAACGCTTCGTTTAAGGGATTGGATAAATATAGGGCATACTTTACATCTTGAATCCCGGGCTCCAGTACATATATTACATCAATGGTCTCAATCATCAGATAAAAATTGTCACCCCTAAATCATCATATTTAATTGGACCTTCAGCTCCTCCTGGAGAGATTAATTCTTTTGCTCCTCCAAAGCCATTGTACAGCCCCATAAGGCAAATCTTACAAGAAAAATTAGACCGGGGGGGGGAATATAGAAGAAATTCTTCACATGCTTTCTGTTTCTCCAGTGAATGCCACGAAACAAGTAACTCAGAATGGAGCTCAAATAGTAGAATCTCAACCTTTGCCAAATGCAATTTTAACGGAACTTAGGAGAAATCATATTTTAGTACCTGAAGATTTCAGAAAGGCTACTGAACCATATATGCCTCCGTGGTCAGAAAAAGCTTGCATTTATTGTGCCTGCAGTAAATAATTTAGACAGTTTTACCGCAAGGAATGTTGAATAGTTTCACATTGTGTTAGATTTATGTTGCTGCAGTATTAGCCTTTTTTCACAGATATTTTAATTGGAGCTTCAAAGATACAATTTAATTGGCTTTTTTTTAAATTTCAAAAAGTTTTATTAGTACAAAGTGCAAACATTTTTCTCGTTTTCTCCCCCCCTTCCCCCCATCCCCATCCCCTTCCCCCCATCCTCCCCCCCTCTCACCACCACCACCCCGACTTCCCAGAAAAAGCACAGGGTGTAATATTCAATAAAAATAAGATTAAATTATACTAACAAATTCTTAATTTCAAAATTTCTCTAAATCTTTAACTCCTTGTTGCTCAAAACCTTTTAAGCATAATCTAAAAATCAAGCATATTGTTAATCAATCAACATTTCAATATCTCAGGCTGTTAATTTACTCCACTATATATCTTTCATTTATATAATCTTTAGAATATAATAATAAAAAGAAAAGAAAGAAAAAATCTTTCTTTCACCACTTCATTCAGTTACACAACCATCAACATCATTTCCTCAATGCTGAATAGATCTTCCTTCTTCCAACACTATACCTCTTCAATAAACATAAAAATTAAAATATACTAACAAATTGTTAATTCCAATATTTCTCTAATTCTTTATCCCTTATAACTCAAAACCTTTTAAGCACAATCTAAAAATCAAACACATTATTGATAACCTAACATTCCAATATATCAAATTACTAACTTCACAGTAATTCTAAATCTTTAATTCCATATAACTCAAAACCTTTTAAAAATAATCAAAAAGGAAAAAAAAGAATTTTTTTCCTTTTTTTCTTTCCCCTTCTTTCTTAAACCAATCCTTTATGTGTCTTTCATTTATATAATCTTTAAAATATAGTAGTAAAAAAAGAAAATAGAAAGACAAAGAGAAGACACAACCATCAGCGTCATTAAATGGATCTTCTTACTGCAAAGTATCAATCTTCATTCGTCTCTCCATCTGGCCTATAACTTCCCATGCTAAGATCAAATTCTAATCATTCCTTCTTCTCGGTCGAACTTTAGATCTGACTCTTGCAGCCATTTGTGGCTTGGTAATTTTTTGAATTGTCAGCTCTGCTCTTGTTTGACTCTGATCTTCTGTCTCCTCTTCCACATTATGAACATCTCTCTGGTTCTGTAAATCACCTTGACTCATCAAAGCTCCTTCCATTTGAACAACTATCGATGACTCTCCTCTCTCATCTTCTGTTGCCTCCTTCATTCTTCTTCCTTCTGGAATTTTGGATATGTCAGTCTTTAACACTTTTACATAAAAATCAGTAGCTTTCAATATTGAGCCGATATCTCTTTTCCAGGTGTCTCATCACTATCCCAGTTGGAGCCTCCCATCTATACTGTACTTGCTGTTTTTTCAGTTCTTCAACCAGAAAGGTATAGTCCTTTCTGGCTCTCAACATTTTAGGAGGAATTTCTTTCAATGTCATTACTTCCTGTCCATCTACCTGAAACTTATTCTTGAAAGTCGCCTGTAGAATTTCATTACGTAATGCCCTTGTAGTAAAATATATTACTATATCTCTTGGCAGATGTTTTTGTTTAGCAATCTAAGAATTAACACGATATATTTTATCATCCTCATCCTTCGCGCCCCAGATTGTCTCCTGGGGCACTAGGGGGGCTCTACCCTCACCTGTTGGCTCTCATCCCTCCCCTTTTACCGGGGAGAAGATTTTCAAGCCGCCAGACAGCTGTTCTGGCGGCTTTTACAGGACCTCGGAACAGGCGCTCAACGAGGAGCGTCCTCGATGCCTGTGGCGCCAACCGGAAGCCGCTTAATTGGCTTTTTGAAATACAAAATGATTTAAGTATTTATGGATTTTAAATTGTCCCCCAAAAGATACAGTTGTACTTTTTCTATTTTTGCATAAACTGTTGCAATCCTGTTCTGTTTTGGTTTTTCCTTGTTTAAGTTTACCCAAAATTATTTCTTTGATCAATTTGCATTTGATTTATTGACTAAAGGAAAAAAACCTGGAGATCTCATTGTAGTTTTGCCTACAGCATTTACTGCAATTGAGCAGATTAATAACATCTTAAGCACTCAATTTGTGGATCGTATTCCTCATAAAGATTGTTAGTTAACTTTTTTGATATTCCCTACTAGCAAGTTGCCTATGGGAGTATTAGCTGTATTAGAGTCACAGAAAGTACAGTATATTGTGTTGAATGTCTTTATTTACCCAATACCCCATCCCAAAATGTTTTGCCTTTTATCCAGGTTGTTGCTGAACTGGAACTGATTTAATGAATATTATTTTTCCTCTCTCTAAATCTGATTTTCAATTTTATTTTCAGAATAACTTTATCTCTTCAATGTGCTTTAACTGATTATGTAGGCTGTATTGCATATTATCTGCCTAAAGATGCTCTGTTTGTTTGTTTAATTACTTTTCCTTTTCCTGTCCACCTACTGTTTTTTTCTTCTCCCTTGTCATAAGTTACTACTGTTTTCTCCAATGGAATGTGAACGAGAGGAACAATTGCTTATAACAGTGATGGCGAACCTATGGCACGGGTGCCACAGGTGGCACGCGGAGCCATATCTGCCGGCACGCGAGCTGTTGCCCTAACTCCGCTCCAGTGCGCATGTGCGCGCCGGCCAGCTGATTTTTGGCTTTCACAGAGGCTCTGGGAGGGCGTTTTCGGCCTCCAGAGGGCCTCTGGGAGGCAGGGAAGCCATTTTCGCCCTCCCCATGCTACAAGAAAACCTCTGGAGCCAGGGGAGGGTGAAAAATGGACCTACCGGGCCCACTCAAAGTCGGGAAACAGTGGAGGGGGGATCGTGTACACATGCACAGGGGCGGGGCAGCACGGGGGGATCACACGCGCATGTGCAGGGGGCATTGCATTATGGGTGTGGGCACTCTCATGTGCGCAATAGCGTGCATGTGCGTGCTTTTGGCACCCAAGGAAAAAAAGGTTTGCCATCACTGGCTTATAAGGATACCTGGAAAATATCTTCAGAATTGTCTGTTGCTATCTTAGCTTTCTACACCTTTTCTCAACACCTTTTTAATTTAATTTCTGACTCTCATTATGTGTGTCAACTTATTTTTAATTTTCCAGGAGCTTACATCACACCCAGGATGGATTCTAATTTAATGGCTCTGTTTTTAACTTTACAGCAACTGTTACAACAGAAGTTCCCAAAGTGGGTGGTACAGCCCTCTGGGGAGCAGTGGGAACACTTAGGGGGGCGGTACAAGGCAAGGGTGGCATCAGGGGGACGGTAAGAGGGGGCAGGGGGGGAGGTGGTTCGCCATGCTTTTGCACTTGAAGCTCCCTCGCGTTCCTCACTCATGTGTGCAGGGCAGCCTATTCTGAAAGAAAACGTGAGATGTTTTCTTTCAGAATGGGCTGCCCTGCACCAAAGAGCGTGGAATGCGATGGAGTTACAAGTACTAGGTATGATGCCCATCTCACGGCCCACCCAGCCCCCGCCCAGGCTCCGCTCCACTCCGCCCCGCACGACTGGTCACCCCAAACTGCATCCCACCATGCGACGGGCGTCCTACCTAGCACTTGAAGCTCTCTCACATTCCTCGCTCTTGTGTGCAGGGCAGCCCATTCTGAAAGAAAACGAGATGTTTTCTTTCAGAATGGGCTGCCCTGCACACAAGAACGTGGAATGTGACGGAGTTACAAATGCTAGGTATGATGCCTGTCTCGTGGCCTGCCCAGCCACCACCCAGGCCCCGCCCCACCCCACACGACTGGTCACCCCAAACTGCATCCCACCATGGGATAGGCATCCTACCTAGCACTTGAAGCTCTCTTGTGTTCCTCGCTCTTGTGTGCAGGGCAGCCCATTCTGAAAGAAAATGTGAGATGTTTTCTTTCAGAATGGGCTGCCCTGCACACAAGAGCATGGAATGTGATGGAGTTACAAGTGATAGCGCGGCACAGCAATGAGGGAAGCCAACCACTCCCGAAGCTGCTCGGGCGAGCACTCGCAGACCCGCAGGAAGGCCCTGCTGCGGAACCTGCATGTGCGCGGACTTTACCACCTGGCATCCCCAGCACCTAGCAACCCGGTGCATGCAATTCGGCGTTCCTCGCTCTTGTGTGCAGGGCAGCCCATTCTGAAAGAAAACATCTCACGTTTTCTTTCAGAATGGGCTGCCCTGCACACAAGAGCGTGGAATGTGATGGAGTTACAAGTGCTGAGCACAGCACAGCAACGAGGGAAGCCGACTACTCCCAAAGCTGCTCGGTGAGCGCTTGCAGCCCCGCGGGAAGGCCCTGCTGTGGAACCTGCACGTGCGTGGACTTTCCCGCCTGGCATCCCTGGCACCTAGCAAGCCGGCGCACGCAATTCAGTGGGCTCCCCTCTGGCATGGTGCCCCTGCGGATCTCGGCCCAGCTGCCCCCCGACATTGACCCCACCAAGGTGCCTGTGACCTTTGGCCGCCGAGGCCTCCCCAAGCTCAATGAAGAGCTGCAGCACCCCAAGCTGCTGACGCGGCAGCTGGCCTTGATGGCGCTCTGTGACCTGGTGCATGACACGGAGAACATTTACCAAGACATCGGCCTGGGTGAGCGGCGGCCTGGCCATGGCTGGCAGGAGGGAAGGGAAGGGAGGGAAGAAGGAAAGAAAAAGGAAAGAAAGAAAGAGAGAGGGAGGGAGGAAGGAAGGAGGGAAGACAGAAAGAAAGAAAGAAAGAAAGAAAGAAGGAAGGAAGGAAGGAAGGAAGGAAGGAAGGAAGGAAGGAAGGAAGGAAGGAAGGAAGACAGACAGACAGACAGACAGACAGACAGACAGACAGACAGACAGACAGACAGACAGACAGACAGAAAAAGAAAGGAGGGAGGGAAGGAAAGGGAGGGAAGAAGGAAAGAAAGAAAGAAAGGGAGGGAGGAAGACAGAAAGAAAGATGGTAGATAGGAAGGAAGACAGACAGAAAAAGAAAGGGAGGGAAGGGAAGGGAGGGAAGAAGGAAAGAAAGAAAGAAAGAAAGAAGGAAAGAAAGAAAGAAAGAAAGAAAGAAAGAAAGAAAGAAAGAAAGAAAGAAAGAAAGAAAGAAAGAAAGAAAGAAAGAAAGAAAGAAAGAAAGAAAGAAAGAGGGAGGGAGGAAGACAGAAAGAAAGATGGTAGGAAGGAAGGAAGACAGACAGAAAAAGAAAGGGAGGGAAGGGAAGGGAGGGAAGAAGGAAAGAAAAAGGAAAGAAAGAAAGAAAGAGTGAGGGAGGGAGGGAGGGAGGGAGGGAGGAAGGAAGACAGAAAGAAAGAGAAAGAAAGATGGTAGGAAGGAAGATAGACAGAAAAAGAAAGGAGGGAGGGAAGAAGGAAAGAAAGAAAGAAAGAAAGAAAGAAAGAAAGAAAGAAAGAAAGAAAGAAAGAAAGAAAGAAAGAAAGAAAGAAAGAAAGAAAGAAAGAAAGAAAGAAAGAAAGAAAGAAAGAAAGAAAGAAGACAGACAGAAAAGGAAAGGAGGAAGGGAAGGGAGGGAAGAAGGAAAGAAAGAGGGAGGGAGGAAGAAAGAAAGAAAGATGGTAGATAGGAAGGAAGACACAGAAAGAAAGAAAAAGATTTTAGGTAGGAAGGAAGACAGATAGACAGACAGAAAGAAAAGATGGTAGGAAGGAAGGAAGACAGACAGAAAGAAAGAAAAGAAAGAAAGAAAAAGAAAGATAGTAGGAAGAAAGACAGAAAGAAAAAGAAAGAAAGAAGGGGGAAGAGAGAAAAGAAAGAATGAAAGAAAGACTTATGACCACAACTGAGCCTAACTTTTTGGTTGCTAAGCAAGAGCATTGTTAAGTGAGTTTCACCACACTTTACAAGTTGGCCATGCCCACCCGGTCACCTGACCACTAAGCCATGCCCACCTGAGGGGTGGGGCGGGGCAGTGAGAATGAGTTTGTAGCACCAAGGGGGCGGTGGACTGAAAAAGTTTGGGAACCACTGTGTTACAAGATTGGAAACATTTATATTTTGTTTCTCACATACGCAGCCATTCCTCCCTTCCTGGCCCCCTTTCTGAAGGCAATAGTTATGCTGATGCTGCTGTTTATGTTTTACCTATTTTATTTTCAGATCCTTTTTTTAGTCACTCTTTTTTTCACCAAAATGCTAGTGGATTGGCACAAGCTTGCCACATTCCACTTGACCAAGCCAAGCAGATTGTTTCATCCTGTCCCCAATGTTCTGGGGCATCCCCCTCTGGGGAGACAGGAGTTTCACCTCTAATCAATTATGGCAAATGGATGTTATTCATGTTTTTTAACTCCCTGGAAGTACATTCATGTATCTATTGACACTTATTCAGGAGCGCTTTGGGCCATACCTCAACAAGGGGAACAGCTAATTATGTTATTTCTCATCTTTTTTTTGCTATTACAGCCTTGGGCAAGCCCTCTTTTTTAGAAAACTGATAATGGGCCAGCCTATTCTTCATTGGCCTTTTTGTAATTTTGTACAACCTGGAATATTGTTCTTACTCATGGCCTTCCCTATAATTCCACAGATCAAGCCATAGTGGAACGTAACCAATCGGTACTTCAAGGACTGCCTCCACAAACAAATAAAAAAGGAGGGATCTCGAGTATTTTCCTTAAATCAATTGAATGTTTCCATTCAAAATTTGACTGCTTATCAGAGACACTTTTAACAGAAAGCAAGTTTGCCTCCCCCTCTAGTACTGGTCCCTCTGATAATGTGGGGCCGAGGATATGCTGCTGTGCTTGCTCCTACAGGAGCTTTGTGGATTCCAGCATGTTGCATCTGCCCAGCCAAGGATGTCGTGGCATCAGTCCCTGGATCCGGTCCCCAAAATAACAAAGGTGACTATCCAGATGGCACAGCAACCAATCTGATCCTATCGTGCCAGCCATCCAGTGACATGGGGAGATGTGAAGAACTTGAAGAACTGCACCAAAGCGCAGACAGCAGCAAGCAAAACAAACTCCTGAGAACTTATGCACTGCCATTTTTGCAGTTTTAACTGTAAATTCCTTAGCCATCATTTCTTTGTGTTTGATTGTCAATAACTACCCTTTGGCAACAGCAGCTGTCATTCCACTCAAACATTCACTCAAACAATGTATGAAGCAAAACCTATGGGTACAGCTAGCTAACATCACACAAAATGATGCCTTTTATTCTAAAAAAGGTTGTAAGATATAAAGATATATTAACAGAAAAAGGAGATCTAAAAACAAAACAAGAACTGGAAAAACAAGAAATAAAGATGGATTGGTTTACACATCTGCAAATACAATCAAGATACGAAAAAGATAAACAAGAAGTATTTATGATGGAATCCTCTAAATTAGATGAGATTTTAACAGGCAAAGATGAAAAAATGATTAAGAGATTATATGACTTTTTGTTAGAAACGGAGTTAGAAAAAGAAATTGTAAAGGAAACAATGATAATTTGGATGATAAATTTTGGTTATAGAATAGAATTGGATAAATGGCAACAAATATGGGAAAGAAATTATAAGCTAACCAAATCAATAGCATATAAAGAGAATATTTACAAGATGTTTTATAGATGGCACATGTCACCAGAAAGACTATCAAAAATATGCAAAGAAAAACCATTGAAATGTTGGAAATGTCAACAGACATCAGGCTCTTACTATCACATGTGGTGGACATGCACTGAAGTGAGAAAAATTTGGATTAAGATACAGAAAAATAATTTGGATTAAGATAGGAAAAATGATGGAAAAAACAGAATTGAAACCGGAAATTTTCCTATTGGGAATTCTGCCAGAAAATTATAAGATAGAAGAAATATACTTGATGATACATATATTAACAGCAGCGAGGATTGTATTTGCACAAAACTGGAAAGCAGGGAAGATTCCAGAGGAAGAATAGATAATAAAGAAGATTTTGGACTGTGCTGAAATGAATAGATTAACATTAAGATTAAATGATAAAGAAGACTCTTTGTATTACAAGACATGGGGGAAGTTTTATAAATGGTTTGAAACTGAATATAAATGAAGAAGATTAAATGATAAATAATTTAACCTAGATGTAACACTTACAAAGAAAGTTGGGAGGAAAAGGGGGGAAGGGGAGGGGAGGGGAGGGGGAAAGGGGGGGAAACCAAAACTGGTAGTATATTGATTGACAAATACATAAAAAGGGGAAAATTAAATGGAGAGTTCAGAAAAGGAATAAAATGGGAAAATATGAGACTAAGTAAAATAAAAAAAATTCAGGGTTGTTGAAAATTAGATTATAAATGAGAAAATACAGCATAGAAGGAAGGAGTGGTTAGGTAGAGGAATAAGGAAGAGGAGAAGGTAAGAGAGGGGTAGAGAAGTAGAGAGGGTAGAAGGGGTTGTAGAGGAGAGAAGAGGAGAGAAAATAAGGAAGTGTAGAGGATGTGAAGAAGGAAGGTGGAAGGGTGGAGCTGTAAAAGATTGAAATGGGGAAGAAACAACCCTGAATTAAATAAAGCATTAAGGAAAATGTATATATAAAATAAGAATGGAATGTATAGAAAAATGAAATGAGAATGAATCTATAAATATGTGTATTGTCTGTGTGGAAATAATAAAAAAAAACTTTTGAAAAAAATGATGCCTTTTGCTTATCTGAAACATATGATATGGAAAATTTGCTTTCTACATGTTTAATCCCTGTTTGCACCCCTTCTGCTGTAATTCAAAACTTTACTGGCTTGGGTAGAATTTTATTAAATGGGAATTTTAATTATGTGACTATATCTAGTCGGGGTGCTGTTGGAATCTCATTTCATTTGCTGTTTATTATTTACCCCCTGATGCAATTGCTTTGTATACCCCTGTGGTAGCAATTCCTGCAAATATAATTTGTGTTAAATAGTTAATTGTACACTTTCAAGTAAAAAACCTCACTGTCTTCACATTAACTCACCTAATTTAAACTGCACCGTGTTTGAGGAGATTTCCTTTAATTTTGCCCATGTGTGGCTCCCGCAAGGATGGTTTTTTTACATGTGGTCAAGAAACTTTTAATTATATTCCTGCTAATATTAGTGAAACACAGTGTTGCCTCAGCTGGCTGATTCCTGTTTTGCTCTCCACTTGAGCCGTTCTCGGTGTGAGATCACCCTAGATAGCACTTGTGACTCTGAAACAGCCTTACTTAATAAAGCAGAATAAGTAGCGCTGGCTGTGTCTATAGAGGGTGTGCCAGCACTTGCTGATGGTGCTCACCTTAACATTAATGCTGTTGCATGCAATTTAGCAAAAACAATTAATGCTACTTCTTTAGCTATTTCAGCAATTAACCATGAGCTACAAGATTTGAGATTTTACAAAATGGTGCTGCTATTGGTTATTTGCTTTTGCGTCAACATTTAGGTTGTGAAAGTTTTGATGGACTGTATTGCTTCAACCTTTCAGATGGATCACGGACTATCCAGCACCAGCTCAATAAAACAATTTGGCCTCTGATTTGAAAATTGATACTTTGGGATCTTGGTGGGAGAACTTTTGGGCTTGGTTACCCACAGGTTTATTATTTGTGTTATTTTTATTGGTCTTATGACAAGGTATTGTCAAACAAAATAAAAAAGAGTGGGATGTAGGAATGGGGGCCCTGTGAAAGGATGTGTGTGTGCGGAAAACTCCCTGCCCTAAGCGGGCCCCTTGCTCCTATGATCTCACTCAGTTCACATGGCCAGAATGATAAGATACCTTCCCTGGCTTGTATGTGATCTCATCTAGGTTGCAACAACAAGGATGCTCATTAAAAAGCTGGTGGGGGGAAGATGGTGAGGGGGGAATTCACTAATGAGAATGCTGTTGCTCTTTCCTACCTTTTGCTGCTTGGAAAACTGTATATAAGCAATAAACAATGCGAAGGCATCCTGCCATGATTTGTCTCTAATTCCTTCAGAGATAAAGCTTCAAAAAGAACCACAAATGAAGGAAATAAAGAACCAGATAGACTTAGTGAAACATAAATCCTTATCCTTATGGATAAGGAAAAATTAGCAACACTAATTAAAGGTGCTAAGCAAAACTTTTTTGAAAATGCTAATAAACCTGAAAGATGGTTGGCATATAAGTTAAAAAGAGAGAGAGAAAAGAAATGGATAGACAAGCTATTAGATAAAGAAGGGAAAATGAAATATCGAAATGAAGATAAAAAGAGAGTAATTCAAAATTTCAAAACTTCAGGAAGTGAGGGGAGCTGAATGTCAACTCGCAAAGCATTCCTGGCCTGCTCTCGAGTTGCCATAGGCAGGGTGGATGGGAAAACAAACTTTGCAGCTGCAGCGATGCAGCACATCAATCAAAACAAAAGCACATTCCAGGCTGTCTCTGTGGTTACCCACAGTGGCCGAAGGGGAGTGATCCTGTTTCTCCTGAGGATGTGGACAGGGCTGTGGGAGCGATGGGTACCTCCACCTGTTTATTGGACCCGTGCCCCTCCTGGCTGGTCTCGACCAGCAGGGAGGTGGCACGTGGCTGGATCCAGGCGGTGGTCACCGCTTCTTTGAGAGAGGGATCCGTACCGCAGTCGTTAAAAGCTGCGGTGGTGCGACCCCTCCTGAAGAAGCCTTCCCTGGATCCAGCTGACTTGAAGAACTATCGTCCGGTCTCCAACTTACCTTTTTTAGGGAAAGTTGTGGAGGAGGTGGTGGTTACTCAGCTTCTGCAGCTCCTGGATGAAACAGATCATCTAGATCCTTACCAGTCGGGCTTCAGGCGCGGCTACAGTGCAGAAACTGCCTTGGTCGCTCTGATGGATGATCTCTGGCGGGCCCGGGATGGGGGGAACTCCTCCATCCTGGTGCTACTTGACCTCTCAGCGGCTTTCGATACCATCGACCATGGTATCCTTCTGCATCGTCTCAGCGAGTTGGGAGTGGGAGGCACCGTTTTGCGGTGGTTCTCCTCTTATCTCGCTGATAGGATGCAGTCGGTGCTGGCAGGGGGGCAGAGGTCGTCCCCTAGGCCCCTATCATGTGGGGTGCCTCAGGGGTCGGTTCTCTCGCCCATCCTGTTCAACATCTACATGAAACCGCTGGGTGAGATCATTCGCAGACATGGGGTGTGTTTCCATCAGTACGCTGATGACACCCAGCTGTACATCACCACCCCGTCTGACTTCAGTGAGGCAGTTGATGTAATGTGCCGGTGCCTGGACGACGTTAGGATCTGGATGGGGAGGAACAGACTCAGACTTAATCCCGACAAGACTGAGTGGCTGTGGATATTGCCTCCTAAGGATCATGACAACTGCCCCTCCTTGTTCCTTGAGGGAGCGAAACTGACTCCCTCGGACCGGGTCCGCAACTTGGGGGTCCTCCTAGATCCACAGCTAAAATTGGACCATCATCTTTCTGCTGTGGCTAGGGGGGCCTTTGCACAGGTTCGCCTGGTGCACCAGTTGCGGCCATATTTGGAGAAGGAGGCTCTACTCACGGTCACTCATGCCCTTGTCACCTCTTGTTTGGACTACTGCAATGCGCTCTACATGGGGCTACCCTTGAAGAGTATCCGGAGACTTCAGCTGGTGCAAAATGCGGCTGCGCGTGCTGTGGTGGGTGTGCCAAGGTACATCCACGTGACATCGATACTCCGCCAGCTGCATTGGTTGCCCATCGGTCTCCGGGTCCAATTCAAGGTGTTGATCACCATCTTTAAAGCCCTTCATGGCTTAGGACCAGGTTATCTACGGGACCGCATTCTGCCTCATACTTCCCTCCGACCGGTTAGGGCCCACAGAGTTGGCCTCCTCCAGGTCCCGTCGGCCAAGCAATGCCGGCTGGCGGGCCCAAGGGGGAGAGCCTTCTCTGTGGCTGGCCCCGCTCTCTGGAACCAACTTCCACCAGAGACCCGAACTATCCCCACTCTGCTGGCCTTCCGAAAAGCCGTTAAGACATGGCTCTTCCTGCAGGCGGGGGGTAGAGCTTAATTCACTCGAGCTCACCCCCCAAGTATGTATGATGTTGAATGGTTGTTGATTTCTTATATTGTGTTTTAATTTTTATATTGTTTTAATTACTATTTTAGATTTTGGTTGTTCTTGTATTTTTCACTGATGTACGCCGCCCTGAGTCCTTAGGGAGTTGGGCGGCATATAAGAATTCCAAAATAAATAAATAAATAAATAAATCTCTACAACCAGAGAAATTGTTTTGTTGGAGAATGTGATTGATGACACACCTTGAGGGGAGGGGGAAACAGGGTCAGACCCAGATTGTAAATTACATGGAGTCAGAGTTGGCTTCACTTGGAACGTGCCGACATGAAGCTCCTAATAAATAACTGGATTTCTTTTTAAGCTTGGCTTGAGACTCATGATTTAATTAGGTCATTGGTTGGAACGCTGACAAGGGAGAGAAAGAAAGAGAGAGACAGAGAGAAAGAGAGAAATGAGAGAGAGAAAAGGGGAGAAAAAGAGAGAAGGAGAGAGAAATAAGAAAATGATGGAGGGAGAGAATGAGAGAGAGGGAAAAGAGAGAGAAGGGGAGAAAGAAAGAAAGAGAGAGAGAAAAGGGGAGAAAAAGGGGGAGAAAAAGAGAAAGAGGAATGAGAAATGAGAAAATGATGGAGGGAGGGAGGGAGAAAGAAAAAGAAAAAGAAAAAGAAAGAAAGAAAGAAAGAAAGAAAGAAAGAAAGAAAGAAAGAAAGAAAGAAAGAAAGAAAGAAAGAAAGAAAGAAAGAAAGAAAGAAAGAAAGAAAGAAAGAAAGAAGAGAGGGGAAGAAGAAAAAGAAAAAGAGAAATGAGAGGGAGGGAGAAAATGAGAGAGAGAGAAAAAAGAGAGAGAGAAAAGAGAGAGAAGGGGGAGAGGGAGAGAAATGAGAGAGAGTTGGATGGAGAGAAAGAGAGAGAGGGAAAAGAGAGGGAAACAATTGAGAGTGAGAAGGGAGAGAGAGAGAAAGAGAGAGGGAGAGGACAAAGAGAAAAACAGAAATGAGAGGAAGAGAAAGAGAGAGAGAAATGAGAAAATAATGGAGGCAGAGAATGAGGGAGAGGAAAAAGAGAAACAAATGAGAGAGAGAGAGAAGGGGGAGAGAGAGGGAGAGAAAAATGAGAGAAAGCTGGAGGGAGAGAATGAGAGAGGAAAAAGAGAGAGAAACAAATGAGAGAGAGAAAGGGGAGAGGAAGGAAGGAAGGAAAGAAAGAAGAAAAAGAGAAAGAAAGAAAGAAAGAAAGAAAGAAAGAAAGAAAGAAAGAAAGAAAGAAAGAAAAAGAAAGAAGAGAGGTGGAGAGGAAAAAGAGAGAAAAATAGAAATGAGAGGGAGAGAGAGATGAGAGAGAGAGAGAGAGACCTATTTCCCACAAAATACACAGAAAAGAAAACACCTGGAGCCACAAAACCTGGGTAGGCATGGCTGGGGGGGTCATGTGACTGGATGGGAGTGATGTTGAGTTGGCCACATCCACCCAGGTTTTGTGGCTCCGGGTGTTTTCTTTTCTGTGGAAACGGGTCCAAATGGCTCTTTGAGTGTTTAAGGTTGCAAACCCCTAGTATAGTATCATTTTTCACCAGTAGGTGGCACCCCAGCTCTAAGTTCCAGCATTAAACGAAGCAACTGACTGTCAAAAGATGAAGAAAAAAACCCCATTTTTCTTTATACGATTTCTTCCAGTAATCCAACAATATGATCCGCAAATTAAGTGACTTTTCACAATACTGCAAGTTCCAGTCCAGTCTTTCTATATTTTAAAACTTCATAGTCTTTCATTAAAATTTGTTTCTCTTTCTTTCTTTTTTGAGTCTATATTCTGAGTTCCTTTGGAGAAGTAGTAAGATTGTAGAGATAACAATGTTTTTTACATTTAAGGTAAGATAATTTACAGCTGTCCATGGCATGGAGAACAATCCTCAGAGATTTAACAATATTTGTCTCAATCTGCTATGATAGTAGCAAATCTCAAGCTATGTTCTTATTTGGATGTTATGAAACTGAACTTGGGACTTTCTGCAGGCAAAATAGTTGCTCTAGAATTGAATTTTGGTTTTTTTTTTCTCCAAGATCAGGGCATGATTATAAACAATGGCCAGGACTGCAAAGTGTCAGGTCTCCATATCACTGAAGCCTTAGGATAGGGGTTGATAACCACAACTGGTTTTAGAAGCCATGAAAATTTACCATATATGATTTAACAGGCAAAATTTAAAAACCAAGAACAGCTTTTTAACTATTCTGAATTTTAATTGTTCTAGAATTGTTCACAGAATGTTACAGCAGTGATGAAGATCTGGCAGAACAGTTACTTATTTATTCCTGTGAAGCATGGGGTGGAAACAGTTGTCTAGAACTTGCGGTAGAAGCTAAGGATCAACAATTCATTGCTCAGCCAGGAGTCCAGGTAAAATAGCAAAGATAAGAACATATAACCTATTTACAGGTTTTATTTGCTGAAACAGAATACACTATTAATCCATTAATCTTGCGATTATGACTGTTGAGTGAGATTTAATTATGAACATATTAAATATAGGATTGTATGGTAAATATAATGTACTTTGCTCATGTCATTATTAATTTCATTCATGGAAAATATTTTTATCTGAAATAGCTCTTTGATGATAGAGAAAAATTATTTCTGTTAGAATAATTAGGAATTCAGAAACTTGTCATTTCTCTTTCTTCTCAAATTTAAATGCAGAGAAGCCATGTTTTTGAAAAAGCTACATATCTGAGATTTGGAACAGGAAAACAATAATCAGGAAACAGGTTAAGTGAAGTACCCATTATATCTCTCTGCTTCTACTTGCTGTCACAAAATCAGCTTTTTCAAATGGTTTACTTCATCTGCAGAAAATGTACAGCATTAATATCTCATTATTGAAATAAAATTAGTCAATAAAAGAAGCTTTACATCTAGTAAAATATATCCATAATTATTTGGAAAGTGTTTTGAAAAACTTTCATTTTAGAGTTATAGAATATAAATGTTGGAAGGGACCTTAGAGATTATCTAGTCCAACCTCCTGCTCTGTTCCTTAATCCATTACTAGAGCATGCCCAGTGTGCTTCTACAGAAATATTACTAGAGAGTCTATCACCTCCTGCCCATTCCATTACACTCAGAAAATCCTTCCCAATGTCTAGCTAAATGTACCTGCTTGCAATTTTAATCCATTGTTTCTTATTTTATCTTCTGGAATAACAGTGAAAATATCTACTTCATGAAATATTCAATTGCAAGAAAACAGCTATCAAGTTTCCCTGTGCTCTTCTTTCCTCTCAGTGTCTTTAGCTAATAACTTTTTTTCTCAGCCCCCTGACCATTTTGATTGCTGTCTTCTCTTCCCACTCAATTTGTCAGTATCCTTCTTAAAATGCATTGCCCAGGCTGGGTGCAATTTTGAAAATTACAGAATAAAAAGGAACAATGCCTCAGTGTCAAGATGCAATGTTCGATTCCATTAGCTTATTTTGCAGCTACATCACACTAATTGACTCATAGTTGTGATCCTCTAAGATAACTCAGAGCTTTCTGCATGCACTACCACTTGGTCTCTCCTATCCAATATTCTTGCCTTTGATTTTTGTTACCTCATATATAAATTTGAAGGTTATATTTCATTCCCTCATTTAAGTAATGTGTTAACACATGAACAGCACAATTGGTTTTAATCCTCTATTATCCAACCACAATCAGAATATGGGTGGCTATATAAATTTATTTAAATAAAAATTTTAAATTACAGTTTCCTATTGCCTAGTGTCTAATCTAGGAACATATTTTTACAGTCTTCATAAAAATAGAAATTCAATAATAAGCAAGACGGGAGAAACCTGGTTTTACTTTTTTCCTGTATTTCTCCCAAACATTCAGTAAGTTACTTAATACTACATATTCTCTTAACAGTTTACTTTATGTACATAAATCCAAATAAATCTGTGCAGTGTCTCCAGAATACCTGTCCCTTCCATGGAAATGATGGAACCATAAGTAGAACATAAAATAACAAGGTTGGAAGGGACCTTGAAGGTCTTCTAGTCTAACACCCTGCTTGAGTAAGAGACTGTAAGGACTTGCCTCTCCTATCCCCTCAAGAAAGCAGAACTCTTGAAACAGGCAGCATTTCAAAAGGAACTTTTATTGGGAGATAGTGATAGCAAGAAGAGTAGGCAGGATCTGAAGTTTCCCGCTCAAAACCATTAGGTTAAAAGCTGTAGAAACCCCTCCCCTCTGTCCAGTCCAAGGTGAGCCAATCCACAGGTGTGAAGTTGTGAGAACTTTGAGCTGGGAAGGTGATAAGAAGTTGTTCTCAGGCATTGCTTGCTCGTTCCTTCGGAGTTGAGACAAAACAGATGGCCCCAGGCTCATCCCTTCCCCTCCCATTCCCAGGAAGGCACATCAAAATAAAGGAAAGACCAGAAACTGGAAAGATCATCAAATGTCATCCAGGCTCCCAGCCAGACCTGACATATACCATTCTGGACAAATAGTTGTCCAGTCTTTTCTTGAAAACATCCAGTGATGGAGCACTCACAAGTTTTGGAGGCAAGCCATTGATTAATTGTTCTCACTGAGGAAATTTCTCCTTAGTTCTACATTGGATCTTTCTAATGATCTTCCATTTATTGCTTTTTGTGTTGCCCTCTGATGCTTTGGAGAATAGGTAGACCCCCTCTTTTTCTGCTATCATGTCACCCTGTCTTCGTTAGAGTAGACATAATTTGTTCTGAAATCCATGTTAAAGAGATGAAACTGAACTTCAAAGCTGCTAGACTACCTTGTTCTTCTGAATCCTGTAAATACTGAATTTAATCCTTGGCCTTTTATTAGATTTTATATAAATGTTACTTGTCTGGATCTATTATTTAAAAGACACAGAGAGAGAGAAACAGAGCTGGTTTGATCTACTTGTTAAGGCACTAGACTAAAAACCAAGAAACTGTGATTTCTAGTCCCACCTTAAGCATGAAAGCTTGCTGGGTGACTTTGGGCCAATCATTCTCTCTCAGCTCAACCCACTTCACAAGGCTGTTGTGAGGAAAATAGGAGGAGGAAAGAATTATATATTTGTTTGCCACCTTGAGTTATTTATAAAGTAATAAGGTTGTAATTAACAATAAATAAATAAATAAATAAATAAATAAATAAATAAATAAATAAATAAATAAATAAATAAATAAATAAATAAATACCATATTTTTCGAACTATAAGACGCACCTGACCATAAGATGCACCTAGGCTTAGAGGAGGAAAACAAGAAAAAAAATATTCTGAACCAAATGGTATAGTAATATATTTAATAAAATATAGCAGAATAATATTTCAACCATGTAAAGTCAACAGCGGTATTAAGAACCATCATCACTGTCATTAACAAATGAGGAGATACTTTAAGGTTCAAGCACTCTTCTAATTTTCTGGAAACCCCAAGAACTCATCATCGCTAGTGTCAGAATTTAGGAAGTTCAGTTGCTCACAATCACTGATATCACTTTCTTCGCTATCTTCATATATTATACTATCTTCAGTTCCATCTAAGGCATTGCTAATGCCACATTTTTTGAATGACCATGCAACGATTTCATCCTTCACTGAGTGCCATGATATTTTAACCCATTCACAAACTTGGCCACAGTGGGCCTCTTCATTCAACCAGTAGGGGTCAGATCATGATTACTAGCAGCCATCCATTTGTTCCACTCTTCTTGCATATAGACTTTAAATGGTTTGTTGATAGAAACATCAAGAGGTTGCAACTGGCTGGTAAGACCCCCAGGAATGACAGATAGATAAGTCTTCACTTCTTTAAACCTCTTTTTTGTGATTTCGCTAATATGTGCTCTAAACTGGTTGAATACTAATAAAGCAGTTTTTTTCAGAAGCCCTCCAGGACGTTTGGACCACACTTTTTCAACCCATACTCTCATTCTATTTTCGTCCGTCCATCCTTTCTCATGAACATGTACAACTCCTTGTGGAATCACTTCTTTTGGAAAGGTTTTCCTTTTGAAAATTAACATTGGTGGCAATTTGGTGCCATCTGCACAGCAGGACAACACAACAGTGTAATGTGTTTTCTCGTGTCCTGAGGTTTTCTCGGTTATGGTTTTGGCATCTTTCAGACCAACAGTCTTATTAGATAGCACATCAAAGGTTAGCGGGACTTCATCCATATTCCCAATCTGGCCAATTTCAAAATTATTTTTCTTCCTAGCATCTATTACAAATGTATGAAAAGACAGAATCTTAGATTCATATTCTTTTGGCATTTTTTGAGCAATTCTAGTTTTGGTGCGCATAGCAAGGCCATATCGCCTCATAAATCTGTAACACCATGATGGTGATCCAGTAAAATCCTGAATGCCTTTCTCTAAAGCAATGCATTTGGCTTCATATATTACCATTTTTGTAGAAACCACGAAGCCATTATTCCGGTGACATGTGATCAATTTTTTTATTTCCACCTCTAACTGTGGCCACTTTGCAGCAAGCCCACAATAATTGTGCTTACTTTTATCTTTTACTTTTTGCAGCTGATCCACCTGTTTCTTATCATTTTTTCCAGTTGGAGGTGGCCCAAAATGTCTCTCCACTGCTCTGTTTCCATGTTCCTCAGCATATTTTACTACTTCCAGTTTAAAATAAGTTTTATATGCTAGTCTTTTCTGGTTTGACATCCTTGTATGTAGCATGAGGAGGTACCGTAGTATTTTTCTGCAAGAAAGAACTGTCAGTAATGTGTCTTTTATTGTTATGAGAGCACTGTAGCTGAGAACATCAAGGAATGACACACTATTATAGGGGACCTGCTGCAGACATACTGTTATGGGGGACATGTTTAAGGTTCTACCTTTATAGGAGACAGTTTATAAAGAGGACACTTTATTAGAGGACACTTTCTTAGGCACTATTCATAATACTGTATTTTGTTTCCGTATGGTCCCTTACTTCCCCATGTACCGGTGTGTGTGTTTAGATTTAGATTTATTATTAGAGTTGGGAGGGACCTTGTAGGTCATCTAGTCCAACCCCCTGCTCAAGCAGGAGTTCCTACACCATTTGAGACAGATGGCAGTCCAGTCTCCCCTTGAAGGTCGCAAGTGTTGGGGCTCTCACAACCTCCGCTGGCAAACTGTTCCACTGGTTGATCGCTCTCACCGTCAGAAAGTTTCTCCTCACTTCCAGGTTGAATCTCTCCTTGGTTAGCTTCCATCCGTTATTCCTTGTTTGGCTTTCTGGTGCCATAGAGAACAGCCTGCCCCCCTCCTCTCTGTGGCATCCCCTCAAGTATTGGAACACTGCTATCATGTCACCCCTGGTCCTTCTCTTCGCCAGACTGGCCAAGCTCAGTTCCTGCAACCGCTCTTTCTATGTTTTATTTTCCAGACCCTTTATCATCCTGGTTGCTCTCTTCTGCACTTTCTCTAGGGTTTTAATGTCTTTTTTGTAGTGTGGTGACCAAAACTGGATGCAGTACTCTAGGTGTGGTCTGACCAAGGCTTTATAGAGTGGTACTAGTACCTCTCTGGTCCTTGATTGTATCCCTCTATTTATGCAGCTCAGGACTGCGTTGGCCTTTTTCGCTGCTGCTGCACACTGCTGGCTCATATTTAGTTGGCTGTCTACCAAGACTCCAAGATCCCTCTCGCAATCGCTGTTATTGAGTGTGGTTTCACCCAGTTTGTATGTGTATTTTTGATTCTTCTTACCTAGGTGCAGAATTTTACTTTTCTCCGTGTTAAATTTCATTTTATTGGTTTGGGCCCAGTGTTCGAGTCTGTCAAGGTCCCTCTGGATTTTGAGTCTGTCCTCTGGGGTGTTTGCTACTCCTGCCAGCTTGGTATCGTCTGCAAATTTGGTTAGTTCTCCTGCTATTCCCTCATCTAGGTCATTTATGAAGATATTAAAGCAGTGGTTCCCAACCTTTTTGTGATCGAGTACCACTTGGAGGTCCCGTACAGTCGCCGCGTACCACCTGGTTCCAGAGAAACTAAATTCAATCAGATATCACTTTATTTCCATAATTGTACCGTTCCTTTTTTGGCCCCGCGCCGCTGGGACCAGGTGGGTGGCGTGTGGCAACAGTTGCAAATCGTTGCCAGATTATCTTGTGTTAGGCAGTAAACATTTTTGTGAAGTAAAAAATAACTAACTAAAAATCGTTCATGACCCCGAAAGTTTCGCGTACCACCTGGAAGGCCCTTGGGTACCACTAGTGGTACACGTACCACAGGTTGGGAACCATTGTATTAAAGAGTACTGGGCCTAGGACCGAACCTTGTGGTACGCCACTGCTTACTTCTCTCCATGTGGACTTAGAGCCATTGAGGACTACTCGTTGGGTACGGTTGGTCAGCCAGTTGTTAATCCATCTGGTTGTGTAGCTGTCTATCCCACTTTTTTCTAGCTTATGAAGAAGTAGGTTGTGATCTACTTTGTCAAATGCTTTGCTGAAGTCCAGGTATATTATGTCTACTGCATTTTGCTGGTCTACTAATTTGGTCACAGTGTTGAAAAATGAAATGAGGTTGGTTTGGCATGACTTGTTCTTAACAAATCCGTGTTGGCTGTTGGTTATTACTTGGTTTGTTTCTAGATGATGTGAGATCTGGTTTTTAATTATTTTTTCCAGTATTTTCCCAGGTATTGATGTTAGGCTGATTGGTCTATAGTTTCCTGGGTCTGTTTTTTTTACCTTTTTTGTAGATGGGGACCACATCAGCTCTTTTCCAGTCCTCGGGGAATTCCCCTGTGTTCCAGGATTCGTGGAAGATGTGGTGCAGTGGTTCCGAAATGACTTCTGCTAGTTCTTTTAGGACTCTGGGGTGTAATCCATCAGGTCTTGGTGCTTTGTATTCATTAAGTTCAGATAGGTGATCTCTTACTGTATTTTTGCTTAGGTTGAGTCTTGCTTCAAATCTGTTTTTTATATTTGTGTTGCTGGGTAGTTGAGCTGCAGTTTCCTTTTGTGTGAAGACTGATGCGAAGAACGTGTTCAGTAGCTCTCCTTTGTCTGTGTTGTCTGTTACTTCTTTGCCGTCTTCTCTCTTTAGTGGACCAACTGTTTCTTTGATTTTTTTCTTGCTGTTAATGTGTTGGAAGAAGCTTTTTTTGTTGTCTTTGATTTTTGTTACGAGTCTTTGTTCGTTCTGGGCCTTTGCTGTCCTGATTGTTTCTTTACAGATTCTGGCTATCTGTTGGTACTCTGCCTTGCTTATGTGCCCATCTTTCTATTTTTTGTATTTATCTTTTTTTTTCATTCAGTTTATCGGTGAGGTCTTTGTTTAGCCATGCTGGTTTCCTTTTGGATTTCTTGTTTTTCTTCCTCATCGGTATTGTGGTGTTCTGGGCTTTTAAGATCATGTTTTTTAGGATCTCCCAGGCTTCTTGAGTTCTTTTACTCTTTAGTACTTTCATCCAAGGGAACTTCCCCAAGTTTTCTCTGAGTTTATTGAAGTCGGCTTTTTTAAAGTCTCGGATATAGGTGTCGTTATGTTCAGTTATTTGTGTTTGCTTTATGGTGAATTTTAGTATTACGTGGTCACTCTCGCCAAGTGTTCCTGCAGCTTCAACTCCTTCTATTGTTTCTTCTCTGTTTGTAAGTATTAAATCCAGTATGGCTGCCCCTCTAGTTCCCTCCTCCACTTTTTGGGCAATGAAGTTGTCAGCTAGGGACACAGTGTGTGTGTGTGTGTGTGTGTGTGTGTGTGTGTGTGTGTGTGTGTGTGTGTGTGTGTGTGCTGGCCAAAAACATTCCTTGGACATGGGGGCCCAGGGAGGCACCAGCTTTCACAGCTGTCAAACGACTACAGCTTCTTAATTCAATACAATACTTTGCCATTGGTCCTAGCGTGTGACGCATCCCCTGTAGGAGTCGGCGCTGTGCTCAGCCACAAGCTTCCAAATGGGTCAGAGGCCCCTGTGGCCTATTACTCAAGGACTCTGTCCAGTGCAGAGTGGAACTACAGCCAGCTGGACAGGGAGGCCTTGGCTTTAGTTGCTGGTGTCAAAAATTTGACGAATATTTATTTGGGAGGGATTTTGTTTTGGTAATGGACCACAAGCCGCTTCTGGAGCCACTTGCTGGGGACTGCCCCACTCCGGCTGCCCTATCACCCCATTTTGGCCGTTGGACCATCTTCCTCTCAGCCTACTCCTATCACCTGGTACATCGGCCAGGAAAATACATGGGCAATGCGGACGCTTTGAGCAGGTGCCCATTGCCTGACCTCCTTACGGACATAAGCTCCAGTCCTTTTGATTGACTTGGCTGATTCTGGACTGGTCACTCCCACTGAGGTGGCTAAACACATGGCCAAGGACCCCTCACTCAGAACTGTGTTGAACTGGGTGTAGAGGGTGTGGCCGAAGGACCTGGTCAAGCCTGACCTTAAACCATACGAACAGAGACAGCATGAACTGTCCGAACAAGGGGGTTGCCTCCTTTGGGGTGACCGAGTGGTCATACCAACCAGCCTGCGAGCTGGAATACTCAGGACTTTACATGAAGGCCATCCAAGGATTGTCCGGATGAAAGCCTTGGCTAGGGGCTATTTCTGGTGGCCAAATATGGATGCAGAAATCCAAAATTGGGTTGGGTTATGCAAACCCTGTCAAGAGTCATGGCCTGCTCCGCCCAAAGCACCAGTCCATGACTGGCGACAACCAAAAAGCCCCTGGTCGCAGCTACACACTGATTTCGCAGGCCCCTGCCACGGCCAAATGTTTTTAATAATTGTCGACTCCTACTCAAAATGGCTCAAAATAATTCCAATGGGTTCTACCACCACTGAGGCAGTTATTAAGGTGCTCAGACCACCTTTTTGCCACACACGGCCTCCCGGACGTCCTTGTAACGGACAATGGTCCCCAATTTGTGGCCACCAATTTTGAGGGGTACCTTGCTGACCTGGGAAGCACTTGGAAGCCATGCCCTGTCCTCGCCATTCCATCCGGTGACCAATGGACTGGTCGAATGATTCGTAAGGTCAGCAAAGGAAGCATTAGGTAGACTGCTATGCGGGCCTGCCAGGGGACTGGCAGGCCCGCATAGATAACTTTCTGAGTACACAGCACATAACCCCAAGTGCTACCACAGGCTGAAGCCCGGCCAAGCTCCTCATGGGCCGCAGGCACCGATCAGTGCTGGACCGCCTGCACCCCAGCTACGCCACAGGGGCGAAACCAGAAACCACACAAAAAACTAGGTCCCTCTCGGTAGAGGACATGGTGTTCACCCACAACTACGCAGAAGGGTCCTTATGGCTACCTGGGGTGGTGGAAAAAATAAAAAATAATTTAGGAGCCGAGGTGGCGCAGCAGTTAGAGTGGGGTACTGCAAGCCACTTTAGCTGACACTGATCCGCAGGTCAGCGGTTCAAATCTCATCGGCTCAAGGTTGACTCAGCCTTCCATCCTTCCGAGGTAGGTAAAATGAGGACCCAGATTGTTGGGGGCAATATAAATATACATTGCTTACTGGTGTAAACTGCTTAGAGAGTGCTTGCACTGTGAGGTGGTATATAAATGTCACAAATAAATAAAATAAATAAATAAATGGTCCAATGACTTACGAGGTCTATCTGCAAGACGGCCACCTTTGGAAAAGGCACATTGATCAACTATGCAAAAGAGTAAAAGAGGAATTAAGAGAACCACAAATTAAAACTCCAAGTGTTCCTCCCAGTGGTGGGTTCCTACCAGTGCGGTCCACTCTATAGCACCGGTAGTGGCCTGCTGGTGACGTCACAGTACCGGTGCGGTCAGTTGCTGGTGCCTGGGCGCCACCATTAAAAAAAAAATTTACATTTTTTTTTAAAAAAATTCTTCTGCGCATGCCCAGAAGCTGAGCTTCCGGCACTGCGCATGCGCTGCCTTCCTACCCCACAGTGAGTCCAAGCAGGGGAGGATGGCTGAGGAGCGCGTGAGATGCTGAAAGAATGGGCGGCAGGAGCTATCTCCATTCCCCTCCCTTCAGCAGTCCGAGAAGCCACGAATGCGCGGTGATGATCCTAGGCATTTTTACACGTTTGAGGCTTCTCGAGATGCTGAGGGGAGGAGGAATGGGCGGCAGGACCTATCTCAGTTCCCCTCCCTTCAGCAGTCCGAGAAGCCACGCCCACCCAGTCACATGGCCAGCAAGCCACGCCCACCTGGTCACATGGCTGGCAAGCCACACCCACAAAATAAGCCATGCCCACAGAGTGGTAGTAAAAAAATTAGGAACCCACCCCTGGTTCCTCCCCTAGTTAACTCAAACGCGGTTGTCTCGGAAGGCCTACCTGTAGAAGTGGAAGTCCAGCGACGTCCTCCTTGCGAACCGGCCCCATCAGCCGAGGAGGCCTCGGCTGACACCTTCCAGGAGGTTCCATGCCCAAGTCTGGGAGCAGCAGCAGACCTGTCCGAACAGGATGCTGCCTCACCACCAACTGAGCTGTGCAGGTCTGGGAGGGCTCCTAAACTCCCCACCTACCTGCGTGACTACGTTTGCCAGATTGTTCCATCTGAAAGGGGAGGGGTGTTATGTTCTTACTAAGTTACAAGTTTCCACTCAGGTCCTGCATTTAAGCAGGATAAATACTTGAAGCCCATTGGCTGTTTCTCCAGACAGCTCCCTATAAAAGAGCAAGCTGTCTGACTGTCTGTTGCTGGTTGCTTGAGTGAGCTAAATAAAAGAGCTGTTCTGAAGTCTGTCTCCTGTGATCCTTGCCCACTATCTAACAATTCTCAAGAAAAAAACTGAATAAAGGTAAAGGTTTCCCCTGTTTATTCATGTCCAACTCTAGGGGCGGTACTCATCTCTGTTTCTTAGCTGAGGGAGCCAGTGTTGTCTGAAGACACTTCAGTGGTCATGTGGCCAGAATGATTATACTCTGAGGCGCATGGAACGCTGTTACCTTCCCACTGAGTGGTACATATTTATCTACTTGCATTTGCATGCTTTTGAACTGCTAGGATGGCAGGAGCTGGGATAAGTAACAGGAGCTCAGGGTCTTGAATCTGGTTTTTTAACTTTCCAGCTGACAAGCTCAGCTTTGTTAACCACTGAGCCATCGTACTTGGTGATTTAAAATAAAAAAAATAGTCTTGGTAGAATATGCCTTTTTACTATTTTAATTCTTCCTCTTTTTTCTGTTTCTTTTTTCAATGCTTTCAAATTTTGACTACAGGCAACTGCCTGAACTAGTCCCTGCAGTTGGCTATGTGCCTAAGGTAAAACTAGAACTCACTGTCTCCTGGTTTCTATTCTGGTGCCTTAGCCAGTTCAGTGTAGTGGTTAAAGCATCAGGGTAGACACCAGGAGACTGTGAGCCCTAGTTCCATCTTAGTCATGAAGTCAGTTAGGTAACTGTGGGTCAGGCACTTTCTTTCAGATCTATGAAGGAGGCAATGGCAAACCACCTTTGAAAACCTTGTCAAGAAAACTGCAGGGACTAGTTGAGGCAGTAATAATTCTTCCTAATCAAGACAAATTTAATTCTTCCATCTAGAAACATCTGTTATACATTTCCAAGTTCAAAAATAATTATTCAGGAATATATCTTTGTTGTTTTTTATTTTAAACATTCCCAAATATAAGTCTAAGTGCTATTGCTATTGCTAAATATTTGATCTTTTTAGCAGTGATTTTAAACCTTGCTAGTGGGTATACAAATTTATTTATTTATGTATTTATCAAAGTTAGAGACCAGCCATCTCACTCTCTGAGAGACTCTGGGTGAGGAAATTTGCTTTTCATCCTCAACTTCCACGTCAGCATCTGAGTTTTCTCTTTATTGATTTGATAGTCTGACACAGAACCAAACTGTTTTATATGTTCTATCAACACAGTTGAAGATACTCTAGACTGAGCAATTATTAGTATGATTTCATATGCAAATAACTTCAGTGTATGTTCTTGTGCAGCTAATTTAACTCATAAATTTTTATGTTTTTGTCATATTTGAATTACTAACCATTCTAGTTCTTGATTCATTCTTAGGAGGGAATCAGAAATTTCTTCTTCAGGTCCTACAGTTTAGGGGTCCCCAATCCCCGGTCTGCTACTGGTCTGTGGTCTGTTGGAAACCAGGTCATGCAAGCGGTGGGCAGGAGAGCATGCAAAGCTCATGTGTGGGATTAGGTTGCGCGCTTGAAACTAACCCTCCCTCCCTGCTACCACTGCCAGTCGGTGGAGGCAGGAAAGTTGGGGAGTGCTGCTATAGCTGCAGCTGCTCTTTGTTCAGAAGTCTAGAATTATCATCAATTAGGAAATTATTTTGAAATTCAGATTCAGAAATCTATTTTGAAACTTTAAGAAAAAAGAACTCTTGTTAACAATTGATTCCTTTTATTACATTCCTTTATGTGTCTACCTCCTCTCCAGGTTTTCTTGTTGAGCAGGGGGTTGGACTAGATGACCTACAAGGTCTCTTCCAACTCTGTTAGTCTAAAAATCTAAAAGGTTAAAAAGGAGAATCTCTCCTTTTGAGAAGGTCCCCTTGGCTAATATGATTGTCTCATCACTTTGATGCATGGACAGCCATTTGTGCAGAATGGTATAGTCTCTCCTGTTTGAGCAGGGGTTTGGACTAGAAGACCTCCAAGGTCCCTTCCAACTCTGATATCTATATCTATATCTATATCTATATCTATATCTATATCTATATCTATATCTATATCTATATCTATATCTATATCTATATCTATATCTATATCTATATCTATATCTATATCTATATCTATATCTATATCTATATCCAGGTGTGGGTTCCTCCCGGTTCGGACTGGATCGCTCGAACCGGTAGTGACCCGCTGGTGACATCACGATGGCATCACAGATCCGGTTCAGTCGGTGCCAGTCCGTGGGCGCCACCATCTTTCCCCCCCCCTGAATTTTTTACTGTTTGAAAGTTTTTCCTCTGCTGCTGCTTGAAAAGGGGCCCTCCCGCCCGCCCCCGGGTTTATACTTACCTTTATTCCTTCACCCGAAGCACAGCTGAACATGCGCGGAAGCAGGTAAGTGGAACCCACCCCTGTCTATATCTATATCTATATCTATATCTATATCTATATCTATATCTATATCTATATCTATATCTATATCTATATCTATATCTATATCTATATATCTATATATCTATATATCTATCTATATCTATATCTATATCTATATCTATATCTATATCTATAATCTGTCTGTCTGTCTGTCTGTCCGTCCGTCCGTCCGTCCATCCATCCATCCATCCATCCATCCATCCATCCATCCATCTATCTATCTATCTATCTATCATCTATCAACACTTGCCCTCTGCAAGTGTTTCCAATATCTAATTCAAGAGTTCCTCAGCTTTCCTGATACCCAGATAGAAGTTTCTTAATTGCTTCATCTCTAGTGTCTTCATCTTCTCTTCCACAAAGGCAGTCTGCTTTCACTTGCAGCATGTGTAGGAGAGTGTGTCTTACCTCGGCTGAAAATGGCATGTTTCCTAACTCAATATTTTGAGCTATTATGAATTGTTTATTTGATATGAAATCTTCTACAAATCAGTTAAAAAATCAAAAGACCAGGAGAAGTGCATTGCAAAAAAACCTGAAAGGATCAGAACACACATGAAAAAGACAGAAATAACTAGTATCATTGTGCTACAAGAAATGGTGGAATTTATATTATGTACATTTTTTATTTAAATACATTTTTAAAAAACTTGTAGTGCATGTAGTTCTTGTTATCTTCAGAGAGGAGATAAATAATGGCACATCCTCTCCAAAACATGAGAATAGTTTTCTTTTCCATGTTGCTCAGACAAACAAACAAAAAACCCATCTCTTTTGATCTCCCTCAACAAACTCCAGTTCATTTGAATCAATGAGTCTCTGTTCTAGAAATTGTCCCCTGAAATTTCCTTGAAAAAAAGTATTGCTTCTAACACGATGCTTTCCATTGCACATATATGTATTTTCTAAATGAAAAAAAATGTTAAGAATAATTTTATGTGGAAATCTGTGTAGGTTTAATTGTATATAAGTTAAATTATATATAAGCTACATTAGTTAAAATGTATATAAATCAACTGGTGTTTAAAAAATTAAGTTGTAATCACTGTATTTTTCCATCTGGCATTGGTGGATGAGGATTTGTCTTACTGCTCCTTGATCCTATTCAGGGCTCATGTTTATTGTTTATGCCAGGGCAAATTGTTTATGCCAGGGCAAAAGTTCCCAATATAAGATCAATCTTTTCCCCTTCACTATTCTTGCAATTTATAATTCAAAATATGCAATTTAATTTCAGTAGTAGAATTCTACAGAAACTATTCAGAGCATTATATACATACCACTGTACTACTATTGAAGAACTAGGGCATTTGACTAGGTCAGGCATATAAAGCCAAAATTATTTCATAATTCTATCTTTCAGAATTTTCTTTCCAAACAATGGTATGGGGAAATTTCCAGAGACACCAAAAATTGGAAGATCATTCTGTGCCTTTTCCTTTTCCCTTTAATAGGATGTGGCTTCATTTCCTTCAGGTAAAAAAAAAAGTCTTTTATTATGAAGTACATTGTGCATACATGAGTGAATGTAACAACAGCACTGAAAAATCTGAATGATGACCATTTTTCACACTTATGACCTTTGCAGCATCCCCATGATCATGTGATCAAAATTCAGATGCTTCATAAACAATCTAGATGAGGGATTGAAGGAAACTCATCAAATATGCAGATGACAATAACCTGGCAGGAATAGCGATCATCCCAGAAGATAAGCTCAAGATCCAAAAAGATCTTGACAGACTTGAACACTGGGCCTTATCTAACAAAATGAAATTCAATGTAGATTAAAGAAAAGTTTTACACCTAGGCAAGAAAAACAAATTGTATAGGTATAGACTAGGTTGAAATTTAATGCCAGTAACTGTGAGAGGGATCTTGGAGCCCTAGTGGACAATCACTTAAATATGAACCAACAGTGTGTGGCAGCTGTCAAAAAAGTCAATGCAATCCTAGGCTGTATTAAGAGAGGGATAGAATCAAAATCATGTGAATTTCTAGTACTGCTTTACAAAGCCTTAGTAAGCACCCTCTGCTCCCACTCCATTTGGATGATTAGAGGGCATGCACGTGCACACTACTCACACAAATGGAGCTGTTTACGCTTCTGTGTGCCTGTCACTCACGCCCCCGCCAGCCAGGCCAAAGTTGGGGACCACTGTTCTAGTCTAACCCTCTGCTCAAGCAGGAGACCCTATACCATTTCAGACAAATGGCTTCCAGTCTCTTTTTAAAAGCCTTCAGTGATGGAGCACCCACAACTTCTGAAGGCAAGCCATTCCACTGCAGTATTATTCTCACTGTTTTCATAGACTTTATGATTCTGTGATTTTAAGTCATCCGGTGAGCTTCTGTTGTTGAGAGAAGATTAGAACCTGAGTATCTCCATTCCCCATCCCCACTGGTTTTCATAATAATTAATATTTATATAAATTTGGTGTAGATAACTCCCCTTTGAAACTCTAGTTTTATAAGCCATTGCCTAAATAATCAAGTAGTTTGAAACATAGACGTAGCAGAGAAAGTAACCAAAATAATAAAACCCACAGACTATTACCCCCTACTATTACTCCATGTAGGAACAAATGACACAAAAAAGAACTTGAAAACAATACAGAACGACTATGAGCAAGTAGGCAAGAATGTCAAAAACCTAGGTGCGCAAGTAATCTTCTCATCCATACTACCAACAAGAGGACAACACCCAGCAAGGGAACAAAGAATCCTACAAGTAAACCACTGGCAAAAGGGTTGGTGTCGCCCAAAAAACTTTGGATTCCTAGACCACGGACTGCACTACCTCCAAGATGGACTATTGGCAAGGGACGGGTTACATCTCACAAAGACTGGGAAGAATGTCCTCGGAAAAAGACTGGCCCAACTTGTCAGGAGGGCTTTAAACTAAAATCATGAGGGGAGGGTGACCAATCTACAGGATCCCCGGGGCCCAACTCCAAGCATTGACCCCAAGCAAACAAAACAAACAACGAACCAAAAAGGGATGGGGAAGAAAACAAACTCAAATGCCAAACAAGAGACAAAGAAAGAACACCCACAATCAGGCACAAAGAACTCAAATGCCTCTACACAAATGCACAAAGCCTAGGGAATAAACAGGGTGAACTTGAAATATTAATGCACGAAGGTATACACGACATAGTCAGAATAACAGAAACTTGGTGGGACGAATCACACGATTGGAACACACAGATAAAAGGATACAAACTCTTCAAAAAAAACTAGATCACACAAAAAAGGAGGTGGTGTTGCACTGTATATAAAGGACCACTATGTAGCTACAGAGCTACAAGTAACCAAGGAAGAAAACCCATTAGAATGCATATGGGTCAACATAAAAGAAAAAAAGAACGACACAACAATAGGAGTTTACTACAGACCACCAAACCAAACAGAAACAATGGACACCCTTTTTACCAACCAGCTAAAGAACATATGCAAGAAAAACAACATTGTAATAATGGGAGACTTCAACTATCCAGATATCAACTGGAAAACCAACTCAGCACCAAATGAGAAATCTAACAGATTCCTAACCAGCCTAGCTGACAACTTCATTGTCCAAAAAGTGGAGGAGGGAACTAGAGGGGCAGCCATACTGGATTTAATACTTACAAACAGAGAAGAAACAATAGAAGGAGTCGAAGCTGTGGGAACACTGGGCGAGAGTGACCACGTAATACTAAAATTCACCATAATGCAAACACAAATAACTGAACATAACGACACCTATAACCCAGACTTTAAAAAAAACGACTTCAATACATTCAGAGAAAACTTAGGGAAGATCCCTTGGATGAAAGTACTAAAGGGTAAAACAACTCAAGAAGCCTGGGCGAGCCTGAAAAACATGATCATAAAAGCCCAAAACACCACAATACCGATGAGGAAGAAAAACAAAAAATCCAAAAGGAAACCAGCATGGCTAAACAAAGACCTCACCGATAAACTGAATGAAAAAAAAGATAAATACAAAAAATGGAAAGAGGGGCACATAACCAAATCAGGTCAGCAAAGGCCCAGAATGAACAAAGACTCGCAACAAAAGTCAAAGACAACAAAAAAGCTTCTTCCAACACATTAACAATAAGAAAAAAAAATCAAAGAAACAGTTGGTCCACTAAAGAGAGAAGACGGCAAAGAAGTAACAGACAACACAGACAAAGCAGAGTTACTGAACACATTCTTCGCATCAGTCTTCACACAAAAGGAAACTGCAGCTCAACTACCCAGCAACACAAATATAAAAAAAGATTTGAAGCAAGACTCAACCTAAGCAAAAATACAGTAAGAGATCACCTATCTGAACTTAATGAATACAAAGCACCAGGACCAGACGGATTACACCCCAGAGTCCTAAAAGAACTAGCAGAAGTCATTTCAGAACCACTGCACCACATCTTCCACAAATCTTGGAAAACAGGGGGACCTGAGGACTGGAAAAGAGCTGACGTGGTCCCCATATACAAAAAAGGTAAAAAAAACAGACCCAGGAAACTACAGACCAATCAGCCTAACATCAATACCTGGGAAACTACTGGAAAAAATAATTAAAAACCAGATCTCTCATCATCTAGAAACAAATCAAGTAATAACCAACAGCCAACGCAGATTTGTTAAGGACAAGTCATGCCAAACCAACCTCATTTCATTCTTCAACATTGTGACCAAATTAGTAGACCAGCGAAATGCAGTAGACATAATATACCTGGACTTCAGCAAAGCATTTGACAAAGTAAACCACAACCTACTCCTTCATAAGCTAGAAAAAAGTGGGATAGATAGCTACACAACAAGATGGATTAACAACTGGCTGACCAACCGTACCCAGCGAGTAATCCTCAATAGCTCTAAGTCCACATGGAGAGAAGTAAGTAGTGGGGTACCACAAGGTTCCGTCCTAGGCCCAGTACTCTTCAATATCTTCATAAATGACCTAGATGAGGAAATAGCAAGAGAACTAACCAAATTTGCAGATGATACCAAGCTGGCGGGAGTAGCAAACACCCCAAAGGACAGACTCAAAATCCAGAGGGACCTCAACAGACTCGAACACTGGGCCCAAACCAATAAAATGAAATTTAACACGAAGAAAAGTAAAATTCTACACCTAGGTAAGAAGAATCAAAAATACACATACAAACTGGGCGAAACCACACTCAATAGCAGCGATTGCGAGAGGGATCTTGGAGTCTTGGTAGACAGCCAACTAAATATGAGCCAGCAGTGTGCAGCAGCAGCCAAAAAGGCCAACGCAGTCCTGAGCTCATAAATAGAGGGATACAATCAAGGACCAGAGAGGTACTAGTACCTCTCTATAAAGCCTTGGTCAGACCACACCTAAAGTACTGCATCCAGTTTTGGTCACCACACTACAAAAAAGACATTGAAACCCTAGAGAAAGTGCAGAAGAGAGTAACCAGGATGATAAAGGGTCTGGAAATTAAAACATACAAAGAACTGTTGCAGGACCTGAGCTTAGCCAGTCTGGCGAAGAGAAGGACCAGGGGTGACATGATAGCAATGTTCCAATACTTGAGAGGATGCCACAGAGAGGAGGGGGTCAGGCTGTTCTTTGTGGCACCAGAAAGCCAAACAAGGAATAATGGATGGAAGCTGACCAAGGAGAGATTCAACCTGGAAGTGAGGAGAAACTTTCTGACGGTGAGAGCGATCAACCAGTGGAACAGCTTGCCAGCGGAGGTTGTGAGAGCCCCAACACTTGCAACCTTCAAGGGGAGATTGGACTGCCATCTGTCTCAAATGGTGTAGGAACTCCTGCTTGAGCAGAGGGTTGGACTAGATGACCTACAAGGTCCCTTCCAACTCTAATAATAAATCTAAACTAAGCTGTATCATGTATCTGTTTTAACAATTGGCATTCTGGTTGAAAAATCAATTCAGAATAATTTGATAATATATGCCAGTGATGGCGAATCTATGGCACGTGTGCCACAGGTGGCATGCGGAGCCATATCTGAGGCCACACAAGACATTGCCCTATGTCAGCTCCAGCGTGCATGCGCACGCTGGCCAACTGTTTTTCAGCCTTCTTTTCAGCCATTTTTGCTCTCCCCAGGCTTCAGGAGGCTTTCCTGAACCTTAAACAGCCCAACGGGCCTACCGGAAGTCCAGAGGCTTCAGTGTGGCCTATGCGCATGCACAGGGGGGCAGTGGGGGGTTGTGTGAATGCATGGGGGGCAGTGCGGGGGTTGTGCGCATGCGCAGGGGGAGGGCATTGCATTATGGGGGTGGGCACATGCATGAACGCTATCGCACGTGCACACACTTTTTTGGCACCCGAGCCAAAAAAGGTTCGCCATCACTGCAGATGTAAACAAGTGGTTACATTTAATGTTTAAATTTAAGTTGTTTTTCAAACCAGTCTCTCCAACTTAATCCTTTTAGGAATAACTAATTTATTGTACACTATTTGCTTCCTTTATTCAGGAAAAAGCCAATAGAAAGGAGCAAAAAGTTGGTCTTTTACTATGCATGGTTCTTCACTTCACCATTTGTGGTCTTCTCTTGGACTGTCATGTTCTACATTGCCTTTCTCCTTCTGTTTGCCTATGTCCTGCTGATGGATTTCCAAAAAGAGCCTACCATGCTGGAACTGATTCTCTATGTGCTGGTTTTCATCCTGCTTTGTGATGAAGTGAGACAAGTAGGGAGTGCTTAGAAATCAAACATGTTTTATTTGCAAGATGATTATTCAAGTTCAAAAAAACTGTTTGACGTTCACGTCTAATTGCTTTCTCCCCATTACATCTTGATTTTCACACTGTTTCCAATAATTTTTTTGAAATTCTGTCTAGATCATTAAGTCATAGGCTCCATATGTAGTTTAATTAATATCTTTAGTGAGACTGTGATTTTCCACAGTTTCCACAGTTTCCTACTTCATAAACTTACCCAGGTTTTATGCTTTGTTTACAACTGAGAACTCACATTTCTAGCTAGAATTAAGCTAATAAAACTAGGGGAAAATGCTTAAACATACCATAGTTAAAGCCAGCATGAGATGAAAACCATGCTGGTAAGTATGAATTCTAAAATCCTTTTGGAAAAACAATGTTTTTATAACCCTCCAGAATGCCATTAAGGAAGTGGTTATTTTTGTCCTTTGGTATATATGTCCGGCATAAGGGGAGCATCACCACAAGTGCTGCCTTTGCATCCCTTTCATTGGATTTACCAATATGAGAAGACTCTTAATAAACACACACTATACATTCTAATCAAGCATATTTTATTTGGTTCTGCCTAGTTCCAACCATACTGAACTTTATAAGTTAGCAACCAAAGAATTGTACTTGGAGCTAAACTAATCAACTAGTCCAAGCTTCCATAGTAATGGGTGTTAAATGACAGAAATGGATTTGCTCTATTACATAGAGCTCGCCTTGAACAATTCTAAAATTATCACCAGCATTTTGAATTGTGTCAGAGACCGATATAATATAGTTCTGCTGTAAGGCCACCATTGCTACATCCTAGATTAGTTGTGATTTCTGAAAAATATTGAAAAGTGGTTCTGAATGAACTCTGTGTAATAAAGCCACTCTAGATGCAATTAAAGAAAATGGCACTATGAAGATGTGTGACTTTAATCAGGAATAAAAAGGTGCTCATTTCTGTAGATACTGTAAGATGAAGTTGAGTTGGGTAAAAATCAGATTTGGTAGCATTTTTCCTTTAGAAATAAAGACAATAGAAAAAAGAGGAAGAGGAAAGGGGGAAGGAAAGGGGAAGAGTTGCTAAAGTGAGAATAGAAAAAAGGAAACAAAAAGCAATGACTTCCAACTTCTTTTGGTGCAGTAAGATACATGATACAGTTATAATATCAACATTTTTACTATTTTTATCTAAAATTGTAAATCTAGCCATTTCTACAACCCTGACTTAATCATAAAAGCTCAAAATCATAGTTTCATTTTTCCCCTTTTGAGCAGAAAGTCCAGAAGCAGTTTTCAAGTGGAAACAAAAAACTATTTACATTCTTTTCCCCAATTAATGCAGTTAACTTTGCCATGTCTGCCAATTCCATTATCTCTTCAGTCCAGTCTTCCATTGTGGGAGTTTCTTTCCTTTTTTGAGCATATGATTCTTACTGCCATCAATATATATAGTAAACAAAATTTCAAATTTTTTTCCATCTCTTTATGGTATAATTTTTTCCAACTAACAAATTTTATTAAAAGACATAAGTTTTTGTGCAAGTATACATCTAGATTTGTTGCAGGGTCTGATTCCGATGTTGGCATTATTGTCCTATTGTTTCTTGTTGTTTTTGAGAATCTGCTTCAGGTTGGGTAGCAGTCTGTGTGCCTGAGAAAGTGCGGTATCATAAAACTGTAAACTGTAGCTTATTCATAATTTGAGTAGTTTGAGTTATAAACTGTAGGTGGCAATCAGTGATGTGTTTTGTTCTCCATAGTGGGCGGAGCTAGCCTCCAAGATTGGGATGATACAATCCAACAGCCAATCAGGACTGAGTCTGACTATAAAAATTGTTCCCCTCTTGTGCACCCCTTTTTCGACTCAGTCCTAGCCTAAAGGATTGTGTTTCCCAACCTTGCAGGTTTCTACTTGTGTGAAATTTCTTCTATAAATCCACGTGTGTGATTCCCCCTTGATTAACATCTGGCCAGATTGACATCACTGGACGGGGGAGGAATTGACGGTAGGCTTGGCCTGCCTTAGCCACCTTGGGTGGTCAGCTACCCTGCGGATCCCTTGCGGCCTGGCACCTCACTTTCAATCTGAGGAGTGTCACAGAAGCCTAGCGTTTGCGTGACGAGCTGCCAGGGGGGCCGGTGCCACTTGCCGCCTCGGAAGAACTCGATCTGAAGACTAATTACCTCGCAGAAGCCTCGCGCTTGAGCAGCCCGAGTTCTTTCGAATTCTAAAGCGATCGGCTGTTCGGGGCAATTAGGGACCGCACACGCTTTTTAGCCTTGTGCATTTTCGGCGCGTTGTTCGGTGGACCCCACACTTGCCTGTCCGACAAGAGGGAAATCTTTGAGGAATTTGGCGCCAGTGGCCATCTTGAGCCCCAACTGTCAAACGCCGGAGTTCCGTGCTCCTTCGTCGGCTCCCGTCGGCTCCTGATCTGCGCAGGCGCGCTTGTGGGACCGCCTGGCTAGTGTCGTCACGCCTTTTGCTGAGAGTGCTGGCATCGGGGAATCCCTCTGACGCGTCGGGCTCAGCACGCGCAGCCGCACTACAGCTGATCTCGCCGACACAGCATTCTTTCGCCCCGCTCTCTCGCTTCTGCTGCGAATCTCGCCCTTCGGCCCCTGTTTACTTGGTTCTGCATCCCACTGCCTAATAAAGGTTGACCCATGGCAGATAAGCAGACCAAGGCCGGGAAGAGTCACTCCAAGTCCAGCAGGGAGGACTCGGAGAAGGAGGGGCGTGACAAATCTACCGCCTCCCACTCACCAAGCCGCAGGGACCGCTTCCCGGTCAGATCTTCAGCGGAGCGCTCCAGAGGCTCGTCTGGAGCTCGGAGGAATGCTCCAGAGTGCTCCAGGGGCTCGGAGGAATGCCAGCGTGCCAAGGCTCCGGCCAAATCAGGGCCTACATAGCCACCCCCACCGCCTCAGCCCACAACAGGATCCAGCTTGCCCAAGGAGGCAGAGGCACCTCCCCAAGCTAGGTCCAGGCAGTCGTCGGGGGCTTTCTCCCTGGACAACCCAAACCTCCGCCTCGGGGAGGGAGACATCTGGGAGGACCCCGGCCCATGGAGAGATGCTACCCCATCCACCTCAACCCCATCGGCAGCAGCCCAATTTAATAGCCCAGAGGTGCAAGCTATGATCAAGGCTGCCATCGAGAGGGGTATTGCAGCCGGCCTGAAGAGGGCTAGACCCTCGGCATCCACTTCAGGGGGTAGTAAGCAAACGTCCACGCCTGGACGCAATCGCGGCAGGTCTCCTGTCAATGGATGACATCTCGCCGTTGGAGTCCCCTACCTCCATTACCGACAAGGAGGATCAGGTACAGGAGCTTGACCTGTCCTCGGATGAGGACGTTGCGCCCAAGGCCCCTGTCACCACAGGCCTCTTTAACCCAGGATTGTTCAAATCCCTGCTCCACAAGGCGAAGGCGGCCACCAAAATATCTGATCCAAAACTTTCGGAAGGCAAAGAGGTGGACCCTCTCTTTGAGGAGGCTACCTCTCAGACTGAGGTGATACCCGCTCCTAAACTGTTTGTGGAAGCAGTCCTAAAACAGTGGCAGGCACCTCAAGGCGGGGCACTGCCTTCGACCCTCGACAAACGATACTTTAATGTTGCACAAGCCCTTTCACAACATCTGCCTGTGCCACCGGTGGACCCGCCCATTAAGGCCCTCTACACCACAGCACAGATGCCCGGAGACTCCGAGGAGCTCCTTCGCCCGGAGGACCGCCGAACGGAACAGGCACTTCAACGGGCCCATCAAGCAGCAGCCTGGGCACTCAAGGCCTCGTCAACGGCCTCATTTTTCTGCCGTACATCTATCCGATGGCTCAACCTGCTCCAGGACCACCTGCCGCCTTTGGACGTCTGGGCCCGGCAAGATATCAATAAGCTTATGGCGGCCACCCAATTCACATCAGACGCCACCCTTCAAGTGACCCGCTTTGCAGCCAGGGCTATGGGGTCTGCGGTCATGGCCCGACACATGCACTGGCTGCGGAGCTGGCCGGCGGACAGCCACACAAGTGGCGCCTCGCCATCGTGCCGATTAAGGGTCAGTCACTGTTTGGGGACGCCTTGGAGCCATATCCCGTGGAATCCAAGGATAAGAGAAAGAGTCTGCCCAACTGCACGCGCAAAGGGCAGAACAAGGCTTCCACCTCTACGACCAACACTGCTCCTTCCTTCCCCCGGCGCACCTATCAGTCCCCCTCCTACAACCAGGGGAGAAACCAGTATGGCGGGAGACAGAACCAGGGGCAGGATAGATGCAAGGACACCAGCAAGCAGCCTTTTCGGGGGGCAGGTGGTCGCCCCTACCGCCGCTACAAATAGATGAACCCGGTCCTCCCATTGGGGGTTGCCTGCGCTTCTTTGCCAGGCGATGGGAGGACACTACCACCGATGCTTGGGTTCGCGAGACCGTAACATCTGGTCTCGCCCTGGATTTCATCTCCACCCCCCTGGGATTCTTTCTGAGGTGCCCCCAGTCCTCTAATCCCCGGAAACGGTCGCTTATGCTGACCGCCATCCAGCACCTTCTAGACATTGATGCCATCATGTGGGTGCTGGAGGACCAGCGGGGTCAGGGCTTCTATTCCATACATGTCCTTGTTGAGAAGTCCTCGGGCGGGTGGAGAGCTGTCCTTAACCTTAAGCGTCTTAATAAACATCTGAAATATAAGGAATTCAAAATGCACACGTTGCAGTCCATTCTTGGTGGGATACGGGAGGGGGATCTCATGGCGTCGATCGACCTCACTGAGGCCTACCTCCACGTCCCTATCCGTCCTGCCCATCAACAGTTTCTTCGTTTTTGTTATCGGAATGACCATTATCAATATACCGCCCTGCCCTTTGGGCTGTCATCCGCCCCACGGGTCTTCACTAAGATCCTGGCGGCACTCACGGCTGACCTTCGATCTCGCCCAGTCCGGGTCCAAGCTTATCTGGACGATATTCTTATCCAGTCGTCCTCCCGGGCTCAGGCTGAGCATGACCTCCGTGTCACCTTAGAGGCCCTCAGCACCCATGGCTTCTCAGTCAACTTCGAGAAGAGCCAGTTGACTCCCTCGACCAGAATCACCCACCTGGGGGCAATCATTGACTCTCGGGAGTGTAGGGTATATCTTTCACAGGAGCGTCAGGACGGTCTGGCGGACCTGGTGCGACAGGTCCAGTGTCAGCGCAGGGTCCCCCTGTGCTTGCTGTCCTCCCTCCTGGGAAAGATGGTATCCGCCATCCACATTACGCCCTGGGCCCAGTTACACTCCAGGGATTTACAGTGGTTTATGTTGCCTTTCCAGCGAGCCCACCAGAGCGCCTCGTCGATCAAGGTCAGTCTGCCAGCATCCGTGCAGCGATCCCTCCATTGGTGGCGCTCTCCGGTGATCTCCAGAGGGGGCCCATTTCTGGATCCTCCCAGGGTAACAGTGACCACCGACGCCAGCCTCCAGGGATGGGGGGCGCACATGCTCTCTCGGGTGGCCCAAGGCGCCTGGTCCCCAACGGAAGCCTCCCTCACCATCAATCACCTGGAGTTGAAGGCGGCCTTCCTGGCGCTCCAACGCTTTCAATCGGTCCTAGCGGGTCAACATGTTCTTCTCCTCACCGACAACGTCACGGCGAAAGCCCATGTCAACTGGCAGGGGGGCACGGTGTCCCGTCGCCTGATGTCGGAAGCCAAGGCCTTGGGCCTGTGGGCGGAGCGCCATCTTCCTTCCGTCCGTGCGGAGCACACCTCGGGGGTGTCCAACCATACGGCGGACTGGCTCAGTCGCAACGAGGTGGACCAAGCGGAGTGGAGCCTTCACGAGGACCTATTCCGGGAGATCTTGGTTCGATTCGGACATCCGGTAATTGACCTTTTTGCCACCCCGCAGAACGCGAAGCTCCCTTGCTTCCTCTGCCGTTACCGATCATTCAGTGTGGAAGGAGTGGACGCTCTCAGGTGTCCTTGGCCCAGAGGGCTCCTCTATGCCTTTCCACCGATTCCATTGATTCCTCGCATCATCCACAAGATTCTGGACGAGGCAGCGGAGATCGTCTTGCTCGCACCACACTGGCCGAGGTGGCCCTGGTTTGTGGACCTCAGGTCGCTGTCCGTCAGCCCATCCTGCCGACAGAGTGGTCGCTCTTGCAGGGGTCAGTGCGGCATCCAGACCCGCACTGGTACCAACTGACTGCCTGGCGCTTGAGCGGCGCACTCTGCAGCACCGAGGGGTCCCAGAGAACATAATACGAATGCTGTTGTTCTCCCGTAGGGCTTCCACGACACGCATTTATGCTTCCACTTGGAAGACATTCTGCGGGTAGTGCTCCCTCGCCTCCGTTTGCCCCGTCGATCTGACGATTATCGACGTCTTACAATTCATGCAAGACGGTCTGGACAAGGATCTGGCTCCCAACACCTTACGGCGCCAAATGGCGGCATTGTCTACGGTGCTATCTTGTCCAACAGCCGAGCAGCTCTCCGTGCATCCTTTCGTATGACGTTTCCTCAAGGCGGCAACTAATATCTCGCCGCCTGTGGTCCACCGGTACCCGACTTGGGACCTGCAGAAGGTTCTTCAGTCCCTCACCGCAGTGCCATATGAACCATTGAACACCGTACCGCTTCATCTACTTACCTTGAAAGTAGCCTTTTGGTCATTATCACGTCAGCGTGCTGAATTTCTGAGCTAGCCGCTCTGTCGGTCCGTCCGGACCTTTTCATCTTTTATCCAGACAGGGTCGTCCTCCGCCTTGACCCGGGGTTTTCTCCTAAGGTCAACACGTACTTCCACAGGGTGCAGGAACTAATCCTTCCTTCCTTTGAGGACTCACAGTCTTCGGGCCAACGGCGATGGTCACTCGATGTGCGGCGTGCCGTAGAGGTGTACATTTCACGTACTTCCTCCTTTCGATGGTCAGAGGCGCTCTTCGTAAGCTTTCAACCCGCATCACAGGGCACGAAGGCATCTTCCACGGTGATCGGCCGTTGGCTTCGAGAGGTCATTGCCGGTGCCTACGATCACCAGAATCTTCCGAGGCCAACTATGCTTACAGCGCATTCCACAAGGAGTGCGGCCACAATGGCGGCATGGTCGACTAACGCATCTATTGAGGAAGTCTGTCGCGCGGTGACATGGTCTTCTCCAGTGCCTTTTGTCTGGCATTACAAAATGGACGCCTATGCAGCCAGGGAGGCGGCTTTTGGTCGTCGGGTGCTGCAAGCAGCGGTGTCAGCACAGGGGGTGGACGAGTTGCCTTAACTCCTTCCCAATGGGATTACTGCTTTGGCATGTCCCAATCTTGGAGGCTAGCTCCGCCCACTATGGAGAAAGGGCGTTGTGTTCTTCCTGAACACCCCTTCTCGTAGGGTGGAGCTAGCCTCCAAGTCCCGCCCTAGTTGTAGCTAGTTATGTTGAGTTCGGTTTACCTACAGTTATTAAAGTTTGGTTGGGGTAAAAACACTTTGGGTCTGACTTCGTTCTTCGTCTCAAGAGGGGGTGCACAAGAGGGGAACAATTTTTATAGAGTCAGACTCAGTCCTGATTGGCTGTTGGATTGTATCATCCCAATCTTGGAGGCTAGCTCTGCCCTACGAGAAGGGGCGTTCAGGAAGAACACAACGCCCTTTCTATTTCTGTGGTCTGTCTTTTAATAGATTCTTCCTGAAAATTGATTTGGTTCTACTGTATTGATTTATCTGTTGATAAATTTATTTTATTGGGTATTCTTGAACAGCTCTGTCAAAAAATAAAAGTGATTGTAGCATTCAACCTAACTCTAGTCTAGATGATAGATTTTGTGTTGTATTCTGGCTGAAAGCTGGAAGCATTAGGTATGCATGACAATCTGTAGATTCCATGTTTAATGTGGTATTTATGTACCTATTGTGTACTTTTATGACATCAAGGAAATGAACTTCTATAGATAGGTCAAGGATAAAATTGATGGTGGGATGGAAGTTGTTGAAGTCATGATGGAATTTGATGAGAGATTCATAAAGGTTCAAGTGATAAGAGTCAAGAAAGTGGTGTTTTAAGAGCCATGAAGATTTGGGCCTGTTGATTCCATATTCATTTGCTAGTGGCTATGCCACTGATTTGCATGCACATGTTATTGCTTGTAATGACCTTGGGGGGATAAGGGAAAGATATACCACCTAGGAAACAAACAGACAAGAAAAGTAGGAGCCCCCAATGGATCAATGGTCAGAGAAAGAAATTTGGAAAGGACCCACCATAATTATTCAGGCGGTTAAAAGTGGTGGCAGGAAATTTATGCCTTCAAGATACACTTGAGAGATTCTATTAGTGTAGCTTTGCAATAACATAGAATTATTCATCTAATCAAATTTCCTGTCTGGTTTACCAGGGAGGACTGACATTTCTAAAGGTGAGGTAGCTATGGATGAATACAAAACCACACATTTGTTAGCAAGATGTTGGTTTGGCTTCAGTGATGAGGTGGTTGATGGCTTGAACTACATTTTGTGGGAATTGTTGGTATATAACCCAGCATTCCTGCAACAGGAAGAAAAGTATTCCAGACTTTCTTAGGGGAAAAAAGGTGAATATTGGTGATAGGAGATTCAATTCTTAGGGAAACAAAAACTATAGTCTGCAGACCAGGCAGTCAATCTAGGGAGGTATATTGTCTCTCTGGAGTAAAAATAAAAGATGTAACTGAGCACTTTACTAAAATTATCAACCCCACAGATAACTACCCCTTTTTAATTTTTTAATTATTTTTTCATTTGTCAAAACATGTACAAGATAGCAGGTATTGGTATAAACATAAACAAAAGCAAAATAGGTACAGGTAAATTGGACAATAGGACAGTAAGACAGGGATGGTAGGCACAATGGTGTTCTTATGCACGCCCCTTACAGACCTCTTAGGAATGGGGTGAGGTCGATTGTAGACAGTCTAAGGTTAAAGTTTTTGGGGTTTGGGGAAGAAACCACAGAGTCAGGTAGTGCATTCCAGGCATTGATCACTCTGTTGCTGAAGTCCTATTTTCTGCAGTCGAGTTTCGAGCGGTTAACATTGAGTTTGAATCTATTGTGTGCTCTTGTATTGTTGCGGTTGAAGCTGAAGTATTCATTGACAGGTAGGACATTGTGGCAGATTATTTTATGAACTACATTTAGATCAGTTCGAAGGCGACGTAGCTCTAAGCTATCTAAGCCCAAAATTTCAAGTCTGGTGGAATAAGGTATTCTGTTGCGAGTAGAGGAGTGGAGGACTCTTCTTGTGAAATATTTCTGGACTCTCTCAATTGTATTAATGTCCGATATGCAGTGCGGGTTCCAGACAGATGAGCTGTATTCAAGAATTGGTCTAGCACTGGTCCAAAATTACTACAACAGATTGAACGATATGGTGAAGTGGCGGGATTAAAAATTAATAAAGACAAAACAAAACTTTTAGTTAAAAATATGACAGAAAAACAAAAAAAGTAATTGACTGGAACACTAAATATACAAGTTGTAAAGAAAGTAAGATATTTGGGGATCCATTTATCGGCAAGATGCTTAACAGTTAAAGAAGACAATTACATAAAGTTAAAGAAACAAATTGAGGTGGATTTGGAAAAATGGAAAAATCTTCAACTGTCACTGATGGGCAGAATTGTGCTGTTCAAGATGAATATATTACCTCACTTATTATTTTTGTTTTTGACAATCCCAATAAAAATAGAGAAAATATACTTTAAGGATATAAATAAAATGATTTTGAAATTTGTTTGGCAAGGGAAAAAAGCGAGAATAAACATAAAAATGTTACAAGATGCAAGGGCTAGAGGTGGCTTTGGACTCCCGAATTGGGAGCTCTACTACCACGCAGCAGTATTGACATGGATGAGAGAATGGATCTTATTAAGAAATCAGAGACTTTTGTTATTGGAAGGACATGACTTGCAGATAGGTTGGCACATGCTTATATGGTATGGAAGAAACAAAATACATAGCTATTTCCAGAGACATCATACTAGGAACTCTTTATATTTAGTATGGGAAAAAATAAAAACAAAAAACTATATGAGTATTCCGAATTGGATATCGATAATAGAGGCATTAATTCATCCAAGCAGAGTGAATTGGCAAATATACCACGATATAAAGATATCTTGACAAATGATGGGAAGTTGAAATCGACTCAAGAATTAGAGGACCAAGGTGTTAATGTATTAGCAGAGTATTCCTTGTGTTACCAAGGTTGTGCATACAGAAACGTTTAGATTGAGATCAGTTGTGAATAAGTACTCAGCCACACACAGATACACTAACTTGAGTTAAAGTTTACTTTAAGAAATAGCATTTTCCTATAAACAGTCCAAAGTCATACACTTAATAGTCATAATAACAATCCAAGTACTATCAAGTACAAATACATTTTAGCTATAATACATAACTACAACACAGAGAGAAATGCAGAGCATACATACTCTGACCTCTGACCTCTACGTTCTGACCTCTACGTTCAATATGCACATTATGTTGTGGCCGAAAAGGAGCAGAACGCTTATGTTCAATACCAGCTCTCTTTAGCATATCTTCAAATCTCTTATTGGTAAACTCAGTACCATTATCTGTTACTAAACTAACCAGTTTCTTATTCATTTTTCGTTCAACAAACCTTAACCAGTTTACAAAATGCTGATATGTTTCTGTTTTTGTTTTCATCAGATAACAGAAACCATATCTAGAAAAATGATCAACTATGCTCAATATATAACAGGCTCCACCTAAACTGGGTTTCTTAGGGCCAATGAGATCAGCAAATACAACCTCTAATGGTTCCTTGGTTTTAAATCCATTTAACCTGTTTGCAGGAATTACCTTGCTCTTTTCCTGATTGCAAGCATTACAATTTAAATATCTTGCACAAGGTTTTAATTTTATACCATTAGATAAGTCAACAGTTTTCTTTAAAATTTTGAAATTCAAATGTCCCATACGTCTATGGAGCAAATGAATACATTCATCATGAGGCTTTCTATTTTCATAAACTGAATTAGCCTTATTTAATGGACTATCATGGATAATGTATAAGCCATCATGCAATCTTGCAGTAACTCTTTTACCTTGTTTTTCAATTAAACATTTATCTCCCTGAAAAGTTACCACAAACCCTGCTTTTACCAATTCTCTCACAGATAGTAAGTTATATATAAGGTTAGGTACATATAACATTGGTAAACTTTCATTAATACATGAACAATATGCATTACCTTCTCCAGATACTCTCAATTTCCAGCCATTTGCTAATGATACATGCTGGTTACTTTTAGTCATATTAACAAATCTCTCTTTACTTTTAGTTATACACTGAGATGCTCCACTGTCTATTATCCAGATATCATGGCTTACATTTTTATTTGTACTTGATATAGCTGCACTAACATCATTATACGCTCTCTGCATATTACTTTCATTCTGCTTTTTACCCTTTTTACAGAATCTGGCTATATGACCTTTAGCCCCACAAGAATAACATTTCCTAACAATATAGGCAGTTGAAGACAATTTTTCTTCCTGTGGTGGTTTCTGTCTCAGTTGTTTTCTATCTTGCCTTCTTCTAGACTCTTCTAACAGTCTTCCTATTATGCCAGTCAATGTCAGTTCATCTCTGGTCAAAACTTCCAGTGAAGACACATAATCATCATAAGAGTCATCCAAAGAAGAAAGAATAATATAAACTTGATGCAACTCTGAGAAAATCAGTTCCTTTTCATGTAGCTCTTGTAATGTTCTCTTCATAAACTCCAAATGAGCTAACATGTCACCACCTTTTAACAAACGGGCTCTGAACAGTTTACGTGTAAGGTGTATGTGCGCACCAACACTATCTCGAACATAAAGTCTCTTTAAGATACTCCAACACTTGGCAGCAGAATCTTCACCATGAATATGGACCAGTTGCCGATCACTCAGTGTCAGTCCAATAATACTAAGAGCCTTTTCATTATCCCGGTTAAAGTCAGCTATTTTCTTCTTATCTTCATCATTTGTTGGATCCCAAGCAGTTATATCAGGTGGATTATTAACCACAGTCCATAATCCTTCTTTACGCAAAAGTAAGCTGCACTTCATAGACCAGGAAACATAGTTAGTTCCATCTAACCTGGTTATCAGGGATAAGCTAGTTGACTGTTCTTGTGCCATTGTTAATTTAACAGTAAACCACAAGTTAGCTGTCTGAGTATGAAACTGAATATTCACACTAACTCTCAATATCTCTCTGGGCCCATAACCAGTGTTAATGTATTAGCAGAGTATTCCTTGTGTTACCAAGGTTGTGCATACAGAAACGTTTAGATTGAGATCAGTTGTGAATAAGTACTCAGCCACACACAGATACACTAACTTGAGTTAAAGTTTACTTTAAGAAATAGCATTTTCCTATAAACAGTCCAAAGTCATACACTTAATAGTCATAATAACAATCCAAGTACTATCAAGTACAAATACATTTTAGCTATAATACATAACTACAACACAGAGAGAAATGCAGAGCATACATACTCTAGTGAGTAGCAGAGAACACACACTGAGTAGCAGAGACTACACTAAGTAGCAGAGACCAAAAACAAACAGAGAGGGACTCCCAGAGAAATAAGCTGTGAATTCTAGCTCCCTCTTGTGGCAGTCTGCAACACCTAAGCTAAACAGACTTATAGCTGTTAAAAGCTAGACATATATCATCTATCCAATCAGTTATGGTCATAGACCTAACACAAGGAATTAAAATGGACTGGTTTATGAGACTACAAATACAGACAAGATATGAAAAAGACAGTAAAATGGAGGAAATCATGTTAGAGAACACAGAATTAGATGGAATACTTACAAGACTGGATGAAAAACTAATTAAGAAAATTTATAACTATTTACTATATGTTGATTTAGAATTTGAACAAGTGAAAGAGACAATGATAAAATGGGCACAAAACTTTGGTTACACAATAGAACTAGAAAAATGGAAACTTTGGGAAATAAATTATAAATTGACTATGACAACAGCATATAAAGAGAACTTGTAAAAAATGTTTTATAGATGGCACATGTCACAAGAAAGAATTGCAAAAATGTTTAAGAATAAGAATATGAAATGTTGAAAATGTCAACAAATACCAGGTTCTTTGGAAAGCTGGAAGGAGGAAGAAACAAATAAAAGGTGTCCTCCATTGCTACTCCCCCTCTTGAGATGAAGGACCAGATCAGACTCCAGTGTACTCCCCAAGCACAACAAAAAACCCACATCCACAAGGGAGGGACTTGGAGGCTAGCTTCACCCTACGAGAATGGGCGTTCAGCAAGAAGACAATGCCCTTTCTCCATAGTGGGTGGAGCTAACCTCCAAGATTGGGACATGCCAAGCAGTAACGTCCCTAGGGGGGGCCACATGACACAACATCCAAGACCCTCAGCTGTACAGCCGTTTGCAGGACACGCCGCCCAAAGTCCGCATCCGGGGAAGCGAAAACATACACTTTATAGTGTCGTATGAAAGGCGTCGGGGAGGACCATGTCGCTGCCCGACACACTTCCTCGATGGATGCATGCATAGCCCACACCGCAGTGGTAGCAGTGCTCCTCATGGAGTGAACCGTTAAACGGCCTGGACGCGGAAGACCCTGCTGTTCCTAGGCGGATCCACCGCCCCATCATAGTGGAAGAAGCCTTCCGTCCCATGGACGCTGGAGTGAACCCGACAAAGAGAGCTTCGGATCGACGAAAGGAAGTGGTATGTTGAATGTAAACTTCCACCGCCCTCCTGACATCGAGAGAATGCCACTGGTGCTGTGAAGCCTCGGAGGGCCAAGGGCAAAATGACGGAAGTATCAGCTTTTGAGCCAGGTGAAAATAGGAGTTCACCTTAGGGATGAACGTCGGATCCAAACGAAGTATGACCCTGTCCAGGTAGAAGATAGATATCATCCCGGACTGAGAGAGCAGCCAACTCTGAAATCCGGCGTGCAGACGTAATCGCTACAAGGAACACCACCTTTTGTGTCAAAAGCTGAATGGATGCCATGCACAATGGTTCGTACGGAGGCTTAGTCAGGAAATTAAGGACCGTCTGAAGATCCCAGGATGGGTAGCGATGCACCACCAGTGGAGATAACTAAGAGGCAGCCATGAGAAACAGGTGGATTCAATGAATGGCTGGACAGGGGCTCGCATTCCAGGCAGGTGAGGACCATGGAGAGTGCCGCCACCTGGCAACATAAGGTGCTGGGCGCTAGACCTTTGTCCAAACCAGCCTGCAGGAACTGCAGGACATGTATAATGGAGAGATTCACAGGGCAGAAGGAAGCCATGAAGCACCAGTCGCAGAAGACCTTCCATGTGGAGTTGTAGATACGGACTGTGGACAAAAGGAGGGTATGGATGATGTTATCTGGGACCCCTCGGAGCCTCAGAGTACGCCGCTCAAGTGCCAGGTGGTCAGTTGATACCAGTGCGGGTCTGGATGCTGCACTGACCCCTGTGAGAGCAACAACTCTGTCGGCGGGATCAGCCAGGGAGGGCTGATGGACAGTGACTGGAGGTCTGAAAACCAGGTCCTCCTCGGCCAGTGAGGAGCCAGGAGAATCACTTCCGCTCTCTCAGCCAGGATCTTGCGGATCACTCGCGGGATAAGAGGTAGAGGGGGGAAGGCGTACAGCAGGCCCCTCGGCCAAGGGCAATGAAGAGCATCTACCCCCTCCACCCCGTGCACCTTGTACCAGCAGATGAAGCGAGGCAATTTCGTGTTCTGTGGCGTCGCAAAGAGATTGACGAGCGGAGTACCGAACTGGCAGGTAAGGTTGTGGAAGAGGTCCTGGTGCAGACTCCACTCCGCCAAGTCCACCTTGTGGCGACTGAGCCAGTCCGCCATTCGGTTCGACACCCCCGAGATGTGTTCTGCTTTGAGAGACAGTAGATGCCTCTCCGCCCAGAGGCCCAAAGCCTTGGCCTCAGACATCAAACGATGGGACATGGTGCCACCCTGTCAATTGATGTGGGCCTTGGTGGTCACATTGTTGGTCAGCAGGAGGACATGTTGGCCCATCAAGGTGTTCTGAAATTGCTGCAGGAAGGAGGCCCTCAGCTCCCAAAAATTGATGCTGAGTGCTGTCTCTGACTGTGACCATGTGCCTGTGTCAGAGAGTGGGCTCCCCATCCGAGTAGGCTGGTGTCGGAGGTCACCGTCACCCATTGCGGATCGTTGAAATAGGTACCCTGGGCTATTGCCGGGGAACGCCACCACTGGAGGGATCACCTGACAGGAACGGGGAGCTGTACCTTCGCCGAGGAGGCACTCTGGCCAGCACGCTGAAAAGGCAAGAGAAACCATTGGAGGTCTCTGGAGTGCAACTGTGCCCAGGGTGTAACATGTATCACCGAGATCATCTTGCCCAATAGAGAGGACAAGGTACAGAGTTGGTCATGGCCCTGGTGGAGAACCTGATGTGATAGCTCAGACAGGCTGTCCTGTCGCTTCTGTGATAGGTACACCCTGCACTCCAGAGAGTCAATGATGGCCCCCAGATGAGTGATCCTGGTCAAGGGGCATAGCTGGCTTTTCTCGAGATTGACCAAGAAGCCGTGATGGCGGAGTGTCTCCAGTGTTAGCTGGACATTCGTCTCTGCCTGAGACAGAAGGGATGCCTGGATGAGAATGTCGTCCAGGTAGCATTGGACTCTGACCGGAATCGACCTCAAGTGTGCAGTCAGCGCTGCGAGGATTTTGGTAAACACTCAGGGGGCGGATGAGAGGCCAAATGGTAGGGCTGAGTACTGGTAGTGCTCGTCCAGGTAACAGAAACAGAGGTACTTTTGGTGGGCGGGCCGAATTGGGACATGAAGGTAGGCCTCTGTGAGATCAATGGAAGCCATGAAATCCCCCTCCCAGACACTGGAGAGAATAGACTGCAAGGTGGTCATTTTGAACTTTTTGTACACCAAATATTTATTTAGATGCTTTAAATCAAGGACAGCTCTCCACCCTCCCGAGGACTTCTGTATGAGGAACAAGATGGAATAGAAGCCCTGGCCCCGCTGGTCCATCAGCACCCGTTGAATTACTTCGATGTCGAGTAGGTGCCAGATGGCGGCCAACATCAGTGACCGCTTCTGGGGATTTGAGGATCGGGGGCACCTCAGGAAGAACCCTGGGGGGGATGGAGATGAAGTCCAGGGCGAGACCTGATGTTATGGTCTCGCGAACCCAAGCATCAGTTGTCACATCCTCCCACCGCCTAGCGAAAAACCGCAGGTGGCCCCCAATGGGAGGACCGGGTTTGTTTACTTGTAGCAGCGGAAGGGGCGCCCACCTGCACCTTGAAAAGGCCGCTTATTGGACTGATCCCCTTTGGATTTGTCTTGGCCACCTTGTCTCCCACTGGACTGCTGTCTGTTAGGAGTGTAAGCAGGCTGTCTAAAGGGGCGTCTGGGGAAGGAAGCGGCTATCGAGGAGGAAGGCTTGTTTTGAGCCTTGCGAGTGCAATTGGGCAGGACTTTCCTCTTGTCCTTGGATTCGACCAGATAAGGTTCCAAGGCATCTCTGAATAGGGACTGACCCTTAACCAAAGCCATGGCCAATCGCCACTTGTGTCGGCAGCCCGCCGGCCAGCTGTGGAGCCAGTGCATCCTGCGTGCTACCATGGATGACCCCATGGCTCTGGCTGCAAAGTGGGCCACCTGGAGGGTCGCATCCAAGGTAAACTGGGTGGCAGCAACCAATTTGTTGATGTCCTGTCTTGCCCTCGTGTCGGTGGCGGGGATATGGTCCTGCAGGACCTTCAGCCAACAAATAGACGTACAGCAGAAGAATGAGGCCATTGTAGAGGTCTTGATGGCCCATGCTGCAGACTGATGGGCCTGCTGCAGTGCTTGCTCTGTCCAGCGGTCCTCAGGGCACAGGAGCTCCTCCGAGTCCCCTGGCATCTGGGCTGTCATGTACAATGCCTTGATAGGCGGGTCGACTGGGGGGATCGGCAGGTGCTGCGCCAGGGCCTGATCAACATTGAAATAATATTTATCTAAGGAGGAGGATACTGCCCCCGAGGATGGTGTTTGCCATTGTTTGAGAACAGAGTCCACAAACAACCGTGGCACAGGGAAGACCTCTGCTTGGGAAGTGGTCTCCTCAAAGAGAGGGTCTGAGACCTCCTCCTCAGTCACCGGCTTAACTGCTGCGGAGGCAACTTTGGCCGTTGACTTGGCCTTATGGAGTAATGATTTAAAGAGACCTGGGTTGAACAGCCCCATGATGATTGGTGTCTCAGGGGCTAAGTCCTCATCAGCCGAGAGGTCCAGGTCCTGCCCCAGGTCCTCCGGATCCTGAAGGGAGATGGGGGAACCCTGGAGCAGATAATCCCCTTCCTCCAATGCGGGAGAAGGGTCTGCTGCCGGAGACGTGCGGGGAGGGAGGAGGAGACCTTGGGTCTGCCAGAGTGGGAGGTGGAGGTATTGGCGTGTTTTAGGCCTGCCTCAATTCCCTTCTGGATGGCGAATTGAATCATCGCCTGTACCTCTGGGCTCTGGAACTGTGCAGAAGCTGACATAGAGGCTGGTGTTGTCGCTGCCCTGCTCCCAGGTCTAAGATCCTCCCAAATGTCCCCCTCTTCTAGGCATAGATTGGAGTTATCAAGGGAAAGGGCCCCAGAGGATTGTCTAGATCTGCTGGGCTGTGTGGTTACAGGAGCCTTGGAAGGGGGTGGTGCTGTACTAGTGGACGCCCTGGAGCCAGGTGATTTGGATCACCTAGAGACATTGGAGCCTGGCGATTTGGCCCTTTCTGGGGCTTTGCTGCGCTGTTCTCCCTCCTTCTGGGGTGCGCTGCACTGGCCCCTGTCCTTCTGGGCAGGGTTGGTGCCCTTATCTGAAGGCTGCTTGGGGGGGCGAACGCTCCCTGCTGTGCTGCTGGCAAGGGGGGGTCGATCTCTGCTGAGAGAGCCCCTGGCAGCTGACTCTGCCCTCCAAGCCTCCCTGCCCAGCTGTGGCTTAGCCCTGCTGCCTTTGGCGGTCTTCTCCACCATTGAAACGGCTTCCGGTAGAGACTCGCTAGGCGAAAAGCAATCTGGCAAGGTTCGAGGCATGGGTGAGGTTTGAGTGCGCGCACGCACAGAAGGTCAGCTTCTCTGACGTAGCTGGAGTGAAGTGCAGCTGCGCCTGGGTCTGCCGATGTGCGGGGCGTCTCGAAGACTTCAGCAGTTTCAAAATGGCCAGGAGATCAGAAGAAGCCTCTCCCTCTCACAAGTGGCAGTGACACAGGTCACCCTGGCAGCTGGTCGCTCAAGCGCGAGGCTTCTGCGACGGTTCACTCTCACGAAGGTAAGCCAGGCTACTGGGGATCACCACTAGCCATCCACCCCACCGATGCCCTAATAGGCCAGTGGTAGGGCCAGAGCCCGATGTCACAATTGCTCCATGTACAAGCTGACAGCTGTGTGTGGGCAAGCACTCACAATTTAGGAATAAAGATGTATTCTGAAGTAATCACTGATAGTAGAAGATATAAGCAATAGGGGAGACACAGGTCCTTGACTAGGACTGAGTCAAAAGAGGGAGTAGCAATGGAGGAAAACTTTTATATGTTATCACTCAGTCCTGATTGGCTGTGGAATGTATCATCCCAATCTTGGAGGATAGCTCCACCCACTATGGAGAAAGGACAGGACAAAACAGATAACAAATTAGAAGAGATAAACAAAAATTTTGAGGACACCATTTCCCATTTCGAAATGGAGAAATCTATGTTCTATCTAAGATTTCAAAATATCATTGAAACAAAAGATGAAAACCTACTGGAAATAATGGTTGAAATATTGGGGAAAATATTAGACAGGAGTAAGGAAGATACAATAAAAGAAATTGATGAAATATACAGAATTAATACTAGCTATGCCAGAAAGCACAAACATCCAAGAAAAGTGCATATTAGATTTTTGAGAAGAGCAATGAGGGATGAAATTTTTAATACTGTAAGAAATGATACATTGACATATATGGGAAAGGAAATTTTAATCCTCAAACAAGTACCCTGAAGGATAAGAGATAAAAGGAAAATTTATAACTTTCTATCAATCCAACTCTTCAAGCAAAGGATAATGTTCAGATGGTTCATCCCGGAGGGGATGTTAATCACTTGGAGGGATAGGAAAATTAAGATAGATAATGAAGAAAAGGCACAGGATTTTTATGATCAATTAGTAAATGGAGAAGAAGAAAACAGTAGAGAGATAAGGACAGCTAGAAGTCAGGAGGAATTAAGAACCAGATATTATCAGGAAGAACAGGAAATAAGAGATAGTAATGGGATAGAGAAACATGAAAGAAAAGGAGAGAGAGCAAGAACAAGAGCGCAAACAGAATTGCTTTCAAAGGGAAATGCAAAACCAAACATTAAGTAATAAGGAGGATGAACAAGAACTTATTATCTGTAAACATCAATGGATTAAACTCACCCATAAAAAGAAAATGTGTACTGCAAATTATATGGATATAATTTGTATGCAAGAGGTGCATATAAAAAAATGCTGAAAAACTACTAACATACCCTAAATAAAGAAAATTATATTGTGCATTACCACAAGTTAAAAAAAGAGAAATTATAATATATGTAAAAGAACATATAAATTCAAAATTAATATACGCAGATAAGGAAGGCAGGATTCTTATCGTGGAGACAATAATAGGGGAAAAACAATTATTATTAGTAGCAATATATGCACCCAATAAACAAAAAAAATCAACTCAAAACTACACAAAATAATAATAGAAATAGAATGGAAGAATATATGCATCATAGGAGATTTTAATGCCATAGTAGACAACAAAATGGATTATAACTGTACAAACAAACAAAAAAGTAAGAAGACACTACCCAACACATTTTCAAATATGATTAAGGAATTAGGTATATAAGATGCATGGAGGAAATTAAACCCCCCAAAAACAGTACACATTTTATTCAAACCCGCACAAATCCTGGTCATGTATAGACATGGCTTGGATGAATAGTGAGTTGATAATGGACATTAAACATATTGACATTTTATCCAATAATCACCCAGTCACAATAAAATGGAAAGGAAGGGGGGGGGAACAATTCGATGGTCTCTGAATCAAAATATTTTAATGGACAAAGAATATTATCAAAAAATTGAAAAAGAATTAGGATTTTTCTTTAGAGAAAATATCAAAGAGCAAATATCAACCCAAAATACATGGGATACAATGAAAGCATATTTGAGAGGGCTAACAATAGCATACGCAGCAAAGAAAAATAAGGAAAAAAAAGTTAAACTGGAAAACTTGAATGCTAAACTTAGAGAACAAGATTTACTACTACAAAAAGATCCATCAAATATTAAGTATAAAGAGGCAAGAGATCTAGCGAAACATAAGATTAATTTGGAAACTCAAGATGAAATAAGTCGAAATATTTAAAAAATGAAATAAAACTACTTTGAACATGCAAACAAGCCTGGGAGATGGTTGGCCCATAAATTAAGGAAGGAACGAACAAACAGGACAATTCAACAACTGAAAGATGAAGAGGGAAAACTTTACCACGAAACAGAAGAAAAAAAGATTACTCAGAACTTCTTCATGACTCTATATGGAAAAACAGAAATCCAAGACGAAGACATCCAAGAATATTTAGGAAATAAAGATTTGCCAATCTTGCCGGAGGAAAAGCAGATAACATTAAATAAAGAAATTACACTGAAGGAACTAAGAGCGGCCATTAAAAAACAAAAAAGCAATAAAACACCAGGGCCAGATGGGCTTCCTGCAGAGATATATAAAAAATTTCAAGATATTCTGGAAGTAGAAATGTTAGAGCTATATAATGAAGTGTTAAATAGGGCCAAAATGCCAAAATCATGGGAAGAGACATATATAGCACTCATACCTAAAGAGGATACAGATAAGACATCAATTAAAATTTATAGACCAATCTCGCTACTAAATTCGGATTACAAAATTTTTACATCAATATTGGCAGAAAGATTAAAAATAATATTGAACCAAATGATACATTTGGACCAAAATGGCTTTCTTCCAAAAAGACACATTTGGAATAATACAAGGATAATAATGAATGTACTAGAATATTATGAAACTCACTCAAATCAACAAGTGGCACTAATATTTATTGACGCACAGAAAGCCTTCGATAATTTAGATTGGAAATTCTTCGTAACACAATTAAAATATATGCAATTCGGTGATAAATTTATCAAAACAATAGAAACTATATATTCAATACAGACAGCGAGAATTCTAATTAATGGTGATATGACTGAGAAAATAGAAGTAAGGAAAGGTGTAAGATAAGGGTGTCCTCTATCCCCTCTACTGTTCATATTTGCACTAGAAACACTGTTAAACCAAATCAGGAAAACCCCGAATATTGAAGGATTGAAAATCAAGAAAGAGGAGTACAAAACACAAGCATTTGCGGATGATATGGTTTTTATTATCAAAAATCCCCAAAACTCTGGGCCTGAAATCATGAAGGAAATTGAAAAATTTGGTAAAGTGGCTGGCTTAAAGATTAATAAAGATAAAACAAAAATAATAACTACAAATTGTACTCAGAAACAAGATAAGAAATTGGAAGAGCTATTAGGAATTCAAATAACCAAAAAAATAAAATATCTCGGAATCTGGATAACAGCCAACTGTACAACAATAAAAGAAGATTAATTATGCATAGTATTTTAATATGGTTTTTTATAAAATTGTTTTTATTTTTATATGTTTCTATACATGCTGTGAGCCGCCCAGAGTCCCTCGGGAGTTGGGCGGCATAGAAATTTTAATAAATAAATAAATAAATAAATAAGATTCGAAATTATAACTATTCGAAATTAATGCATAAAATTCAAAAAGATTTGGAAACATGGTCCAAATTACAAATTTCTCTAATTGGAAAAATAGCCACGATCAAAATGAACATATTACCAAAAATTTTCTACTTATTTCAAACAGTTCCAACAAAACTTGGGAAAATTTTTTATATGGATTTGGATAAATTAATTTTAAATTTTATTTGGACAGGAAAAAAAGCAAGAATAAAAAAAAGCTATTGCAAGATAAAAGAACGACAGGTGGTTTTGGATTACCGGATTGGAAACTATACCATCAAGCAGCAACCATAACATGGATGAAGGAATGGGTGACACTTACAAACAAGAGAATATTAACAATTGAAGGACACGATTTACAAATTGGCTGGCACAACTTCATCTGGGAGGGAAAACATCAGGTTCACAAACAGCACTTAGCACTTAGACTTATATACCGCTTCATAGTGCTTTACAGCCTCCCTAAGTGGTTTACAGAGTTCAGCATATTGCCCCCAACAATCAGGGTCCTCATTTTACCGACCTCAGAAGGATGGAAGGCTGAGTCAACCTTGAGCCGGTGAGATTTGAACAGCTGAACTGCTGAACTAGCAGTCAGCTGAAGTAGCCTGCAGTGCTACACTTTAACCACTGCGCCACCTCGGCTCACATTAGAGGGACATTATTAGATGATTGGCTAGAAATTAAAAATAAATATTATATTCAAATGCCCAAATGGATATCTCCAATGGAAGCCCTAATTTACCCCAACAAAATATTGGGAAAAAATACAAAGTTGGATAGAGGAAATAACAAAACAAACCATAGAATTCAAACCAGAAGCATTTCTGTTAGGAATATTGAAAATAAAAGCAAACAAATATGTCCAATATCTTACACTACACATAATAACGGCTGCCAGGATCTTATATGCACAACATTGGTAAAATGATATAATACCTTCAAACACAATGATAATAACTAAAATATTGGATTGCGCAGAAATGTGTAAATTAACAATGAAATTACATGATAAAGAAGATACAGAATTTTACAAAATTTGGGAAAATTCGTATGAATGGCTGGAATATAAACAGAAAAATAAATAAATAAATAAAAATAATTAGCAATATCTACAGGAAAATGAAAACTTAGGATGTTAAGGGTGATAAGAAGAATAATAAGTTAGAAGAAAGAAATAGATTGATGATAAATTAAAAGAATAGTAATTTAGATATAGAAAGAGGGTAACGATACGCAAAGCTGTAATATATATATATATATATATATATATATATATATATATATATATATATATATATATATATATATATATATATATATATATATATATATATATATATATATATTCATTCATTCAGATATGAATATATAAATATATATAAATTCAGATATGGATAGAAAAAATGCTGAAACAAAAGATAGAGTTGAAGCCAGAAATATTTTTGTTAGGAATTATACCAGAGAAAATTAACAAAGAAGATACCTATTTAATTATACATGTGATAAGTGCAGCTAGAATTGTGTTTGTGCAAAAATGGAAAGGAACTAAGATCCCATCTGAAGAAGATGCACTTAAGAAAATTTTGGAATGTGCCGAGATGAATAGATTGACAATGAAAAAAAAAATTTTTATTAAAAAGTTTTATAAGTAATTACAAAATTTTATAAGTATAATTTTCAATCACATTTTCCCCACCCCTTCCCCCATCCCTCCCCTTGCCCTCCCCCCCTCCCCCCCACCCCCCTCCCTAGACTTCCCAGAACAAACACAGGGTATAGTATTTATAAACATAAAACTAAAATATGCTAACAAATTGTTGACTTAAAAATCTCTCTAAATCTTTAACTCCTACATAAATGGATTGAATTCTCCCATGAAAAGGAGAAAAATCTACACATGATTACAAAAATTAAAATTATATATAATCTGCTTACAAGAAACACATTTAAAAACAGCACAGTAAATTATTGGAATGTCCAAAAATTGGGAAACTACACTCCTCATTAGCACAACAAAAGAAAAGATGGGTAGCTTTATATATCAAGGAAACAATAAACTCAAAACAGGTATATACAGATGAAGAATGAAGAATTTTGATGGTAGAGGTAGAGATAGATACTCTTGATAGCAATATATGCGCCAAATAATAAACAAGAAAAATTCTATTAAAAACTCCACAAGAAGATAATGTATATGGAGTATGAAAATATTTGTGAGATTTGTGAGATTTTAATGTGATTGTAGATACAAAACTGGACTACAGAAGTAGCAAATCAAGAAAAAAGTAAGGAAGACTTTACTGAAGGCTTTGTTTAAAATGGTAGAGAAAACTTGTATACAGGATATATCTGTGATGGCAAACCCTTTCTGATTCGCGTGCCCATGCCCATTGCCCCCCCCACGTGCATGCGCACAATGGGCAAACCGGAAGTGCAGAAAAACGCACTTCCGGTTTGCCATTAGGCTGTTTTTTGCTCTCCGGAGGGTTCAGGGAAGCTTCCTGAAGCCCCGGAATGCAAAAAATGGCAAAACGAGCAAACCGGAAGTGCATTTTTCCACACTTCTGGTTTCTGGTGGGCAACGCTCGTGTGCCCTCTGCTATGGCTCTGTGTGCCACCTGTGGCACGCGTGCCATAGGTTCGCCATCACAGGGATATATGGAGAGAAACAAATCCAGGGAAAAATCAGTACACACTTTACTCAAATAGGCACAAATCACGGTCTAGAATCGATATGATATGGATGTCGCTGGAATTGAGAACAAATGTGCAGATGATAGAAATCGAAATCAATATATGGGCCGATCATAACCCAATAAAAGTTAGTTGGAAGGGGCAAAAGAAAAGGGAAAGGTGGACATTGAATTAAAATATAAAGAATTTATAGAAATAACTATAAAAGAAATGGAATTCTTCTTCAAAGAGAATAAAAAAGAAGAAACTTCACTACAAAACTTGTGGGACACTGCCAAAGCATATATTAGGGGATTAGCTATAACCTATATAGCGAGAAAAAGCAAAAGATACTAAAAGAAGAACATAAAAATTTTGAATTAGAACTACAAACAGATTCACAAAAAGGAAAATTAAAAATCCAAATGGAAATAATAAAACATAAGCTGAACCTAATGGACAAAGAAGAGGACATTGTTTCCGCTGTTTTTGAGTGCAAACCAGAATAGAACTTATGAATGGAAGCCCTTAAAGCCTGTTTGCTTTCTGAAGAAAACAAACGCCATTTTAGAAAAAGACATGAGGAGAAATTCCTGAGGTGGAGGCCCAAGGAGCAGAGAGAGAAAAGTAACAGACTGGATGTCTGCAAAGACCAGAGTAATAGAAAACACCGGATTACAGACCAGCAAATATTTTCTAAGAAAGAAAGAAAAAGAACAGAAACAGCAGCGGTGTTTCATCTGTGGTGATGAAAACTCATTTAAAGAAAGACTGTTTCCAAGGAAGAAAAACAACAAGATGGACAAGCTGCTGTTGCTATAAGTTAGCTATTGTAATAGCAGAGACAAATGGTTAATAGACAGTGGGGCTAGTCAAACAATTGTTAATAATTCTAAATTGTTTTTCCGAATTGATCCAGCTGGAGGAGATGCAGTAACTTAGCAAATGGCCAGAAGGCCAAAGTCACAGGAAAAGGCAGTGTGCTGATTCCATGTCTGGAGGAAAAGTTTAGTAACATATTATGTGTGCCTGAAATGGAGCATAATTTACTGAGTGTCTAGACCAGTGGTTCCCAAAGGGGGCGATACCGCCCCCCAGGGGGCGGTAGGAACCCTTGGGGGGCTGAGAGGCAAGGGTGGTGACAGGGGGGCGGTGAGAGGGGCCAGGGGGGCGGTAGGTGGTTCGCCATGCTTTTGTACTTGAAGCTCCCTCACGTTCCTCGCTCTTGTGTGCAGAGCAGCCCATTCTGAAAGAAAACGCAAGATGTTTTCTTTCAGAATGGGCTGCCCTGCACAGAAGAGGGTGGAAAAAAAAAAAAGAGAGAGAGAGAGAGAGAGAGAGAGAGAGAGAGAGAGAGAGAGAGAGAGAGAGAGAGAGAGAGAGAGAGAGAGAGAGAGGGAGAGAGAAAGAAAGAAAGAAAGAAAGAAAGAAAGAAAGAAAGAAAGAAAGAAAGAAAGAAAGAAAGAAAGAAAGAAAGAAAGAAAGAAAGAAAGAAAGAAAGAAAGAAAGAAAGAAAGAAAGAAAGAAAGAAAGAAAGAAAGATGGTAGAAAGGAAGGAAGACAGACAGAAAAAGAAAGGAGGGAGGGAAGAAGGAAAGAAAGAAAAAGAAAGAAAGAAAGAAAGAAAGATGGTAAAAAGGAAGGAGGACAGACAGAAAAAGAAAGGAGGGAGGGAAGAAGGAAAGAAAAGGGAAAGAAAGAAAAAGAAAGGAAGAAAGAGGGTGGGAGGGAGGAAGACAGACAGAAAGAAAGAAAGATGGTAGGAAGGAAGACAGACAGAAAAAGAAAGGAGGGAGGGGAGGGAAGGGATGGAAGAAGGAAAGAAAAGGGAAAGAAAGAAAGAGTGAGTGAGTGAGGAAGACAGAAAGAAAGAGAAAGAAAGATGGTAGGAAGGAAGGAAGATAGACAGAAAAAGAAAGGAGAGAGGGAAAAAGGAAAGAAAGAAAGAGAAAGAGAAAGAAAGAAAGAAAGATGGTAGGAAGGAAGGAGGACAGACAGAAAAAGAAAGGAGGGAGGGGAGAAGGAAAGAAAAAGGAAAGAAAGAGGGAGGGAGGAAGAAAGAAAGAAAGAAAGAAAGATGGTAGGAAGGAAGGAAGACAGAAAGAAAGAAAAAGATGGTAGGTAGGAAGGAAGACAGACAGACAGAAAGAAAAGAAAGAAAAAGAAAGATGGTAGGAAGAAAGGCAGAAAGAAAATGAAAGAAAGAAGGGGGAAGGTATAGAAGAAAGAAAGAACGAACGAAAGAAAGAAAGACTTATGACCACAATTGAGCCTAACATTTTGGTTGCTCAGCAAGAGTATTGTTAAGTGAGTTTCACCACACTTTACAAGTTGGCCACGCCTACCCAGTCACCTGATCACTAAGCCATGCCTACCTGAGGGGGTGGGGTGGGGGACAGTGAGGATGAGTTTGTAGCACCAAGGGGGCGATGGACTGAAAAAGTTTGGGAACCACTGGTCTAGACCAGCAAGGATTTGAGACCACATTTGTAAATGGGAAATGTTTCATAAAGAGAAATGGGAATGTATGTGCACAGGGCATAAAGCAAGATAATCTTTATGTGTTGCAGGGACAAAACGGTTCAATGTGCCCAAACATTTGGAAATGTGGCACAACATGATTCATGCATTCATCTCTTGCACAGAAAGCTTGGCCATGCCAGCTTCAGAGTTTTGCAAAAGATGCAACAGTTTAGAGAAGGTTTAAACTTAAAAGGGTGTAACTCTAAGGCATACTTGGACTGTGCAGTATGTAAATCATCAAAGTCCAAGGCATTCCCAGTAAGCAAAGTAGCACAAGGCAGACAACAAGAGCTCTAGAGCTGGTGCATTCAGATTTGGTTGGGCCAATGCAAGCCAGTTTGGGAGGAGCAAAGTATGCACTGGTCATTGTAGATGACTCCAGCAGATTTGGTTTCTGCTATTTACTAAAGAGTAAAATAGAGGTGCTACAGAAATTTAAGCAATGGGTAAGCTTTGTAGAAAGGAGATATAAACAACAGGTATGTTAGCTGCAAACTGACAGAGGTTCAGAATTCATGTCAACAAGTTTTCAACAGTGGTTGGGACAGTTAGGAATAAAACACAGACACACTAATCCGTACACAGCAGCTGAGAATGGTGTAGTTGTGAGGCAGAATGGTGTATTACAAACAGTGAAGGACTCACTGCTGGAGGATTCTGGTCTGAGCAGGTCATAGTGGGGTGAAGCCAGTTGACTGCTAATTACTTAATCAATAGGCTTGGAGTTCCTCTATTAATAATACTCCATATGCTGTGCTATATGGGAGAAAGCCATCTCTAGAACATTTAAGGGTGTTTGGAAGCAATGCATGTGTGCATATTCCAAAAGCAATCAGGAGAAAAGGTCAACCAAAGGCTAGATAGCTTAGGTTTATAGGTTACGAGCCTGGCTCAAAGAGCTATCGCTTTAGCAATGGGAGTGAAATAATAGTGATTTCCAGGTCTGCTAGCTTTGCAGAGCAAAATTGGAACAGAATTGATGCCAATTTTTGGAATGAGCCACTTAGTAATGGTGACCCACTTAGTAACAGTAACTCACTTCATGACAATGTCAGCATTCAGGGAGGAGAAATTTAAAAAGAACAAAAAAAGGAGTCAGGAGAAGATGATGACTCAGATATGAGAGAGAGGGTTGAAACACAAGAGCAGCCAATGCCACTCAGGTCAGAGTGATGCAACAAGGGGATTCCACTTGACAGGTATTCTGCTAGTGAAGTAAAAGTGTGGTATGTGTGGTATGAGCCAAGAAACTATTAGGAAGTTTTGGCATTACCCAAAATTGAACAAGTAAAGTGGAAAGAAGCTATGGACAAAGAAATGAAATCCATGGGTGAACATAAAGTTCACCTATGATTTGCCACAAGGTTTTAAAGCCGTAGGATGTAAATGGGTGTACAAAAAGAAAATACTGCTCAACAGCGAGGTACAATATAAGGCAATATTAGTGGCACAAGGTTTTTCACAAAGGAAAAACATGCACTATGATGAGGTATTCGTGCCAACTGTAAAGAGTGAAAGCATAAGGTTGGCACTAGCGTTAGCAGCGGCACATGGCCATAAAATTTGGCATTTTGATATAACCACGGCATTCCTCAATGCAGAATTAGAGGAAGAAATTTACATGGTTCAAGCATCTGGGTATGAAAATAAAAGCCCTAACACTGTGTATACATTAAACAAGGCCATTTATGGGCTGAAGCAATCAGCCAGGAATTGGAATATCTGTTTAGATATGGCATTGAAGGGTCTTGGGTTCAGAGTTGCAAGGCTGATGGTTGCATATATACTGGAAAGTTACAAGGTGGGGATTGTCAATTATTAGCATTTGTAGATGATCTTTATTTCATTGTAAAAGATCTGTTACAGAAAAAGGAATTTGCTAATCAATTAGAGAAAAAAATGAATTAAAAGATGTGGGTGAAATACAAAACTATCTTGGTGTAGAGATACAAAAAAATGAGAAAGGTGGTTAAATTCTCAGTCAAAGAAGGAAAATTGAACAGCTGTTGGAGAGATACAACATGAAGGATTGTAATTCTGCTCCAACACCTATGAGCACAGATCATAACAATTTGGGTGAGGACAAAAGTAAAGCCTGTGATCAAGAGATATATCAGTAAGCAATAGGGAGCTTGTTATATCTGTCACAGTGGTCCAGACCAGGCATAGCTTGTGCAGTAAGCATCTTAAGTTGCTTTACTGCTGCACCAATGCAATTGCATTGGATGGGTGTAAAAAGGATTCTCCGGTATTTGAAGGGAACTGTGAACTTGGGTCTTCAAATACAGGTCTCTGAAGAATTAAAGTTGAAATGTTATGTTGATAGTGATTATGCCAATGAAACAGAAAGCCCAATTCTGGGATTGTGGTATTGTTTGGAGGGACTTTAATTGGTTGAAAATCCAGAAAACAAACAACTGTAGCCATTTCTATGGCAGAAGCAGAATTTATTGCTCTGTCTGAACTTTGATCAGGGGTAACTTTCACCACTGGGTTCGCCCCCCTTGGGCGGTTAGCTTGTAGCAAGGGGGGCTGGCGGCAGCCTTGGACTCAGTCTCCTTCTGGTGGGTGGAAGAGAGGGATGCATTCTCATCTGCTTCCCCATTTTGGGGTGGTTAGGGGTGTGTGGGCGTCCTGGGGCTGCTCCGCAGTTAGCTCCAGCTTAAATTTAGGGCTAACTAATTGGAGCTTAGTGGGTTGGATTTGGCTTATCCCTCTTTCTTTTGGGTGGCACGACTGCCCCTCATCACAAAGGGTGGCTCAGTCGAAATCCTCCCTCAATTTCTCCAAGGATTCACCTAAGGTCCCAAATAGGGATTTGGGGGCTCTGGCCTTGTCCCAATCCTTCATCCACTCCCGTCTTCCTAGTTCGCTTAAAGGGTTGCCCCAAATGATGGGAGTTAGGGTGGGGGGATTCGACCTTGGCTGCTTTGGGGATTTTTTCCACCAATACTCATCTCTTTCCGCTTTGGTCGCTGAGGCGGGCACCCCGGGCATCTCGGTTTCCATGGTCAGAGACAGCTGCAATTGGGTTCCGAATGGGCTGCTGGTTCCTAGAGTTCCCTGGATGGGAGTAGGGTCTGCCTCCTTCTGGGTTGCCAGGAGCAGGCTTTCTTTGGAGATTCTGCCCTCTGCCATGGTAGCCTTCGTTTCTCTCCATGCACCCCAGGTATCAGAGAGCAAGTGGAGAGTCCAGGGCTCAGGAATCCTGGTTGTTTTTGGTTAGTTTTGAGAGCTGGCTCTCAAAACTCTCTGACCAATGCCCTAATAAAATTAAGAGTCTCAAGCCATTTAGGAAGAAAAATCCAGTTGTTTATTAGGAGCACCATGTCGGCACTACCTAGGTGAAGCTAGCTCTGGCTTCACCCAATTCGCACCTTGCCTCTGACCCTGTTTCCCCCTCCCTGCAGAGTGTGTCAGCAGTCACATTCCCCAATGAAGCAATTTCGTGGGTCATAGAAGTCACTCCCTCCAGCCATTGCGGGTCTCCGTGGAGATGGACATGACTTCAGCCAGCTAGGCTGTGTTTTGTTTTGACTGAGGTGTGAATTCCTTGGTGCAGTTGCGAGATGTGATTCCCATCCCCCTGCCTATGGCAACTCGGGAGCAGATCAGAAAAGCTTCGTGAGTTGACACACAGAATATTTTTAAAGTTGGGATTTGTTTTACTGATGGTTAGATAATAAAATTGGAAATTGGAAATTGGAAGAATACTATTATATACAAGCAAAGAATATTACCACCACCATTATTATGTATATGTAAAATGACCCAGACAATACACTGTTTATTAAATAATTGTATATGTTAAAGAAAAATGTACAAATAAAAATAATAAAAAAGAATGCGCAAAGACTTGCAACAAAGTCAAAGATAGTAAAAAAGTTTATTTTTACATATAAATAACAAGAAAAAAAGTCAAGGAAACAGTGGGTCCACTAAAGAGACAAGATGGCAAGAAAGTCACAGGCAGTAGAGAAAAAAGCAGAGCTGCTTAACTCATTCTTTCCATCAGTCTTCACACAAAAAGAAACTATAGCCCAATCTACCAAAAACATAACTGTAAAAGACAGACTAGAAATAAAAATTAAAATAAGCAAGAAAATGGTATGAGAACATCTGTCTGACCTTGATGAATATAAATCACTGGGACCTGATGGATTACATCCCAGAGTTCTGAAGGAGCTGGCAGATGTTATATAACAGTGATGGCGAACCTTTTTGGCACCGAGTGCCCAAACTGGAACATGTGCACCGGAAACCCGAAGACCAGATGGCCAGCGTGTGCATGCCTGGGTTTTTTTTGCTATTTTTTGGACGTTTTCAGGCCATTTTCAGGCCGTTTTTGAAAAATGGCATGAAAAACAGCCCGACAAATGAGCTGAAAATGGCCTGGAAAACGGCACAAAAAATGGCCTATTTTGGGGGCATTTTCCAGCCCATTTTCAGGTGCTCCAGCACCCACGAAGACCAGCTAGCCAGCGTGCCAGAAACCAGAAGAGCAGCTGGTGACGGCGCACATGCCCACAGAGAGGGCTCTGTGTGCCACCTCTGGCATGCATGCCATAGGTTCGCCATCACCTCTAGTTCTGCATCAGCCGTGACCCCCGGGAAGGGGTGTAGGAGTGGCTATTATAGCTCGCTGGAGTCTTTGTCCTCGTAGGATCCCTGCCCCGGAGATCATTGGATGTGAGACCCTCCTTCTGAAGTTGGACTTAGGGGTTCAGGTGGGCCTATTGCTGACGTACCTGCCTCCCAGCTGCATTGCAAAGGCCCTGCCTGTGCTGCTCAAGGCGGTAGCTGTATTGGCGGTGGAGTTCCCCAGGCTTATGGTGCTAGGGGACTTCAACTTGCCTTCACTCGGCGAACCCTCGGATGCAGCCCAGGGGTTCATGGCTTCCATGACAACCATGGACCTGACCCAAGTAGTTCAGGGTCCGACTCATGAGGCGGGGTCACAGGCTTGACCTGGTGTTTCTCTCGGGGCAGTGGAGAGATGATCCCTTGTCGTGGTCAGATCATTTCCTACTGAGGTTAAACTTCATGGCACCACTCCTCTGCCGCAGGGAGGCAGAACCAATTAAGTGGTTCTGCCCCAGGTGCCTAATAGACCCTGAAGGGTTCCAGTGGGAACTTGGGGAAATACCTGAGTCCCTGGTACACAATTCATCTGAGTCCCTAGTTGCTGCCTGGAATAGGGCGGCATCTGGGGCACTCGATCAGATGGCGCCTTTGCGACCTCTCCGTGGCAGTGGATCCAGGAAGGCTCCCTGGTTTACTGAGGAGCTCTGGGAGATGAAACGCCACAAGAGACGTTTAGAGCGACGCTGCAGAGCCAGTAAAGCTGAATCTGACCGAACACTACTAAGAACTTTTATTCGGACTTACTTAGTGGCAATACGGGTGGCAAAATGTTCGCATTTTCCGCACTTATTGCATCTGCTGATTCTCGTCCAGCCGCCCTGTTTAGGGTGACTCATTCCCTCCTTGCTCTGGGGGGAACAGAGGAGCCCTTACAGGGTAGAGCTGAGGAATTTGTACAGTTTCTGATGGATAAAGTCGCTCAGATTCGGACGGACCTGGACTCCGATTGGGCAATTCAGGCCGAGACGACAGGGACTGGTCTTAGTCCCATTGTATGGGACGAATTTGAGCCAGCTACTGCTGAGGATGTGGACAAGGCCATAGGAGTGATGACCTCCTCCACTTGTTTGTTGGACCCGTGCCCCTCCTGCCTGATTTTGGCTGGCAGGGAGGTGTCACAAGGCTGGCTCCAGGCATTGGTTCTTTGAGAGAGGGGTCCGTTTCGCAACCTTTAAAAGTTGCGGTGGTGAGGCCCCTCCTCAAGAAGCCTTCCCTGGACCCAGCAGATTTAAAGAGCTTTCATCCAGTCTCCAACCTGCCCTTTGTGGGAAAGGTTGTAGAGAAAGTGGTGGCACTCCAACTCCTACGGTTGTTGGATGAAACAGATTATCTAGATCCCTTCCAATTGGGTTTCAGGCCCGGCTACAGCACAGAAACTGCTTTGGTCACCCTGATGGATGATCTCTGGCGAGCCCGAGTTGAGGGTTATTCCTCCATCTTGGTGCTACTTGACCTCTCAGCTGCTTTCGATACCATTGACCATGGTATCCTTCTGCGTCGTCTCAGGGAGCTGGGAGTGGGAGGCACCGTTCTACAGTGGTTCTCCTCCTACCTCTCCAATAGGATGCAGTCGGTGTTAGCAGGAGGACAGAGGTGGACCCCTAGCCCCCTCATGTGGCGGGTGCCTCAGGGCTCGGTCCTCTCGCCCCTCTTATTTAACATCTACATGAAACCACTGGGTGAGATCATCCAACGACACGTGGTGAGGTTCCAGCAATATGCTGATGATACCCAGTTGTACTGTACATCTCCACCCCGTCTCAGTTCAGGGAAGCAGTGGATGTGATGTGCTGTTGTCTGGATGATGTGAGGGTCTGGATGGGAGTTAACAGGCTCAAGCTCAACCCTGACAAGACGGAGTGGCTGTGGATATTGCCTCCTAAGGACTATGTTGACTGTCCCTCCTTGGTTCTTGGAGGAGAGAAATTAACTCCCTCAGAACGGGTTCGCAATTTGGGTGTTCTCCTAGATCCACAGCTAAAATTCGATCAACATCTGGCAGCTGTGGCTAGGGGGACCTTTGCCCAGGTTCGCCTGGTGCACCAATTGCGACCCTTCTTGGAGCAGGAGGCTTTGCTCATGGTCACTCATGCCCTCATCACCTCACGGCTTGACTATTGCAATGCGCTCTACATGGGGCTACCCTTGAAAAATGTTTGGAGACTCCAGTTGGTTCAAAATGCATCTGCGCGAGCTGTGGTAGGTGCACCAAGATACACCCACGTAACACCAATCTTCCGCCAGCTGCATTGGCTGCCTATTAGTCTCCGGGCAAAATTCAAGGTGTTGGTTATTACCTTTAAAGCCCTATATGGCTCAGGACCAGGATATCTTTGGAACCACCTGCTACCACATACCTCCCTTCGACCGCTTAGATCCCACCGAGTTGGCCTCCTTCGAGTCCCGTCAGCCAAACAATGTCGGCTGGCGGGACCACGAGGTAGAGCTTTCTCTATAGTGGCTCTGACTCTATGGAACCAACTACCGCCGGAGGTCCGGACCATCCCCACCCTGTTGGCCTTCCGCAAACCCGTTAAGACCTGGCTCTTCCGGCAGGCGTGGGGATAGGGACCAGCTAGAATGTATTAAAGTGGTCACCCCTTGTATGACTGATAGAATTGTTTTTAATTTTTATATGTATTTTTTTATCTGACTTTTTACTGATTGTTCAATTTTTCTGTTGTAAGCCAGCCAGAGTCCCTTTGGGAGTTGGGCGGCATATAAATTTGAACAATAAATAAATAAATCAGTTATATAAGAACCATTGTATCATATCTTTAAAAAATCGGAGACTTCCGGTTTGGAGCGCTTCATCGCGGACGTCCCCTTGTCGGACGCCTTTCCGTTCTTCGTTAAAAGCCACCAGAACAGCTGTCTGGCGGCTTTGAAATCTCTTCCCCGGGCAAAGGGGAGAGATGAGAGCCTGACAGGTGGGGTAGAGCCCCCCCAGCGCCCTAGGAGCCATCTGGTAGGGCGCGAAGGGAGAGCTCCCCATGCAGCCTGTCTCCAGCTCCGAAGATCAGGAAACCTCTGCCTTTGCGGAGCTAGATGTCGTGACCAGCCGCTGCTTCAAGAATGGGATTTATAATTATATTTAAACTACAGAAGCAGACAGAGAGAAACAGGCGTGAGATGGGCAAGTACTGAAACCTCTTTTTTCTCTTTTTTTCAACTCCTGGGCAAGCTTTCACTTCGGCAAGGGAACAAAGGAAACAAAGTAACAACATGGCGATTGAGAAGTGAAAGTGACTTTCGTTTTCCCAGAGGCTTTTTTTTCTTTCTTTCTCTCTTATGGAAACTTTCAATTTGGAAAAATGGTTTTTTTTCCTCTGTCTCCTAACCCTGGATTAAAGTTATAATTGAAAAACTTTCAATAATAAAAGACTACCTGGTTTTTAAACTGGAAAGAATTTTAATCAGGCACCTGGCTTTCTTTCTTCTTTGTACTCTTTTGAAACACCATAATGGCTTCAAAATCTGGAAAGATTGTTCTGACTAAAAGAAATGACTACCCATCTGGATATATTTCTAAAATGCAACTTAATACTGAGTTAACACCTCCACAGCCTTTGACACCTGAAAATTTATTAAATAATTTAAAGATTATGAAACATGAACTTACTCTGGAATTTAATCAGAAAATAAGTGAGATAGACAAAAAAATGCAGGCTGCTTTGAAGAATATGAATCAACAACTCAGATTTGATGTGTTAGAGGTTTGCAAAGGTTTAGCAACAAATATTGAAGTTTTGGCAGAACGTATTGAAACAAATAAACAAGCTTTGGCAACCTCGGTGAATTACATAGATAAAATCCAAAATGATATTGCAAATTTTGAAAAAGAGGTCTTGATGACACAGTTCAGGTCCATGGAAGTTGCTATAAGGGTCAGAGGTTTGAAAGAAGGACTATATGAAAATTTAAAAGGAAGGATGGTTGATGTATTGGATCAGGTGTCTGGAATTTCTAAAGTGGAATTGGCTACACAAATCGATAAAATATACAGAATCAATTCGTGGTACGCTAAACAAAAGCATTTACCAAGGGACATTGTCATATATTTTACCACAAGAGCTTTACGGAATAGAATTATACAAGCAACGTTTAACAATAATCTCATGGTGAATGGTCAGGAACTAAAGATTTGGAAAGAAATCCCCTCTAAAATGCTTAAAGCCAGAAAAAGCTATACTTTTTTGATTGATGAATTTAAGAGATTAAATTTACAATATAAATGGGAAGCGCCAGTTGGAGTTGCAGTGAAATTTTCTGGAAAAAGATACCGGCTCAACACGATAAAAAAAGCTACTGAATTTTATGTCAATGTTTTAAAGGCTGATATATCCAAGATTCCAGAGGAAGGATGTATGAAAATAAAAGAGGAGGAGGAGGGGAAGCCATCTTTGCTGGATCAAAAGGAAAGAGATTCAAAAACCCAAAAGGAGTGCCAGAACCAGACAGCTGGGGAGAAGGAGATGGAGGTTTGGGATCAGATGGGAGACGAGTCGACAAATTCGAATTTACTGAACTATTAAAAGATGAACTATCAAGATACAAAACGATGTGATGTTGAAATATATTGGACGGATGGAGACTAATATGATTGCATTTTTCCTTTTCCCTATTTAATGATTATCTATGCAATATTTAGCTAAGTTTTATATAATTTTGAGGTTACTTTTAATGTTAATAATATTAGATATATATAGTTTGTTGAAGATTTGTTTGTTTATTCCTTTTTTCTTTTTCTTTTTTTTTGTTTATTGAAGTTAGTAAGTTAATTTAGAATAATATTATGTTATTAATATCGTGATGAAATTTAATATTTGATGATTACTTATGTAATATTTAGTTAAGTTTTATCTTAGAGGTTATTTTTAATGTCAATAATATCACTTTAAGATTTTTGTATTTTATATTTAGTTATTATTTATATAACACTTACTTTGTATAAGATAGAGGATTGAAGGGAGGAGGTAGGAGGTTTGTTTGTTTGTATTGTTAAAGAGATTTCTCTTTCTCTCTTTTTCTTTTTTCTCTTTTTTGTATCTTTACTATTGTATATAAATGCGATATATTATTAGTGTATAATCTGGAGTTGAAGCTTTTTAAAAATAGTGTTCTTTTTTTTTCCTTTTTTTTCTTTTTATTAACAATTTAAATTTATTATTATGCCCTGTACTATCTCTGGGAAGTCCGGGGGGGGAGGTGGGGACGGAAGGGGGTGGGTTTGGGGGGGGGGAGAAAAAAACAAAAATGTTTGTACTTTATATTTAATATTTTGCTACTACTTATGTAAGTCTGTACTAATAAAACTTTTTGAATAAAAAAAAAAAATCATGGAGCACCAGGAAACTACCAGAGGACTGGGGGAAAAAACAGTTACTGTGAGAGGGACCTTGGAGCCCTATTGGACGATCACTTAAACATGAGTCAACAGTGTACAGCAGCAGCCAAAAAAGCTAATACAATCCTTGGTTGTATAGAATCAACTTGGTTGTATAGAGGAATAGAATCAAAATCACACGAACCATTAGTACCACTTTAGAAAGCCTTAGTAAGGCTATACCTGGAACACTGTATCCAGTTTTGGTCACCACATTACAAAAAAGATGTTGAGACTTTGGAAAAAGTGCAAAGAAGAGCAACTAAGATGATTAAAGGCCTGGAGACTAAAAATATGAAGAACAGTTGCAGGAATTGGGTATTGCCAATCTAGAGAAAAGAAGAACTAGGGGGGACATGATAGCAGTATTTGAGAGGCTGCCACAAAGAGGAGGGGGTTGGGAGAAGGCGTGGCCAATGCCGCGACGCTACAGAGTTTCCCTGCGCAGCGTGGGGAAGCCCCGAAATCCGCGCTGCTTGGAGATCTGGTTCAGTTGAACCAGGTCAGAACCACCATGGAGGGGTGGTGAAGAAGAGGGGCACCTGCTGGTGGACTGGGAGGTGGCAAACCCCCCAGGAGCCGGCTCAGTCCCCTCGGCCGGCGGTGACGGAAGGCAATTTTTAAATGTCATCCTAGCCACAATGACAGGATGAATTGGCAGATTGAAGTCAGCTGGGAAGAGAAATTCAAGTATACGTGCTGGAGAGTGTGAAGAAAACGGAGGCTGGTGAGTGACATTGCCGACATAAACTATTAAAAAGAACTGTTCCAATTTTAAAAGGGAAACAAAAGGACCGGAAATCAGAAAGTGGCTGCTTGATATATGGAGAAAATGGAGGAATAAAGTTATATGGAATTACAAACAATGCCCAACTTTTAAGACTTTTAATTTGGTTATTAAATACTTGGTGGAGACTTTAAGAAACTGTAAAGATAAATTTGGTGAAATATTTGAAAGTAAAGCTGATTAAAAATACGGAAGAAGACATAAAGAAACAGCAGATCTAGGAGATTGGGGAGAGCACCATCTATGGCTTGGAGGAATTATTGTAGTGACTGAATACCATGGAAGACTTTCAGACAACTGGTGACCTTGAACAGAGAAAATATTTTGGAAAGCTGTGAAACTTTAAAACAGTAAGCAGTTTGTTCCTGAATACAGGGGAATATTCTACTGGAAGAAAAGGCTGTGGAATATAATCATTATCAACAGCTGGAAGGATTACAAAATTTGGTGATCTGTGTTTTCTTTTGCTGACAAGGAGGCAGGTGATTATTAAAGACTGTTGGAAATTTTGAAGAATTGCACCTTGGCGAAGGCATATTTTCATTAAGAGTTGGGGTTTATATATAAGACCTTGGATTTGAGAATCACTACTTTGAAAACACGGGGGAAATTGACTATAAAGAAATGATTGAATTTTTGAAAGATTTGTTTAAAGACTGAAGAAGAAACTTTGGACTTGATGTAAAGGAGAAAGAGAAAAGTAATCTACAAGAAGGAAAAAAATGGAAAAGATAGAGGAAGAAGAACAGATTAATGAACTTGCTGAAACATATAATGACAAAAAGGAAAAGACTATCGAAAATGAAATACAGATTGAGGATTAAGAGCCGATTAAGATTAAGAGCCGAGGTGGCGCAGTGGTTAAATACAGCACTGCAGGCTACTGCTAGTTCAGCAGTTCATCTGTTCAAATCTCACCAGGCTCAAGGTTGACTCAGCCTTCCATCTTTCTGAGGTCGGTAAAATGAGAACCCAGATTGTTGGGGGCAATATGCTGAACTCTGTAAACTGCTTAGAGAGGGCTGTAAAGCACTATGAAGCGGTATATAAGTCTAAGTGCTATTGCTATTATACTGATATTCAATACAACTATATTGAGACTTCTTGTTTGAATGATTTTACAGAAATGAAGGGAAAGAAGGAAGAAAATGAATTGGTTGATGAATATATTGATTACAAGGACTATAGTGGGATTTATAATGATAAAAGAAATAAAAATATTGAGAATGTATGGATTGATGTTTATATGGAGATTTATTTATTTTGTTTATTTATTTATTTTGTTATTCTTATATGCCGCCCAACTCCCGAAGGACTCAGGGCGGCGTACAACATAAGAGATACAAGAATAAACAAAATTTCAACAATTTAAAAACGGTATAAAATTTAAAAAGGCAGTATAAAAACAACAACGACATCCATCCATTCAGCCACATACATACTTGGGGGGTAAGCTCAAATGGTTAAGCTGTCCCCCCCCACCTGCAGGAAGAGCCATGTCTTAACGGCCTTTTGGAAGGCCAGCAGAGTGGGGATGGTTCGGGTCTCTGGGGGGAGTTGGTTCCAGAGCACGGGGCCAGCCACAGAGAAGGCCCTCCCCCTGGGGCCCGCCAGCTGGCATTGCTTGGCCGACGGGACCCGGAGGAGGCCAAGTCTGTGGGCCCTAACCGGTCGGAGGGAAGTATGCGGCAGAATGCGGTCCCGGAGATATCCTGGTCCTAAGCCATGAAGGGCTTTAAAGATGGTGATCAACACCTTGAATTGGACCCGGAGACCGATGGGCAACCAATCATTATAATGATTACCCTGAGATGTGTGGTGATGGGGGAGAAATAGAAAGGAGAATTAGGGAGAAAAAATTAAGAGGATTTGAAGTTAAATATACACAGATAATGTATTTAAAAAGGAAAAAAAGAGTTTCGGGAGGGAGACATTGTTGGTACAGGAACAAAAGAAAGAGAAAGAGAAAGAAGAAATCAAAGGAATGGAGATGGATAAAATGTAAAATTAAAAAGGTAACAATTGAGAAGTTAGGAGAAAATGGATAAATTGGTGTTGAAACGTTATTAAAATGTTATTTTTTTGTAGAATTACTACATTAGGTTCCATTAAAATAAGAATGTAGATTGTTTATATTGGTTAGTTATTATTTATAGTTATGAGATTTGTTTAAAATAAAAGACATGGTTGAATAGATAATGAAGTTTAGAGAAAGTTATGAAGATATGATTGAATACTTGATTTTATGTAGAAGACAAGGAATTAGAGAGAATAGAAACGGATTTGATATTAAAAATAAAAGGTATATCATGCTTGTATTATTTTTCTTTTTTATTTCTTTTACTTTTTATTTTTGTATATGAGATTGGTCTGAATGAAAATTTTTGGAAAATTTACTATGATGAGATTTGTATAACTAATTGATCTGAAACAAGGTGATGATTATGAGACTTTAAGATAAATTACACAATTGAAATATGGATTCTATGGGGCATTTAATAATGATGAGATAGAAGAAAAAATAAATGAGGAATTTTGAGCTTAAAGAAGGGGAGTAAGCACTATGGCTTATAATTAAGTAGGAGGAATGATAACATTTTTGGGAAGTTAAACTAATAGCGATCAAATTTGAAGTGAAAATTCAAAACTAGATTGAGGAGATCCCAGCTGACAAAACTAGGTTTTTTTTGGAGGTAATATTGAATTAGCAGCATATATCTAGAATAAAATATTATATGCAAAGAAATGACATAATAATAATAGAATTTTTTTTAGATATCATCAGTCTGTTAAATGTAAGATGAATTAGTATAAAGAGTACTCAGGGAAAGGCAAAGAGGTTGAAAGAGGAAGTAGAAGGAGGAGGAAGAGAAGGAGTAGAGAGAGGTAGAGGAGGAGTGAAAGAGTAAGAAAGTAGGAGGAGAAGATGGAGATAGAGAGAGGGGAGTGTAATAGAAAAAAGTAGAACAGACTGATGATTGATGATGTAAGTGTTGAATAAGATATTGTTTTTTGAATGATTGATTACAATGTAAAACTATGTATTTTATTGTGATATTTTGAGATATATGTGTATTGAGTTGTATATGAAGTTGTGAAGAAAAAAATAAAAAAATTCTTGGAAAAAAAGGAGGGGGTCAATTTATTTTCCAAAGTACCAGAAGGCAGGGAAAGAAACAATGGATGGAAACTAATCAAGGAGAGAAGCAACCTGGAATTAAGAAGAAACTTACTAACAGTGAGGACAATTAACCAATGGAATAGCTTGCCTTCAGAAGTTGTGGGTGCTTCATCACTGGAGGTTTCTAAGAAGATACTGGAGATGACATCAAGGTGCTATCAGACGTGAAGAGCAGGGCTCCACGAACCCGCACCAAATCCCTTCATTGGAGGGCCCCATAAGAGGCTAAAGTCACCCTGTAGGGGTGATGAAGAGTGGAGGGGTGCCTTGTAGTTCACAGAGAGCAGCGGCTCTCCTGCTTGACCCAGGGCTAATTCCCTCTCAGCTGACAATGAAGAGGAGTGGCAGCCATTATGGCTGTTGTGAAGCTGTGGCAGCCGAAGAAACAAAGAATGTGCTGGAGCGGTGTGTGAACTGTGACTGGAACTGGGTAAGGTGACTTTTTTATTATCTAAACCAACCCTAAAGAAAAAAAATTCTGGAAAGGGGACTTTTTGAAGAGTTTTAAGCAGCGAACAATTACAGAGAGAAAAATTACAGACCCAAAAGAAAAGAAAAGGATATTAAGAAGAGAGCGCAAAACCTTTAAAAACACAGAAAGATTGGATCACTAACTTTTATTGGCTATAAGGCATTTTAAAATGCTGGAACTACTTGTTAGAATTTTGATTATTTATTTGAATAAATGGAACTTGTTAGAATTTATGCAATGTTGAAGTTAAACGGAAAGCACTATCTTGAATGGAATACATTATACTCCTTTAACCCTCGGAAAATACTGATAAGACAGAAGAGAAAGTGGAAACAACACCTGGAGGACTGCTGTGCTATCTATTGTTTTATACTTAACTACTCCATGACAACTGGAACTCAAATGGTGAAAATACCGAAGACATCTAAGTAAAGTGACTTTCCAATATCAGGAGTTAGGATTGAATTTATAGAGGGTACTTAAGAAGACATTTGGAAATTTTCCTGGATTACCTAAAAAGAGCTAAATTGACTATTAGTGGGATATAAAGAACTATATTACTGTATTCCCAGAGGAGCAACAACAGGACTGAGTAAGTGGTTTCCAGATCGACTGTCTGAGGGCAAAGATAATTGGAGCACTGCTGTTTCAGCAGGGGGAAATAAGCGGCTTGCAAAAAGATTTGATGGCGATATTCCAAAGCATTTATGATTCTATGACAAGGAATCACAGGGAGATAATGAATTTAATGAATAATATAAATGGGAAGCTAGAAAGTGCTTCACAAGGGATAGTGAATAATGATCAAAAAGCCCAGGAAATAGAGGAGATAATAGAGAGACCAGGGGAAAAGATAGAATGGACAAATCAACAAACAAAACAAGAAGATAAGAAGGAGAAAGTAATAAAAATTAATGAAGCAATTCAGGGAAAGTACATGCTAAAAGACCAAAAATGATTTTGGATAAACAGAAAGATATTTTTGAAAAGAAAATGGAGAGTTGGGCAGATCCTCTGGAGGCTTGGCAGTGAAAGAGATGGAAGAAATACTTAAGTTAAACAGGAAAGATGTAGATAGAGAAGAAGACCTAAGGGAGGAATTTGGGAGGCAAGTCAAAAAAACAAATAAGAATTGAAATATTAAAACGGACAAGAGATGATGAATAGAGGAAATGCTTTATAACATAAGATTGCCATTATTAGGAGCTAGAATAGAGACAGACACAAGAAATAGGGGAAATAATAATATGCATATTTTATATAATATTAAAAGTAATAGCTAGATATAAAGATTAGATGTTGAAAGATGGTGTCACTGTGTATGTCTTAATGATAGTGCTATTGTTATTAGAATGGGGGATTAAAATGTTGAACAATTAAACAATGAAGGCCTATACTTTAACAATATGTATAATAACATTACAATTATATAAGTATGACTTAAATAACAAATAATATTATCACTATTCAAAGAAATGATACCCAGATACCTCACTGTTCATGTATTGATATTGATGTATGTTTAAAATATTAAAAAAATATTTAAAGAACTTAAAGAAGAGACTGGACAATCACTTGTCTGAAATAGTATAGGGTCTCCTGCTCAAGCAGGAGGCTGGATTAGAAGACCTGCAAGGTGTGTTCCAGCTCTATTCTGATTGCTAGTGCCTCAATATCCATGATGGTTAAAATGGATTGTTAGGGAGATTGCCTATGGCTGTGATGGCGAACCTATGGCACACGTGCCACAGGTGCCCTCTCTGTGGGCATGCAAGCCGTTGCCCCAGCTCAGCTCCATCGCACATGCACGTGCCTCCCACTGGCCAGCTGATTTTGGGTCTCTGCCTTGCATGTGTGGGGGGTGGGGTGCCTGTGGGACATGCATGTGGGGGGAGTATGGGGGGCTGTGCGTGCATGCGCAGGTAGGCAGGATGCATGGGTGGTTGCGCACGCATTAAATTATTGATTATAAGTGCAGGGAAGCCTACTAGGCCCAAAATGGGGTGCAGGGGGCCAGGGTTCCCCCCATGGCCCATTTTTGCTCCCAGGAGGCTGCAGGTAGCCTACTAGGCCCAAAACAGGGCACGGGGGAGTGCGAGGGGGTCATGTGCCCATGCTTTGGGGCAGGGGAGCATGGGGGGCATGCATGCAGGGGCATGGGGGCATGGGGGTTGCACATGCATTGCATTATGGCACATGACAACAAAAAGGTTAGCCATCACTGGCCTATGGGGTTCTGTTTTTTTGGGAAATCTGTGGTACCTCTTATATAGCTAGGAGTACTGATGGTATAAGGTCAATAGAGTCCTAAAATCCATAAAGCCTGATATTCCACTTGTGACAGTTGCAGTGCTTGTCAAAATGGGACTGGTAAACTTACATAGTTTGTATATGTTGGAAAGTAGATAAGGTAGCCAAGATGCTTGGCCAGGACTCCTGGTGTTTCCACTCAGATGTGGTTCTGAGTGTGTTTAAGCAATTCTTTCATCAGATTGCATAGTTCTTTCTGATACATTGTGGGATCCCTAGAAGTTGGTGGAATGTGGCATTGGACAGCTGCTTCTCAGCCTCCTTGCTGTAGTCTACCTTAATCAAGATGACAGCTGTCACATTTTGTCATTTTATTTGATGTCATTATTATTCTTGAGGCTTTTGTTGGCACCCTTACAATTGTTTCATACAAAAGGTATATTTTTCATTGATTATTGTGGCTTTAACTTGATTCAATATAAAAATCCAATTCAGTGTTGAAAACATTTGTGTGTCAAGAGTTGTTCTGTCCTCACTACATGTTAGTCTGTGTGCAGCTTGACATGCAGCTGCATAGATGAGTTTAACCTATCCTCCAATAAAACAGACTGTGTGCATAGATCTGAATGCTTTATTGAAAAAACAGGATATGATGAAACTGGGGAAAATAGGGATACATAAATGAGGACCAAATACAAGATAGACAGTATTGAGTTATTGCTGAACATAACAATTAATAAATACAAGCAATTTAAATCTCACCAGAAATGCTGTGTGTGTGTGTGAGATGGGTTTGTCCTTGGATAACCATGTGCCACAAATTAAGATAGATTTTTCTTTGTGCTTCTGCCTTCTCCAAATGCTAAAGGAAAATGGAGTCTGGCTTCCCACAGTGTACTTGGTTTGAGAGTGTGGGCTGATGGGTAACTGGGTTGGGTCAGCTTCAAACAATATCTCTCTGGCCACTAGATGGGGTTAGAGCGCAACAACTCTAGTATATAAAGATCATATGTTGGGGCATATTTGTCCATCCGGTCACTAGATGGGACTGGAGAGCAACAACAGTACGAGGGTGAGACAAAAAGTAATGCCATTTTCTTTAGGACAGGTATAATTACCAACTCAGGAACATGTAGCATACATCAAAATGAAGTTGGTCCTCTGTGGATCACATCCCTACTTCTCAACATAGTCACCGTTTCTCTCAATAGCAATGTTCCACCTTCGAATGAGAGCATTTATCCCTGCCTCATAAAATTTTGTTGACTGTTCTTTGAGCCACTTCTTCACTGCAGTTTTCACTTCCTCGTCACTGGAATAATGTTTGCCTCTCAAACCCTCTTTCATGGGGCTGAAGAGATGATAGTCTGAAGGCGCTAAATCTGGTGAGTATGGAGGATGCGGTAAAGTTGTCCACCCGAATGAGGCGATTGTCTCCCTTGTCCTGATGCTTGTGTGTGGTTGAGCATTGTCATACAGAAGGAGGACTTTGTCGATTGGCAAGTTGGGTCTCACTCGTCAGATTCTTGCTCTGAGCCTCTTCAGGGTCTCAATGTAGGCCTCAGAGTTTATTGTTTCTCCTCTTGGCAAGAAAGCAACCAGAATGACACCTTGAGCATCCCAAAAGACAGTCACCATGATTTTTCAAGCTGACTTTTGCCTCTTGAACTTTTTCGGTTGTGGTGACACACAGTGGCGCCATTCCATTGACTGCCTCTTTGATTCCAGTTCATAATGATGAACCCATGTTTCATCACCTGTTACGAGCCTTCAAAAGAAGGTGTTGTCTCTTTGACTTTGTTCAAGAAGTTCAGTGCAGGCATTGACCCTGTCAGTCTTGTGTTCAGTAGTCAGCTGTCTCGGTACCCAACGGGCACACACTTTTGAAAAGCCAAGTGATTCGACAATGTTGTAAGCACTTCCATGGCTCACTCCAAGGTTTTCTGCCAACTCATCAAGAGTTATGTGCCTGTCTTCTCTGATCAGAGCATCTGCTTTTGCTTTATTGGCAGGATTCACAGAAGAGGACGGCCAGCCAGAATGGGGTTTATCAGCTATGCTCACAGTTCCCACCTTACTTTAGATTATAGCAATGTATGCAGGTGGGTCCGTCCATTCAAAGGACGGACCCACCTGCATACATTGCTATAATCTAAAGTATTGTTCTCAAACAGATTTTGTAATCGTCTGTGAATGTTCACAGGGGTTTCCCACTCAGCAACAAGGAATTCAATCACTGCTCTTTGTTTTGGACGCAACTCTAAGGGGGCAGCCATTTTGAATTTTCCTTGCGAGTCTAAAAACCTGAAAAGTAAGAAACAAAATATTTCAGAACATAAATGATATAATTATTTATAACTGGGAAAAATTTCAGGTATTTTTATCAAAAACGTCACTTGAAATAAAGAAAATGGCATTATTTTTTTACTCCCCCTCCTATATAAAAGTTATATGCTGTGGCATGACACTCCCTGCCTGGTATCAACCTATACCACTATTTGAGTTCTGAGATGGTAGCATTAGATGAGCTGCCATTTCTTTTTTGCTGATATGGTTGTCAATGAGGTGATGCCACTGCAGTTTTTGATGAGGCTTCTGGGAATTTAACAGTGATCTAAGTCCAGAATATAACATCCCATTGCAAGCTTCTGCCTTAGAATTACTGACATCATCTGATATATATCCAGCACCATTCAGTTGATCAGATACTGTGGGAGACATTGCAGAAGACTGTTTCAATTGTTTTCTGAAGGTTGTTGTTGTTTGTAATGTGGCTGTAGGCTGCTGCACCATTTCAGTTATGGTGTTGTCCACAAGTTCTGAGGTATGAATGGCATAGATGGACTCTGGAGACGGTGGCAAGGAGCAGGCTACAGTTTGTTCTTTATTGTTAGGTAGGCATCGTCTCTGTGGACTGAAGGGAAGAGGGGTGATCCGGTTGTCACAATCTTCTTTGATTAATCCCTGCTCTGTCTTTCCTAAAGAGAATTTGTCATCAGTAGATGTTGCCACCTGATTGTCATCTTCCATCTTTTGGAAGACTCTCCACCTTAAATGACCTTGGTCACTCTCGCAGGTGAGGTTGTCACTAAAGGAGCCTGTGAAGGGACAAGGCAAATGGGTGATGTGTGGTGATTCCTTTAAGAGGAATTGGTTATGACTTGGCTGAAAAATAGAAGGATGCCTTTTGCTAATGTGCTTGTCAACATGCTGCTAACAGAGGTTGGTTTGTGCATGCTTCCTAAACAGACATCTCCTATAATGACCCACCCTAGGTCTAATTTCTGAGTGTATGGAGCATTGTGGAGACCATTGATCTGAGCTCTTGTCTTGTGGACTCATAAAATATCTCTCCCTAGGAGCAAGACTATCTGAGCCTGAGGATCGAGCTCTGGTATCAGATGTGCTATGTGGTTCTGTCCTAGATGCATCTGGTGTAGGGATTTCAGATCTATGGTTAGAGACATGGTTGCATTCAATAAGAGTTGGTAAAATCAGGCATGTTTTCCCATCTACCAACTCGACTTGGTAACCAGATGCTCTTCTCCCTGCCATCTCCACAATTCCTGCACAAGTTTTTAAGGAATATGGAGTGCTGGGGCCTTTAATGCCAAAGGCATCAAAGAAGGCTGAGCTGGCTAAAGATCTGTTACTTTGGTCTTCTAGAATGGCATAAAGCTTGCTGGCTATGTCTCTTTGGCCTGCTGGGTAGACTCTAACTAAACAGATTTTGGAGCAGGACTTGCCGTCTGCAATCTCTTTGCATTTTGTATTGATTTCTGTTGTGGTTGTAGCAGTGTGTTCTCCCCCCCCCACCATGCTCACTGCCACTGTAAGTGTGTTGTAAAGTCCATGGTGCTGGCCCTGGGTGTAAAGCTATGTTGTGGCCTGTGCTGCCACATTCCATGCATTTTACACTGACCGCACAGTCGTTGGCAAAGTGGGGGGACTGATGAACAGCACTTGTAGCAAATGTTGTTTACTTTCAGGAAAGCTTTGCAGTCTTCCATGGACTTCTCTCTGAAGGCCCTGCATTTATAGCTGTCAGGATGATCATCAGGATGCCATTTGGATTACAGGGGGTGCCAGCCATGTTCATGTAGCTGTGGTGTACCTGAACGATATTTTAATTTAAAGATATTTTATTTGAGATCATGGAAGAGCACATAAAGCTAGTGAGAACTGTGCTAAGGAAGCTGCTAAAAGTCCACTTATACATGAAGCTGTCCAAATGTGACTTCCACAAGACCAGCTTAGACTACCTACAGCACCATATTTCCAGAGAAGGGGTAGAGATGGGCCTGGGGAAGTTGAAAACAATCCTAGAATGGGAGGCCCCAAGGACCAGGAGACAACTATAGAGTTTCCTAGGATTTGCAAACTTCTATAGACAATTCATTCCCATGTTTGCAAAAATAACACTACCCATCATGAACCTGTTAAAAAAGAGGAAAGGGGGTAAAGCCTAGACTGAGTAAAGCCTTGAATTGGACTGTCGAATGTGAAGCAGCTTTCGAAAAGCTAAAGAGACTTTTTGCTGCTGAGCCAGTCTTGAAACACCCCAACCCAGAGGAGCCATTTGGGGGTATACTAGGCAGATGCTAGTGATGTGGCGGTGGGGGTGGTTTTATTGTAGAGAAACAAAGGAGAGAACTGCAGCTCTGTGCCTATATGTCACAGAAACAGTTGGACACCAAGAGATGATGGGCAATCTGAGAGAAGAAGGCTTATGCCATCCACTGGGCTTTCCTCATCTGGAGGCAGTTCTTAGAAGGCAGCAAAATCCCCTTCAAAGTTTGGACCGACCACAAAAATCTAGAAGCACTAGAAAAAACCCTAGAAACTGTCCCCTAAGCAGGTCTGGTGGGCTCAGTACTTTAGCCGGTTCAATTTCACCCTGCGCTATTTACTGCTAGGGATTTCCTAGCAGACGCTCTCTCATGCCTGCGTCAATATAAAAGCCTGAGGGAAGAGATAGTTATCATTTTTTTTCGGAGTATAAGACGCACCTTAGTTTTGGGGGAGGAAAATAGGGGGGGAAATCTACCTACCAGGTATTCATCTGGCTAGCGTCCTTAGTCTGGTCAGCTTCAGCACATTATTTTATCCCCTGGTTAGGGCTGAAAAAAATCTTCTTCGGAGGGAGTAGCAATGAAAACAAGCCTGCAAAGACTTAGGGCTGGAAAAAACTTCTTCAGAGGGAGTAGGAATGAAAAAATCCTGCAAGCCGGGAAGATCGTTAGCACCTCGTTAGGGCTTCAAAAAAGCTACATTTGGAGTATAAGACGCACCCAAATTTTCAGCCTCTTTTAGGGGGGAAAAGGTGCATCTTATACTCCGAAAAATACGGTAATTCTATCATTCCATCCAAACAACATGCAGCGCCAGCATGCATGAGGCAACCCCAAAAGAGCCCCCCTTAGTCAGGAGAAGACACATTGACTTAGCAACTGAAATAAACCCTGTGGGGGGGATGAGTGGTTTCAAAAGCATACAGGTGACTTAATGCTAAAGTAAGATTTAGCGTGGAAGGGGAATAAAATATATGTCCTAGCCAGCCAGAGAACTATGATCCTATAAAGGAGTCACTACACAAAGCCAGTGGGACATTTTGGGTTTGTAAAAACCCTACACCTTATAAAAAGGCATTTTTTATGGCCTAAGTTGAAGAAGGACATAGAAACCTATGTGGCAAGTTGCCCTACAGTGTATGTGGATTTAGTGGGGCATTTTGCTCCTTTTGCCGAATTACCGGAGTTGACAGTTCTCAACATTCTTGGCTATATCCAGAATCTGAGCAGCTGCAGCTCTTAGTCTGGACTCATCACCAAACTGATTCTTCTCTATCAAAATTGATCAAATTTCTGCTTCCTAATTTTTATTTTTGTTTTCATTTAATTATTTCATTTCATTCAATTATTAGTTCTTATGTAGCCCATTGCAGTCCCAGACTATTCAAATTATTGTTTCCTTTGATCATGAAGAAAGTATGGTTGTACTCCATTAGTTAGTATGGTTGTACTCCAAATTTTCTGTTAATGTCTTGTAATGTTTTTATATAGATGTAAAGTAATATGGGGAATAGGATAAAAATCTGATTAAGATTAAAAGAGCTATTGAATCTGAAAACTTTAATATGGCAGTTGATTTAGAGAATTATACAGGATTAATTGGACAAGTATACATTCTATAAACAAAGCATTTCTTTGATTAGGCTTTTGTAATAACATGTGGTTTAACATTTAAAGACATGGTTAAAAGAAAACTGCAATCATTTATAGCACATTTGAAGTTATAATGCCACATTGATGCATTTTTGTCCTAGTAGGCAAGAAAGCCAAGAGCAATTTCAAACTATCCATTTTCCCTAATCCATCCAAGTTAGTGAAATCGGTGATACACAACAGTGTAGATCCCATAGTAAAACATCCAAGAAGTCAAACTGTCCTTATTACATGTTTTTTTTCTTTGATTCTTACCAAGTTCCTTAAGTTAAATAGCTTGATAAATAGTACATATATTAGTTTCCTATTAGGTACACATAAATGTTTGAATTCATGGTATTGTTTACTTATCTTTATTCTATTGAATATATAATTTTCTGTTTCTGTTTTTTATTAGTGGTATATGAATGGGAGTAAATACTTTTCTGACTTATGGAATGTTATGGACACCCTTGGAATTTTCTACTTCATATCAGGAATTGTGTTCAGGTATGTTTCAGTTAACCCACAGTGATATTTCTATTGCCTTGAGTTCAGAGGAACAAAAATATGCTATAATAATTATGTAAAAAAACAAGTGACATGCTGAAAATTTCTGCAGTTTATCTCTTTAATTTTCAATCAGATAGAAAAGTGAATGCTTTTGAAATTCATTTCCAAGGCAAATAATATATGGGAGAAATACATGGGCATGGGATACTGGCAGAGGTGGGTTCCTCCCGGTTCCTCCCGGTTTGCCCGAACCGATAGTGACCTGCTGGTGACATCACAATGATGTCACCGAACCGGATCGGTTGGTGCCGGTCCGTGGGCGCCGCAAGCTTTTTTTGAATTTGTTTTGAATTTTTTTCAATTTTTTTTCAAATTTTTCTGGGTTTTTTCTTCTAAGCATGTGCAGAAGCCGAGTTTCCGGCACTGTGCATGCCCCACCATCTTGTTTTTGGCTCTTTTTTGCTCTTTTTTGCTTGTTTCTGCGCAAAAATGTCTTCCAGGCCAAGAGCAGAAGCCGACTGCCCTCTGCCTGGGTCATTTGGAGAAGGAAAGGAAAGTGTTTTCGGAAAGAGAAGCTGAGTCTGCTGAGAAGGAGGAGATGGAGGGTGCGCAGCTCTCTGATGTGCATCGGGAAAGTGGGAGAGGAAAACACTTCTTTGGCATTTGGCAACATTTCACTTGGATCTAAAACCCTTCTTTCCAAATGCCTTAAAGTTGCCAAATACCTTAAAATCTTGATTCTTTCTCAGTGAGGCAGTGGGTGGGAGTGAGCAGAGGCCTAGGGAAGGAGGCATCTCTCCAGCAGCTGGGTGGAAAAGAAGCCTCTCGGCTTCCAAGTTCAGCAGCAGGCTCAGTCGCTTCACTTTTCTCTGCACCCGAGAAAGATCAAAAGGCACGGAGCAGCCTTTAAGGACAAAGTCTGCGTAGCTGCCTAGAGGTAAGAAAATGAATCACTGAGGGAAGGAGCCCCTGAAGCTGCGGCATTGCAGCCCTCCCCCCTCCCCGCAGTTTGGAGCTCCAAATCAACATTCACCAAGAGACATCCATGCTGTCATCCCCACCTCCCAGCCGGCAGCCCAGCCCAAGCCCGGTGACAGCCACCCACTGGAGAAGACCAGATGACAGTGGCACTGAAGGCGGCCCTCTCCACGGACCCTTGGTTCAATGACAACAGGGATGTCCTAACCCTTAAAGATGGACTGGTTTGGGAGAGGACCCAGCTCTACATCCCCACTGTCCTGAGACTCCAAATTCTGCATCGCAGCCACAATGCTAAACTGGCGGGACACTTCGACTATCTAAAAACTCTGCACCTAGCTAGATGGCAGTTTTGGTGGCCGAAAAGAAAAGGACGTCAAGGACTATACAAAATGTTGTGCTACCTGTGGAGCCATGAAGAAGAGGCCAAGGAAACCCCTTGGTCTCCTTCAACAAGTGGCAGAGCTGACTAGCCCGTGGAAAGAAATTGCCATGGATTTTATAGTTGAGCTCCCGGAGAGTGGTGGGAACATGGTCATTTGGACTGTGATCGACTTATTCTTGAAGCAAGCCCATTTCATCACCTGCAAAGGGCTGCCCTCGGCCAAGAAATTGGCTCGGATGTTCATAAAACAAATATATCGGCTGTATGGGGTTCCCCACAGGGTTATCTCTGACAGGGGGTCCAATTCACCGTGACGTTCTGGAGGGAGTTCCTGAGAGACATAGGGTCCACCCAGGGTCTCAGCTCGGCTTTTCAACTGAGCATGAATGGAGCAGTGGAACGGATGAACTCCATGGTAGAGCAGTACTTGAGGTGCTATGTGGATTACCAGCAATCTTTTTTTCCAATCAAGTTTTTTTATTTTATATTGTTTATACATATCAATGTGTGAATGATGTGATACCTGGGTATCATACATTTCAATACAAATAAACATAATATTATTACTCCTAATTATTGCATTTCATTTTCATTGTTTCATATTGTTTACACATATCTTTTACTTTATTATAAATAATGTAAATTGTACCAATATCAAATATTCATATGGGTTAGGGTTAGGATAAGATCCCCTATCACAAAGTTCTTTCTAGTTTCGTTCTTTTTCCTCTCGGGTATGTAGTCTTGTTCTTTTTTCCTTTCTCCTCCAAGATGTCAGCTTCCTTCAGAATCGGCCCATCACCATAGTTCCTCTTCGCAAAGATTTCCCCACCCGGACACCAAATCTCTTTTTTCCCCTCTTTCTTTCCACATGGCAAACAATCTCTGCAATCAGTCCACTATACTGGGTTCTTCTTTGCTTCGTTTCATTTCGTCTCGACTGTACCGTTTTCCTCTCTTCTCCTCCAAGCAGTTGCCATCTCTTCAAATCACCCTGTCACCGCAAGTCCTCTTTGCAAGCTTTCACACCAGAGGTGGGTTCCTCCCGGTTCGGACCGGTTCACCCAAACCAGTAGTGATACGTTGGTGATGTCACAATGACATCACGGAACTGGATCAGTCGGTGCCGGTCCGTGGAGGCCGCCATCTTTTTTTGTTTATTTATTTATTTATTTCTGAATTTTTCCCAGGTTTTTTTTTCTTCTGCACATGCACAGAAGCTGAGTTTCCGGCACTGCGCATGGGTTGCCATCTTGTTTTTAGCTTTTTTTGTGTGGAATTTTTTCGGATTTTTTGCTACTGCGCAGACGCATGCGAAACACGTGCATGCCCATGAGGCGCGGCCACGCGGCACGGGAGAAAGTGAACCAGCAGCGAGGTAACTAAGAACCCACCCCTACCTGACACCAATTTTTATTATGATAGTTTAAATAGAAGCCACCCAACACAATTGAAAGAAAAGCTCCAAGAAAATTTGCAATTTTTAAAAGGACAAGTTTGGGACTTGGTCCTCATGGACATTAACAAGATTGAGAAATCCTTGAGAAAAAGAGAAACTTATAAACTACTTGACAAACATTCCAGAGAAGAAAAGGATTTTATTCAGTAGTGGGTTCTAAAACCCTTTACTACCGGTTCGCGTGCGCGCACAAGCACACTTCTTGCACAGAAACGTCCCAAGCGGGTGGGCGGAGCCCTCTGCCACCGGCACTACCGGTTCTTAGAACCAGGCTGAACCGGGAGCAACCCACCGCTGATTTTATTCCATGCTGGAAGGAGTGACTTAAACTTAATGAGTCAATTGGAATTTGAATGGATTTGAGTGAATTTGTAATTGAAAGAAAGTTTGAAAATGTATTTTTCCTTTATATATAATGCTTAAGTGATTCCTAAAGTTTGTAAAATATTATTGAAAGTGTGTTTGAAAATATCTATGATAAGAGAACGTTAAAGAAAAAGACGTATTAGCTAAAAGAAAAATCTAGAGCTTTAAAAAGGATTTTTACAAGAAGGAAAAAAATTATTCTATGAGGGTAACTTGGAGGGAGTGATCTAAATTTAATGAGCTAATTGGAATTAGTTGGAATTTTATTGGCCTGAAAGTGAATTTTAAAGTATGTATGCTAAGAGGAAGCTAAAAAAAGATGCATTAACAGATAACAGATTAACAGAGTTGGAATGGACCTTGTAGGTCTAACTCTCCCCCCTCCTTCAAGGAGGAGACCCTGGCCTACACCATCTTTGACAGATGGCAGTCCAGTATTAGAATGTTTTGATTTTAGAAACGTTTTTAAAGAAAAGCTTATTGTTTTAAAATGGATGAAAAAATATTTTCCCTCTAAGATTAAAGAATCTTAAAGAATACAGTGAATTTTGTTAATATAAATGGTGATAGTTTATGAAGATTATTAAGTGCAAATAGAAGTACATATTATTTCAACAGAAAGGAAGGTAAAGCAGTAATGGTTAAATTTAAATGGTTTGGGTGTAAATTTGATTTAAGTGTGAAAATAGTCTTTATTACCCTAATGGCTGAGGAGAGGAAAAAAGAAATTGATGACTCAGTGAACTTTTAGCTGATCATAAAATAGGTAGTCTTTGAATTCGGGCCACAATTAAGCCCAATATTTCTGTTGCTAAGCAAGACAGTTGTTAAATGAGTTTTTCCCCATTTTATGACCTTTCTTGCCATAGTTGTTAAGTGAATGATTGTTAAGTGAATCTGGCTTCCCAATTGATTTTGCTTGTCAGAAGGTAGCAAAAGATGATCACATGACCCTGGGACATTAACCGTCATAAATATATGCCAGTTGCCAAGCATCTAAATTTTGATCACATGACCATAGGTCATAAGTGAGAAAAATGGTCATAAGTCACTTTTTAAAGTGTCATTATAACTTCAAAGTCACTAAATGAATGGTGTTACGTCAAGGACTACTTGTATCTACAAGTGCTTGATAGAGATGGCAATTGAAGGCACCACTTTGGCATAATTTCATTCCTATTTCTTTGACTATCAGAAAATTGTACATAATTATGTTTTCTCTGCAGTAAAGATTGTCTATGGATTAATTTACCACTGGTCATAGCATCCTTTAATTTATGAAGAGACAAAACATATAACTTTTACCCTATGTTTTAAATTTTTATGATATTTTTTATTGTTTGAATTAGTAGATTGTACTTTAGATTGTACTGTATTAGTTGTAAACAACTTAGTGCTGTTTTTTCCACAGAAAAATAAGATATAGGAATTGCTAAGTCTGACACCAAGCTAGGGGGAATTGCTAACACTAGGGAAGATGGCTCAAGATCTCAAAGGATCTTGACAGCCTTGAACTCTGGCTCTTAGCCACCATTGATTTCTTTAAAAAAAAAATCTTTATTGAGTTTTCTAGTTAAAAACAACATATAAACAAGACATACATAAATACATAAATACATAAAATACAAACAAACATGGTAAAAGATAACCATTTTTACAGCTATTTCATTTCCAAATATGTATACAAACACTTCACAATATTAGTATTTTAATTTAAACAATCACTATTATTTATCCAGTTCTATATTCAATGGATTGAGTCTCCTACTCTATATTCAACATCTATTTCTTCCATTTTAATTATATGAACCTCTAATTGTTTACATAGGACGTGAGAGTGAGAACATTTACAATTTCTTTATAGTTCACCTTTTATAACCAAAAGCTTATTCTGAGAATAAGCTTTCTATGAGATCCATGTTTATCTAGGTACACCGAGAATGAACATCATATAAATATGATAACATAATAAACAAATATTTTGATAAATTGGAAGACAGATTCTTGTAAACAATGATTTTTCAAGGCATAGTAAACAAATTGTACTCCCCCAACAGCTTTTTGTGGAGCTCCAGCTCCTCTAATAAATCCAAAAGATTTTTCAATAGTGGAAATGTAAGTCCTAAAATCAGATTAAGTTAAAGTGACCAGATTTTTTTTTAAAGCGGGACCGGGGGGGGCGGGCCCGCCTGGGCGCCGCCATTTGTTTTGCCCTCTGCGCATGCGCAGAACGCTGCGCATGCACAGAGGGCAAAACAGCAAATGTCGGCGTCCAGGTGGGGGGAGGCGGGAGGGCGCTTGGATGCCTGCAGCTTGTGACAGGTAAGCTGCCGGCTGCCTCCTTTCCCCGTCTCCGCCTCCCGTTCGTTGCTTGCCAGCCCGGCTGAAGGGGAGGCGGGAGGCAAGGAAAGGCCTCCCGCCTCCCCTTCGGGAGCCGGCAGCCCTTCGGGAGGCCTTTCCTCGCCTCCCGCCTCCCCTTCAGCCGGGCTGGCAAGCAACGAACGGGAGGCGGGAGACGGGGAAAGGAGGCAGCCGGCAGCTTACCTGTCACGAGCTGCAGGCATCCAAGCGCCGCGGTCTCCCGGTCTCCCGCCCGGCCCCAGGGCAATGGCGGCAGCGAGGCGACCGGGGGAAGGAAGGGGAGGGGGACGAGGAAGGGCTGTTTGCGCCGCCGGCTCCTCGTTCCTCCCCCCGCATCCCAACAGCAGCGGCGCCTCTGAGGGCGGGGCTAGGGATGGGGCGGGGGAAGGAGAGGAGGAGCAGCCCCCCTTCCCCCTCTCCCCAGCAGGCAGACGGCTCTCTGAAATTCCGCCTGACTTGCCCGACCTCTCTTTTGCTTCCCCTTATTAAGGTGACCAGACGTCCCGCTGTTTCCGCATTCTTTTCAAAAAAGCGAGACATTTTGAAAAGAATGCGGGACGCGGGACACATGCTTGAAAAGCGTGTCTGTCCCGCCAAAAGCGGGACGTCTGGTCACCTTAGATTAAGTTAACTAAAAAACAAAAATTCAGTTCCCAAACCTGGGGACAAACATGGGGACAAAACATATGTCCCTGGTTTGTATTGCATTCTCATTCAATTTGGAGCAGTCCATTATTTGTAAATCTCTCTGCAAATATTAAGTGTCAGCTAAGGTTATTTGTCCTCAAAATGCTCAGTCTTCTTTTACAGAGTACAATTACAATGTTGAAAATGAAGGTGCCCAGAATAAAACTGCAATCTTCGTATAAAGAAAAAGTCATGGAAACACAGACAATACCAAATAAAGTTGATAATAAATAATTGAAATTTTAACTTATGGAAGCACTATGAGAAATTTTATCACAGTTTTAGCCTATTGTGAGTATAAAAAGATTTACAATGTGGGGGGGTCTGGGTTATTTAGTGACAATAACTATAAATATAGTATTTAAAAGAGAACTATGGTAACTACATAATTTGAAATTTCTACTAATGTGTATCTGTTCTTTTCACAGGCTGCATTCTTCAAATGAAACATCGTGGTATTCTGGCAGAGTAATTTTTTGTCTGGATTACATTATTTTTACTCTAAGATTAATCCATATTTTCACAGTAAGCAGAAATCTTGGCCCCAAGATAATTATGCTTCAGAGGATGGTAAGGCATATATCTGATTCAAGATGAGGTGTTTGTGTGTAAATCAAACAAATTCAATATGTTTAAGAAACATTTAAACCCTGCAGGCCTTTAGAAACATAATTAAATTTCAGTCCTTTTCCCAGGCACATACTGTATATATGTTGCATTTGATGCTGGTTAAAACATTAAAAAATCCTTTCCCACCTGTGCCTCAAACTTGGGTCTTCTACCAGAGTTCTAGGATTTTGAAGGTTCTGCACAGTATCCTAGCTGTTCCTAGCACTGCACTCCTTTGGGCAGAGTTCTGATGTTGTTCCTGGGATTTGTTGGAGCTACTCTCCCAGTTTAGGAATCACAGCCGCAAATGCTCCTACTACCATCAGGGCCACTTTGGCCTTTACTTTCCACATCCTCTCCAGTTCCTCCTTCAGGCCCTGGAACTTCTTCAACTTTTCATACTCCTTCTTTCTGATGTTGCTGTCACTTGGCACCACTACATCCATGACCACCACTGTCTTCTGGTTCTTGTCTATTACCACAATATCTGGTTGATTGGCTAATACCTGTCTGTCTATCTGGAGCTGAAAGTCCCACAGTATCATAGCTATTTATTCTCCATGACCTTCTGTGGCATCCCTGATCAGGACCTGGTAGGATTTAACCCATATTCTATGTAGATGTTGCTGTACTTAATGCAAGATATTTAGTTGTGCCGATCAGTGTACGCTGCTCCTGCCTGCATCTTACACTCTGCCACAATATCCAAGGCCTCTCTGCATAGTCTACATCTTGGATCCTGTACACTGTGGTAGGCCCCTGCTTCTATAGATCTGGTACCTTAGTGCCTGTTCTTGTACTGCTATGATTAGTGCCTCAGTGCTGTCTTTACTCCAGCCTTTTCCAGACACTGGTAAGATTTCCCAATGTCTACCAGCTCAGCTATCTGTCGATGGTAAATCCCATTCAGGGTCTTGTCTTGCCATAGCACTTCTTCTACTTGATCTTCCTCCAACACCTGCTACTGCCTTAGGCATTCTTTCAGCAGCTCATTTTTGGGTGCCATCTTACTGATCTACTCCCAAGAGTACCTGCTCTGGGTGTCATCAATGACAGGGGCTTTGAGACTCACCAGACCCCCAACCACCCTCTTTCCTGCTGGTGTACAATCTCTGGGTGATAGACTTGGGGTGGAAACCTCTCTACATTGTGCGGTGCTTCTGGGTCTTTATATTAGCAGCTTCCATGTCCTCCTTTGGCCAGCTTGCTAAATCGGCATGATATCTGATGACTGGGAGAGAATACATATTGATGGCATGAATCTTATTCTTCCCATTGAGCTTGCTCTTCAGGACCAGTCTGATCCTTTGGTGGTACCTGGATGTTGCTGCCTTCCTTGCCTTCTCATCGTGGTTCCTATGTGACTGTGGGACACCAAAGTCCTTGTAATTGGTCTGTATGTCTGCTGTGCAACCGCCACTCCATCAGTCTTAACTACTTTCTTGACCACTGTAATTTAGTAGCTATGATCTCTGACAGGACTTTCCATGTTGTAGGGAGGCAGGTTATTGGCTGATAGTTGAACAGTGCTGCTCCCTTGTGGGGACTCTCATGATTAGCTTCACAGTGCACCAGAGGAGGCAGACTAGCTCCACACTCAGTGGCATTCTCCACACTCAGTGGCATTCTGCAGCATTATCTGGGGCTTCTCCCTTCACCAATGTTGCCTCACATTGAAAGGGTGATAATGATGTTCCAACTTCATTGGAGGGGCCCCGGGCTCAGTTCCCCGGCTCAGTGTGGATGGTATGTATGGCCTGCAGAGAGGGAGGAGGACCAGCAGGGAGGGGGAGTAGATCTCTGGGGGGGTGGAGAGACAGAATATTTTGGTCATGGTAGGGAGAGGTAGGTATAGCAGGAGCAGAGGGGTGGGCTGCTCTCGGGGAATAAGATCTCGCTGTTTACAAGCGATCCCTTGTTCCGGCCCCTCCGGTGTGGTTCCATCTTGCTCAATCCGAATACCTGGTGACTGGGGTTTTCAGGGCCCTGGGCTCAAGCTGATGCTGTTGAATGCCAGGTCAATTGTCAACAAAGCCCCTCTGGTACGTGATTTAATCACTGACGGGGGGGTGGACCTAGCATGTATAACTGAGACCTGGCTGGGCCAGGAGGGGGGAATTGCCCTCTCTGAGGTATGCTCAGACGGGTTCTCAGTTCTGCATCAGCCACGACCCCAGGGAAGGGGGGGAGGAGTGGCTATTATAGCACGCTGGAATCTGCATCCTCGTAGGAGCCCTGCCCCGGAGATTGTCGGGTGTGAGACTCTCCTTTTGAAGTTGGACTTAGGGGTTCAGGTGAGCCTTTTGTTAGCGTACCTGCCTCCCAGCTGCGTTACCAAGGCCCTGCCTGGGCTGCTCGAGGCAGTAGCGGGCTTGGCAGTGGAGTTCCCCAGGATCATGGTGCTGAGGGACTTTAACCTGTCTTCGGCCAGCGAAACCTCAGATGCGGCTCAGGAGTTCATGGATACTATGACAACCATGGACCTAACCCAAGTAATCCAGGGTCCGACTCATGAGGGAGATCACATGCTTGACCTAGTATTTCTCTCGGGGCAGTGGAGAGATGATCTGAAGTTACGGGATATAGTCATCTCCCCGCTGTCGTGGTCAGATCATTTCCTACTGAGGTTGGATTTCAGAGCCCCACTCCTCCCCGGCAGGGAGGCGGGTATGATTAGGTGGTTCCGCCCCAGGTGCCTAATGGAGCCGGAAGGATTCCAGAAGGAACTTGGGGAGATACCTCAAACCCTAGTCCACAATTCGACTGAGTCTCTGGTGGCTGCTTGGAACTACGCGGCATCAGGGGCTTTAGATCGGATTGCATCTTTGCGACCTCTCCATGGCAGTGGATCCCGGAAAGCTCCCTGGTTTACTGAGGAGCTCTGGGAGATGAAACACCACAAGAGACGTCTAGAGCGACGCTGGAGAGCCAGTAAGGCCGAATCTGACCGAACACTATTAAGAACTTTTATTTAGTCTTACTTAGTGGTGATAGGGGCGGCAAAACATTTACATTTTTCTGCTCTTATTGCATCCACAGACTCTCTCCCATCTGCCTTGTTTAGGGTGACACGCCACCTCCTTGCAAAAGGGGGTGGCAAGGAACATTGCAAGGCAGAGCTGAGGAATTTGCACAGTTTCTTTTTTTTATTCAAAAAGTTTTATTAGTACAAAGTACAAATATTTTTCTCTTTTCTCCCCCCCCCCTTCCCCCCAACTCACCGCCCTTACCCTCCCCGCTCTCACCCACCCACCCACCCCGACTTCCCAGAAAAAGCACAGGGTATAGTATTCAATAAACATAAAATTAAAATATACTAACAGATTATTAATTTCAAAATTTCTCTAATTCTTTAACTCCTTGTTACTCAAAACCTTTTAAACATAATCTAAAAAATTAGGCATATATCATTAATAAACTAACATTCCAATATATCAAATTATTAATTTCACAATTATTCTAGATCTTTAATTCAGTATAACTCACACTATATATCTTTCATTTAAATAATCTTTAAAATATAATAATAAAAAGAGGAAAAAAAACTTTTTTTTCGCCATCTCAGCCAGATGCACAACCATCAGCGTCAATTCCTCGATAATAGATGAATCTTCCTTCTTCCAACACTATACCTCCAATATTCTGGCATTTAAAACCAACTTAATTACTATTACAATACAGTCCATAGTTGTTCCCAACCAAAAAAACTGTTATAAACTTGATCTTTTCTATAAAATATTTTGAATAGTCCACCATATTTTTATCCAAAAAGCCTTAATTTTCTTTTCTTTTTTTTAACATAACCATCATATACAAAAATACATAACATCTTCACATCACCAACGTTTAAATTATAGATTTAGTCTTTTCCCATATTTCCATCCTTATAATTTCTCCACTATTTTAACCCCATTTTCATACAATCCTTGAACTCAGTTTCTAAATTTAATCCCATTAACACATTATACAACCTTCTATATGCATTTAACTGTTATCTTTTATTTGTATTGTCAAATTGTCATCTTACTGCAAAATACCAATTTTTGATCTTCTCTCCATCTGGCCTACCCATACTGAAACCAAATTCTAGTTGTTTCTTCTTCTCATTCGATCTTTAGATCTAACTCTTCCACCCACTTGTAGTTTAGTAATTTCTTGAGTTGTCAACTTGAATTGTTGTTGTCTTGATTCTTCCTTACATAAAGAGGCTGCTCTGGTCTGACTCTGATCCTTTATCTCTTCTTGTATATCAAATACATCCAAATTATAAACATCACTCTGGTTCTGTAAATCACCTTGACTCATCAAAGCTCCTCTCATTTGAATTACTGTCGATGACTCTTCTCTCTCTCCTTCCATTACTTCCTCCATTCTTCTTCCTTCTGGTATTTTGGATATCTCGGCCTTTAACACTTTTACATAAAAATCTCTTACTTTCCATATCATATTGAGCCGATATCTCTTTCCCAGATGTATCACCGCTATACCAGCTGGAACTTCCCATCTATACTTTATTTGCTGTTTTTTCAATTCATCCACCAGAAAGGTGTAATCCTTTCTGGCTCTCAACATTTTGGGAGGAATTTCTTTCAATGTCATCACCTCCTGTCCATCTACCTGAAGCTTGTTCTTAAAAGTCGCCTGTAAGATTTCGTTACGTAATGTAGTAAAATATATTACAATATCTCTTGGCAGATGTTTCTGTTTAGCCACCCAGGAATTGGCACAATATATCTTGTCAATCTGCATACCCAATTCTTCTTTTGTCACCCCTAACATTTGCACAAATGCCTCCAACATAATTTCTTTTAGGTTTTCTCGTTTGTTCTCCTTTACACCTCTTACTCTTAAAGCAAACTCCATATTTCTATATTGAATCATCAATACCTCAGCTTCATACTTTTCAATTTTATTTTGAGTCTCTTCTATATCGTCACCCAAAGTTGTCACAGATTGTTTAATTTCTTCCACCTCCTCTTCCAAAATTTCAATATTTTCTATCAGTCCTTTAAATACCAATAACATATCTTCCCTTAATTGCTGGTTCCGAGTTACAATCTCCTCTGAGACAGCCTGTATTTTTTCATTAATTTCATTAATTTTTAAATTAAACTCCGTAATGTTCATCCTTCATGACTTTTAAGGCTTCTTGTAACTTTCCAAACGTTAAAGTCTGTGGGGGTGTTGAATAAACAATAAGTTGCATTCTTGAAATATGAGCAGGAGGGCTATCAAATCCTTTGTTAAAAACAATCTTTCCAGATTTTGAGGCCATTTAAAATTTAAAATTAGACTTTTTATTTTACTCCAAAGTCAAAAAGAAAAGAGAAAGTTCATCAAAGTCAGGCGTTTTCATACAGAGGGCTGCTAGGGAAACAAAACTTTCCTTTTAACTTTCACTTTTCACGCCCTTTGAAACTTCAATTGCCATTTTGTTGCTCGTTAACTCAATTAGTTTGTCACTTCCGAAATGAGAATCAACATTGGAGTTAAGTTTAAATACTTGCCAACTGAGTCTCCTGGCTTTTTCTGTCTGCTGTAAATCTAGATGTTAAAAATCACATGTTGAAAGCAGAATTGGTCGCGTCTTCTTGCTCTTCTTAAGCGGAGACGTCCCAGGTCCCAGAGCAAATGGCAGGCTGCTAGGGAGCCCTCACCCTTCGCGCCCCAGATTTTCTCCTGGGGCACTTGGGGGGCTCTACCATTGCCCGTCTGCTCTCATCTCTCCCCTATGCCCAGGGAGAAGATTTTCAAGCTGCCAGACAGCTGTTCTGGCGGCTTAACAGAACCCGAGAGCAGGCCCTCAACGAGGAGCATCTTTGAAGCCCGCGGAGTCGGGAAGTCGAATTTGCACAGTTTCTGATGGATAAAGTCGCTCAGATCTGGTCGAACCTGGACTCTGGCTGGACAGAGCCAGTTGAGTTGACAGGGGCGAGTCTTAATTCAGTTCTATGGGACGAGTTTGAGCCAGTAACTCCTGATGATGTGGACAAGGCCGTGGGAGCGATGAGCTCTTCCACCTGTTTATTGGACCTGTGTCCCTCCTGGCTGGTTTTGGCCAGCAGGGATGTTTCACGTAGCTGGATCCAGGCAGTGATCAACGCTTCTTTTAGAGAGGGATCTGTACCGCAGCCCTTAAAAGCTGCGATGGTGAGACCCCTCCTTAAGAAGCCCTCCCTGGACCCAGCGGACTTGAAGAACTTTCGTTCGGTCTCCAACTTGCCTTTCTTGGGTAAAGTTGTTGAGAAGGTGATGGTCTTCAGCTTCTCCGGCTATTGGAGGAAACTGATTATCTGGATTCCTTTCAATCAGGTTTCAGGCATGGCTACAGCACGGAAACTGCCTTGGTCGCCCTGATGGATTATCTCTGGTGAGCCCGGGATGGTGGTTATTCTTCCATCCTGCTGCTACTTGACCTCTCAGCAGCTTTCGATACCATCGACAAAGGTATCCTTCTGCACCGACTCGGCAGTCTGGGAGTGGGAGGCACCGTTTTGTGGTGGTTCTCCTCCTACCTCGCCGATAGGTCGCAGTCGGTGTTGACAGGAGGGCAGAGGTCGTCTCCTAGACCCTTGACATGTGGGGTCCCTCAGGGTTTAGTCCTCTCACCCATCCTGTTTAACATTTACATGAAACCACTGGGGGAGATCATCCCTCGACATGGGGTGAGATTTCAACAGTACGCTGATGACACCCAGCTATACATTTCCCATCGCAATTCAGGGAGGCGGTGGATGTGATGTGCCGTTGCCTGGATGATGTTAGGATCTGGATGGGAAGGAACAGGCTCAGGCTCAACCCTGATAAGACTGAGTGGCTTTGGATATTGCCTCCTAAGGATTATACCAATTGTCCCTCCTTGGTCTTTGGGGGAGATAAACTATCTCCCTCTGATCAGGTTCGCAACTTGAGGGTGCTCCTAGATCCACAGCTAAAATTAGACCAACATCTTACGGCTGTGGCTAGGGGTGCCTTTGCACAGGTTCGCCTGGTGCACCAGTTGCGACCTTATTTGGAGAAGGAGGCTTTACTCATGGTCACTCATGCCCTTGTCACCTCTCATTTGGATTACTGTAATTCGCTCTACATGGGGCTACCCTTGAAAAGTATTCGGAGACTGCAATTGGTTCAAAATGCGGCTGTGCATGCTGTGGTTGGTGTTTCAAGATACACCCATGTAACACCCATACTCCGCCAGTTGCACTGGCTGCCCATTGGTCTCCGGGTACAATTCAAGGTGTTGATCATCATCTTTAAAGCCCTACATGGCTTAGGATCAGGTTACCTCCGGGACCGCATTCTACCTCATACTTCCCTTCGACTGGTCAGGTCCCACAGAGTCTGTCTCCTCCAGGTCCCTTCAACCAAACAATGTCGGTTGGCGGGCCCTAGGGGGACAGCCTTCTCTGTGGGAGCTCCAGCTCTCTGGAACCAACTCCCCCCAGAGATCTGAATCATTCCCACCTTGCTGGCCTTCCGGAAAGCCATTAAGACATGGCTCTTCCTGCAGGCGGGGTGATTGTGACTGTTGCTTGTGTTGTTTTATCACTTTTAATTACTATTTTATTATTGTTGTTTTTATTGTATTTTTTATACTATTTAGCTGTTCTAAAGGGAGTAGCTGTCCTCAGGGAGTAGGGCGGCCTATAAGAATCGCAAATAAATAAATACATAAATATAAATAAACTTCAAAGGTTGTCTGAACATCCAGTTGTTCTTCTGGGTCTTTTTGAGTATGGGATGCAATTGCTCTATCTCAAGTTATGAAAGCATTTTCCTCTTCACTATATTGAAGCATTAGGGAACTAGGTGTTTTTCAGTTAGTGTAGATACAGGACTTCAGGGGTGAAATCCAGCAGGTTCTGGAGAACCAGTAGTGGAAATTTTGAGTAGTTCAGAGAACTGGCAAATACCACCTCTGGGGTGGGAATGGGGATTTTTCAGTATCCTTCCCCTGCCATGCCCACAAAGCCACGCCCACAAAGCCACGCCCACAGAACCGGTAGTAAAAAAAATTGGATTTCACCACTGTAGGAATCATAGATACAGAGACATGATTTCTTGAGCAAAGCTTGTCCAAGTTAGGAACAAATCTCTCTGAGCTGAGCAGCTCCCGTGTTCAGAAGCTCTGGTTCTCTGGACTTGTAGTTTATTATTTATAACAAATTTCTTGTGTATACAATTACAATGATTGACTTACCCCAAAGATAGCTAACTAGTAACAGGTTAATATACAACATACAGATAGATCATATCAAGCAAGCAGGTGAGCACATGATTGCTAGTTTAACCTTTTGCTCTTAGCTAGAACAATAGAAGAGCTGAATAAGTAAGTAACCTTTACCCTAGATCAGTGGTGGCGAACCTTTTTCGGCTCGCGTGCCAAAAAGGGGGGGCGCGCTCGCGCGCGCTCGCGTGCCCACACCCATTCCCCCCCATGCATGCGCACAACACCCCCCCATGCTGCCCCCTGCGCATGCGCACCCCCCCCACCCCCGCTCAAAGGCTTACCGGAGCCTGGGACGACGAAACCGGCAAACCGGAAGTGCGAAAAAACGCACTTCCGGTTTGCCGGTATGCTGTTTTTTGCACTCCGGAGGGTTCAGGGAAGCTCCCTGAAGCTCCGGAATGCAAAAAACTACAAAACGGACAAACCAGAAGTGCGGAAAAGTGCACTTCCGGTTTGTCCGTTTTGTAGTTTTTTGCATTCCGGAGCTTCAGGGAGCTTCCCTGAACCCTCCGGAGTGCAAAAAACAGCACACCGGCAAACCGGAAGTGCGTTTTTTCGCACTTCCGGTTTGCCGGTGGGCAACCCTCGCGTGCCGGCTTCTATGGCTCCGCGTGCCACCTCTGGCACGCGTGCCATAGGTTCGCCACCACGGCCCTAGATACACAGAGAGTAGAGCAAGTAACCTTTAAACTTAAATAGAATAGAGGAATAGGATGTTTGGTCAATATAATGACAAGATAGGCTTTCAGTATTGTTGGCAATAATTGACAATAACCTACAACCACTGCTTCTGTCCATCTGTAGTTCCCTCGTATGTTTCATGTACTCCTCCCATTAGGTCTACTGTTGCAGTAGTATTCCTTCAATTCCAGGTTTTCTTATCTTGTCCATTTATGGTTTATTTCAGTAGTCCACTTATCAGATTGCCCTGATTCTTTTGCATCTGGTGCACACCTTGTTAATCCTGGTGAGCAGTTGATTAAAGAAAACCTTTTCTCATGTGTGTATTGGCCAGGCTCTGCATTCTGGCTAATAGGGAGGGGTTTCTAATGTTTTAACTGTACCTGCTTTGCCTAAAGGTATTCAGATCTTGCTTTGAATGGAATTTATTTATTTATTTATTTGTTCACTCTTATAGGCCGCCCAACTCTGGGTGGCGTACAACATGAGAGATGAACAATCAATAAAAACAATAGTAAGAAACGTTAAAAATACATATAAAAATTAAAAATATTTACCATCATTCATACATGGGGAGACCACATCTAGTCTCGCTGGTCTCTATTCCCACACCTGCCAGAAGAGCCATGTTTTCACGGCCTTACGGAAGGCCAGCAAGGTGGGGATAATCCGGATCTCTGGCGGTAGATTGTTCCACAGAGATGGAGCTCCCACAGAGAAGGCTCTCCCCCGCGGTCCCACCAACCGGCATTGCTTGGTTGACAGGACCTGGAGGAGACCAACTCTGTGGGATCTAACCGGTCGTAGGGAGGTATGTGGTAGGATGCGGTCCCGAAGATATCCTGGCCCCGAGCCATGTAGGGCTTTAAAGGTTATAACCAACACCTTAAATTGCATCCGGAGACTAATGGGCAGCCAATGCAGCTGGTGGAAAATAGGTGTTACATGGGTGTATCTTGGTGCACCCACCACAGCTCGCGCAGCTGCATTTTGAACAGTTGCAGTCTACGGACACTCTTCAAGGGTAGCCCCATGTAGAGTGCATTACAGTAGTCTAGCCGGGAGATGATGAGGGCGTGAGTGACCGTAAGCAAGCCTCCCTCTCCAAAAAGGGTTGCAATTGGTGCACTAGGCGAACCTGTACAAAGGTCCCCCTAGCCACAGCTGACAGATGTTGATCCAATTTTAGCTGTGCATCTAGGAGAACACCCAAATTGCAGACCCGTTCTGAGGGAGTTAATTTCTCTCCCCCAAGAACCAAGGAGGGACAGTCAACATAGTCCTTAGGAGGCAATATCCACAGCCACTCAGTCTTGTCAGGGTTAAGCTTGAGCCTGTTCATTCCCATCCAGACCCTAACATCGTCCAGGCATCGGCACATTACATCCACTGCTTCCCTGAACTGAGACGGGGTGGAGATGTACAACTGGGTATCATCAGCATATTGCTGGAACCTCACCCGTGTCGTTGGATGATCTCACCCAGCGGTTTCATGTAGATGTTAAACAGGATAGGCGAGAGGACCGAGCCCTGCAGAACCCCGCAAACCAGGGGCCTGGGGGCCGACCGCTTTCACATCTGCTTAATAAAAGAGCCTTTTGAACTATTCGGCTCAGAAATTCGTGCTTTCTTAAGTTAGACGGAGAGGCAATCCTTACACATACATTATAGATGTTTTATATATTATATATTAAATCCTAACATGGAGCAGAGTTAAGCTATATGAAAGCTACTTTATCTTATGATTTATGGCCAACTTCTGGTGAGGGTATATACAGTGCATTCAGAAAGTATTCAGACCCCCTTCACTTTTGTCAATTTTGTTATACTGCAGGCTTATTCTACACTTGTTGAAATTCATTTTTTCCCATTAATCTACACTCAGTACTCCATAATGACAAAATGAAAACAGAATTTTAGAAATGTCTGTAAATTTATTAAAAAGAAAAAACTGGCATAATTGGCATAAATATTCAGACCCTTTGCGACAACTCTTGAAATTTAGCTCAGGTGACTCCCATTTCTCTCAATTGTTGCTGGTATGTTTCTACACCTTGATTGGAGTCAACCTGTGATAAATTAAATTGATTGGACATGATTTGGAAATGCACACACCTCTCTATCGAAGGCCTCACAGTTGACAATGCATACTGTAGCAAAGCAAAAGTCATGAGGTCAAAGGAACTGCGTGCAGAGCTCAGAGGCAGGATTATTGAAAAGCACAGATCTGGGGGAGGCTACAAAAAATTTCTGTTGCACTGAAAGTTCCTAAGAATACAGTGGCCTCCATAATTCTCAAATGGAACAAGTTTGGCACAACTAGGACTCATTCAAGAGCTTATCCCAATGGTCACTCTGATTAAGCTCCAGAGATCCTGTGTGGAGATGGGATAGAGTTCTGGAAGGACAACCCTCATTGCAGCCCTCTACCAATCTGGGCTTTATGGCAGAGTGGCTAGACAGAAGCCTCTCCTCAGTGAAAAACATATGAAAGCCCGCTTGGAGTTTGCAAAAAAAAAAAAGCACCAAGGATTCTCAGATTGTGAGGAACAAGATTCTCTGGTCTGATGAAACCAAGATTGAACTGTTTAGCCTCAATTCTAAACGTTATGTCTGGAGGAAATCAGGCACCACTCATCACCTGCCCAATATCATCCCAACAGTGAAGCATTGTGGTGGCAGCATCATGCTTTGCAGGTGTTTTTCAGCAGTAGAGACTGGAAGACTGGTCAGGGTTGAAGAAAAGCTGAACGGAGCAAAGTACAGGGATATCCTCAATGAAAACCTGTTGCACAGCGCTCAGGACCTCAGACTGCACTGAAGATTCATTTTCCAACATGACAACAGTCCTAAGCACACAGCCAAGACAACATAGGAGTGGCTTAGGGATAATTCTGTGAATGTTGTAGAGTGCAAGGAAGAATGGCAGAAAATTCCCCAATCCAAGTGTGCAAAGTTTGTTGTGTCATACCCAAAATTACTCAAAGCTGTAATTGCTGCCAAAAGTGCTTCAACAAAGTACTCCATGAAGGGTCTGAATACTTATGTCAATATAATACAGTATTTCAGTTTTTCCTTTTTAATAAATTTACAGATATTTCTAAAATTCTGTTTTCACTTTGTCATTATGGGATACTGAGTGTAGATTAATGAGAAAACGTGAATTTCAACAACTGTAGAAACAGGCTGCAGCATAACAAAATTGACAAAAGTGAAAGGGATCTGAATACTTTCTGAATGTACTGTATAATAATGGTATTATTTGGTTTGAAAGCAGAGCACTCCAGCTCTTTTCTTTGTCTATTGTAGAGTGTTCTGTCTATGACAGCAATAATAAACATATTTGAATATTTTCAGTGTCGATATTAATATGCAGCAAATAATAGAGTTAGAGATAGTAATTTAAGCTATTAAATAATTTAAGTCGGGTTCAATTCATGAATGCAAATTAAAACGCCCCAGCCTCCCATTTCAAATGCATCCAGTGTGTTCACATCACCATCTCTCTAGATCAGTGGTGGGTTCCTACCAGTGCTGTGCGGGACGCCGCACCGGTAGGAGCCCGGCGATGACGTCATTTTCAGGCGCTTTTTCCGGCTTCTCCGCATCCTGAGCTGTCAGAAAAAAGCCCTCCGACCCGCCCTTGTTTTAATACGGAGCTTTATTCTTCCTCCAAAGCACAGCTGAGAAGCTCCTCAGCTATGTTTCGGCTTGTAATGTCATCCTAAGCATGCGCGGAAGTGAAATCGCCCAATGGAACGCGAGTTCACTTCTGCGTCTGCTCGCAATGCGCACCGGTAGTGAAAATAACCGGAACCCTCTGCTGCTCTAGATGCTTGGTTCCATTTTCTTACTGTTAGAAAATCTTCATTAGTATTTAATTAATGATCCAACTTTCTGAAATCAGTGAATGATGGAGAATTTTTTTCTTTTAACATCCTTTTTGAAGACTGCTTGATATTCCCTCCTTAGTCTTTTTTTCTCAAAACTAAACATAAAGGAGAAGGGGGGTCTTGGGTTTGATTGATCAGCATTGATTGGATCAACTGACATTTACAACATATATCCAGGCGCCAGACATCTGGGAACCTCTTTATCTTAGGATAGGATTTATGAGGGGCAATGTAAGTTAGTTTGAACCCCGCTGGTCCATTGGCATTGGGAAAAAGGACAGCTGAGATGGGAGAACCAGAGGAGTCACCCTTAATCGAGGGAATCGGAAACCACGGTGGGAATTGGAGCTAGAAGCCCTTGCTCACCAGGAGGAACTCACCAAAGCACTGCTGAGAGAGGGGCGTCTGAAGAGATACCTAGCCCAGCTGGTGATTGAAACGTTGGAAAATCTCAACATCTGAGGGACCCCAGAACAGCGACTAAGGAGCGCTGGGAGCACAGCAACCGCTGAAGAGGCCAGGGGAGCCAACAACCTCTGGGAAGCCGGCATGCAAGTTGATGACGCAGAAGGGGACCCAACAAATCCTCCCAGGACAGCACACGCATCGACACCCCTTCCTAACCAACTCCAAGCCCCACAACTAGAAAGGAAAACTCCCCCCCCCTGGGAGTGAAGTTTGATGGGGATCCGCAACAATTAGGATTCTTCGTAACACACATACTCACCTACATGCAAGAATATGGACGTGAGTTCCAAACACAGGGATCCCAAGTGCGAGCGGTTACCTTAGCTCTGGAAGGAGCTGCTGCCAGATGGATGGTGACCCTACATAACGACGACACACCCGAACTGTGCAACTTTGACCAGTTCATGACGGCCCTACAATGATGTTTCGAGGACCCACTGGCAGACTGCAAAGCACGCAATCGCATTAAGGTGGTGAAGCAGGGACGACGGCCAGTGGCGGAGTACACTGAAGAGTTCCGGGACCTCGCATGTCGTCTAAACTGGCCAAACTGTGGGAAGGAGGGGCACTGAGCATCTGAATGCCATTCCCAAACACACACACCCCGGAAACCTGAACGCCAAACGGGGGAGAGACCAGCGAGACCCACCCAGCGCAGGAGGGAAACGGCCCTGAGGAGCAGCGAGATGGTAGAACCACCATCCCCCCACTTTTTGGGAGAGAACATCCCAGCATTTCAAAGGGAAGATCCAACATCGTTCGAAAGCAACCCAGAGGATGAACCACTGGTAAGCAAACCAATTGAAGTGCTTACCCTCCCTCTCAGACTATTTATCCCTAACCAAGATGAGGGGAAAAATATCTCTGCATTAGTAGACTCAGGGTGTACCCTTTGCTTGATCAGCCCAACCTTAATCGGGGAGTTGGGGATCACAGTGAGAAAGCTGAGAAACCCCATCGCGTTTTGCCAACTAGATGGGTCAATAGCAGGGAGGGAACCAGCTGCTTTTGCCACGGAACCCCTGAAAATAGGCATTGGGAGCCACGAAGAAAGACTTACATTTATAGTGGCACCTGGCATGAAATGGCTACTAGTCTTGGGACTTGCATGGTTGAAAAAGTGGAATCCAAAAATAAATTGGGAGCAAGGCACCATAAAATTCCAGATGCACGTGACTTTTGCAGAGGACCCACAGATAGGAATGGAGGGGGGTGAATGCAGGGAAACAGCCATGCCTGGTTATAGCTTGCCAACAGAAGGCATACCCAAGGAATACAAAGACTTGGCTGAAGTTTTTAGTGAAACAGCTTCGGATGAAAGTCCTCCACACCGCCCCACTGACTGTGCAATAGAAATCTTACCCGGGGCTAAACTGCCTAAACCAAAAATGTATAGCATGTCACCGGGGGAGTTAGAAGAGCTGAGTGCTTTCATTGAGAAAAACCTAGCAAGGGGTTTCATTGAGCCAGCCCAACCAAAGATTGCAGCCCCAGTGCTATTTAGGGGGAAAAAAGATGGCACAAAATGTTTATGCAATGATTTTCGTAATCTGAACATGATCAGTGTTGAAAACATGTATCCCCTTCCCCTGATGAAAGATATGCTGGCACACCTCACAAAAGGGAAGTTTTTTTTCAAACTAGACATAGGGGAGGCATACTACCGAATCAGGATTAAGGAGGGGGATGAATGGAAAACTGCATTTAACACCCCCCCCTGGGGTGCTACCAATTCAAAGTGCTCCCTTTTGGGCTACAAGGGGCACCTGCAGTGTTCATGCAATTAATAAACAATGTTTTGCATAAACATTTATATAAAGGGTTCTTGTTTATTTAGATGATATTCTCTTATACACAGAGACCAAAGCTGAACACATTAAATTAGTCATGGCAGTGCTAAGCAAACTCCGTGATGCAAAACTTTATGCCAAACTCTCAAAATGTGAATTCCACCAAGAAAAAATTGACTACTTGGGGTATCGTATTTCACACCAGGGCATAGAAATGGACCAGGGACGGGTTCCAAATTTTTTTACTACCACTCTGTGGGCATGACTTATTTTGTGGGTGTGGCTTGCCAGCCATGTGACCGGGTGGGAGTGGCTTGGTGGTCATATATTAGTTATTTCAGAGAGATGTTACTACTATTTTTGCTATTTTATACCTTACATGAAAAGCTTTGCATACAAAGTGTGTGTTACACCATGGCAGCACAACAACCTTTATATTCAGAAAATGCTATAGTTAAAAGACAAGCAAGTCTCATACAGCATTTTTGGTTTCAATCAATTATTCCTTAGACAAAAATATTGAGGACTGTTAAAAGAACAGTATATTTTAACAGTCCTCAATGTTTTCGTCTAAATAATAACAGTATGAAACTGTATAAAATTAATAGTATAAAAGGTTAAGCTTTCGGAAAACACCCACTTTAGGAAGCTTTAGGCAAAAGCGAAGCAAAAATGTCAAATGCAAGCTTCTTATTATTTTCAAGCGAAGGGACGGGGAAAGACTTAATTGTCAGGTTTTCAGTTTTTCCAGGCAAGCAGGCAGTTGACTAAGCAGCTTCCAACGGGATGCGGGAAGAGAAAGAGGAGGCAAAAAGAAACTTTCAGGACTTGCTCAGTACAACACACTTCTACCGGGTGCGTTGCTAGAAACCAAGACTTTTGGGGAGAATCCGGGACTTATTCCTCATCTTAATCCTTAGCCTGGATGGGGCGAGGGTCGGGGGGGCATACTCACTGGTTCGTGGGATGGCCACCTCCTCTTCTTCTTCTCAGACGGGCCTCTTCTCAGGCCCGTCAAGAGAGTCGCCTTCATCCACTGTGCTCAGTCCCCTGGCCGGAAGCGGCGGCTGCGGAGGCGGCGGCGGCAGAGGAGGGAAGCTCCCGGCAGTATTGACGGTGGTGCCGCTGCTGCCGCTCCGCAGGGACAGGCCTTGTTAGATAAGAATTACTCTCATCAGAGGCAAAATAGATCTTTTCCTGAAACTCTGACATTATAGAAAGAAAACCGCAGTTTAAATACTAAGGTATAAAATATTTATTTCGGTACAAAAACAAATAAATCACATCCTGGCTATAAAAAAAGGTCTTGCTCCTTACAGAAGCAGAAGAAGAAGGGAGGAACAAAAGAAAGGAATGTACACATGCGTACTAGGAACATATTAATCACGTGCTCAGGAATAAACCATTATATTTGATAGGGATGCATCTCCCCTGCATATACATGTAACAGGCAATATAAAATCACTGCCTGACACCCCTTCTTTGTCTGTTGGATGGATATGCTTATATCACTCTACACACATTAGATATGTTAAAGATTCATGTCTTGCTGCGGGCAATGGCTTGTTCAGGATGTCAGCTATCTGATATTCTGTTGGCACATATTCTAACTTAAATGAAACCTTGTCTTACTAAATCTCTAACATTTTTATAATGAATGTCAATGTGTCTGGACCTAGAACCTGTGAAACGTGTTTCTGAAATGTAAACAACTGATTGATTATCCTCCATCATGGTGATTGGCTTCTTCGGTTTGGTCCAGATATCTGTAACTAAAGAATAGAACCAAGTTAACTGATTACTAGCGTCAGAAATGCACGCATATTCCGCCTCGATTGAAGAACAGGAAACAAAACTCTGTTTTCTCATGTTCCAATGAACGGGGCATCCATTCAGGTACATTATGAAACCTGATGTGCTTTTTCTTGATTCCTTATCGCTTGCCCAGTCAGCATCTGCATAACAATACAAGTCAGCAAAATCAGAATGTGTAGGTTCTAGCTTTAATTTCATGTGTTGAGTGTATTTTAGGTATCTCAGTAACTTCTTAATACATGACCAGTGGAATTCTGTGGCTTTGCCTACATGTCGTGACAACAAATTGTCACTAAGTGCTATGTCTGGTCTAGTCCAACCACTAATGTATAGTAGTGAACCAATTGCTGAGCGGTAAAGTGTTTGATCCTTGAACTCAGGACTTTGTTCATCTTTCAGATTACAAAAATCTGTTTGCATAGGAGTGTGTGTCGGTGTAGCATCTTGCATGTTGCAATAGTGTAGGAGTTGTTCTATCTTGGCTTGTTGTGAGAGGCTAAACCCCTTCTGTGTCTTTTCAATCTGTACACCTAAATAATCATTGATGTGACCTAGTGACTTCAATGTGAAGAATCTCTTCTGACCTGAAACAAAAATTTCACTCATGTGTTTGTTAGGACCAATGTAAACAATATCATCTACATAAACAAGAACAATTTCATATGCATTCCTAAACCTTTTTGTAAACACGCATTCATCAGTTTCGGACTTAATAAAGTCCATTGAATTTAGTTTGTCTTTGAGACAGTTATACCACATCAAACCTGATTGTTTCAGACCATAAAGACTTTTGTTGAGAATCCACGTGTCCCCTTCTCGGCCACGGAGGTCGTCACGGAATCCGGGGGCGCACTTCACATAGATTTCTTCATCTAGGTCTGCATGTAGATAGGCAGTTTCAACATCAAATTGAAAAACTTCAAGTCCAAGAATGGAAGCTGTAGTTAAGGCTATTTTCACACTTTCAGTCCGCATTGTAGGTGAGTAAGTGTTTGTGTAATCATCAGGATAACTTTGTGCGAAACCTTGTGCTACTAGTCTTGCTTTGTATAATGGTTCACCATCTGGCTTTTGTTTGATTTTGTACACCCATTGTGTGCCAATGACTTTCTTGTTTTTAGGAGGTGCTGCAGGTGTAAATACCTTGAGATTCTGGAGACTGTCCATCTCAACTTGCATGGCGGTGTGCCATTTATCTTGTTCATCTTGTGAAAGATATTTGATTTGAGCATAAGTCTCTGGTGGAAGTGTAACGTTACAGACCAATGGTGGTGGTCTGTTTGTACAATGCAGTGTGTATTTCTTTGGAGGAATACCTTTTGTAGTTCTCTTGGAATGTCTTCGAGAGGTTGTCCAATCATCTTCTTCTTCCTCATCTCCATCGTTGTTGCTAGCATGAGCGTCCACGGCAGGTGAAGATGGAATGTTGGATGAATCATCTCTAGGAAAATAAACTCCAGGATCATTAGAATGTATTTTGGACCAATTTGAATCTTCTTCAAAGTTAGCAGAATTAGAAATTGTAATCATATTGTTAGAGTCAATGAATTTTCCCCATTTCGAATTGTCATCAATGCCCATGTATCTCAGTCTCTTAGCAATTTGTCCGCCTTTTCTTCTAAGCGCTAATGGAATGTTTACCATTGCATATGAACCAAAGATGTGTAGATTAGAAAGATCTGGCTGGTAGCCATGCAGCATGTAGAAAGGTGTTTGGTCAATCACACTACTCCAAGTGTGATTAACAAGGTAGTTTGCATACTTAACTGCTTCGCCCCAAAATGAATGTTTCAGATTAGCATCTTCTAGGAGGCAGCGCATCATGGTTTGGAGAACCCCTTGCAGTCGCTCTGAAACTCCGTTGTGAGCTGGCGTTGAAGGAGCGGATGTTTGGTGAATAATGCCATTTCTGCGCATCCAATCCTGGAAACGTTATGACATGAACTTGGAACCACGATCACTCTGGATTCTGCGGATCTTCACCCCATGTTGATTGAAAGCCTGTATTGCAAAATCTTTAAAGATCTGAAATGTTTCAGATTTTTCTCTCATAGGAAAGACATAACAATATCTAGAATGATTATCAACAATAGTTAAGAAATACTTTTTACCGCCAATAGTTGGGCCATAAGGACCCACAATATCAGTATGAACCAAATCAAAAATGCGTGTTGACTTATGTATAGCATGTTTTGGAATGGCTGCTGCCTTTGATTTTGCCTTTTTGCAAACAGCACAATCCAAATGTACCTTACATCCTTTGAAATTCAAACCTTGAGCAAACAATGGCATCTGTTTAAGGACGTCAAAACTCGCATGTCCCATCCTCCTGTGCCATTTATGTATACAGTTGTAATGTAAAGGTCGGCCTGTAAGAGAATTAACAAAATTAACATTTGAATTAGGAACCTTAGGTTTGCTTTTAGGAGTCAGTGAGGCAATCACAGAATCTCTCTCTTGGACTGCTCTCTCTGGGCCTGCATTGCCATTAATGGAAGGTATTATGCTTGCTTGTTTTTGAGGCTCAGGTTTTGGCCTTAAGTAGAAGACTCCAGCAATCACAATTGTGTCTCCAACAATTATACTATTCTTAACAATGTAGCTTGCGTTCTTAAAATGATGAATCTGAAAATCTAAAATATTGATTAAATGGGTATAACTAAGCAAATTAAAAGCTGCAGCAGGAACATAATAAACATCTGGAACCAGTGTATCTAACTCTTCAATGTAAACAGTCCCTTTTCCTTCGACTTTGCAAGGACGTTCAGTAAATGTATAAAGTTCACGAAGTTCTGGTTCTGGTGCATGCATTTCTTTGAAAAGGTGCTTTTGGTAAGTAATGCTAATTGAGGCACCTGAGTCCAAAGTCCACAGTAAATGTCTATCATATTGCTGACAGGGTTGGACAGCTTGTGTGATGGCAAGAGTGGCATATGGGCCAAATGGGTCGCGCCTTGGACCTGGGCAACGTTGGCTGCCACTTCTGCTTCTGCTGCCTCTGAAAACTGTTCCTCTGGGCAGGGATGCGCTTCTCCTGTAGGCTGTGCCTCTGGGCTGGACAGAAACTTGAGTGCGTTGCAATTTACAACAATCTCTGCTTGTATGACCTACACGATCACAATATTGGCAACGTAGCAATCTTGGACTGTATCTCCTCTTTGGGGGTCTTCTATTTGGAAGACGTGTTGCAGCTAGGGGGTGCTGCAAGTGTGGGGCTTGAGGAATTGCCTGTGGACCCACTTGGGGTTGAAGAGGAGGCGGCAAAGGAGCCTGCATTGGAGCAGGTGGTGGTGCCTGGGCTGGCTGTTGTACAGCAGCTGGTGCAGCAGCAGGAGCTGGCTGCATAGGAGCAGGCGGTGGAGAAATTGGCACTAACTGGGCCACAGTTGGGGCAGGCGTAGGAGCTTGCATTGGAATAAGCAATTGTCCCATTTGGGGTTGCTGTTGTGTAGTTGGAACAGCAGGGGCTGTAGCAATTCCAGCCTGCGAAGCAGCTTGAGTCTGCTGCATAATTTGTGCAGCCATACGAATGGGTGGTGCACTTTGTGCCTGTATTATTTGAGCAGGCTGAAGAAATTGTTGTTGGACTGTAGATGGAGGAGGAACAAACTGTAATCCAGAACCTCCAGGTGGTATAGGTGACAAAGGTTGTCTTTTACCAGACATTAGAATTTCGAGTCTTTCTAGAATGGTTTGAAACATGATTTCTGTTCTATATATATTTTGTCCACTAGATGGCACTGCAACATTACTTTTGGGAAAGTCTCTTTGTTCATAAAATCTTTGATCAGAGCCAGCCCCTATTGACGTATAGTCATATGTCCCTTCCGGGAAATGAAAGGTTACACCCATTTTGGGGTGGGACTCTAATGTTGGAGAGACCGGAAAAGATGGCCCAGGAAAAGTTTCTGGAATATGAGAAGGCTGGCAGACATCTTGTTTTTCATATGGGCGTTGGCTTTCTAGTAACTGCCTCCTTAAGTATTCAATTTCTCTGTCTTTACTAGCAAGAAGGTCTTTGAGGCTTGTATCAATAAATTTTTCTGTGGCTGATACGGTAGTTGAGGGGGCTCCCTCAGAAAAACTTTCAAGTAATTGGGGCGGAAGTGGCTCATAATGAGTAATCTTTGGAATGGCCCCCATTTGAGTTGAACTAGCACCCGGGAAAAAATGTGTGTTTTTGACTTTGACTGACCTTTGAAAATCTTTTTCCTGTTGCAACGCCTCTGCCGCTGTGATTGAGCGCGTGGGAGATGATGGTGCCGGAGATGTTTGCAGAGATGCGATATCAGTCTGTCTCGGTGGAGTTATTAAAAGCGGAGAAGAGGCAGACAAATAGGGTGCTTCTTGAGATTTCTCTGTTTCTTGGATCGGCTGGTCCAGGAGGAGTAAGATTTCTTTCTCCGGAGAAGACATTTTTAGTAGATTTATGGCGTTTTCATTTCAAAACAGCCAAAAACATTCTTATCTATCTTATTAGGCTGAATGCAATAAACCTGTCAGAATTAATTAAGATCCAGAACCAATCCTCTGCATACCATGTTAGATAAGAATTACTCTCATCAGAGGCAAAATAGATCTTTTCCTGAAACTCTGACATTATAGAAAGAAAACCGCAGTTTAAATTCTAAGGTATAAAATATTTATTTCGGTACAAAAACAAATAAATCACATCCTGACTATAAAAAAAGGTCTTGCTCCTTACAGAAGCAGAAGAAGAAGGGAGGAACAAAAGAAAGGAATGTACACATGCGTACTAGGAACATATTAATCACGTGCTCAGGAATAAACCATTATATTTGATAGGGATGCATCTCCCCTGCATATACATGTAACAGGCAATATAAAATCACTGCCTGACAGGCCTGGAGCCCATCGCGAGCAAGCCCGGGGTCTTCTCCCACCCCGGTCTCATTAAAGGTGGGGAAGGGGTTGGAGGAGCCAGATGGTGGTGTCTGAGGCTGGCGGCCTCGGGAGCTTGGCAGCAGCTGACGAAACAGGGAGACATTGCCCACCCGCAACGCAGCCCCCCGCAGCGGGAGCAGCAAGACTGCGGCAGTGGTTCTTCTAGGAGGCTCCATCTGGCCTGAATGCTTCTCCCCATTCGATGATCCCAGGCTCCTGCTGCCCATTCCCCATCCCCTCAGCAGCTCGAGAAGCCTCGAACATGCAAAAATGGCTAGGATCATCACCGCGCGTTCGTGGCTTCTTGGACTGCTGAAGGGAGGGGAACTGAGATAGGTCCTGCCGCCCATTCCCCCTCCCCTCAGCAGCTTGAGAAACCTTGAACTTGCAAAAATGACTAGGATCATCACCACGAGTTTTTGGCTTCTCAGACTGCTGAAGGGAGGGAAATGGAGATAGCTCTTGTTGCCTGTTTTTTCAGCATCTCACGCGCTCCCTCAGCCATCCTCCCCTGCTTGGACTCACTGTGGGGTAGGAAGGCAGCGCATGTGCAGTGCTGGAAGCTCCGGCTTCTGGGCATGTGCAGAAGAAATGTTTTTTAAAAATTAAAAATTTTTTAATGGTGGCGCCCAGGCACCGGCAACCGACCGCACCAGGCCTGTGACATCACCAGTGGGCCGCTACTGGTGCTATAGAGTGGACCGCACCAGTAGGAACCCACCACTGAAATGGACCCTCAAAAAGTGCAGGTGGTACTGGATTGAGAGACGCCTCGCACACGCAAGCAGCTACAAAGCTTCCTGGGGTTCGCAAATTTATATCGCCAATTTATCCCGGCGTTTGTTCAAATTGCCCTGCCCATCACGAATCTGTTAAGAACAGAGGGGGAGGGAAATCCTAAACTGAGACAGCCCATGAATTGGACAATGGAATGCCAGGCAGCATTCGAAAAACTAAAACAGCTGTTCTCAGCAGAACCAATTTTAAAGCACCCAGACACAGAAAAACCTTTCATCATACAAGCAGATTTTAGCGATGTTGCAATAGGAGCAATCCTACTTCAGAAAAATGAGCAAGGACAACTACAGCCATGTGCGTATAAATCCAGGAAATTAAGAGAAACTGAACAAAGGTGGGCTATTTGGGAAAAAGAAGCTTATGCGGTGCGATGGGCACTTTTAACTTGGAGATATTTCTTAGAAGGGAGTAAGATCCCTTTTGAAGTCTGGATTGATCATAAAAACTTAGAAGCCCTAAAGACACCAAGGAAACTATCCCCAAAACAAGTTTGTTGTGCTCAATATTTCAAATGGTTCGAGTTTACTCTTAAATTTATCCCCGGGGGAAAAAAACTTTCTGGCAGACGCACTATCCAGAAAACCACAATACAATTGTGCGAAATCAGAGGTATTTAAACCTATAGTACAAACTAATCAATTGGCAGCCAAAGTAATCACCAGGTCCCAAGGAGGACAAGACACATTGACAAATGAAGACACCATTCATGTTTTTAGACAAGCATTAATCAACAATGAATGGTTTCTGAACCACAAATTCAGTTGCTTGATGAAAGATGAAATAGCTTGGGTAGGAGAGAAACTATATGTGCCTGCTAGCCAAAGATTACGCTTAATGGAAAGGTGCCACGACTCTAAATTAGCTAGACACTTTGGTTTTGTAAAAACTTTACACTTAATAAAGAGACGATTTTGGTGGCCTTCGCTGAAAAAGGACATAGAAAGCTATGTAGCGAGTTGCCCCATTTGTGCTGCGGCAAAAAGACGACAAGGGAAAGCTCCAGGACTCCTACAGAAAGTAGCCGAGCCGTCAGCGCCATGGAAAGAAATTGCTATGGATTTTATTGTAGAACTACCAGAAAGTGGGGGAAACAGGGTCATTTGGGTTGTGACAGACTTGTTTTCAAAACAAGCACATTTTATACCTTGCCAGAAAATCCCAACTGCTAAAGGCTTAGCCAGACTGTTTCTAATACACATTTATCATATTCAAAGAGCTCCTCAAAGAATCATCTCGGATAGGGGAGTCCAATTCACCTCCAACTTTTGGAAGGCATTTTTGGGCTTACTTGGTACTACCCAAGGATTAAGCTCCGCCCACCATCCACAATCGAATGGAAATTGTGAACGCACAAATTCCATTTTGGAACAATATCTAAAATGTTTTATTAATTTTCAACAGGACAATTGGACTGAACTTTTACCTTTTACAGAGGTTGCATTTAATAACTCTCTACATTCGAGTACTGGTTTTACCCCTTTTAGAGTAGCCACTGGTCAAGATTTCAGCCCAATGCCAGAACTACCCACAGAAAAACCTACTATCCCCTCACTTAAGGAGTGGATAGAGAATTTGCAAAATACATGGCCAGTAGTCAGATTAGCTTTAAAGGAAGCTAGAGAGGCTTTCAAAATTCAAGTGGACAAGAAAAGAATAGAGCCTAAACCTTTCCATGTTGGGGATAGAGTATACTTATCTACAAAATTCCTGAAATCATTACAATCATCAAAAAAAATTAGGGCCAAATTTCATTGGGCCTTTCCCTATTAGTAGCATCATCAACCCAGTAGCAGTTGAATTGCTCCTTCCAAAAACACTTAGACAAGTCCACCCAGTATTTCACATTAGTTTACTCAAGAGAGAGGTAACCTTATCACTCAGACCGCCTGTATCTGCACCACCTGTCCCAATCATGATAGAATGGGAACAACACTTTGAAATCAAGGAAATTCTTGACTCTAGGATCCACAGAGGATGGATCCAGTATTTGGTAGCTTGGAAACATTTGCCTTCTTCACAAAACGAGTGGGTTGCTAAACAAGATGTTAAACCTCCCACCTTACTAAGAAGATTTCACTCCCAATACCCTAACAAACCTTGTTAATATATCATAATTGATTTTGTTTGTTTTACAGGTGGACATTTTTTCTTTTTAAGGGGGCAGCATATCAGAATCCAGTGACTCTGCCATTCAAAAGGAGAAGGGGGGTCTTGGGTTTGATTGATCAGCATTGATTGGATCAACTGAGATATATCTGGGCGCCAGACATCTGGGAACCTTTTTATCTTAGGATAGGATTTATGAGGGGCAATGTAAGTTAGTTTGAACGGAAAGGGCTCTGTGGAAACATACACTCATCCGGATTCTAAGAATAGAGGACTTTCATACCTTGTGTATTGGTCTGGATTTGCATTCTGCCTAATGGGCCTAAGGTTTAAATGTACTTGCTTTGCCTAGGGGCATTTAGATCTTGCTTTGAATGGATGGGTTGTTATTTCAATTGCTAATAAAGGAATCCTTTTGAACTACCTGGCTCAGAAGTTCATACTTTGTGAGTGAATGGAGAAGCAATCCTTACACATGCTTCCAGTTTTCTGACTCTTTCTTTAAATGTTGTACCAGAAAAAGATGCAATATTCAAGTTTAGGTCTTATCAACACAGAAGAAAATAAGGCAATTATATCCACTAATTGGAAACTATATTTCTAATTATATGTATGAAAAACAGAGTTCCTGAAGGATTTTAATAATAATAATAACAACAGAGTTGGAAGGGACCTTGGAGGTCTTCTAGTCCAACCCCCTGCCTAAGCAGGAAACCCTGCACTACTTCAGACAAATGGTTATCCAACATCTTCTTAAAAACTTCCAGTGTTGGAGCATTCACAACTTCTGGAGGCAAGCTGTTCCACTGATTAATTGTTCTAACTGTCAGGAAATTTCTCCTTAGTTCTAAGTTACTTCTTTCCTTGTTTAGTTACTTTACTTCTTGTTCTACCTTCAGGTGCTTTGGAGAATAGTTTGACTCCCTCTTCTTTGTGGCAACCCCTGAGATATTGGAACTGTCACGGTGTGATTATTGCCTGTTACATGTATATGCAGGGAGATGCATCCCTATTCAATATAATGGTTCATTCCTGAGCACGTGATTGTTATGTTCTTGTAAGCATGTATGCATTCCAATCTCCGCTCTATCCTTCTTGCTCTGTCTTCCATTGAGAGAAGACGCACATTTATATTAGAGATGTAAACAAATGAGGATTTATTGTTTTTGTACCGAAATAAATATTTTTACTTAGACTTTTAAACTGCGGTTTCATTTCTAATGTCAGAACTCCGGGAAAAGATCAAACATCTCCTCTGTGAGATTAATTCTCACATGTCAGGAACACTGCTATCATGTCTCCCCTGATCCTTCTTTTCATTAAACTAGACATACCCAGTTCCTGCAACCGTTCTTCATATGTTTTAGCCTCCAGTCCCCTAATCATCTTTGTTGCTCTTCTCTGCACTCTTTCTAGAGTCTCAACATCCTTTTTACATCGTGGCGACCAAAACTGAATGCAGTATTCCAAGTGTGGCCTTACCAAGGCATTATAAAGTGGTATTAACACTTCGCGTGATCTTGAGTCTATCCCTCTGTTAATGCAGCCTAGAACTGTGTTGACTTTTTTGGCAGCTGCTGCACACTGCTGGCTCATATTTAAATGGTTGTCCACTAGGACTCCAAGATCCCTCTCACAGTTACTACTGTTGAGCAAGGTACCACATATACTGTACCTGTGCATTTTGTTTTTCTTGCCTAAATGTAGAACCTTACTTTTTTCAGCATTGAATTTCATTTTGTTTGATAGCACCCAATGTTCAAGTCTGTCAAGATCCTTCTGTATCTTGAGCCTATCTTCTGGAGAGTTGGCTATTCCTGCCAGTTTGGTTTTGAATCAAGGCCAGAGGAAATTAGAACCATCTATCCAGGGGTGGGTTCCTTCTGGTTCGGACCAGTTCGCTTTCCTGGTTTGGAAAGGCGGCAGGCCTAAAAATTAATAAGGAAAAAACAAAAATAATAACTAAAAACATGACACCAAAACAAAATATCAAATTGGAAAATTTATTGGGCATGAAAATAGTAAAAAGAGTTAAATATCTTGGGATATGGCTCACCGCAAGATGTAGTTCATTAAAGGAGGATAATTATATAAAACTAATACAGAAAATTAGTAAGGACCTTGACGGATGGTCAAAACTTCAATTATCATTTATGGGTAAAATCGCGACAATTAAAATGAACATCTTACCTAAGATCTTATTTCTATTCCAGGTAATTCCAATAAAGTTGAACAAAACAGTTTTTTCAAATTTAAATAAAATGATTCATAAATTCATATGGGCCAAAAGAAAAGCGAGGATCAAACTGAAACTTCTTCAAGACCATAGGAGGAGAGGAGGATTTGGTCTCCCTAACTGGGAACTATACCACCAATCTGCTACACTCAATTGGATGAGGGAATGGATCACACTCAAAAACAGAAGGATATTAACTCTAGAGGGTTTCGATTTGCAGATAGGTTGGCACGCCTTCTTATGGGGGGACACCTATAAAACACATACATATTTCCGCCGACATTATATAAGAAAGAACCTATTAGACACATGGCTAACAATAAGGAAGGACCATTATACAAGTGTTCCAAAATGGATATCACCAACTGAAGCAATTATATACCCGAACCTTTTAGACGTAAATAAGATTATAACATATCAACAACTCCTAGACGAACACAATGAGATGTTCTCAAAACAAGAACTTAAAGAAAAAGGAATAGACCTTGATTGGTGGCACTATTTACAGGTCAAATCAAAATACAATAAAGACAAAATAAAATACGGATTTCAAAAAAAATGTGACTTAGATAGAATATTAATGGGCAAGGACCAAAAAATGACTTCCAAACTATATAATTTCCTACTCCAATATAATCTATTTGAAGAGGTGGTGAAAGGCTCGATGATTGCGTGGGCACAAAACTTTGGTTATTCAATTAATTTAAACGAATGGGAAAAAATTTGGTCTATAAATTATAAACTAACACTGGCGATACCATACAAAGAAAACATATACAAAATGTTTTACCGGTGGCACCTTCCTCCAGCACGATTGGCAAAAATGTTCCCGAAACTTTCCCCAAAGTGCTGGAAGTGTAAAGAAGGTATAGGAACATACTACCATCTATGGTGGACCTGCCCCAAAGCGAAAAACTTTTGGATTAAGATCAAAAACTGCCTTGAACAAATAACTTCAAAAACGATCCCTCTAAAGCCGGAGCTTTTCCTATTAGGTATCTTCAGGGAAAAAATGACGAACGAAGACAGATATATAATTCTACACATTACAACAGCCGCAAGAATTATATATGCGCAGATTTGGAAAACTGAAAAAATCCCAACTATGTTAAATCTCATTAATAAAGTATTTGAATGTGCAGAACTTAGTAGGATGTCACTGGAAATGCAAGATAAAGATGACTTTGAATTCTATAAAACTTGGGACAGGTGGTATAACTGGCTTAACCAAAATAAATATCAAAAATTGCCATAACTATATGTCATGATCTTAGACACATTATGAGTTATGATCTCAGACAGTATAAATAATAACAAATGTCTACTTTTTCGCAAAGACCGGAACAAAATATCAGAATGTATACAATTTTACAAGGTTATAAAATATTAATCAAGCTGAACAAAAGAACCATTGTTGAAAAAGGGAAAATTGTTTTATTGTAATGATAATAGACTGAACATAATATAATAACAGAAAAGAATAAGGGAAATATTGGAAGATATAAGAAAGATAATGATGTAAATATTTTTGTATCACTAGGCTGTAAAAGGATAGCGTCGACGAGATGGTTGACATGTATGTTCAATGTTCAATGTTTTCTATATTCAAAGATATTTCTTACTCTAATTATATATACATATGTTTACACATGTTTTTATGTTTGTTTGGATGTTTGTTTGTCTTTTTTACATAATTAATAAAGATTATTTTTATAAAAATATCCAGGGGTGGGTTCCTTCTGGTTCGGACCAGTTCGCCTGAACTGGTAGCGACCTGCTGGTGACATCACAATGTCATCACAATGATGTCACCAAACAGGATCGGTCGGTGCCGGCCCATGGGCGCCGCCATCTTTTTTTAAAAAAATTATTTTTTTAATTTTTTTTTAATTTAAATTTGTTTTCCTTCTGAGCATGCGCAGAAGCCAAGTTCTGGCACTGTGCATGTGGTTGCCATCTTTTTTTCAGCTTTGTTTTTTCCCCCGGATTTTTCATTACTTCTCATGAGGCGCGCCCACGCGGCTTGGGAGGGAGCGAACCAGCAGCGAGGTAAGTTGGAACCCACCCCTGCATCTATCCCATCTTGTCTAAAAGAAAGCTATGATGAATTTTCCTAATGTGCTCTGATTTCAGTGTTTATGCATTCTGAATAAAATTCCAAGTTTCAGATCATTTTGCATCATTGCCTGCCCATAACAACCCTTCTTCATCTTCCGGAAGTAAAGAATGGATCTTACTAAACTGACCCAATGTTAATTATTGATGAGAATACCTAGTCTGTGGTATTCATGTGTTCTTGGGAGAAGGCCTGGCTGCTAATAAATTGCATAAATCTGAAATATCTTCTTGTCTTATGAAAAGTGCTCCATAGCTCTTCTCTAAGTGCCAATAACTTAGAGAAATTAGAAAATTCAAATTATTTTAAAACACATTCTTGTTATATAGCTTATAGGTAGTCCTCAACTTTGAACCTTTAGTTTAACGATTGTTCAAAGTTATGACACAGTACTGAAAAAAGTGATTTATGACTTTTGCAGTTACCATCACAGTATCCCCATGGTCACATGATCAAAATTGGACACTGGCAACTACCTTTTTTCCTGATGTTTGCAATGTCTCAGAGTCATTTGATTGCCATTTGCAACCTTCAGAGGGCTTCCAAGAAGTAAAGGCAATGGGGGAAGCCAGATTTGTATAATGAATATATGATTTGCTTAACAACTGCGGCAAAAGATCATAAAATTGGGCATAGCCCATACAATAACCACATCACTAGTGACAGAAGTTCTGGTTCCAATTGTGGTCATAAGTTGAGGACTACCTATATTTAGTCCATTTCCAGATTGATTCCAGAGTATAAATATTGACTTTGTAAAGGATAGTGTACTTGTCCACTTTTGAAATTTTTCCCCTTAGCCTAAAAACAATTTTGAGACTTTATGAAAGACCTCATGATATTTCTGTTTATATTTTAAATATTTCCTTTTGCAGCTGATAGATGTCTTTTTCTTCTTGTTCCTCTTTGCGGTGTGGATGGTGGCTTTTGGTGTAGCCAGACAAGGGATCCTACGAAAAAATGAACAGCGTTGGGAATGGATATTCCGATCAGTCATCTATGAGCCTTACCTTGCAATGTTTGGCCATTATCCTTCTGATATTGATGGTATCTATTGAAATATAGTACAAATCAGTAAGGGATTGGTGTAATTGGGAAACAGATACACATATATTTCCTTTTGTCATGATTTGCTTGATGGGGGAGGGGTAGAACTGAGGGTTCATTTTATTTCTCTCTGAAAAATTCTAATTATGTTTGGTGTTTGTTTGGTTTTGAATTATGGAAACCTAGAATGAAAATGATGTTAATAAAGGTATAATTCAGAAAGGCCTTTCATGCTGGATTTGGATGCTAGTGTTACTGACAGAAAAAATGCCAAATGACACTATTGGACTGATTGTCTTTCCTTTTTATGAGACTTTAGGACTTCTACTCAATTTTTATTCTTTTTGACTGAAAAAAAAGTTTTTTATGACTCCTGGTCACTATATCTATTGTTGCTAATGAATAAGTTGTTCCTGGTCTATACTCTGCTACATAGTGAAATAGAAAAAGGAAGCAAAAATTCTCCATGCAAGTTAGTGCTCAGAATGCTGCTGCTCTTTTTTGTACCTTTCTTTGTTGTGAGCAAAGAAATTCAGCTACCTTGTCACTTCCATCATTAGGAAAATTATGGAGTGGCCAGAGCAAAGCTGCCCAGATAGTTGTGACAGATGTGACCGAGGGAAAAGGGAATTCTGGAGAATAATCATAGACCTAGAGCATGGAACTACAAATGATACAGGATTGAGAAAAGGATACTCGGCACAAAGGAGTTTCATTGCCTTCTGCCTTCCCCTCTGAAGACAGAAGCTGAAATGCCGCTAAACCAGAACACCTGCAAGGGCATGTACCCTTGATCTTGGTTGCCTAAAGCTATACCTAGATAGTATAGGCATGATTAAGAAAGAGCTATGTTGGCAGGCACTCCATAATTTTCTTCTTGGAAAATTAACAAGAGATTAAAGTAACATTGTTTTAAGGTAGAGTATAAATAAAATTTATCCAAAAAACCCAAACTCTCCTCTTCTGATTGATAATGTTTCTGCTAGATCTGCCCCAGGTAGTCCCGTAGATCCATTTGGTTGAATGATAGGTTATTTTACTAAAGGATACTAGTTGCAGCAAAGTCAGGCTAGAACTAAGTTTTCCCACATGAAAAAGTTACCAGTTGTTCCCCTCATTCAAGCCCTCTTCCCCTCATCTTCAGCCAATGAAGTACCACGTAAGTGTTTTGAGAAGCACTGAGATATTTGGGGTTGTCCACATTCCACTCTCAGGGTGTATGGCCTTGAGTGATGACACAAACCGGTTCCATGCATCTCTGGTCTTCATTACACTGTCATCCCCCTTTCCTACTTCTCATTGCATCCCCATACATGTTTATTGTCCATTTCTTTACCCCATGCCCCCCTCCACCTACCCTTTGATGGCAGGCTGCCAGTGAGATGCCAGCCAAAGATGGCAGATCTGACAGTTTCTTGCAGAAATAAGGATCCCAACATAAACTGTTATACCACTTTGCTGCGATCTCCATTTTTTTTAAAAGAGGTGTGGTGATATAGTGATGCATGTACAAAGGGGGCTGGGCATATATCATGATAGCATACTAACTCATTTAACCACTCTTTGGATGCTGTTGAATATGGAGATTTATTTGTTATGTTTTCATCCTGCCTTTATTACTTTATAAGTAACTCAAGGCAGTGAACATGCCCAATGTTTCTTCCTCCTATTTTCCCCATAACAGCAACTCTGTGAAGTGAATTGAGTTGAGAGAGAGAGAGAGTGACTTATTATCCAGCCAACTTTCATGCCCAAGGCAGGACTAGTATTCACTGTCTCCTGGTTTCTGAATTAAATTCTTAATTGTTTACTATTTTTTCACGTTTCTTATCATGACTACTTTATTATATTTGCAGTTTTTCCTGTATGTTTTTAATAGCATTGTATTTTGTTGTAACCCTCAGGAATCTGAATGATTTGGTGCAATACAAATTTAATATAAAATAATTATTACTGCTGTGTTTCTGATACTAAAATCATGTACTACCAACACATCAATAACTTTATATCAAAATATATAAGTTCTTCTGATAATTTAATATTGTTTTCTATTTCTTCCTTTTATAATAGGTACCACATATGATTTTGATAGCTGTACCTTCCTTGGAAATGAATCCAAGCCTCTGTGTGTAGAAGTGGATTCCAATAACCTCCCCCGTTTCCCTGAGTGGATTACTATTCCATTAGTGTGCATCTACATGCTGTCCACCAATATCCTCTTAGTTAATTTATTAATAGCCATGTTTGGGTATGTATCAGCTTGGAGTGCTTCCCACTTCCAAAAGTCAGCATTGCTGGCTTTTAAAGTCTTCCTCAAGCTTAGTTCCATTGCTTTTTAATTTATTTATTTGTTTATTTGTAAGTGAATAAACTAGATTAGTTCATTCTAATTAGCTGCAAGGTTTGGCTGATATGGGAAGCATAATTTCAAATCATGTTATTGCATTCATCTTTTTGCTGCTTAGTAATATTAGGACATAAATGGATTAATAGCAATACAATAATTTTAATTAATAAAGTAGTATCAAAAGTATCAAATTTCAAAATAAACCTCACTCCATTTTAAAATACAGTATTTACTTGCCTCTCTCCTATACTTTGCACAGAAGTACCAAATTAAACAAGAAGAAACATAATATAATTACATTACATTACATTACATAGCCGCCCAGAGTCCTTTGGGAGTTGGGCGGCATATAAATTTAATAAATTAAATTAAATTAAATTTTAAAAGCCCTAGAAAGTTAATATAAACAGGATAACTTACTTTTAGCTTCTGATATTTCCCTGGAAAGAACAATATAACTGAAACAAATGCAACAGAATATTACAGTCCTGATGAAATATTATTAAGGCTCGCATTTGATATAGTAGGAAATATGTATCTCTGCTAATACAAAAAATATATGGAAAGGGGTTTTTGATATGAATTGTATATGAAATACATAAAGCTGTCAGGGTTCCAAGTAACACCCCCAACAAATGAAGACTCCAAGGCTTGAAGTTCTTCAAAGTTCCATTTTATTAGAGATGTCATATTGGCACATCTGGGAAAACTCGAATCTGAGAGTTCTGGGTTTTCCCCACCCAAAAGAAATTCAAAGATCCATCCCCTGCACACATAGGTCCATCACATGGTCCAATCAATTCACCATCCCAATTGGAGACAACCCCCAGTCACTCCCATCCAGGTGCACGCCAAATGCCCTTGACTCCGAGAGAAAGGAATGTTGTTATGGCTAATCCTCCACCACTCCGTGCAATCCCCCCTCCCATTTTCCCAGGCACTAAATGTGGCAGCCCTGAAGCTCCAATGGAAAAGATGGCTTCCAGGGCTGACAGGCCGCCCCCCCCCAGTTGAAAATCATATTCTGGAACGAGAGGAAGGCAGGGGCTTAATTCAGTCAGCATGTTAACCATCTCTCCCCACCCCCAGGAGGACCCTTTGGCTTATTGGGAAATTTATCTCTCAGCAGCTCAGGCATAGGGACAAACTCCGTGCCGCTGGTAATATGGAAAGATGTCAGTCCAGTGTGCTGTGCACCGCGTTGTTGTAAGCCACCTCCATGAAAGGTAGCAGGTCCTCCCAGTTCTCCTGCTGGTAATCCACATAACATCTGATGTATTGTTCCACCATGGTGTTCGTACGTTCCACGGCTCCATTCATACTCAGATGAAAAGCTGAGCTAAGTGCTTGAGACAATCCGACAGACCTCAGGAACTCTCTCCAAAACTTTGCAGTGAATTTGACTCCCCTCTCCGAAATGACTCATTGTGGCACTCTGTGCAGCTGGTAGATCTGTTTGATGAACATCTTGGCCAGCTTCTTGGCTGAGGGCAGTCCTGAGCAAGGGGTAAAGTGTGCTTGCTTAGAGAATAGATCCATTACAGTCCAGCTCCCCACTTTCGGGGAGCTCAACTATAAAATCCATGGCAATTTCTTCCCATGGTCGGCTGGACTTGGCTACTTGCTGGAGCAGTCCCAGGGGCTTCCCGGGTCTCATCTTCATAGTGGCAGAAATAGCACAACTTTTTACATAGTCTTCAACATCTGCCCATCTTTGGCCACCAAAATTGCCTCCATGCCAGGTGTAGAGTTTTTAGAAATCCAAAGTGAATGGCCAGCCATGAGTCGTGGCTGCATTGTAGGATTTGCAGTTACAAGCTGTTGGGGACGTAGAGTTTGGACCATTTCCATGCTTGTCCTTCCCTCATGGTTAATGTCTCTCGATTTTCAGCGAGCCACTGATCTGTGGGAAGCACTGTTTTTAACTCAGCGGTCAGGTTCTCCTCTAAGGGCTTGGCCCCACATCTGGTTTGACTCCTGGTAGTGACCTGAGCCGCAATTTGGGGGGTGGGGATGAGGGCGTGGACAACTTTTTCCTGCTGGCTCTCAAATTGGGGCTTCCTTGATAGTGCACCCACCAACAGATTTACACACACACACACAAACACACACACACACACACACACACACACACACACACACACACACACACACACGTATATATTTGAGTTCAAAGTTGAATTGCCGGAAATTTTGCACCCAGCGGACTTGTTTGGGGAAAAGCTTCTGAGGGGTTTTCAAGGCTTTGAGGTTCTTATGGTCAGTCCATATCTCGAAAGGCACCTTGGCTCCTCTAGGGAGTGCCTCCACAAGAGGAGCGCCCAGCAAACTACAAAGGCTTACTTCTCCCAGATTGCCCTTTGCCACTCAATGTCAGTCAGTTTCTTGGACACGTAAGCACAGGGCAATAGCTGACCCTGAGGGTCCTTTTGGAGGAGCACTGCCGCCACAGCAACGTTGCTGGCATCGGCTTGGACAATAAATTGCCTTTCAGGTCAGGATGCTGAAGAATCGGCTCTTCTGTGAAAAGGCGCTTTAATTTTTCAAATGCTTTCTGACAGTCTCTCATCCAGGCCAATGACTGATTTGGCTGTGGATTCGCTAGTGGGGGCCCAGTCTTCAGCAGTTTGGTTAGGGGTAAGACCACCTCAGTGAAAGCAGGTATGAATTGTCTGTAAAAATGTGCAAATCCTAAGAAGCTTTGGAGTTGTTGTGTGTACGATGGGGTTGCCAGTCTAGCACTGCTTTCATTTTCCCTGGATCCATTTCAATTCCCTCGCTTGACACTCAGTAACCCAGGTAGTCTAGGGAGGTCTTATGAAATTCACACTTAGAGAGCTTTGCGTAGAGTTTCTTCAAGACATTAGCTTAATGTGTTCTAGCATTTCACTGAAGATGAGAATGTCATCCAAGTAAACTAGGACTCTCTTGTATCATTAATCAGCTCCTTAAGACCGCAGGTGCTCCTTGGAGCCCAAAAGGCATGAGTCTAAATTGGAAGCTGCACAGCGGGCAGTTAAAAGCGGTCTTCCATTTGTCTCCCTCTTGGATGCGCACTCAGTAATACACTTCTCTCAAGTCTAGCTTGGTGAACACTTTGCCTTTTGACAGATGGTTCAGCATATCTTTCATGAGGGGGAGGGGGTAGATGTTCTCTACGCACACTGCATTAATTCTGCGAAAATCCATGCAAAGTCTCCCCCCATCTTTCTTCTCCTTAAATAGTACGCGGGATGCTAATTTGGATTTTGCGGGTTAGATTAAAACCCCGGCGAGGTTGGCATCAATGTATTTTCTCAGCTCGGCCATCTCCTTCGGGGTCATAGAATACATCTTTGGTTTTGGTAGTTTAGCCCCCGGTTCAATTTCAATCACGCAATCAGTTGGCCGGTGAGGAGGGAGGACCTTACAGTCTTCCTCGTTGAAGGCGTTGGCCAGGTCTTGGTACTCCTTGGGGTGCTTCTGTGGTGGGTGCAGCTGTTTCCAACTGACAGGACCCGCTGGTGCTCATCGCCAGTTGGCAACTATTGGGTGGAATCGGCGGTAAGGGGCTGATGCCTATCTTTATTTTTCAGTAGCCGTTTTCCCACATAATAGTAGGTCCCCACTTGTCTAGTCAAGCGAACCCTAATATGACCAACTAATATGAATCGGATGAGCTCTCAGTGACATCCCATTTCCAACCTAACTAGTTCAGTAACTAGTGTGGCAGGGGCTCCGCCTATCAGTGTCCCATCTACTTGCTCAAAGCATATGGGGCGAGTTAGGGTCCTCATCTTTATCCCTAGCTGCTCCATGATGGGAAGACTGATCAGACACTTGGTGCAGCTGGTGTCTATCATGGCTTCCACATCCCCCTGCGCCCCAGTCTCTGGCACCACTAGTCTGATTTTGACAGAGAAGGGGCGGATAGCTTCACTTACCATCAGGTCATCTTCACTGCTGCTCCCACTGACATCCCAGAGGTTAGAGACACTGGTCGGAGGTTCCTCACCTTCATGGAGGGGAGGGGGGACCTTTATGGCTTGCCAGGTGAATCTCCCCATGTCCGGCGGCTTCCTGGGTGTCTGTCTTCCCCGGGTTGTTGAGAGAGGCTGGGGCTGTGGTACAGGAGTGGGTGCTAGGCACTCAGATGCCCAGTGCCCTAGTTGGCTGCATCTGAAGCACTTGACTGTTCCCATTGGCTTGGCAGGTGGCAGCTTGGCCGGTTTCACCGGGGCTCAGTGGCCCAGGACTCTCCTGGCTGGCCTCTCTGGTGCAGGTTTCCAGTGGGGGTTGATTTCTCAATCCATCACCCCAGCTATGGAATACCAGTCTTGTAGTCAGTCTGGTACCCCCCTAATGCTACAAGCCTTTCTGAGTTCTGGGTCTATGGCTTCCTTGAAGTAGTGGACGAGGAGCGACTCAGGCCAGTGCCTAAGCTTCCCAGCTACTCTCTGGAATTCCCAGATGAACTCTTTAGGGGAGTGGGCCCCTTGCTTCAGGGCCTTAATCTGTGCTTCAGTCTCCTGCCTGCAATCCGTATCTTCAAATCAATTGGACAAACTCATCAGCGTCATCCAGTTCGGCTGTGCCCTCATCATGTTGTTGGGCTATCCATTCCACAGCCTCCCGTTCATTCATCCTATCTCCTATGGCTGAGATGAGGTCATGATCAGTCTGGTATTGATCCCCATAATGGTTGATGTAAGCCCAGACCCCATTGAGGAAGTATGCCAACTTCCCCGGGGTTCTGTCAAAAGTAACCTGGAACCTCGGTGGTGGTGTGGCATCGGGTGCGGCTGGTGGAGCCTGCAGCAGTGCTGCAAGGGGGACAGCTGGTGGGACCAGCTGTGGAGCCGGCACTGGCTGCGGAGCCAGTGCTGGCATCCACTGGCAATGCACCCATCCCTGGCCAGGGTAGAAAGCCCAGCTGGGGGGAATATACTCAGGTGGGGGTAGCATGAAGACCGGCTGACGAGGGGGGGTGCCTGGTCTCAGCAGGCCCCTGAGGTCCAGTTGACATTGCAGCCCGACTCCGGCGGGAGCTGTCACCCCGATGAATTGGACCCGTTGAGGGAGGCAAGGTCATACATCGTCCCTGGCCGAGTAGAAGGATGCTGTTGCCGTACTCTGGGCACTTGCAGGGCCCAGATCCGGGAAGGTGAATGTGGGCTGCGCCAGGATCCACCTCAATTGGCTGGCCTAGGGTGGAGGGATGTAGCTGCCCACTGCGAGTTGGCTGAACCATTCCGTGAGGCCGGTCAGTAATTGACTCTGTGATGGTGGTGGCAGGACCCACTCCCAGGAGTTGTCAGATCCCAGCGTCCTTGCCTCTCTCCACTCAGAAGTTCGGGTGCATCCCATCTAGCTGGTCCCCATCCCGTATCTGGGTGGAAGTAGACTGACTTCTATCTCCCAGGTTGGGCTGGCTGCGGCAGCTTCTTCCCACTGGGAGGGGTCCAGCTGAGTGGGCTACTGGGTCGTCGGCTCTTTGGGCTGAGTGCCCAGTCAGCATTCTGCTTTGGCAGCCTCTTCTGCTCACACCGTGCACTCGGAAGGGGAGTAGATGGTCTCAAGATGGACCATTGTGCTGGTATCAGTAACTCCCTCCTCGGTTGTTGCCTTCTCCTCCATCTTCCCTGAGTCTTCATGCCGCCCAGATGACAGGTTGGCGCTCAGGACTTAGGACCCCAGACAGCACTCCGGCGCTCGGTTAGAGTTTAAAAAGGGGATTCAGGTTAATGTCAGGGTTCCAAGTAACACCCCCAACAAATGAAGACTCCAAGGCCTAAAGTTCCTCAAAGTTCCATTTTATTAGAGATGTCGTATTGGCACATCTGGGAAAACCCAAATCTGAGAGTTCCAGGTTTTCCCCACCCAAAAGAAAGTCAAAGATCCATCCCCTGCACTGACAAGTCCATCACATGGTCCAATCAATTCACCATCCCAATTGGAGACAACCCCCAGTCACTCCCATCCAGGTGCAGGCCGAATGCCCTTGACTCCGAGAGAAGGGAATGTTGTTATGGCTAATCCTCCACCACTCCTTGTAATCCTCCCTCCCATTTTCCCAGGCACTAAATGTGGCAGCCCTGAAGCTCCAATGGAAAAAATGGTTTCCAGGGCTGACAAAAGCATTTTCTTGTTTCTGTTTCTTATTAATAAAACAATAATCATTTATTAAACTTGTATGCTGCCCAACTCCCAACAACTCTGAGTGACTCATATCAAACAAAAATTAAATAATATCAACAAAGTATGGCAAGTGACTAGGTGGAAAGAAACAAATAGTCTCGTTTGCTTTTGTCAAAGACATAGGAGAAAATTAGAACATTAAAGCAGTAATTTTTTTAAAGAAAAGATTATGGGACTAATCTCATGTGTTAATCTTTCCTTTAGATATACTGTTGGATCAGTTCAGGAGAATAATGACCAAGTATGGAAGTTCCAGCGCTACTTCTTGATTCAAGAGTACTGCAGCCGATTAGCTATACCATTTCCTTTTGTCATCTTTGCTTATATCTACATGGTGATGAGGAAACTTTTTAAATGCTGTTGTAAAAATGAATATAGAGAATCATCCATTTGCTGTAAGTTATTTTCATCAGATACTAAATGGTAGAAGGGGAAGCAAAATAAGATTTATTTTATTAAAGAAAAAGATAAAGATTTCTCAGATGATTGTTGCTATATTAATAGCACTAACAATAGCAATAGCACTTAGACTTATATACCTCTTCACAATGCTTTACAGCCCTCTCTAAGCAGTTTACACAGTCAGCATACTGCCCCCAACAATCTGGGTCCTCATTTTACCAACCTCGGAAGGATGGAAGGCTGAGTCAACCTTTTTTTTTAATTAAATTTTTTATTATTTTTCTCCACTATACATCCATATATATACCATAATTCATAACAAAATATACATAGTTATACATTTCTATTCAATAAAACATAAACCATCATCCTAATTTGCACCTTTTATATTTTTATTGCCCGCCTGTTTTCCCCTTTATGTCATATCACTCCCCTCCCTCTATCTCCCTTTCTTCCCTCTACCTTCTTTCTCCTTCTCTCCCACTTTCCTACTTCCCTCCTCTCCCCTTCTTACCTTCCTTCTCTACTTCCTTTTCTCCCTCTTGTTCCTTCCCTGAGTGTATCTAGTCACAATCCATCTTATAGTTAACAGACAGGTAACTTATATCCCTAATATAAGTTTAAACATCCAGTAGGGAGGTGACACGAGGTTGGCTCCAGGTTTTGATCAATGCCTTCTTGAGGGAGGGGTCTGTTCCACAGCCATTGAAGGTGGCTGTGGTGAGACCCCTCCTCAAGAAGCCCTCCCTGGACCCAACTGATTTAAAGAACTTCTGTCCAGTCTCCAACCTTCCCTTTGTGGGGAAGGTTGTAGAGAAGGTGGTGGCACTCCAGCTCCTACGGTTGTTGGATGAAACTGATTATCTAGACCCTTTTCAATCGGGTTTCAGGCCTGGCTTCAGCATGGAAACTGCCTTGGTCACTCTGATGGATGATCTCTGGCGAGCCCGAGATGGGTGTCACTCCTCTATCTTGGTGCTACTTGACCTCTTAGCAGCTTTCGATACCATTGACCATGGTATCCTTCTGCACCGATTAAGAGAGTTGGGAGTGGGAGGCAACGTATTACGGTTCTCCTCCTATCTCTCTGATTGGTCGCAGTCAGTGTTGGCGGGGGGACAGAGGTCGACCCCTAGGCCCCTCGTATGTGGGGTACCTCAGGGCTCAGTCCTCTCTCTCCTCCTATTTAACATCTACATGAAACCATTGGATGAGATCATCCGTCGACACGGGGTGAGGTTCCAGCAATATGCTGATGATACCCAGTTGTACATCTCCACCCCGCATCAATTCAAGTGAGGCAGTGGATATGATGTGCCAGTGCCTGGATGAGGTGAGGGTCTGGATGGGGGTCAATAGGCTCTAGCTCAACCCAGACAAGACCGAGTGGCTGTGGATACTGCCTCCTAAGGACTATGTCGACGGTCCTTCCTTGGTTCTGGGGGGAGAGAAACTAGTCCCCTCAGAATGGGTTCACAATTTAGGTGTCCTCCTGGATCCACAGCTCAAATTAGACCAACATCTAACAGCTGTGGCCAGGGGGGCCTTTGCGCAGGTTCGTCTTGTGCACCAATTGCGACCCTACTTGGATCGGGAGGCACTGTTTACAGTCACTCACGCCCTTATCACCTTACGTCTTGATTATTGCAATGCGCTCTACATGGGGTTACCCTTGAAGACTGTTCAGAGACTACAGCTAGTCCAGAATGCAGCTGCACGAGCGATTGTGGGTTTACCTAGATACACCCACGTCACATCAATCCTCCGCAAGCTGCACTGGCTGCCTATTGGTCTCCGGACACAATTCAAGGTGTTGGTTATCACCTTTAAAGCCCTACATGGCTTAGGGCCAGGCTATCTCTGAGACCGCCTCCTACCATGTACCTCCCAACAACCAGTGAGATTGAACAGGGTTGGGCTCCTTCAGGTCCCATCAGCTAAACAGTGTCAGCTGGCGGGGCCATGGGGGAGGGCCTTCTCTGTTGCTGCCCCAGCTCTCTGGAACCAGCTACCGCCGGAGATTCGTACCACCCCCCACCTTATTGGCCTTCAGGAAAGCTGTTAAGACCTGGCTTTTCTGGCAGGCTTGGGGCCAGTGACCTGACAGAGCTAATCAGTAAGATCGCCCCTGAATGAATGTAATGATTGATTGTTCTTAAAAATTTTAAACATGCTTTTAAATTTTGTTATGATGTTATTTTCTGTATTGATTCATATTTGTCCCAATTGTGAGCCGCCCAGAGTCCTCTGGGAATTGGGCGGCATACAAATATGATCAAATAAATAAATAAATCCATTTAATTATCAGTGCAAATCTTAAACTTTTTTTTCGGTATCCATATTTATGGATATGAGGAGGCAGCATTAAAAATTATCCATATTTAATGCTGCCTCCTCAACTACCTAATTTTGTCACCTGGATCTACCACCTTCAATTTTCTATTCTCCTCCAATTTAATCAATGTTACTTGTCTTCTATACACATTCATTTTCTAACCAATCATAAAATTTCCCCTATACATTATAGTATTCAGAATCTTCCTTATCCTTACTTTTCATTGTCAATCTATTCATTTCCACACAATCCAGTATTTTTTTAATTACCTCCCTTTCAGAAGGGGCTTTTGTTGCTTTCCATTTTTGTGCAAATGCAATTCTAGCTGCTGTGATTATATGAATAATTAAATATGTATTTTCTTTATTAAAATTTTCTGATAATATACCCAACAGGAATATATCTGGTTTCAATTCTATATATTGTTTCAATATTTTTTCTATCCATATTTGAATTGAACTCCAATACACTTTGGCTTCAGCACATGTCCACCACATATGATAAAAAGAACCCGGTATTTGCTGACATTTCCAACATTTCATAGATTTATCTTTAAACATTTTAGCTATCCTTTCCGGTGACATGTGCCATCTATAAAACATTGTATACAAGTTTTCTTTATATGCTGTTGCCATTGTCAGTTTATAATTTCTTTCCCAAAGCTGTTGCCATTTATCCAGTTTTATAGTCTGACCAAAATTCCTTGCCCATTTAAACATCATTTCCTTCACTTGTTCTTGCTCTAAATCAATATGTAATAAGTAATTATACAGTTTTTTAATTAGTCTTTCATCCGTTCCATCTAATTCTGTCAATTCTAAATTGATACCCTCCGTTTTATTATCTTTACCATATCTTGACTGCAATTGCATTCTCATATACCAATCCATCTTTATTCCTTGTTTCTCCAATTCTTGAGTAGATTTCAATTCCCCCCTTATCGGGTAAATTAGTGCTTCTATTATTGATAACCAATATGGTATTTTCAAATAGTGTTTCTCTTTTATCTTTTCCCACACTCCATACAATGTCTCTGGAAATTAAAAATTAAAATTAAAATTAAGTAAAAGTAAAAGTAAAAGTAAAAGTAAAAGTAAAAGTAAAAGTAAAAGTAAAAGTAAAAGTAAAAGTAAAAGTAAAAGTAAAAGTAAAAGTAAAAGTAAAAGTAAAAGTAAAAGTAAAAGTAAAAGTAAAAGTAAAAGTAAAAGTAAAAGTAAAAGTAAAAGTAAAAAGTATTTTACTTTTTCCATACCATAGAAATGCTTGCCATCCTATCTGTAAATCATGTCCCTCCAAAACCAAAAGTCTTCTGTTTCTTAACAAAATCCATTCTCTCATCCATGTCAATACTGCAGCATCATAATATAACTCCCAATTTGGAAGTCCAAATTCCACCTCTTAGTCTTGCATCTTGTAGCATTTTTATATTTATCCTCGCCTTTTTTCCTTGCCATACAAACTTCCGTATCATTTTATTTACTTCTTTTAAAAAATTATCTAATTTTATTGGTATTGTTGAGAATAACAACAGAAATTGTGGCAGTATGTTCATCTCAATTAATGATATTCTTCCCATCAATGATAATTGAATTTTTTTCCATTTTTCCAAATCTTTTTCAATTTGTTTCTTTAATCTATAAAAATTATCTTCCTTAATTGTCGTACATCTAGCTGTTAGATGAATCCCTAAATATTTTACTTTTTTTGTAGTCTGCACATTTAACTTCCCAACTAATTCCTTTTTTTCCCGTCATGTTTTTCACTAAAAGTTTTGTTTTCTCTTTATTAATTTTTAATCCCGCTACCTCTCCGTATTTTTCAATTTTCTGTATTAATTTAGGTCCAGTCTCAAATCGTTCTGCCAATATGAACACCAAGTCATCTGCGAACGCTTGTAGTTTGTACTCCTCTCCTTTAATTTTCATTCCTTTTATATCCTCACTTTGTTGCACATTTCTAGTTAGTACTTCGAACATCAGCACAAATAACAATGTTCCTTTCATAATATCCACCTTCTCTGTCATATCTCCATTCACTAATACTTTGGCTGTTTGTTTACTATAAAATGTTTTGATTACATTAATAAATCTTTTTCCAAAATCCATAGTTTGAAGTTGCATTGTCATAAATTTCCAATTCACGTTATCAAATGCTTTCTGTGCATCTAGGAACATTAATACCACTTGTTTTCCAAGATGTTGTTCATAATATTCTAATGCGTTTAAAATCGTTTGCATATTGTCTTTAATCTGTCTTTTAGGTAGAAATCCATTTTGATCTGAATGTATAAATTCGCTTAGAAATTTTTTGAGTCTATTTGCCATTATTGATGCAAATATTTTATAGTCTACATTCAAAAGTGAAATCGGTCTATAATTTTTAATTTTCTATAAATCAGTCTTTTCTTTTGGTATCAAAGTTATAAATGCTTCTGTCCATGATTCTGGTATCTTAGCTTCTAATAGCAGTTCATTATATAGTTCCAGCATCACAATTCCTAATGTTTCTTCAAATGTTTTATACACCTCTGCTGGTATCCCATCTGGTCCTCGTGCCTTACTATTTTTCTGTTTTTTTTATTGCCTCCATTAGTTCCATCATTGTTATTTTCTCCTCTAGCAAATTCTTATATTTTTCTGATATTTTGGGTAACTCCATTTCCTCCAAATATTGTTTTATATCCTTCTCAGTTATTTTCTCTTGTTTATATAAGTCCTCATAATATGCCCTCACTATCTTCTTTATTTTCTCATTTCTATGTTGTAGATTCCCGTCAGTATCTTCCAATTGCTTAATCCATTTTTTTTCCTTTTCCTTTTTCCTTTTATAAGCTAACCATCTCCCTGGTTTATTTGAATGTTCCAAAAAAATTTGTTTAGTCATTTTTATTTTCCTTGCTACCTCTTCATTTTCTATCATATTCATTTTGTGTATCTTCAAATCCATTATATTTTTAATCCTTTTGTTTTGGGTATATTTTTGAAGTTCTTTTTCTAATGTCTTATAGTCGTCTTCTAATTGTTTCTTGTCATACCTTTTTTGTTTATTTCTTTTACTCATATATCTTATCACCAATCCTCTGATATATGCTTTTGCTGTGTCCCATACAATTTGAAGTGAAATGTCACTCTTTATTTTCTTTAAAGAAAAAATCAATTTCTTTTTCCATAAGTTGTTGGAATTCTTTTTCATTCAATATTTCTTGATTTAAAGTCCATCTAGTTCTTTTCTTTTGGCCTTTCCAAATAATTGTAATCGGGTTGTGATCAGCCCATATACCAATTTCAATGCTTACATTTTGTACAATTGCTAATAAATCTGTTTGACATCCACAACATATCTATTCTTGACCAGGACATGTCTATTGGAGTAAAATGTATATTGTTTCTTTGATGGAAACTTCCCCCTCCATGCGTCAAATATATTTAATTCCTCTACCATAGTAAAAACGACTTTGGTAATATCTTCCTTAACTTCTTATTCTTTTTCATTGTCTTATAGTCCAATTCCACCTCTACTATAGCATTAAAGTCCATCATGCAGATATGCTCATAGTCAACTGTATTTTTCGGAGTATAAGACGCACCGGAGTATAAGATGCACCTTAGTTTTGGGGGAGGAAAATAGGGGGGGGGAATCTACCTACCAGATATTCATCTGGCTAGTGTCCTTAGTCTGTTCAGCTTCAGCACATTATTTTATCCCCTGGTTAGGGCTGAAAAAGCCTTTTTCAGAGGGAGTAGGAATGAAAACAAGCCTGCAAAAACTTAGGGCTGGAAAAAACCTTCTTCGGAGGGAATAGGAAGCCGAGAAGATCGTTAGCACCTTGTTAGGGTTGGGAAAAAGCTTCAAAGTATAAGACACCCCCTAATTTTCAGCCTCTTTTAGGGAGGAAAAAGGTGCGTCTTATACTCTGAAAAATATGGTAATTCGATTATTTTAGCATGTAGCTTAGAATAAAATTTATCCTGGCATTCATTCGGTGCATAAATCGCAATAGTAATGTTTTTTTTATTATTCAATAGTATTTCAACCATCAAAATCCTTCCATCTTCATCTGCATATATACATTTGGGATTCATTTTTTTCTGTATATATAATACAACTCCTCTTTTACTTTGATTTGCTAATGCTGAATATAAATCTCCCAATTTTACACATTCTAGTAGTTTATTATGTTGTCCTCTAATATGTACTTCTTGTAGGCATATTATATCCATTTTTAGTTTCCCTAATTTATTAAATATTCTTTTCCTTTTTATGGCCAAATTCAGTCCATTTATATTTATTGAAATCATCTTAACCTCTTCTTCCATGTTCATTTATTTTGTGCCTTAGCTGATCTCATCAGCATCATGTCTCTTTGTTCCTTTTACCTCTATAGTCATTGCACCTTCTAGTTCTTTCTCTTCCCTTTCTTTAACATATTTACTTACTTGTTGCCTTGTCTCATCTCTGATATCTTCTTGGAATCTAACCGCTCTTTCTTTTCTCAATCCTTCCTCATTCTGTTCAAAGTGTTGTCTATAAAATATTTCTGCTTTTTCCACTGTGTCCAATCTGTATCTTTGTTCGTGCCACACCACCATTATCCCCTCTGGAATCAGCCATCTAAAGTTTGTTCCTTTCTGAATCAAGCTCTTCGTCAAGAATTGATACTCTCTTCTCAAATCTCTGACTCTTTTTGGAACTTGTTTTAATGTTACTGTCTCCTTTCCTCTATATTTAATAGTATCATTTCTTAGCTTTTGCAAAATTTCTGTTCTGAGTGATTTCTTTGTAAATCTTATATGGACCTCTCTAGGGAGTTTATTTTTCTTTTTCTTTTTTTTATTCAAAAAGTTTTATAAGTACAGAGTACAAGCATTTTTCATTTTTCTCCCCCCCATCCCCCTACCCCCAACTCACTCCCTTCCCTTCCCCCCCCCCAAGACTTCCCAGAGAAAGTACAGGGCATAATATTCAATAAAATAAATTTAAATTAAATTAAAACAACTTCTTAATTTCCCCATTTTTTGGAATCTTTAACTCCGAATTTTTCTAAACTATTCAAAACATAATCGGAAGAAGGATAAAAATAATAGAAAATAAAGAAAATAAATAATTAAAAAGAAAGTAAACAATTAAAAAAACATCACACAAAATCTCATACTATAATTCACATCTCTAAACCTCTATCTTTTACATAATCTATATTAATAATTATAAAAAGAAAGAAAGAAAGAAAGAAAAAAAGAAAAACAAAAATAGAAGAGAAACAAAGATGAACCTCAAGAACTAAACTTGATCATAAAATCAAACAATATTAATAACATAATATTACAATATATCAAAATATTAACTTCCCAATATATAATATATATATTAATAATGATAGGAAAAAGAAATAAAAACTAACCCCTTATACTTCAAAACCCTTAAACTTAAACCTAAAATCTAACAACTTATTAATAACATAATATTACATATATAACATTTCTTCTAAACATAAAATCATAAAATCAAACACATTAATAACAATATTTCTATACCTTGAGGTATCGATTTCAAAATATATATTATATAATAATAATAATAATAATAATAATAATAATAATAATAATAATAATAATAATAATAATAATAATAATAATAATAATAATAATAATAATAATAAAGGGTAAGAACCAACCCCTTATGCCTCAAAGACCTTAAACTTAATCCCTAAATCCTCAAAATATTGATAACAAAATATTACACTATATCAAATTTATGACTCCAAAATATATTTTATATATATATATATATATATATATATATATATATATATATATATATATATATATATATATATATATATATATATATATATATATATATATATATATATATATATATATATATATATATATAAAATCTAAAAAGAAAATACCATCAAAAAACAATATTAGTAAAAAAAGAGGAAAAAATGTTTACAATCTTGTTCATCTTTCCAACCATCCTATAAGTTTCAACACCATCTATCCTTTGGCCATTTCAAATCTGTCGATTCAGCTCTCATCTGATCCCAATCCTCTGTCTCCTTTTCCACATCACAAACATCTATCTGGCTCTGCCAATCACTTTGAATCTTTGGAATTATTTCATCTTGACCACGTATGTCTGGATTTTTCTTCTCCTCCTCCTTTATTTCCATGCTTCTATCTACTGGAATTTTAGAAATATCAGCCTTTAAAACATTGATGTAGAATGCTGTAGCTTTCTTTATTGTGTTAAGTCCATATCTTTTTCCCAAAAATTTCACGATTACTCCTGTTGGTGCATTCCATTTGTATTGTAAATTTCGTGTTTTTAGTTCCTCGACCAAGAAGGAATATTCTCTTCTAGCTTTAAGCATCTTGGAAGGGATTTCTTTCCATATCCTTATTTCTTGACCATTTGCCTGAAGATTGTTCTTAAAAGTCGCCTGTGTAATTCTGTTCCGCAAAGCTCTAGTAGTGAAATATATTACAATGTCCCTTGGCAAGTGGTTTTGTTTTGCATACCAAGAATTAGCTCTATATATCTTATCAATTTGCGTAGGCAATTCATCTTTAGACAATCCAGACACCTGCTCCAGTGCCTCTATCATTCTTCCTTTCAAATTTTCAAATTTTTCCTCCTTCAGGCCCCTCACTCTTATGGCAAATTTCATCTCTCTAAATTGGGACATCATCACCTCTGTTTCCAAATTTAGTAAATCATTTTGAACCTTGGTTATGTATTCCTCTGAAATTGTTAAGTCTTGCTTATTTTTTTCCAAATCCTTCTCCAAAATCTCCATATTTACTGCTAATCCTTTACAAACTTTCACCACATCTGCTCTCAGTTGTAAATTCATATTTATTTATTTATTTATTTATTTATTTATTTATTTATTTATTTATTTATTTATTTATTTATTTATTTATTTATTATTTATTTATTTATTTATTTATTTATTTATTTATTTATTTATTTATTTATTTATTTATTTATTGGTGTTTCTTATATGCCGCCCAACTCCCGGAGGATTCCAGGCAGCTTACAACAGAAAAAATACAAGAAACCAATATAAATAAACATTAAAACAGATATAAAAATTAAAGACATCTTAAAACATATACTATCCATTCAGCATCATACATACTTGGGGGTGAGCTCAAGTGGACTACACTCTACCCCCTGCCTGCAGGAAAAGCCAGGTCTTAACAGCTTTCCGGAAGGCCAGCAGGGTGGGGATAATTCAGGTCTCTGGGGGAAGTTGGTTCCAGAGCACGGGGCCTGCCACAGAGAGGGCTCTCCCCCTAGGGCCCGCCAGGCGACATTGCTTAGCCGATGGGACCTGGAGGAGGCCAACTCTGTGGGCCCTAACCGGTCGAAGGGAAGTGTGAGGCAGAATGCGGTCCCGGAGATAACCTGGTCCTAAGCCATGAAGGGCTTTAAAGATAGTGATCAACACCTTGAATTGGACCCAGAGACCGATGGGCAACCAGTGCAGCTGGCGGAGTACAGGTGTCACATGGGTGTACCTTGGCACACACACCACAACACGCGCAGCCGCATTTTGCACCAGCTGAAGTCTCCGGATACTTTTCAAGGGTAGCCCCATGTAGAGCGCGTTGCAGTAGTCCAGGCGCGAGGTGACAAGGGCATGAGTGACTGTGAGTAGAGCCTCCTTCTCCAAGTATGGCCGCAACTGGTGCACCAGGCGAACCTGTGCAAAGGCCCCCCTAGCCACAGCGGAGAGATGGTGATCCAATTTTAGCTGTGGATCTAGGAGGACCCCCAAGTTGCGAGCCTGATCCGAGGGGGTCAGTTTCACTCCCTCAAACATCAAGGAGGGACAATTGTCATGGTCCTTAGGAGGCAATATCCAAAGCCACTCAGTCTTGTCGGGATTAAGTCTGAGTCTGTTCCTCCCCATCCAGATCCTAACGTCGTCCAGGCACCGGCACATTACATCAACTGCCTCTCTGAAATCAGACGGGGTGGTGATGTACAGCTGGGTGTCGTCAGCGTACTGCTGGAAACACACCCCATGCCTGCGGATGATCTCACCCAGCGGTTTCATGTAAATGTTAAACAGGATGGGCGAGAGAACCGACCCCTGAGGCACCCCACATGATAGGGGCCTAGGGGACGATCTCTGCCCTCCTGTTAACACCGACTGCATCCTATTGGTGAGATAAGAGGAGAACCACCGTAAAACAGTGCCTCCCACCCCCAACTCACCAAGACGATGCAGAAGGATACCATGGTCGATGGTATTGAACGCCGCTGAGAGGTCAAGTAGCACCAGGATGGAGGAGTTACCCCCATCCCGGGCCCACCAGAGATCATCCATCAGAGCGACCAAGGCAGTTTCTGTACTGTAGCCACGCCTGAAACCCGACTGATAAGGATCTAGATGCTCTGTTTCATCCAGAAGCTGCAGAAGCTGAGTAACCACCACCTTCTCCACAACTTTCCCCAAAAAGGGCAAGTTGGAGACAGGATGATAGTTCTTCAAATCAGCTGGATCCAGGGAAGGCTTCTTCAGGAGGGGTCTCACCACCGCAGCTTTTAACGACTGCGGTACGGATCCCTCTCTCAAAGAAGCGGTGACCACCGCCTGGATCCAGCCGCAAGCCACCTCTCTGCTGGCCGAAACCTACCAGGAGGGACACGGGTCCAATAAACAGTTGGAGGTACCCATCGCCCCCACAGCTCTGTCCACATCTTCGGGAGAAACAGGCCCAAACTCTTCCCATAATGGTGGACTAAGACTAGCCCCTGTCAACTCTATGGACTCTGCCCAGCTAGAGTCCAGGTTCGACCGAATCTGAGCGACTTTATCCATCAGAAACTCAGCGAATTCCTCAGCTCTGCCTTGTAAGTGTTCCTCGCTCCCCCCTTTAGCAAGGAGGGAGCGAGTCACCCTAAACAAGGCAGCTGGGCGAGAATCTGCGGACGCAATAAGAGCGGAAAAATAAGATAATTTTGCCGCCCTTATCGCCACTAAATAAGATCTGATGTAAATTCTTAATAGTGTTCGGTCAGGCTCGGTCTTACTGGCTCTCCAGCGGTTCTCCAGCGGCGCTCTAGACGAGACTTCTGGCGTTTCATCTCCCGGAGCTCCTCGGTAAACCAGGGAGCTTTCCGGGATCCACTGCCACGGAGAGGTCGCTTAGGCGCAATCCGGTCTAAGGCCCCTGATGCTGCGATGTTCCAGGCAGCCACCAGGGAGTCAGCCGAACTGTGTACCAGGGTTTCAGGTATTTCCCCAAGTTCCCTCTGGAATCCTTCCAGTTCCATTAGGCGCCTGGGGCGGAACCACCTAGTCGGTCCCGCCTCCCTGCGGGGGAGGAATGGGGCTGCGAAATCCAACCTCAGTAGGAAATGATCTGACCATGACGGTGGGGTGATGGCTATGTCCCTTATCTTCAGATCATCTCTCCACTGCCCCGAAAGAAACACTATCTTCTCCATAGCAGCCTGCATTTTTTATCTATTTCAGCAATTTTTGAATTAAATTCCAAAATCAGCTCATTTTTCATTACTTTCAAGGTATTAAGAAAACTCTCAGGTGTTAAAGACTTTGATGATGTTAAATCAGGCATAGATTGCTTCTTTAAAATATGATCAAAGGAGTACTCAGTTCTTTTATTCACTACAGTCTTTTCAAGTTTAGAAGCCATTTCAATGTTTTCAAAAAAGAAAGACAAAGAAGAGAGGGAAAAAAGCCCAGATCTTTACTTAAAAAAATTCTTTCCAAGTCCAAAGCCAGTTAAATTTTATCTTTTATAAAGCTATAGATTAATTCAGAAGAAAAAAGGAGAAAAAATCATTCTTCAGATCAAAGATTTCCAGAGGAAAGGGCTGGTAACAAAGCGAAAATAACTTTCTCTTCTACACCCAACATCTCCAATCGCCATATTGTTGCCACTCCTTGTTAAGCTACTTTGTTGCTTCCAAAGTAAAATCCAGCAATGGAGTTAAAGATCAAACTAATGCCCTTCTGGACTCCTGTCTTTCTCTGGCTGCTCTCTATAGATTTAAAATAATTGTACTTTCCTTTGCAGCAGCAGCGGTGGTCACGGCATCTTGCTCCGCTTTTAAAGCGGAGGCTTCCAACTTCCCGGAGCAGCAGACAGGCTACCTGGGGAGCCCTCACCCTACGCGCCCTAAGTTGGCTTTTAGGGCACTAGGGGGGCTCTACCCCACCTATCTCGCTCTCATCTCTCCCCTTCGCCCGGGGAGAGATTTTCAAGCCGCCAGACAGCTGTTCTGGTGGCTTTTACAGGAGGCTAGAAGGATGCCCTGCGAGGAGCGCCAGCGACGCCGTCAGAGCCAAAACCGGAAGCTTAGGGAGTTTATTTTTCATCGCATATCTAGTATGGACTCTATATTTTGTCAATTTCATTAAGTATCTTTTCTTTGTTTTCTTCCATCGCTTCTGCCAAGATTTCTGCCATTATCTCCGCCAGGTTTTCTCCCTTCTCCTCTACCACGTTTTGAAAACGTAAATAATATTCAGAATGATCCATCTCCAGTGTAATAATTGTTCTCTCTTGTCATTGATCTGTTTCTGTAAGTCGATTATCAAGCTCCTCCATCTTCTTCTCAGGTGCTTCAACTTTCCCTTCCACTTTCTGTAAACATTGTTCATTCTTTTCCATCAATTCTGTAGCCTCTTTCAATTCTTTTTCCACTTTACCTAAACTTTCTTTTATGGTATCTTTAAGATCTGCTTGCATAGCTTGCATCATGTTCTTCAATTCCGTAGTATTGAGTTTGTCTGCAGAATCTGTCGCTTTCTGTGTTGTTGACGTAGTTGCTGCTGACGAGTGTGATGGTATCTTCTTCTTCTCCATCTTTATCAATTCTTATATTCCAAGCATTTGTAAACCAATATTGTATTTTATTGTAATCCAATAAGCATGCAAAAAATAAAAAATAATAAAAAGAGAGCGAAAAATAGGAAAAAGAAATTCCAATATGTTTCAAAAAAAAAACAAAGAGAAAAAAAAACAAAAAATAATCCAAACCTTCAGTAATCCAAGCTTGAAAAAAACAACAGCAACAATGCGTCAAAAAAGGAAAAAAGAAAAAGAATCCAAAGAATCCAAAGAAAAATAAATTGCATCAAAGGTAGATCAAAAGAAAAAGAAAAAGAAATTATTATATACTATTTCTTCAGGCTCTTCTTGCCTTAATCCTTCAAACCAGATCAAACAAAAAGAGAATAATCTGTTCCAAAACAAAAAAATGTGTCCAGTCAAAACAACACTTTCCCACAAAAGCCACTCAATATAGTTATCTTGTCTTATCAGCTACAAAAATAACCCATAGCTGAGCTTTCAAGGCTATAGTATACACCAACTTTGGTCACTAGATAGCACTGTGACCCAGGTAATAAATCCAAAAGCCTGGCAGATTTTACTTCAAAATGTAAACCAATAAAAATGCAAAATAATAAGAAGAGACAATGATTATATATTAAAAAAATACTTTCACCGGCACTTAAGTTCTATAAATCCAAATCTATCTCAAAATGAAGCTCTATGGCTCATCTCTTGCCTTTGTTTTATCCAAGCCTCTTTCTTCTGCTCTTCCGCTTTTCCCCGCTGCTAAAATCCAGCCAGGGAGCAGTTTAAAAAGCGAAACCGCTCCCCCTCTTAGCAGCCAGTCTTCAAAAAAAACTTTTAAACTTTAACAGGCATATCCAGCTATTTCCTCTCCATTAATCCAAAAAACAATCACTTTAAAAATCATCTCACCCAGGTGACTTCCTCTCCATCCTTCAATTCTTCAAGCAATGGCCGTCCCAGCTAATGGTGACCGTAGTTGCCTCTCCTCAGCTGAAGGTCAGGAGGCTGCTGTCGGCTCCCTGGGGGGGTCTGCGCTTCGCCCGGGTGACTGATTCCTGCCTCTCCTCATCACCTCTCCTACAGAGAGGTTCTGGCTCTATTTCTTTCAATTTCAAGCCCCCTACAGCTGGACATTTCGGGGTTTCCCTCAGACAAGAAAATACCGTACTGCTGCAATGCTTGGCCATGCCCCCCTTCCTCTGGCTGAGTAACCTTGAGCCTGGTGAGATTCAATCTGCCAAACTGCTGGCAGCCGGTGACCAGCAGAAGTAGCCTGCAGTACTGCACTCTAACCACTGTGCCACCGTGGCTCTTTATATTGCTATACTTTTGTTATAATACATTTGAAAACAATATACTTTTTAAAAAAATTATATATATGCATACACAGCACATAAATGCATACATCTGCCTTGTCTTGTGGAAAAACTAGGTGTGACCTTGGCCAGAATCTCAATGAAGTGGTTTGAGTGGGAGTGAAGTTTTAAAAGCAAAGCAGGACTAGTCAGAGGAGCATTTCCATTAATTCCCTGTCTCTGTTTATGTACATATCATCCAGCACTTTTTCAACTGGATCTGTACATAACATAATGAGTTTTATTGCTCTTTCATAAAGCTACTATGTGGAAATCAGAGCTCACTCTCTGTTCAGATATTCTCTTTGATCTAAGGCACTGTAAGAATTCTAGCTCCTCTGCAGTAGTATAATTGAATGAATGCCCTTTGGGACCACACTCCCAAGGATTTATTTAGTCATAAGAAAAACAAAGGCTGGAGGTATACACTGAATGTTGGATCTCTAAATTATTTTCAAAATTTATCTCACTTTAGGTTACTTTTAGTTGCTACCATTATTACATTACTAAAGCAGTATTTGTGGTTTGAATATATTGACCTGTAGGACATTAATATACATAATATATATTATTATATCACTTTCCTTTCTTCAGTTTTGGATGATTTCAGATAACAATTCTATAGTCAGCTATTTTTGCTAAATGATATGGTATGGCTTTCTATCAATGTATGGCATGACAGCTCACATATCACAAGGGTTAGGGTCTCATTTTATACAATCTGGAGCTCTAGGAGAAGTAATCTGTCATTCGCTAGTTACTCAACTCAGGGGAACAACGGTCAAAACCAGCAGGATAGCCTTTTCTTCTACTCTATATGGCATACATATTGTAGCCATTCATTCATAACCTTTACATCAGTACAAATGAGAATGTCCTTAACATTATTCAGTTATTAGAACACATAACTGTCACAACCTGCTTTGATTTGTTTATCAACAAATTTGTTTTATTCAGGCATAGTGCCATTCTATACTAGGTTTAGATCCCAAAGTGCTCCATCTTTTCAACTTTGACTTTTCTCCCATTCCCTGTTGATAAGCCTGATACATTCTTCCCCATGAATATCTACATAGATTTAGAAACTACAGGAATGATAACCTCATCAGTGTATACAGATACTATAACAGAGTAGCAGAAAAGCACATAAAAACAAGAATGCTGTACTTAGTGTTCATTATTAAGGGGATACATATTCTGTGATTATGTGATTAACATTTATTGGGGATTAATTTTATGTAAGAATTACTTCATTAACAATTCAAATCAATTAAACGTAGTTCTGAGGATTCCTTCCCTCCCAAAAAGAGTTTCTCTTAAAGTGCTGTTTCCAGGAATCAAGAGTTTATTTGATTAATCTTGTCCTGTGTCTTGACTGCTCAGTTTCTACTTTGCACCATAAATGTTTTTTGTCATTCAGAAAAGAAGAAAATACTACTAACATTTAATATTTAAAATTTCTTGCATGATATCTGCAGGGGAGCAGATAAGAGGGCAAATGGCAAAATAAGCATTATATTGGAGAAGGAGTGGCAGCATCTGGGGGTGGAATTAAAAGAGGGATCTGCTAGAATCCCTACATAACAACTAGTAGAGTAAGCCCAATCTCCCATGAATTCCATTGACCCAGGGGCGGGTTCCTAATTTTTTTACTACCACTCTGTGGGTGTGGCTTGTTTTGTGGGTGTGGTTTGCCAGCCATGTGACCGGGTGGGCATGGCTTGCCTGTCATATATTAGTTATTTCAGAGAGATGATACTACTATTTTTGCTATTTTATACCTTACATCAGTGGTTCCCAAAGGGGGTGGTACCGCCCCCCAGGGGGCGGTGGGAACCCTTAGGGGGGTGGTGAGAGGTAAGGGTGGCGACAGGGGGGCGGTGAGAGGGTCCAGGGGGGTGGTAGGTGGTTCGCCGGTCCTGTCCCCGTGCCGCCACCCATGTCCACCCAATCGCCCGCTGCCGCTTTTCCCGCCACTCTTTTCCCGGCGGGGACTGGGCGGGCCGCGAGACGGTCATCTTACTGGACTTTTAACAGCTCCGTGTATCTGTCGTCTGGTCTCTTTGCACTGGTCTCCAACCTTGGCAACTTTAAGACTTGTGGACTTCAACTCCCAGCAAAGCTGGCTGAGGAATTCTGGGAGTTGAAGTCCACAAGTCTTAAAGTTGCCAAGGTTGGAGACCCCTGGAAAGCTTGCAAAATACAGAAACTCTTCTCGCGAGGGTGAGCAATTAACAACTCGCAGCGAGAAGAGTTTCTGTATTTTGCAATTTTTTTCCCCTAGAGACTAGCCGACAGAAACACGGAGCTGTTAAACCTGTAAGACACGGGATTGGGGGGGGGTGCGGGCAGGGGCTGGGTTGGGGGGGCGGGTTGGGGGGGCAGGAGGAGGAGGAGGAGGAGGAGGAGGAGGAGGAGGGAGACCTTGTGGGGAAATCGCAGCTGCCTCTTTTCCGCTCCTTCAGCCAAGAGGCACCGCGGTCAGAAAGTCAGTCCAGAAAGAGGGCAGTGATGGCGGGGGAGATCGGGAACAGTTGCCCGCCAGAGTTTCTGCCGCCTGCCTCCCTTTCCTTTCCTTTCTTTTCTTTTCCTTTCCTTTCCTTTCCTTTCCTTTCCTTCCTTCCTCCCTTTCCTTCCCTTTTTCCTTCCTACTTCCCTTCCCTTCCCTCTTTTTCCTTCCTCCGTTCCTTCCCTTCCCTTTCCTTCCTTCCTTCTGTCTCTTTCCCTTCCTTCCCTCCTTCCCTTTCCTTCCCCCTCCTTTTCCTTCCTACTTTCCTTCTTTCCCTTTCCTTCCCCCCTTTTCCTTCCTACTTCCCTTCCTTCCTCCTTCCCTTCCTTTTCCTTCCTCCCTTCCCTTTTCACCTTTAATTTCCCTCCCTCTTTCCTTCCTACTTTCTTTCCTCCCTCCCTCCTTTCCTCCCTCCCTCCCTTCCTTCCTCCTTCCATTTCCTTCCCTCTCATTCCTTCCTTTTCTTTCTCTTTCTCTTTCCTTTCCTTTCCTTCCTTTCTTCCCTCCCTCCCTCCCTCTATTTCTCTCTCCCAAACAACCCCAAGTTAAATCCTCCCCTTGGCCATTGTGCGTACATGTGTGTCTCATCTTCTAAAAATCATAACTCCCCCCCACCCCACTGCAAACACCCAGTACCACCCCCTTCCCCATCCCCCAGAAGATCCCAGGTGCCCAGCCTCCTGCGCCCCCCCCCGGCAACCTCTCCGCATGCCCGTCTCACGATGTGGCCTTCGCCCTCACCTCCTCTGCCCACCTAACACACTGCTCTCGTTTGTCCCTGCGATGCCATCTTCCCCTGCCCCCGGATGGATAGCAATTTAGGCAGGCACGACACACCACCAGGTGAGGAGGGGGCTTTCTAGCTGTGCCTGCTGGGTACAGGAGTCCTCCCCTCCACTCGGCCTCTGTGCCAAGGAAGGCAATTCGGAGGGTGCCAGCGCTTCCCACGGGGGAGGGGTGTATTTCCAGGAAGCCCCTTGAATGTGCCAGTGTGGGGGGAGGGGGAGAAGACCCTCCCCCATGTGCATCTGTCCCACCCACCCCCTCCATTGACCACTTCTGCAGTTTTCTTTCCTTTCCAGGCTCTGTTTGGTCATCCAGTTGAGCCAGCCTTGGCGAGGAACCAAAATGACTTGTGTGTTTGTTTGTTTGTTTTTGCAACCAAATACAAACCATGTTTGGGGGAACCGGTTTCAAAACCTCCCAGTTTCCCAAACCTGGACGTTTTCGGCCATGCACGCACGCACACACACCCAGTGGCTCAATGTGGGATAGATTTCCCACCCACCTCCAGCCCCTCTTTTTAAACATGCCCCTCTTCCTCGCAGACAGAAGCACATTTTAAATTGCCATAGGCAGAGCCCAGAGGAGGCAATGTAGTCCCGCGGTGTGTGTGATACACACACACACACACACACACACACACACACACACACACACACACACACACACACACACACACACACATATATATATATATATAGAGAGAGAGAGAGAGAAAATAAGGAAAGAAAAAGGAAGGAAGGAAGGAAGGAAGGAAAGGAAGAAAGAAAGAAAGAGAGAGAGAGAGAGAGAAAGAGAAAGAAAGAAAGATGGTAGGTAGGAAGGAAGACAGAAAGAAAGAAAGGAAAAGATGGTAGGAAGGAAGGAAGACAGACAGAAAAAGAAAGGAGGGAAGGGAGGGAAGAAGGAAAGAAAAAGGAAAGAAAGATGGTAGGAAGGAAGGAAGACAGAAAGAAAGAAAGAAAGAAAAAAGATGGTAGGAAGGAAGACAGACAGAAAAAGAAAGGAGGGAGGGAAGGGAAAGGAGGGATGTAGCAAAGAAAAAGGAAAGAAAGAAAAAGAAAGAAAGATGGTAGGTAGGAATGTAGACAGAAAGAAAGAAAAAAATGGTAGGAAGGAAGGAAGACAGTCAAAAAGAAAAGAGGGAAGGGAAGGGAGGGAAGAAGGAAAGAAAAAAGAAAGAGAGGGAGGGAGGGAGGGAGGGAGGGAGGAAGGAAGACAGAAAGAAAGAAGAAAGAAAGAAAGAAGAAAGGAAAGAAAGAAAGAAAGAAAGAAAGAAAGAAAGAGATGGAAAGAAGGAAGGAAGAAAGAAAGATGGTAGGAAGGAAGGAAGACAGAAAGAAAGAAACAGAAAGAAAGAAGGGGAAGGGAGGAAAGAAAGAAAGAAAGAAAGAAAGAAAGAAAGAAAGAAAGAAAGAAAGAAAGAAAGAAAGAAAGAAAGAAAGAAAGAAAGAAAGAGAAAAAGAAAGAGAAAAAGAAAGAGAAAAAGAAAGAGAAAAAGAAAGAAGAAAGAAAAAAGAAAGAAAGAAAGAAAGAAAGAAAGAAAGAAAGAAAGAAAGAAAGAAAGAAAGAAAGAAAGAAAGAAAGAAAGAAAGAAAGAAAGAAAGAAAGAATTATGACCACAACTGAGCATAACATTTTGGTTGCTAAGCAAGAGTGGTGTGTTTCACCACATTTTACAAGTTGGCCATGCCCACCCGGTCACCTGACCACTAAGCCACGCCCACCTGAGGGGGTGGGCTGGGGGGCGGTGAGGATGAGTTTGTAGCACCAAGGGAGCGGTGGACTGAAAAAGTTTGGGAACCACTGCCTTACATGAAAAGCTTTGCAAACAAAGTGCATGTTACACCATGGCAACACAACAATCTTTATATGTAGAAAATGCTATAGTTAAAAGACAAGCAAGTCTCATACAGCATTTTTGGTTTCAGTCATGGATTCCTTAGACGAAAATATTGAGGACTGTTAAAAGAACAGTATCTTTTAACAGTCCTCAATGTTTTCGTCTAAAGAATAACAGTCTAAAACTGTATAAAATTAACAGTATAAAAGGTTAAGCTTTCGGAAAACGCCCACTTTGGGAAGCTTTAGGCAAAAGCGAAGGAAAAGTGTCAAATGCGAGCTTCTTATTATTTTCAAGTGAAGGGATGGGGAAAGACTTAATTGTCAGGTTTCTGGGCATGTGCAGAAGAATTTTTTTTAAAAAAAATGTTTTTAAAATGGCGGCGCCCAGGCACCGGCAACAGACCGCACCGGTACTGTGACGTCACCAGTGGGCTGCTACAGGTGCTATAGAGTGGACCGTACTGGTAGGAACCCACCACTGCATTGACCCTTATCTAACTGTAAGCAGGTGTTAACCATTAGTTGAGAAGATTTCTGAGCATAGGCTTTTTTAAAGCAATAAATCAGTTAAATTGGGCCTTCATTTGTGGACCTGGTCTTTTACACCTGACACATCATGATGCAAACTCTCCTCCTTTTATATGTTGTGATATACAATATATTACACACATAATACAGAGCTTGCATTGTGATATCACATTTTTGCCATTAAAAAATAACTACTGAATTCTTCAGATACCTCTCCTTATTAAAAGCAATTATGTCAAGCCTAGGAAATCAAGAGCCAAGACGGTTCAAATGAATACAAGTTTATTGCATGCTAACACTCTCTACAAGAATCTGAACTATTCACTGTTAAGGCAACTTGGTGGTAGATAAGGGTCAACATAATTCAAGGTGGGCTGCACTTAGATCTCTTGTAGGCATGAATGTACTCAAGACTAATGATCCTCTTGACTTTGGGCTCAGCTTGGCGATCCTCTACAAATTACTTTGTTAAGCCTAACCATTTAATAATGAATTATACAATTATAAGATTTGTAAAGAGCTATTTGATCAGTACAAGAATCCAAGTCTTAAAATTTCCCCCAACAAATGACTGTCTAGTCTCCAAATGAACATATGCAGTGAAGAAGAGCCTATTTAGTGCCTATATTGTTGAAGTGTTTTGCAAACATCCAGTTGGAATCTGCCTTCCTGTAACACTGTATGTTAACAGTAAATAGTTTTTTGTTGGATATAGAATCCAACACTTTCTAACCAACACTTAGAATGTGAACAAATTAGTTCATATTCAAAAATAGGGATGGATGAAATAGTTATACCTGCTTTCATAGAGATAGGCTTGTATGATACTTGATCAACATTATGAGTGTCTCAGTCAGTGTGTTAACAAGTTCAATTTTAACAGGGTACTGGAATTCTTAGCTAATGCACTTATGAAGCAAAGCTTCTGAGGTCTCAGTAAAGATATGCAAAGCATGTATATAGCACTTAAACTTATATGTCACCCCATCGTGCTTTACAACAGTCTCTGGACAGTATAATGTCAGCATATTGACCTCAACAATCTGGGGAGATGTGGCTAGTGCCACAGCGATATGACGGGACTCCACGGGGCTCCATGAGAATCATTGAAATCCCCCTGCCTGTGGGTCCATAGAGACCCTAGCCAACCCTGTAGGGGTTGGTGAAGAAGGGAGGACTCTGTGGAAGCAGAGAAAAGCCTCTCAGACCAGCAAGGTGTGATAGGCGGCCATTTTGAGCTGCCAGAAGCTGCGACAGCCAGACCAGAAAGTTAAAAGAAGATTGTCGAGCGGTGTGTCTGTTCTAGGTGAGATCTTTCTGACCTCTGCTTCAAAAGAAAAGACTTGGCTCTCCCCCAAATTGGATTTAGTTGAGAGTGAGACTAAAGAATAGGAGGTGGGATTTAAACTTTCCACCTCCGGAGCTGGGGGCAAGAAAGCACTTAGTCATTAATAATAAAGACTCAAAAGAATTTACTATTTTGTTACAAGAAATGTGGAAGAGATAGAAAGAAGAGGCTGAGGCATTAGTGGGAGTGAATCTTTGTTGTCCTCTTTCCACAAAAATTTTGAAACTTTTGACTGTAAAAAGGAAAAAACTTTAAGCCTTAAAAGTACGGAGTGACAGGACCAAATTGGAGTAAACAGAACACATGTGCCATCTATTGGTACTTGCTGGCAGAGAAAGTGTTTAAAGTGAAAGGACTTTTGAATAGACATGATCTTGGAATGTGGATTACAGTAAATGGAACAAGAACATTCTTTTGACACCTGTAACTTGTTTAGTCTGGGATGCTGGAACAGAGAGTGGAAGAACTATGACTGGGCAAAATTAGCAGCTCTCTGGCTCTATCAGATAATAAACAAGGAAACAGACTGCAACTGGGAACATTTTGAATAGAACACTTTTGGATCTTCAATCTCCTTCTTTTGTTTTTTCTTGCTACCTTTGAGACATTTAAAATTTAGAAGCTGGGAAAATACAAAGACTCGCCAAATCAGGCTGGATTATAACTTACTTTGATGGAATTTGATTAATTTTTGGATATTATAATTGGACAAGGAGAAGAAAAGAAGAGACTAAAATAATACTACAAGAACTTTAGGAATATTTTGTGAAAGAATGTTGGGGACATTTATGGGCCTAAGTGGATTACAAACAAACTTTAACAGCCTACTGACCAAAGAGGAAAAGAAGAAGAATCAAAGACAACCTGTGAGAGATATTTTGGTTTGCCCTATAAGATCTGTGAGAGATATCTTGGACTCAGTGGACTTCAGGAAATTAATTAGTATTCATATTCTATTTCTATATAACATTTTTGTAAAAAAGAAGAGAAGAGGGGTGAAAACTATATTTAAAAAGTATTTTTGAATTGGTATCTTATAGGCTATTTGGATAGAAGTGATAAAAAGAGGGATAGAGGAATTTAGTAGCGATAGTTTGGCCATAAAAAGCTCATTGAAGCTGGGAGACAACTGGGAGGGAATAGCAGAATACTTGGGTGTGTGTTGTGAACCTATTGTTCACCTTACGTGCTAATACTGAAAGATGAAGAAAACTACTTCGGCCCTCTCTTCAGCAGCAGCATCGGCTGGCCCAAGTCTGGCAAGCCAGAGATCCTTGGACAATTTCTTATTACAGGAAAGAAACACAATGCAGGCAGAAACAAAAATGATGTTCCAATCAATACAGGAGTCAGTGGCCAAACTACATGAAAGAATACAGACAATGGATGACAAAGTGGAAAATATCTAACAAATAAGGATAAAGAATGAAGAAAGAATTTAAAAAGTAGAGGAAAAATCAGAACAAACCGAGAAAAAAGTGGATGAAATGGATCAGAGACTAACCCAAGTGAACAAGAGCCTGGAGGCCTTGATAATATCCCTGGAGATGGAAAAAGCTGAACACTTCCTAAGATTCCAAAATATAGAAGAAGAGAAAGGAGAAGATCTCCCCGATAAAATGGCAGAGCTGCTGGCTGAAGTCTTGGAAGTGAGCAAGAAGGAGGTATTATCAGAGATGGATGAAGCCTTTTGGGTCCACACAGGCTATGTAAGGAGGAATAGACTCCCCAGAGAAGTACACAGTCAGTTCCTGAAAAAAACTACCAGAATGGAAATACTCCAAAAAGCTAAAGAAAAGTCAATGGTGTATAAGGAAAAAGAAATAATGATTCTAAAACAGATACCGAGAAGAGTGCGAGACATAAGAAGAGAATACCAATTCCTAGCAAGAAAATTGATCAAATATGACATACATTTTAGGTAGCTGATACCTGAAGGCCTATTGATGACTTGGCATGAGGAAAGATATAGGTTAGGTTCAATAGATAAGGCAATTGAATTTGGCATGGAGGAAGAGAAGGAGAAAAGAGAGAAAATAGATGATAAAAGTCAAGAAGTATTGGTTGAAGAGGAACCATTACAGGTAAAAGGGAATGAAACGGAGAAAAAAGAAAGAGCAGAACGGGAAGAAGCTAGAGTAAAAGAACAGAGAGAAATAAGAACCACTGGAACTGCTAGACCGATCTACAAGTAAAAAGATGGAAGAAGAAATTACTTTAAAGTCAGTCAAAAGAAAAAAGAAAAAGAGGGGTGGGCCCTCTTCGTCAAAGAATCCATAGAATCAGAACAAATTTATAAAGATGAAGAGGGGATAATTTTGATAGTGGAAGTAATGATAAATGTACATTATTAATAGTAATATATGCACCAAATTTTAACCAAGAAGTTTTCTATGAACAACTACACAAAAAAATTTACAGAAATAGAATATGATAACACCTGTATTGTGGGAGACTTTAATGCAATTGCTGATGCAAAATTAGACTATAAAAGTAGCAAAACAAATAAAAAAGCTAGGAGAAACTTACCAAAGACCTTTTTTAAAATGACGGAGGAACTAGGAATTAAAGATCCTTGGCGGGAATTAAAACCAGAAAAAAAAACAATATACTTTCTAATCAAATATGCATAAATCATAGTCGTGAATTGACATGACATGGATGTCACTGGAACTTCAAGAGAATATACAAGAAGTAGATGTGGAGTGAAGTACTTGGGCATATCATCACCCAATAAAAGTAAAATGGAAAGGACAAACAATAAAACCAAGATGGACTTTAAAGCAGTCAGCATTGGAAGATAAAGAGTTTATACAGAAAATCGAGAAGAAAATTGAGTTCTTTTTCAAAAAGAATAAAAATGGAGAAACGTCCCTGCAAAATGTATGGGATACTGCCAAGTCATATTTCAGGGGATTAGTGATCTCCTATATAGGAAGGAAAAATAAGGAAAAGAAGAAAAGATGAAAGGAATTAGAAGAAGAATATAAAAGGCTTGAATTGGAATTACAGGGAGACCCGCAAAAAAGAAATGGCAAAAATCAAATGGAACTAGTAAAACATGAATTGAATATTTTAGAGAAAGAGGAACTGGCACAAAAAAATCAAAGCAGCCAAACAAAACTTCTTTGAAAACACAAATAAGCCAGAGAGATGGTTGGCATTCAGACTCAAAAAAGAGAAAGAAAAGAAACTGATACAAAAATTACGAGACAGGTACAATCCAGTTGTGGGTTTCTACCAGTTTGCTCCGGTCCAGGCATACCAGTAGCAGTGGCGGGAGGCTCCGCCCACCCACCCGGACATCATCACGGATGCCCTGCACGCGTGCACACACATCTCCGAACCGGTAGCAAAGGTAAGTAAAACCCATTACTGGTACAATCTGACACAAAAATGAAGATAAGAAAAAAATAATAAAAGAATTTAGAAAAACTATACAGCAAAGAAAACATACTAGAAGATAAAATCAAACAATATATGGAAGACATCAACCTACCCAAAGTGCCGGACGAAGTGAAAACAATGTTGAATGAAGAATAACAATGATGGAGTTAACGGAAGCAATTAAGAGGCAAAAAAACAAGACACCAGGATCAGATGGTCTACCGGCAGAATTTTATTAAAAATTACCAACATGATTAAAGCGCTATACCATAAACAAGCAGCAAAGGTGATTATAAACGGTGATACGACTGAGAATTTCAACATAAGGCAACATAAGGCACAAGGCAAGGTTGTCCCTTATCTCCACTGTTATTTATACTGACCTTAGAGGTATTAGCCAGAAATGTCAGATAAGAAATAAAAGGTATGAGAATTAAGAAGGAGTATAAGTTACAGGCCTTTACTGATGACTTGGTGTTTATTTTAGAAGACCCACAGGAAACAGGACCTAAATTAATTACAAAGATAGAAGAATATAGGGCAGTTGCAGGTTTGAAAATAATAGAGAGAAAACAAAAATATTGGTTAAAAACTTTACAGATAAACAAAAGAGAGAATTTACAAGAATTATGAACATGCAAATTGTAAAGAAAGTTAAATATTTAGGGGTTCAATTAACAGCAAGATGTGCATCTCTCAAGGAAGATAACTATGACAAACAAAGTACAAATTAAAGCGGATTTGGAAAATTGGCAAAACCTACAATTGTCCCTATTGGGTAGAATAGCTACAATTAAGATGAATATCTTGCCGAGATTATTGTACCTGTTTCAGACGATCCCAATAAAATTGGGGGGGGGGGATATTTTGAAGACCTAAATAAGATGATATTAAAATTTGTATGGCAAGGAAAAAAAGCAAGGATAAAATTAAAAATGCTGCAAGATGTTAAAAGTAGAGGAAGTTTTGGTCTTCTGAATTGGGAACTGTACTACCAAGCATCGGCACTTATGTGGGTGACCTCAACAATCTGGGTCTTGAAGGGGGCATGGCCAATGTCCCAGTGCTACGGGTGTCTCCTGCACTCCGCGGGAAACCCTGAATCCTAGCTGTTTGGAGACCTGGAACCGATTGGAACCAGGTCAGATACGCCCTGGAAGGGCATTGAAGAAGAGAGGCACCAGTCGGGGGTCTGGAGGGGGCTTGCAACCCCCCCAGGGAGCCAGTACCAGCCTCTCGGCCAGCAGCTGTGGAAGACGACTCTGTCGCCATTAGCTGGGGCGGCCACAATTGGAATGATTGAAATGGAGAGATCGTGGCTTGCCTAGGCCAGAAGTAGGCAAAGTTGGCTCATCTATGACTCATGGACTTCAACTCCCAGACTTTCTGAGCCAATCATGCTAGCTCAGGAATTCTGGGAATTGAAGTCCATGAGTCATAGAAGAGCCAACTTTGCCTACCCCTGGCCTAGGTGAACCTTTTTGTTGCTTGTGCTAAAAGTACTCGCGCATGCGCGCGCCAGCACTCCCACGTGCCAGCACCCATAATGCAATGCACGGCCCCATGCATATGCACGTGCACACACACCCGTGTGCACCTCCCACATGTGCATGCGCCCCACACCACGCATGCGTGCATCCACTGCACATGCGCCTCCGCACCGGTTTTGGATCAACCTTTGCCGGCGCGATTGGCCTGCCTTTGCAGAGGCAGCGGTGGCTCATCCTCCTCCTCCTGTCAGCCTTATGCTCCGGGCAGCAGCCAGCCAGCCAGCCAGCAGGACCGCGGAGGAGTGAGCCACCCAGCCTGCTGTTACTGGCGCACCACCCTTGAACCAATGCCCCCCTTCCAGCCACCAATAACAAGGAGCCGTGTCCCTACTGCTCTCCTGGGGCTGCACAGCGATTCTCACCCTGCTGCTTGCAGCCAGGATGCTGCAGGAGAAATCCCCCCCTTCCAATCACTGAGATCAAGCAGTCCTTTCGCATGGACTCCGTTCCTTCGGCAGCGTTGCTTCTCGGTGGCTGGAAGAGGTTGGGATTTCTCCTCCAGCATCCCGGGCAAAAATAAGAAATCCCACCCCATTCCAGTCACCAAGATCAAGCAGTCCTTTCGCATGGACTCCGCTCCTTCAGCAACCTTGCTTCTTTTCGGTGGCTGGAAGAGGTTGGGATTTCTCCTCCAGCATCCCGGGCAAAAGCAAGAAATCCCACCCCACTCCAGTCACCGAGATCAAGCAGTCCTTTCACATGGACTCTGTTCCTTCGGCAACGTTGCTTCTTTTCGGTGGCTGGAAGAGGTTAGGATTTCTCCTCCAGCATCCCGGACAAAAGCAAGAAATCCCCCCTCCAGCCACTGAGATCAAGCAGCCGTGCCCTTGCTGCTCTCCTGGGGCTGCACAGTGATTCTCACTCTGCCGCTTGCAGCCGGGATTCTGAAGGAGATCAGCCGCCCTCACCTGCCACCGAGAAGAAAAGGCACTGCTGCTGCTTGTCTTCTGGGTGCCCAAGCCAGCCAGGCGCTCTGGACTACTGATGCATGTCACTGTGGGCTGGAGGGCTGGGGCCACGCAAGAAGCTCACTCAGGCGGGGAGGGAAGGAGCCCCAGCCGACGGTCCTGGCTGACAGCTCTGCTCTCTTAGGAAGCAACAGCCGAGATCCTGTCTCCGTGTCTTTGGGCACATGAGCTGTTCTTTGCATGCATGTGCACCAGTTATCAGGCCACGTGGCCAGCGTGCATGCACACACTGGAGACAGGAAGCTCATCTTCCTGGCGAGCACATGCACACCGGGTGACTATTATTTCAGTTTTTGGCACTCCCGCGTGCGTGAAGACCAGCTGGCTGGTGCACCAGAACCCGGAAGAGCAACGGATGATGGCTCCGCATGCCCGAAGAGATGGCTCTGCATGCCACTTCTGGCATGCATGCCATAGGTTCGCCATCACGGGCCTAGGTGATAAGATCTAAGTGTTTGTGCTGGAGAGAGGTGAAGAAGTGCTGAAGCTGGGTGAGTGTTTGGCCGATTTAACTACAAAAAGAAGAAATTTAAAATTCAAAAGGAGACAAAAGAGACTTTAAAATGGAGTGAGTGGCTATCTAGCAATTGGAAATATCATAGAGAGAATTAAAGGAACAAGTTTAAAAGCCCAAATTTGAGGATGTCTTTATGATTGGACTTGGTGGAAGTTAAAGAGACTGAAAAAGAATAAAGAATTTGAAGAAAATATCTTATAAGTGCTAAGTGGATTTAAAATACTTTGGAAACTTTTGTAAAAGAGTTGTTTTTGCTATATTGGGAAACTGGCAACACCATCTGCTGGTTAAAAGAAAATATTGCAACAGACTTTGGAAAGTTTGAATTTGCTGACATCTGGAGACTGACCTTGCTTATAAGAAGATAACTAGGAGTTTGAAAGGACTTGAAAGCACTGTGTATTGTGCTATTGTGTTTGATGGTGCACTGTTTTGGTGATAGAAGATAAGAGGATTTTGAATTGGATTAGACTGAAATACAAAGAGATTACCATATTGTTCAGAGTATAAGACGTACCGGAGTATAAGACGCACCTAGATTTTAGAGGAGGAAAACAAGGAAAAAAGTATTATGAACAAAATGGTGTAGTAATATATTATTTAATAAAATACCAGTGTAGCAGAATACTTTTTACAACCATGTATACTTTTTACAACCATGTATACTTTTTACAACCATGTACACTTTTTACAACCATGTATACTTTTTACAAACTTCAAATTTGACAGCTTTAAGACTTGTGGACTTCAACTCCCAGAATTCCTCCTCCAGTCATGCTAGCTCAGGAATGGGAGTTGAAGTCCACAAGTCTTAAACTTGCCAAGTTTGAAGACCCTTGCACCCCTAACCCCTAACCCAGGGGTCTTCAAACTTGACAGCTTTAAGACTAGTGGACTTCAACTCCCAGAATTCCTCCTCCAGTCATGCTAGATGGGGTAATTAGAAGGCAAAAACACCCGGGTTTTTGCAAAAAAATGGCCTGTTTTTTGCTCGGTTTTTTTTTTTTTTTTTTGCAAAAACAGGGCATGAAGAGGGTTTGGGAAGCCTGCAGAGCAGTCCTAGAGGGTGGGGGAGGCAAAAACGCCCCAATTTTTGCAAAAAACGGCCCATTTTTCACAAAAATGGGATGCAGGGCCGGAGCTTCAGGAAGCCAAAAAATTGCTGTATTCAGTGTATAAGATGCACCGACATTTCCACCCTCTTTTGGGGGGCAAAAAGGTGCATCTTATACTCCAAAAATACGCTATATGGATTTAGGCTGGCAAGTAAAAAAAATCTGTAAACTTTGTGAATTGTAAACTTGACAAGATGGATGAGTGTATTTATGAAGAATTGATGGAGATGTTAAAATATATCTATGAAGACATAAAAATTTACCTTTTGGAAATCAGAGGTGAAAAGAAAATAGAAATGAAGCTGGATCATAAAGAACACTTAGAATTTACAATGGTGGAAAAGGAAAAGGAAGAAAATGAAGAACAAGGAAATTACACAGATGAAAAAGGGACTGAGAATAAAAAAACAGATTAATGATTCCACTGGGATTTACAGTGATAAGAAGAGAGTAAGAGGAGAGCATTGGTATCAAAAGAAGCTATTAAAAATAAGGGGATAATAGGGAGAAGAGATTAGGAGGAATTGAGAGCAGACTTACACAAATAATAGACTTTATAGGAAGGAAAGGAATTCAGAAAAAAAAGTTATTGGCATAAAAATAAAAGAAAGAAAAAGAAAAAGTTAAGAGAAGAGGTTTGGAGGGGGAAATCTACAAGAAGTGGAATTTTTGAGAGACCAAAAGAGAATGGATGAAAAGGGGAAGATTAATAGAAAAGAAAAAAATCTTTTTAGAATTACTATTTTACATTTAATCGTGTCAACACTATTAGTTATGCATAAGTGTATACAATTAGTCCCCTCGCGAGATTTCAGCACGATTTTGCTTCCGCGCATGCGCAAAAGCAAAAAATCGCCGAAAAATTCACGAAAAAGATGGCAACTCCTAGGCACTGGCAACCAACTGCACCGGGTCGGTAGCCTCTTGATGACGTCACCAGCCTGCCGCTACCAGTGCAATAGAGTGGACTGCACCGGTAGGAACCCACCACTGATATATATGTGTGTAACATTTTTTGCTGATAAATGAAAATAAAGGGAGACTTATATATATATCTATTTCAAGCTATTTAGCTCTCATCAGATAGCCATACCCTTACCGGGATTTGAACCTGGGCAGTCTGCCTGTAAGGCAGCTGCTTAACCTCTAGGCCACAGGCTCTATTCCCTATCAGCTCTTCACCAGGAAAGGGTTATATATGTTTTTCTGTCGTATCATCCTGGTGTACCCAAATATGGGAGAAAGCATCACAGCTTCCTTATATATGGATATGGGATAGCATTTTGGACAGAAATGTATAATTATGTATGTTTTGATATTATGGTATATGCATGGATGGTTATGTAAAGATGGTGAAAAAATAAAAAAATTCTTAAAAAAAAACAATCTGGGTCTTCATTTTACCGACCTTGGAAGGATGGAAGGCTGAATCAACCTTGAGCCCCATCAGGATCAAACTCCAGGCTGTGGTAAGTTTGCCTGCAATACTGCATTCTAACCACTGTATCACAGGGCTCCTTATGCGTATGCTCATTTTCCTCAATGTAAAATATAAAGATGCCTTCAAATTGAGTATAACTTGTAGACATGACCATACAGTGTTCATGACAGTGTTATAGAGGTAGTTTGCCATTCTTTACATGTTTACCATACATGTTATATTTAAAACTATTCATGGATTATAATACTGAACTACTAGTCAGCAAAACATTAAGACTAATGGAAGCTCAGCAACAGTACAATCACACCCATTGAATTACACAATTTCAAAAGAAGAAATAGCAACACTTACTATTTATTTAAGGAAAATGTTTTTTTCAAAACTGGAACAGATGGAAGCTAACCAATGAAAATATGTGCACTAATGAAAAATGCAAAATAATATTTTTTAAAAAATTGAAGTTTGGCTAAACAAAATGGCTGTATCATTAAAGAAAACAGGAATGTGAATATGATTATCAAAAATTATTGAAGTCTCAGTATATCTAGTGTACTGTCCATAATGAAAACAGAATAATATAAAGAAGCTATATGGGGTGGGGGCTGTATTTGTATGTGGGTAAAGCTGTGTTAAGGATGTAGTCCTTCGGATACTTAGGAATGTGAACACCTTTTGAATAAACATGCATAGCTGTATGTATGTATGTGTATGTGTGCGTGTGTGTGCATATGCACAGTGTACAGTTGAAGCAAGTCTGGATTACCTTTTTAGATTGTATCTCTACCATCTGTGTTCCTTTTGTCAATAAAACACTACTATACATGGTGGTATGGATTTTGTATGTTGAAGGTTCAAGAAATGAAGATAATGAAACTTTGGCGTGGGAAGCTGTCATGAAAGAAAATTACCTTGTGAAAATCAACACCAAGCCCAGTGACTCATCTGAAGAGTATGTCAACTTTCCTTTCTGTTTGTCTATTCAGTTTCCAGTTTGCTTTGAAATCAAAAGTTAAGAATATATAGTGTGTTTATTGACAGATTTTAATAAAAACATAAATCAGTTGATTAAAATACCATTTATTGATTCTGCTTTGAAGAATGATAGATGATCTGTTAGAGGTTTTGTAATATGGGAATTTTTTAAAGCCTCGTATGCCAAAATAGTACCTTGAATGTTTAAATATTTTTTAAAATAATATTTATTTAGAAAATTTATATGGCCACCTACTCACTCTCAGTGACTCTGGGCAGCTTAGTAAAAAAAATGATTAATTTTACTTAACAACAGTGGAATGAAGAGAACCTAAATATGAACATGATCATGCTTTTTATTCATACATTATTGCAGATACCCCTGCTGGATTTCTATCTGATGTTTTAAAAAGTGCCATTTATGATCTAGCAATATAAGCATAAAAGCGAAATTAAAGAGGCCAATGAATGATGACAAAAGCTTTGCATCTGAGCCCTTCCTTTATGATTCACTAATACATATGCAGTGGGTCTGTGGAATGGGACTTATAGAAGCTAGTAAATAAAGACTCCTGCTGAATCTTTACATCCCTGGAATTCAGGACAAGTGCAAGACTTTTTGTTTAACACTAAAAATAATTATAGGGAAAAAAAGGCATACCCTGCTTTGAAAATCTGTATTCTCTTGAGCTTTTTTCATGGGATTGGAGAGTAACAACATGAAAATATTATGTATTTGTCATGCATCACGGAGAGCTAGAAGGGAGAATCCTCCTCTTGTAGATGTATCCAGCCGGTTTAAAGTTTGGCACCAGCCAAAATCCCAGGGTAGGTTAGAGGTAGCAGTTGTTATCTGGGCATCTCTTCTGGCCTTCAGTGACCGTGCTCCGCAAGTTTCTGGTTGTGAGACCCTGTTCCTGAAGCTAGGTTCATGGAATCAGTTGGGATGTTGCTACTCTACAATCTTCTTGCTCTGTAACAACCTACCTGCCTGAGCTGCTGGAGGCCATCTCAGGACTGGTGATGAAGTTCCCAAAACTTCAACTTGCCATCCCTAAGGTTAGCTTCAGAAGCAGCTTGGAAGTTCACAGCCCGACTCAGTACAGTACTCACACCCCACACATGATTTTCTTTTCTTGTTGGAGTGATGGCAGTGTGATATGCTGGGGAATCTATTCTTATCACCTGTCATGGTCAAATCACGCTCTGATGTCCTTGAAGTTCTCTTATGCTGCCTTCCTTTGCTGAGAGACTGGATCCATTTGGGTAATCCGCCCCCAGCAACTGATGGACTGAGTGGGTTCCAAAGGGAACTAAAGAATATTCTGGGGTTTCTCCTGCATGGTCCTGCCAACACTCTGACCGCAATCTGGAATCAAGAGGGCATTTGGACAGGATTGTGCATGTGTGGCATCTCTTGACACAGCTCCCTGTGTTTTATGGAGGAGTTGAGGCTGTTGAGAAGGGCCAAGAGACCCTTAGACCACTGCTGGAGAGATGAATCCGACTAGTCATGAGTCAGAGCTGCTATTAAGGCCTACCTTGTGTTGGTTAAGAGTGATGAAACAGTTTCTCCATTCTTATTGTGTTCAGAGTGTCACCTGTTCAGGGTCATCTGGTTTTTCTGAGGTAGGAGGGCTCAGATTATCATCTATAGGGCGTACAAAGAAATTCATGGAAGATCTGATGGACAAAGTCATTCAGATCCATTCTCATTTGGAGTCCGTGTGGAATAGGTCCATTAGAGATGCTTGGGAAGAAAACCTTAACCAATTATCTGGGAACAGTTTGACTCTATTGGACCTGATGAAGTGGACAGGGTTCTCAATGCTGTCAGCAGATCTAGAATTAGACCCTTGTCACTCTAGGCTCGTGAAAGACTCCAGAAAGGTGACCTCCGGTTGGGTTCAGGCACTAAAAAATACATCACTTCAGGAGCAGAAAGTTCCTAGGACCTTTCAAGAAGGATCTGGTCTGCCCCCTCAAAAAGCCATATTAGATTCCACCTGCCTGAAATCTTTTCTCACCTTTTCTTTTTAGGGAAGGTGTTGGAAAAAATGGTTGTGTGGCAGCTTCAGAAGGTCTTTGATGAAATGGGTTATTTGGACCCCTCCCACTTGGGTTTCAGGCTCAGTTGTAGGACAGAAATAGCATTGGTCACATTTGCTGATGATCTCTGGTAAGAGCAGGATTTATTTTATTTATTTATTTATTTATTTATTGGTTCTTATATGCCACCCTACTCCTGAGGGACTCAGGGCGGCGTACAGCAATATACAAGAACACTAGATAATAAACAGTAATTAAAAACCAAGTTAAAAAGTTAAAAAATTGAACAGTTAAAAAATATTCACCAACCAGACATACCCGGGGGAGAGCTCAGATGGACTAGTCTCTACCCCCTGCCTGCAGGAAAAGCCATGTCTTGACGGCTTTTCGGAAGGCCAGCAGGGTGGGGATGGTTCGGGTCTCTGGGGGAAGTTGGTTCCAGAGCACAGGCCCCCCCACAGAGAAGGCCCTCCCCCTAGGGCCCGCCAGCCGGCATTGTTTGGCTGACGGGACCTGGAGGAGACCCACTTTGTGGGCCCTAACCGGTCGAAGGGAAGTATGAGGCAAAATGCGGTCCTGAAGGTAACCTGGTCCTAAGTCATGAAGGGCTTTAAAGATGATGATCAACACCTTGAATTGTACCCGGAGACCGATGGGCAACCAATGCAGCTGGCGGAGTATAGGTGTAACGTGGGTGTACTTTGGCACACCCACCACAGCATGCGCAGCCGCATTTTGCACCAACGGAAGTCTCCGGATACTCTTCAAGGGTAGCCCCATGTAGAGCGCATTGCAATAATCCAAACAGGAGGTGACAAGGGCATGAGTGACCATGAGTAGAGCCTCCTTCTCCAAGTATGGCCGCAATTGGTGCACCAGGCGAACCTGTGCAAAAGCCCCCCTAGCCACAGCAGTAAGATGATGATTCAATTTTAGCTGTGGATCTAGGAGGACCCCCAAATTGCGGACCTGCTCCAAGGGAGTTAATTTCCCTCCCTCGAGAACCAAGGAGGGACAGTTGTCATGGTCCTTAGGAGGCAATATCCAAAGCCACTCAGTCTTGTCGAGGTTGAGTCTGAGTCTGTTCCTCTCCATCCAGGTCCTAACGTCGTCCAGGCACCGGCACATTACATCAACTGTCTCACTGAATTGAGACGGGGTGGTGATGTACAGCTGGGTGTAGTCAGCGTACTGATGAAAACTCACCCCGTGTCTGCGGATGATCTCCCCCAGCGGTTTCATGTAGATGTTGAACAGGATGGGTGAGAGGACCGAACCCTGAGGCACCCCGCATAACAGGGGCCTAGGAGACGATCTCTGTCCTCCTGCTAACACCGACTGCATCCTGTCGGTGAGATAAGAGGAGAACCACCGTAAAACGGTGCCTCCTACTCCCAACTCGCCGAGACGATGCAGAAGGATACCATGGTCGATGGTATCAAAAGCCACTGAGAGGTCAAGTAGCACCAGGATGGAGGAATTTCCCCCATCCCGGGCTCGCCAGAGATCATCCATCAGAGCCACCAAGACAGTTTCTGTACTGTAGCCGCGCCTGAAGCCCGACTGATAGGAGTCTAGATGATCTGTTTCCTCCAGTAGCCGCAGAAGCTGAGCAGCCACCACCTTGGTAAGTTGGAGACCAGACGAAAGTTCTTCAAGTCCGCTGGATCCAGGGAAGGCTTCTTCAGGAGGGGTCTCACCACCGCAACTTTTAACGGCTACGGATCCCTCCCTCAAAGAAGCGATGACCACTGCCTGGATCCAGCCGCGTGCCACCTCCCTGCTGGCCGAAACCAACCAGGAGGGGCACGGGTCCAATAAACAGGTGGAAGCACCCATCGCCCCCACGGCTATGTCCACATCTTCAGGAGAAACAGGCTCAAACTCCTCCCACAACACTGGACTAAGACTTGCCCCTGTCAACTCAATGGACTCTGCCCAGCCGGAGTCCAGGTTCGACCGGATCTGAGCGACTTTATTCGACAGAAACTCTGAAAATTCCTCAGCTCTACCTTGCAAGTGTTCCTCGCTCCCCCCTTTAGCAAGGAGGGACCGAGTCACCCTAAACAAGGCGGCTGGGCGAGAATCTGCGGACGCAATAAGAGCGGAAAAATGAGACCGTTTTGCCGCCCCTATCGCCACTAAATAAGACTTGATGTAGGTTCTTAATAGTGTTTGATCAGACTCGGTTTTACTGGCTCTCCAGCGGCGCTCCAGACGTCTCTTCTGGCATTTCATCTCCCGGAGCTCCTCGGTAAACCAGGGAGCTTTCCGGGATCCACTGCCGCGGAGAGGTTGCAAAGGCGCAATCTGGTCTAATGCCCCTGATGCTGCGATGTTCCAAGCAGCCACCAGGGAATCAGCCGAATTGTGTACCAGGGTTTCAGGTATTTCCCCAAGTTCCCTCTGGAATCCTTCTGGCTCCATTAGGTGCCTGGGGCGGAACCACCTAGTCGGTCCCGCCTCCCTGCGGGGCTGTGAAATCCAACCTCAGTAGGAAATGATCTGACCATGACAGTGGGGTGATGACTATGTCCCCTATCTTCAGATCATCAGGATGGGAATAGTGCATCCATCCTTGCTCTCCTTGATTTTTCCGTGGCCTTTGATATCATTGATTATGGTATCTTTTGGAGCCGTTGCAGGATCTGGGGCTGAATCGTGTGCTGGTTTGGCTCCTTTCTCTAAGGCTAGTCCCAACTGATGTTGACAGGGAGTCAAAGATCAAGCCCACAGTTGCTCCTTTGTGGCCTGCTGAGGGCTCAGTATTCTCTCTGCTCTTCTATATGAAGTTTCTGAGTGAGATCATCCACCATCATGGGATGAGGTATCATTGATATGCTGATGATATTTTTTATCATCCATGCCAGGTAATACCCACTTTCCCCTAGTGTTGCTGCCCTCTTGCAGTACCTGGAGGCTGGGGGAGTGGCTGGTGGACAATAAGCTTTGGCTGAACTATGGCAAACTGAGTGGCTATGGATGTGTGAGGCTTCAGGATCTGGGACTTTAGCATCTTTACCTCTGGATGAGGTTGCACCACCCAGACAAACCCTATGCACAACTTGTGGTTCTCCTGGAGACACAACTAAGAGCCTTTGTTGTACACCAGTTGCACCTTTTCCTGAATTGTGAGTCCCTGCACTCAGTCACTAATACTGTAGTTATCTCACATTTAGACTACTGTAATTTGGTCTACATGGAACTACCCTTGAAGAATATTCAGAAGTTACAGTTGGTACAGAATACAACCATGCTAACAGCCTAAGATGGCCCATGAGCCCTTGTTGCATGAGCTGCACTGGTTGCTGGTGTGCTTCTTGGTCCAAGGTGTTGATTAAGACCTTTAAAGCCATTTATGGCATGAGTCCAGGCTATCTGGTCCAGGCTACCTCACCCCAATGGAGTTTACCTGGCTCACTGGTTCCAGGAGAAGGGGCATGCTGCAGACCCCATTGTCCAAAGAATTTCAGCTGGTGGGGTCCAGGAGAAGAGCCTTTTCTTTTGTGGCTCCCACCCTCTGGAACATTGCACCCCTCAAGGTGAGATCCACCCCATCCTCTTGACCTTCCAAAAAACCCTCAAAACCTGGCTCTGCCATTCAGTCTGAAGCCCTGATGGGGTATTCCATGCTAGTGATGGAATAGAAAGAATCCCAACCCAACCTATTATATTTTGGTTTTTAACGTAATAGCTGTTTATTTGAATATTTAGTATTTTATTGTTTAATATTTGTATTTGCTTTTACAGTATTGTAAGCTATTCAAAATCACTCGATAGTGAGATGGGAGGCATATGAATTAAATAATTAAATAATTAAATAAGGTTCATTATTATAAATGCCAACAATAGTTTCCCTAAATGAAATGTAATTTCCCTAAATGAAATGAAATTTATCAGTATTGTAAGCTGCCAAGAGTCACTTGACAATAAGATGGTTGTCCCAAAGATGCTTTTTCAAGAGGCAACTGGACTTTCTTTGAAGATGTTTCATTTCTCATCCAAGAAGCTTTTTCAGTGCTGACTGAAGTGGAGAATGGAAGGATTTATACTCCTTGCAGACAGCTGGTCATTTGCATTCTTTTTAGAGAGTCATTGAGACCACTTGGAGGTTTATCTGTGTCCTCAGGGTCACCTGAGTAGTGCAAATAGGTGTGGAGCCTTCTTAGAACTGTTGAAAGGACTGTGTTGTAGACTGGAGATAGATGATGTCATATATCTCCCCCTCTGTTGAAAGAGGGCTGTTCAATTTTGACATAGATGGCCTCTTTGACCTGTCCAGAAGGCCTCTGCAACCGATAAAAGAGCACCAGATCAATCCAGAGCTCTGTTATTGGCTGCTGAGACCTCTCCGGAAGGGCCTCTGATGGTGAAACCGAAGCAGGGCGCGCCATGCGCATCAATCCAGAGCCCATTTCTCAGCTGCAGAGGCCTTCCCTGAAGGCCTCTGACAGCAAAACAGAGGCCGGGCGACACATGCAAGCGGTGGCAAGCGGCCGCAGAAGAAGTGGGCCGGCAAGGCAGGTGTCAAGATGTGCAAGGCCGCGTAAGTAGGGCAGCTCCATGCCCCCATCCCCACCCTAGCTTAATTTTTATCCGTGCGCCTTGCCCCATCCCCTGCACCCCAGACTGGGTGGGGTTTTAATTAGGGCTTATATTGGGCACCCGTGTAAAAATCAAGCTAGGACTTACTTTCGGGATAGGTTGTATTTTCAGGAAAACACGGTATTTAGTTCCTGAAATTGTACTGGATTCTGTTTTCCATTGAATTGCATTTAGAGAAGCTACCTACTATAATCTGATGACTGTGCTAAATAGAAAGATCTTTATTATCTTCAGTTATGCTTATTTTTAGAAATCATTTTGTGGTCAGAATTAAAATCAAAACTACCTTCCTCAATGCTATATTTCTTTCCGCAGAATGGCCCAACAATTTAGACAACTGGAAACTAAGGTATGTTTTTGGGGAGCTGGGGAGGCAGAAACATTGTTTATACTTGAGTTCTGAAATATTCATAAGCATTGCAAAAGTATTTCCAAGAACAGAAATGTTGCAGCCAATTCTGCTTCCCAATTCAGGAAAGAAGACCACGAAGGGTAGGAAGAACTCAAGTTTATTGTGCAAAAGGTTCAGAGCATTAGCATGGCAGATTCTGAACCCCGGGCTATCCCCGAGGTGTTACTTTTATATTTGTTACAAATCTAGCCTCCCCAGAGGTGTTACTTTGAGACATTAAAGGAGGTGTACCTCTTATACATTAAAACAGTAATCATATTTTGATACAGAAATAGAGAAGTACAAGGGTTAGAACATTTATCTTACACCATCTGCTACTTTTGGTAGCCTTCTTGCAATTTCAGGGGAAAGGAAATGAGTTAACAAGTTCTGGGTACTTTTCCACAGCAAAACAAGTTACTTCTGCAAAATCAATTATACTGACAAGCAAGAAATTAGATTATACTGATAAGTCAATTAATATGTGTGAGGGGGGTTTATAGTAAATTGCCCCTGCCTCACAACAATAAAAAATATCAGAATATTTTGCTTTCAGATTTATTCCTTTATGAATAAATGTAGTTTTTATTGAGTATTTATTGCTGAAATGAATAGTGAAGCATTTTTAAAATTTATATTGCATTTGAATATTTTATTCATTGTAAGTTACTTTTGATATTAAAAAAATCATCACTGTGTAATTTGAATAAATGCTAAATATTTTTTATTTCTCTGTATAATGAGTAAATAAACATTAAATGATATTTATTTGTTTGTTTGTTTGTTAAATATACCACCCATCTCACTGTTGGAGCAGTATATTGGCTATATTGAGTGGCTATATTGAGAGTATATAGAAATGAAAAGAAAAGTAACTCAAGACACAACCACAAAAATATAGAAAGAAAACCTAATTGGAAATATATATGAAAGTGAGGGGTTTTTTAATCCTGTCTTTACCATTCTCATGAAATGAATCAACCGGGTTGACCTTCCCCATTGTTAAGTGAAGTGAGAGGGATGGTTACATCCACACATCAGCTGTTTTGGCAAGGCCAGGCAGCCCCCTGCCTCAGAACTGGTAGCAATTACAATAAAAATGTTGCCAGACTTAATTTTTATTTTTATCTTGTAGAGCACACATGTCAAACGCAAGGCCCGTAGCCCAGATCCGGCCTGGGATGTGATTATATCTGGCCCATGGGGCAACTCTGGGGACAGAGAGGGGCTGGCTCCCACTGCCTGAGCCCTAGCCCACCCCACCCCAGCCAGGCACTCCCCCTGGTCACACGCACAGGAGGCAGTGAGTGTGCAGGGGTTGGTGTCCCTGGTAAAAGAGAACCACTTAGAACATAGTCAGCCTGCAGGGCAAGACGGTCACCGGGGACGCCAGCCCCCACATGCTTGCCGCCTCCTGAGTGCACCCAGGGGGAACACCTGACCGGGCTGGGGTGGGCCTGGGCCAAGTCAGTGGAGGCCGGCCCCTAGCTGTCTCCAGGGCGGCCCCATGGGCCAAATCTGAGTCCTATGGGATTGGGTGGCTTATAAGAACAATAAATAAAATAAAATAAAATAAAATAAAATAAAATAAAATAATAAAATAAAATAAAATAAAATAAAATAAAATAAAATAAAATAAAATAAAATAAAATAAAATAAAATAAAATAAAATAAAATAAAATAAAATAAAATAAAATAATAAAATAAAATAAAATAAAATAATAAAATAAAATAAAATAAAATAAAATAATAAAATAAAATAAAATAAAATAAAATAAAAATAAAATAAAATAATAAAATAAAATAAAATAAAATAAAATAAATAAAATAAAATAAAATAATAAAATAAAATAATAAAATAAAATAAAATAAAATAAATAAAATAAAATAAAATAATAAAATAAAATAAAATAAAATAAAATAAAATAAAATAAAATAAAATAAAATAAATAAAATAAAATAAAATAAAATAATAAAATAAAATAAAATAAAATAAAATAAAATAAAATAATAAAAATAAAATAAAATAAAATAAAATAAAATAAAATAAAATAAAATAATAAAATAAAATAAAATAAAATAAAATAAAATAAAATAAAATAAAATAAAATAAAATAAAATAATTAAATTAAATTAAATTAAATTAAATTAAATTAAATTAAATTAAATTAAATTTTATTAAATAATTAAATTAAATTAAATTAAATTAAATAATTAAATTAAATTAAATTAAATTAAATTAAATTAAATTAAATTAAATTAAATTAAATTAAATTAAATTAAATTAAATTAAATATTAAATTAAATTAAATTAAATTAATTAAATCTAAGGCCTGGGTGTCCACCATGAAGTTGTTGTAGATCAGAGCATAGTAGAGCCTCAGCAGCAGTGCCCTTGCTGAGTATTTCTATATATCTGAGAAAAAACACAGAATGAGATCCATTGATGCTAGTTTAAACATTTTACAAGAATCTTGCTGGATCTTTGGCAATCTCCTATTCTTTTATGCTTATTTTTCATTTTTTGAATTTTGAAAACAGATTATAGAAGCTAAAGCTAAATTTAGATGCATTCGAATTTCATAGCCAGCAAATGGTGAATTTAATTGCAAGCTGTGGAGAGCAAATGGCGTATATAAGATTTTGATTAATATTACAAGACAATATACTCTTCCTTGTGAGCAAATTCAGTTGAACTTTTTGGGCTTTGCCTTTGAGTAAATGCATTTAGAATTGCATTGTTAATGGATTTGCTTAAGGATGAACTTTTCTATGATTCAGTATAATAGTTAAGATTAGTCTTGTGCCTGAAATGTAATGATGTAATTTCCAATTAAACTCTTGCATTCTTACAAAATTATTTTTTTTTCAGATGAATGATTTAAAGTTTCTTCTGAAAGATATTGCTAGCAAATTAAGATGAAAATTGCATCCAAGAGGATATATCAGCTGAAACAAGAGCTCATGGCTTAAATCTGACACTTTACTTTTTTCTTTACACTTGTATTTATTTTATAATAAAATTGTTTTTAAGGTAATTTGCTATTTTATATTTTAGTACAATCTTTCAGTATCATATCATAGGAATAGTAATATTTTCTAAACTTGGCTATTGATGTTGCCTTCTGATATCTGAGCAAACTTATCGTTATTTATATCTCATGCTTTCACGATAATCCTGGTGATTATTGATGTTTCCATATCAGACAGACATATATATTGTTTTTAGTTTACTATTTAATAATTCAGCTTTAATTATGACTTGATTCATTCTTGAAGGCTTTATTTATTCTTTTTTTCTTGTTTGTTAATCATAGGACATAATAAAATCTTAGTATATAAATTGTACTTAGTATTTAAATTGTACTAAAATAAATATAATAAACAGGAACCCTACTATAATGTAATACATTACAATGCTGAGGCTCCTGAAAGTTGGGATATACCATAAATCATTTGCTTAAAAGTATCTATAAATGTATGTAAATATCACCAATGTTGTGTGTCTGTAAAGAAGTTTTATCAATTTGTTTGCTTGATGGTTGAAACTGTTATGTATATTTAAAAAATAATAAGATGGGTTAACAACAGTTTTTTGTCATTACTATAAGTAACTGGATTAATGAAGACATGAAATTTTGAACCATTCTAATTAACCACTAGTTGAAAAGAGAATTCCACATTAACAAAATGACAAGATCAACAATATTTGACTTAAAATGTTTGACTTCGCAAGGAAAAGTTGGAAATTAATTAGTTAATTAATTAATTAGCCTGTAACAGAAGAACACAACCAAGAAGGAAAGATGCATGAAAGGTTAAACACTGATTTACTCTAACCCCTTACTGGATTTTAATATGAATTCTTTAATGTTTTTTCACTGTTGCAGTTTGCTGTTCTGAATGACTTTTGCTTTTTCCATATGGAAGTCAACAATTCCCTGTGACCTATTTGGATTTTAATTTACATTAGATTTTTACTACAGGGATTTTGCAATTTCTTAACTTTTAAAAAACTCTGGTCTTAATTTTTTATGTTTGAGGGATATTTTCCTTTTTTCCATCCTTCTTTATTGTGAGAAATACTACCTCATTACTCTCTATGCTTACTTTGTTACAGTATATCAGGGGTGTCAAATTCAATTTCAGTGAGGGCCGGATCAGTCACCCTCAAAGGGCCAGGTGGGCGTGGCTAGGTGGTCACATGACTGGATGGACGTGGCCAACTTGACCTGACCCGCTCAAAGTTGCTCATGTCGAGAGGCACCTGTGATGGGCCAGACAAGGCTGGGAGGGGTGATCCAGGGTGAGCATGAAAGCCGGGGGAGGTAGCTAAGCATCAGTGCTTGCACGCAGCTGGGGAGAGTGCCTGGGGGGTTGAACGGTGCTGGGGCGCAGTGAGGGAGCAGCTGAACTGCCCATTCGGTTTTAGGCTGGAGTCCAGGCACAGAAGCAATGGCAGTGGGGAGAGGTCAAAATGGTCTGGTCCTTTTTTAGGTTTGAGAGCTGCTTTGTCTTCTGTTATAAGTTGATTCTGTTCAATGGCCAATTTTAATGCTGTGTGTGGCTATAAATTGATAAAAGATTTTATAGTTTTCTTGACTGGCATTATTTTAGCCATGGTGATAGTTCTTAGAACCAGAAAGAAGACCTCAGTGGCCCATTTTAATGCTACGTGTGGCTGTTGATTTTTAATAGATTTTATAGTTTTCTTGACTATACCTATACCAGAGAGTGGGTGGAATTTCTGTAAAAGAGTTTAGGGCTTTGATTTATATGTCCTCCATGTAGAGATTGGCCACAATGGGAGACACAGGTGAACTCATGGCACACGCTGCCGGGTTTTTGTCTGTAAAAACCTTCATTGTATTTAAAATACATAGTGGTCAGGCAGAAGTCAAGCAAGGAAGATATGTGGTCTGGGCTGAGGTTGGTTCTGTCACCTAATGTGCTGTCTTGTAGTAGTGTTTCTTCATTAATGTGACAGCTTCTGTTGTTAGAATGCAGGTGAAGAATGAAGTTACATTGTAAGAAACCATTATCTCATCCAGGTCCAGTTTTAGTTTTGAAACCTTGCTGACAAAATACTGTGAATTGTTGATGTGATGGGTGGCATTGCCAACCAGAGGGAATAAGGTGATTAGATGTTTCGCAATGTTGTAGGTGATGGAGTTGATGCTGCTGACAATTGGTCTGAGTGGAGTTCCCTCTTTGTGGATTTTGGGGAGTCCATATATGCATGAAGTAGTTTCCTCAGGATAAAGGTGGTAGTATTGTGGCTTATCAATGTCATTGTCCTTCAGTAGTTGTTGCAGGAAATCAATAACCATTTTCTTTCAACTGCTGGTAGGATCTCTCTTCAGAGTCTCATAGGTAGCAGTGTCCTTCAGAAGAGTATCCACCTAGTCATCTGTGTTCAGGATACCTGCACATCTTCCTTTATCAGCCAGCAAGATCATCATCATGAACATACATGTTCAGGTCTCTTCCTAGGGATGTCACTACTCTCCCTTCTTGAATTGTGAGGTTGGAAGGAGATGTTTTGGCACTGGCAAGGGCTGTAGATATCTCCACCCTTAATTGTTCTACCTCTGGTTGTGCCAGTTTATTGTTCCTGATGGCTGACTCTGTTGCTGTGAAGAGATCTACAATTGGTAGCTGTACTGGTGTTACTACAAAATCCAGTCCTTTGGCTAAAACATTCTTTTCTGTTTGGGTAAGCTCTCTGTCAGATTTCTCACACGTCAGTCAGTTTTGCCATAATCATCTGTCATCCAGGTTGGTTCTTCTGTTTTGTGTGTTTTTTCTTGTCTAAATTGTAGGGAAGAAAATTTGCCTTTCTGTTGCTCTTTGTTCTTGGACTAAAATTTTGTTCTTGGACTAAATTTTTGGACTAAAATACATTTGTATTTTAGTCCAAAAATTTCTTGCTTCTGTGCACGCCCACCACATATGATAATAAGATCCTGGAATTTGATGACACTTCCAATATTTTGCTGACTTATCTTTATTTTATTTATTTATTTTATTTAGGATTCTTATATGCCGCCCTACTCCCTGGGGACTCAGGGCGGCGTACAACATTTGAAGAACCACTAAATACAATTTAAAACAATTAAAAATACAATTAAAAAGCATATAAAATCTCACATACATAGGGGAGACCAAGATGAAGCTGTCTCAAAACCCCGCCTGCAGGAAGAGCCATGTCTTCACGGCTTTTCGGAAGGCCAGCAAGGTGGGGACAATTCGTATCTCTGGGGGAAGTTGGTTCCAGAGAGCAGGGGCCCCCACAGAGAAGGCCCTCCCCCTAGGCCCCGCCAGCCGACATTGTTTGGTTGACGGGACCTGGAGGAGACCCACTCTGTGGGATCTGACCGGTTGAAGGGAAGTATGAGGTAGAATGCGGTCCTGGAGGTAACCTGCTCCTAAGCCATGTAGGGCTTTAAAGATGATGATCAACACCTTGAATTGTACCCGGAGACCAATGGGCAGCCAATGCAACTGGAAGAGTATAGGTGTTACATGGGTGTATCTTGAAACACCCACCACAGCACGCGCAGCCGCATTTTGCACCAGTTGAAGTATCCGACTACTCTTCAAGGGTAGCCCCATGTAGAGTGCATTACAGTAGTCCAATCGGGAGGTGACAAGGGCATGAGTGACCATGAGTAGAGCCTCCTTCTCCAAGTATGGTCGCAATTGGTGCACCAGGCGAACCTGTGCAAAAGCCACCCTAGCCACAGCTGTAAGGTGTTGTTCTAATTTTAGCTGTGGATCTAGGAGAACTCCCAAATTGTGAAGCCGTTCCGAGGGAGTTAATTTTTCTCCCTCAAAAACCAAGGAGGGACAGTCGACATGGTCCTTAGGAGGCAATATCCAAAGCCACTCAGTCTTGTCGGGGTTGAGTCTGAGTCTGCTTCTCCCCATCCAGGTCCTAACATCGTCCAGGCATCGGCACATTAAATCAACTGCCTCCCTGAATTGAGACGGGGTGGTGATGTACAGCTGGGTGTCAACAGCGTACTGTTGAAAACTCACCCCATGTCTACGGATGATCTCCCCCAGTGGTTTCATGTAAATGTTAAACAGGATGGGCAAGAGGACTGAACCCTGAGGCACCTCACAGGTCAGGGGCCTAGGAGACGACCTCTGTCCTCCTGCTAACACCGACTGCATCCTGTCGGCGAGATAAGAGGAGAACCACCCTAAAATGGTGCCTCCCACTCCCAACTTGCCGAGATGATGCAGAAGGATACCTTTGTCGATGGTATCGAAAGCCACTGAGAGGTCAAGTAGCACCAGGATGGAGGAATTACCCCCATCACGGGCTCGCCAGAGATCATCCATCAGGGCGACCAAGGCAGTTTCTGTACTGTAGCCATGCCTGAAACCCAACTGATAGGAATCTAGATGATCAGTTTCCTCCAATAGCCGAAGAAGCTGAAAAGCTACCACCTTCTACAACTTTACCTATAAAAGGTAAGTTGGAGACCGGATGAAAGTTCTTCAAATCTGCTGGATCCAGGGAAGGCTTCTTCAGGAGGGGTCTCACCACCGCAACTTTTAACGGCTACGGATCCCTCCCTCGAAGAAGCGATGACCACTGCCTGGATCCAGCCGCGTGCCACCTCCCTGCTGGCCGAAACCAACCAGGAGGGGCACAGGTCCAATAAACAGGTGGAAGCACCCATCGCCCCCACGGCTATGTCCACATCTTCAGGAGAAACAGGCTCAAACTCCTCCCACAACACTGGACTAAGACTTGCCCATCAACTCAATGGACTCTGTCCAGCCGGAGTCCAGATTCGACTGGATCTGAGCGACTTTATCCGTCAGAAACTGCGCGAATTCCTCAGCTCTACCTTGCAAGTGTTCCTCGCTCCCCCCTTTAGCGAGGAGGGCACGAGTCACCCTAAACAAGGCGGCTGGGTGAGAATCTGCAGATGCAATAAGAGCAGAAAAATGAGATCATTTTGCCGCCCCTATCGCCACTAGATAAGACTTCATAAAAGTTCTTAGAAGTGTTCTGTCGGATTCAGTTTTACTGGCTCTCCAGCATTGCTCCAGATGTCTCTTGTGGCATTTCATCTCCCGGAGCTCCTCGGTAAACCAGGGAGCTTTCTGGGATCCACTGCCACAGAGAGGTCGCAAAGGCGCAATCCGATCTAATGCCCCTGATGCTGCGATGTTCCAGGCAGCCACCAGGGCCTCAGACGATTTGTGTACCAGGGTTTCAGGTATTTCCCCAAGTTCCCTCTGGAATCCTTCCGGCTCCATTAGGTGCCTGGGGCAGGACCACCTAGTCGGTCCCGCCTCCCTGCGGGGGAGGAGTGGGGCTGTGAAATCCAACCTCAATAGGAAATGATCTGACCACGACAACGGGGTGGTGACTATATCCCCTACATTCAGATCATCTCTCCACTGCCCCAAAAGAAACACTAGGTCAAGCGTGTGGCCTCCCTCATGAGTCGGACCCTGGATTACTTGGGTCAGGTCCATGGTTGTCATGGAATCCATGAACTCCTGAGCTGCACCAGAGGTTTCGCCCACCGTAGGCAGGTTAAAGTCCCCCAGCACCATAAGCCTGGGGAACTCCACCACCAGGCTAGCTATCGCCTCAAGCAGCTCAGGCAGGGCCTTAGTAATGTCGCTGGGAGGCAGGTACGCTAACAGAAGGCCCACCTGAACTCCTAAGTCCAACTTCAGAAGGAGTGTCTTACACCCAACAATCTCCGGGGCAGGGATGCTACGAGGATGCAGACTCTGGTGCGTTATAATAGCCACTCCTCCTCCCCTTCCCTGGGGTCGTGAATGATGCTGCACTGAGAACCCATCTGGGCATATCTCGGAGAGGGCTACTCCCCCCTCCTGGCCCAGCCAGGTCTCAGTTATACATACCAGGTCCACCCCCTCATCAGTGATTAAATCACGTATCGGGGGGCTTTGTTGACAATTGACTTGGCATTCAACAGCATCATCCTGAGCCCAGGGCCCTGAAAACCCTGGTTGCCAAGTACTCGGGTTGAGCAAGATGGAACCACATCGGAGGGGCCGGAACAAGGGATCGCTTGTAAACAGCGAGGTCTTATTTCCCGAGAGCGGCCCGCCCCTCTGCTCCCACCATACCTACCTCTCCCCATCATGACCGGAATATTCTGGCTCCCCCCCCAGAGATACCCTTCCCCTCCCCGCTGGTCCACCTCCCTTCCTGCAGGCCATCCATACCATTCATACTGAGCCGGGTAAAAGAGCAAACATTTTAGCTATTTTCTCCGGTAACATGTGCCATCTATAAAACATTTTATGCAAATTTTCTTTATATGCTGTTGCCATTGTTTAAATTGGTATTTCTCTGTAGTGTTTTTCTTTCACTTTCTCCCACACCGTTAATAAGCTATTTCTTACATAATGTCTCTAGAAATATGAGTGTATTCTATTTTTCCCATACCATAAAAATGCATGCCATCCTAATTGCAAATCATGTCCTTCGAAAGTTAACAACCTTACATTTCTCAATAAAACCCATTCCTTCAACCATGTTAGCACTGCTGCTTGATAATAAATCTCCCAGTTTGGTGGACCGAACCCCCCTCTAAGTCTTGTATCCTGCAACATTTTAACATTTATTCTTGCTTTCTTCCCTTGCTATATATATTTCCATATTGTTTTATTCAATTCTTCAAAGTATTTTTTCTCCAGTTTTATCAGTATTGTCTGGAATAAGAATAACATTCTTGGCAAAATATTCATTTTTATTAAAGCTATTCTTCCCATTAGTGATAGTTGTAAGTTTTTCCACTTCCCTAAATCAATCTCAATTTGATTTCTCAATTTATAATAATTATCTTCTTTTATTGTTGCACATCAATTGATAATTGGATACCCACATATTTTACTTTCTTGACTATTTGTATGTCTAGCTGCTCCACTATTTTACTCTTTTATTTTTCGGTCACATTTTTTACTATTATTTTTGTTTTATCTTTATTGATTTTCAGCCCCGCCACTTCTCCATATTGCTCTATTTGTCTCATTAATCTTGGGCCTGTTTCTACTGGATCTTCCATAAGAAACACTAGATCATCCGCAAATGCTTGTAATTTAAATTCTTCTTTTATAATTTTCATTCCTTTTATTTCCTCATCCTGTCTTATCTTTCTATTTAAAATTTCTAATGTCAAAATAAACAACAGTGGAGACAGCAGACATCCTTGTCTGGTACCTTTTCTAATATTCACTTTTTCAGTCATTTCACCATTAACTATCACAATTCAGGTATTTTTGGTATTTCAGCTCTTTCCAGATATTGTTTTATCTTTCCATCCTCTACTTCTTGTTGATATAGTTTTTTTAATAGTTTTCCATTATTTTCTTCTTTTCTTTATTTTGATAACATATCTTTCCTATCAATTGATTAATTAATTTCTTTTCTTTTTCTTTCTTCATTTTATAAGTCAACCAGCGCCCTGGTTTATTTGCATTTTCAAAAAAGTTTTGTTTTGTTGATTTTATTTTATAAGCTAGTTTTTCATTTTCTATTATGTTTATTTTATGTCTTTGTAAGTCCATATTTTATTTGATCATTTTATCTTGTGGATTTCTTTGTAGTTCTACTTCTATTTTTTTTTAAACTTCTCCTTCAGCTTATTTTGTTTCTGTCTTGTCTGCTTCTTTTGTTTTCCTAAGTATGTCCATAATGTGGACTTTGTTGTCTTCAAAAGAGTGACCTTTTGCTAGGACTTCTGGCTGATGTCATGGCGAGATCGGATGTGAGGAGCGAGATCGGATGTGAGAATTGGATGTGAGGAGTTCTCTCCATTGAAGGGCTCAGAAAGGAGCTAAAACCACCCTGTAGGGGTGGTGAAAAAAAAGAGGGGTGCCCTATAGGTCGCGGAGAGCTGCAACTCTTCCACTCGACTCAGGGCTTCTTCCCTCTTATCCGATCTCGCTCCTCACATCCGATCTCGCCATGACATCATCCAGAAGTCCTAGCAAAAGGTCACTCTTTTGAAGACAGCAAAGTCCACATTATGGACAGAGAGGACCATTGGTTTGAAAGAGAGGTCAAAGAGGCCATCTACATTAAGATTGAACAGCCCCTTCTCAACAGAGGGGGAAGGGATACAACACCACCTATCTCCTGTTTACAACACAGTTCCAAGAAGGCTCCACACCCATTTGCACTATTCAGGTGACCCTGAAGAGCCAAGGTGGCGCAGTGGTTAGAGTGCAGCACTGCAGGCTACTTCAGCTGACTGCTAGCTGCAGTTCAGCTGTTCAAATCTCACCGGCTCAAGGTTGACTCAGCCTTCCATCCTTCTGAGGTCGGTAAAATGGGGACCCAGATTATTGGGGGCAATATGCTGACTCTGTAAACTGCTTAGAGAGGGCTGTAAAGCACTATGAAGCGATATATAAGTCTAAGTGCTATTGCTATAAACCTTCAAGTGACCTCAACGACTCTCAGAAAGGGTGCTAATGACTAGATGACTGCAAGCAATATAAATCCTTCCATCCTACACCTGTCAGGGTTCCAAATAGCATCCTAAACTAAATCAGAGTCCGAGGCAGAGTATTCCTCAAAGTTCCAATTTATTAACAGAGCCATGTTGGCACATCTGTGAGAAACCGAATATAAAGCTACGAGGGTTTCTCCACCCAGTTTAAAGTTCATTCCCTTGCCCCCACACCAACAAGTTAATCACGTTGAGCAGTTGTCTTTTGCCAACGTGTCTGTTACTCCCATCAGCTTCCGGGCAGGTGCTAAAAAAGGATGACCTTGAGAATCTAGAAGGAATTTGTTGTGGCTACATCTCTACATCCCTCATGCAACAGCCCCTCCCAAGTTCACACAGCAAGAATACATTCTAAAGCATAAAGTGTGGCAGGCCAAAGTCTCCAACCAAAGATGGCTTTGGCCTGACAACATAATTCAGTCAGAACTGTAGAAGCATTTTGGATGAGAAGCATCTTCAAGGAAAAATAAAGTCCAGTTGCCTTTTGAAAAAGCACCTTTGTGACAACCATGACCTGGATGACTGAGAATCTCCATAGACATTTAGAAAAATGTGGGTTAGACAGCATCACTATTACATGGTTTCATAACTGGCTGACAAATTGCACTCAATGTGTAGTCCTTAATGGAACAACATCTACACAGAGGGAAGTAAGCCGTGAGGTACCCCAAGATTCTGTTTTAGGCCCAGTACTCTCCAATATCTTCATAAACAATTTAGATAGAAGAGGAGTTCATCAAATTTGCAGATGACTTCTCAAAAGCATTTTCCTTTCTTTTTCTTCTTCTTCCGCCAGGGCAGTGTCAAAGGATCATGGAAATGCTCGGCATGTGTCTTCCCGAGGTCTGTAGATCTCCTTCTGGGTACCTTTGCTGTTTCTTTACATAATGATGCATTCAGTTTTGCATGCTTGTCTTGGGAAGTTTTGCTGGGCTGGGGGCAACCCATCAGCTGGGGGGCAAGGAGGAAAAATTGGGGGGTTATCAGGAGTTGAAGAGGGTGTATCTGCCCTCGGCTAGGATGGAGACACATCACCTATCATTCACCTGTTCCCCCTCAATGAGCAAAGGGACAGGAGGAGGGGTCGGGGTAGGTTGCAGCGAGGAGGTTTGTTCAGGTTTCAAAAGACTAACATGAAATACAGGGTGAATTCTGCGAAGGGTTTTTGGGAGGTCCAACTGTACAGCAACTGGGTTTACAATCTTCACGATAGGAAAAGGGCCTACATACATAGGACCAAGGTTTTTTTATTAAAAAGTTTTATAAGTAGTACAAACATTTTTCCCACCCCTTCCCCCCTCCCTCCCCCCTTGCCCTCCCCCCCATCTCCCCCACCCCCCTCCCTAGACTTCCTAGAACAAACACAGGGTATAGTATTTATAAACATAAAACTAAAATATGCTAACAAATTGTTGACTTCAAAATCTCTCTAAATCTTTAACTCTTTATAGCTCAAAACCCTTTAAACTTAAACTAAGAATTAAAAATGCTTCATTCATAAGCTATTTGAATCTTCTTGGTCTGGTACTTGTTTTGAGTATAGTCAATCCATCTTCTCCATTCCAATATATATCTTTCGTTTGAGTGGTCTTTAAGATATGATGAAATTTTTGCCATCTCTGCCAAATGCACGACTTTTAGTGTCCATTCCTCGATAGTAGGTGGGTCTTCCTTCTTCCAATACTGTGCCACCAGCAACCTGGCAGCTGTTATTAAATTCAAAACCAACTTAGTCTCTATTACAGTACAGTCCATAATTATTCCCAGCAAAAAAACCTGTGGTGTAAATTTAATCTTTTTCTTTAAAATGTTTTGAATAATCCACCATATTTTTATCCAAAAAGCCTTAATTTTTTTACATGTCCACCATATATGGAAATACGTAGCATCTTCACACTCGCATCGCCAACACTTGGGTTGTAAGTTTGGATACATACAGGCTAGTTTTTTGGGATCTAAATGCCATCTATAAACCATTTTATAAAAGTTCTCTCTTAAGTTTTGAGCTTGCGTAAATCTTACATTTCTAACCCATATCTTTTCCCATGTTTCCATCATTATAGGTTCTCCAATATTTTGTGCCCATTTTATCATACAGTCCTTAACTAGCTCTGTTTCTGAATCTATTTCCACTAGTACATTATACAACCTTTTTATATGCATTTGACTTTTATCTCTTATTTGTTTTATCAAATTCTCATCCTGCTGCGAAATACCAAAATTTTTTGATCTTCTCTCCATCTGGCCTGCAGCTGCCCATATTGAAACCAAGTTCTAATTACTCCTTCTTCTCTTAATTGCTCCATAGATTTTAATTGTAATCTAATTCCTTCTTCATAAAGAAGTTCTTTGTATGTAGTCTTATCATGCTTTTGCTCCAAGTTTATATTTTCTATCGCTTGTCTGGGTACTGCCCATATTGGTAAATTGTCATTTAGTTTATATTGATACTTTTTCCAGACACGCAATAGAGCATTTCTTAATATATGACTTTTAAAAGCCTTATCTACTTTCTTATCATACAATAAATAGGCATGCCAGCTGTAGACCAGACCATATCCTTCAATATTTAATATCATTTCCTCCGTTAAATTAATCCAATCTGTAATTGCTGAGAGGGCAGCGGCATCGTAATACAATTTTAAATTGGGCATTCTAAGACCTCCTCTTTCTCGTGTATCTTGCATTATCTTCTGGTTTACTCGCGGTTTCTTCCCTGCCCAAACAAATTTATTTATGCCTTTCTGCCATTCCTTCAGGTTTTCATCTTTTTTAAGTATAGGTATCATTTGAAAAAGAAATAAAAACCTTGGTAAAACATTCATTTTTACTGCGGCTATCCTACCCAGCAAAGACAATTGTAGTTTTTCCCAATTTTCCATCTCTTTCTGTATTTTTTGCCATAGTGGTTCATAGTTATATCGGTATAATTTCATATTTGTAGTCATAATATAAACCCCTAAATATTTTACCTTCTTAACTATCTCAAACCCCGTTACCCTTTCTATCTCTTCTTCTTGGCTTCTGGTCATATTTTTAACTATTATTTTTGTTTTAGCTGTATTTATTTTAAAACCAGATACTTGTCCATATAAGTTAATTATATCCATCAGGGCTGTAATCGATTGTACTGGTTGGGTTAAGGTAACAACCAGTTCATCCGCAAATACTTGAAGCTTATAATCATGCTGTCTGATTTTAATTCCCTTTATTATATCCAACCCCCATATTTTATTGAGTAAAATTTCCAACGTCAAAATAAACAGTAATGGCGACAAGGGACAACTTTGCCTTGTTCCTTTTTCTATATTAAAAATATCTGTTAAACCACCATTGATTATTATTTGCGTTGTTTGTTTTTGGTATACTGCCTTAATAGATTGTATAAAATGTTCTCCAAGTTGCATCCTTTCTATTAATTTTAATAAAAATTGCCAGTTCAATCTATCGAAAGCTTTCTCTGCATCCAGAAAAACTAGCACTGCAGGAACCTGGTTGTTCCTTCCCAAATACTCTATTAAGTTAACAATTTGCCTTACATTACTCTTCATTTGTCTACCATTTAAGAAACCAGTTTGATCATGATGAATTGTTTGCTGTATAACTATCATTAATCTATTTGCTAATGTTTTAGCAAAAATCTTGTAGTCTATATTTAAGAGTGAAATTGGCCTATAATTTTTAGGGTCTGTATGATCTTGACCCTCTTTTGGGATCAGGGAAATAAAAGCTGTCTTCCAAGTTGGAGGTACCTCTCCTCCCTGTTGTATATTATTAAATAATTCCTTCAGTGGTCCCACCATTTCCTCCTGTAGGTTTTTATAATAAACAGCTGTCAAACCATCTGTCCCTGGAGCTTTGCCCACTTTCAACTGCTTAATTGCCAACAAAATTTCATCAGAGGTTATCAATTGATTTAAATTATCCCTCTGCTCTTTAGAGGTTATGTAAATATTCTCTTTCTGCGAATATCTATCTATATCCTTATCTTGGACTTTATCACCAGAGTACAACCCTGAATAAAACTCTAAAAAAGATTTTAAAATTAGTTCTTGCACATAAACCTCTTTACCCTTATATTTTATTTTCTCAATAATCCTTGATTTTTGCTTTTTCCTTAACGTATATGCTAACCACCTGCCTGGTTTATTAGCATTACAAAAAGTATTATGTTTAGCATATTGTAAATTGGTTGCCACTTGATCTGCTATTAACATATTAAATTGATCTTTCAGTAAATTAATTGCCTCCTTAATTTTCCTATCTGTTGGATTAGCTATTAACGCTCGTTCCTGTTTTCTAATCTCTTCTTCCAATTCTTTTCTCCCCCCCTTTTCTTTCTATATTTATTATTCAAATATATCAAAATACCTCGCATATATGCTTTACTTGCGTCCCATACCATTTCCATCGATGTACCCTTTTGCATATTCATAACAAAAAAAATCTTTCATAAATTTTTTACACTCTTTTACGTTTTCTTCATATCTAAACAGATTATCATTTAACCTCCAGGACCTCCTAGGCCCTTTTCCATACTCCAATTCCAACCAGACTGGACTATGGTCTATCATTGTTCTTGAACAAATCTTCGTTTTCTTCACCCTAGAAAAAAGATAATTAGTAATTAATATAAAATCAATCCTTGAAAAGGATTGATGTCTATCAGAAAAAAAGGTGAAATCTTTTTCTTCGGGGTTTCTTTCACGCCAAATATCTCTCAATTCCCAGTCATCCATCATCTCCAAAAACGATTTAGGCAATCTTGCTCTTGTTAAAACATTTTGCTTAGGACCCTTCTTATCCTTTTTCACATCCAGAACACCATTCCAGTCACCCAGAAGGATACAAGTTTTGTACCCCCATTGTATCAACTTTAAATATAAAAGATTGTAAAAAATTTCCTGTTATTGATTCAGGGCATATACCCTAATTACAAGTAATTTTTCTCCTTTAATTGAAAGTTCAATCGCTAAAAATCTTCCTTGATCATCAGCTTCAATTAATTTGGCAATTAAATCTCTTTTCAAATATATAACTATACCGTTTTTCTTCTCTGGTGCTGCTGCTACATATTGTGTACCTAATCTTGAATTTGTCAAATATTTTTGATCTTGTGTCCTAATATGAGTCTCTTGTGAACAAATTACATCATTCTTGAATTGTTTAAGATAATGAAATATTTTCCTCCTCTTCTGTGGAGAATTCAAACCATTAACATTCCAGGTTAAAAATCTAATTCCCATCTCTGGGCCTCTGAAGCATCTGGAGCATTTTCTGATGATCTTGCTTGATTCGACCTTTAGGTCTAGCTCCTCCCACTGCTTCTGTTTTGGAAGTTTCTTGGATTGCCAACTGAAGTTGATGCTATCTTAATTCTTCTTTGCGTTTAGCTGTTGCTGCTCTAGTCTGTCTTTGATCCTTTATTTCTTCTTGTATATCAGTTACCTCCAAATCTTGAACATCAATCTGAATTTGTAGCAAATCATCCTGACTCATTGAAGCTCCTTCCTGAACTACTGTCAGCAACTCTTCCCTCTCTCCTTCTTTTGCTTCCTTCTTTCTTTTCCCTTCTGGTGATTTTGATGTCCCAGCCTTTAACACATTAGCATAAAAATCTCTTGCTTTCCATATCGTATTAAGCCGATGTCTCTCTCCCAAATAAGTCACCACTAGACCAGCTGGAACTTCCCATCTATACTGTATTTGACATTTTTTTCAATTCATCAACCAGGAAGGCATAATCCCTTCTAGCTCTCAACATTTTGGGAGGAATTTCTTTCATTGTCATCACCTCCTGTCCTTCCACCTGGAGCTTGTTTTTAAAGGTAGCCTGTAAGATTTCATTGTGCAGTGTCCTTGTGGTAAAATATATTACAATGTCTCTTGGCAAATGTTTCTGTCTAGCCACCCACGAATTCACACGATATATCTTGTCAAGCTGCCAGCCCACCTCCACTTTCGTTCCCCCCATCATCTGTGCCAGTGCCTCTGCCATCATTTCTTTCAAATTCTCTTGTTTGTTCTCTTTCACCCCTCTTATTCTTAAAGCAAATTCCATGTCTCTGTATTGAATCATTGTTAAATCAGCTTTACCCCTTTCAGTTTTGTTCTGGATCTCTCCTAATTCATCACCCAAGCTTGCTGTAGATTGTTTAATTTCTTTGACCTCATCCTCCAATATTTCAATGTTGTCTGCCAAACCTTTAAAAGCCAATAAAATATCTTCCCTAATTTGCTGATTCCGAATTACAATCTCCTCTGAAATAGCCTGTATTTTTTCATTAGTTTCATTAATTTTTTCATTGGTTTCATTAATTTTTTCATTAAACACAGTAGTGAGTTCATGCTGTGTGGCTTTCAGGGCTTCCTGTATCATTCCAAGCGTTAAAATCTGTGGATGTGTTGGGGGGGGGCAGGAGCTTGCATTCTAGGAGTATGCACTGGGGAACTTTCAGCACTTCCAGTTCCTTTAGTAGGAACAGTCTTTACAGGCTTGGGGCCACTGAACTATATTTTATTTCAAAAGCCAAAAGTAAAAGTCCATCAAAAATAGAGGATTTTCATACAGTGGGCAGCTAGCAAAATGAAACTTTCCTTTAACTTTCACTTTCCACACCCTTTCAAACCTCAATCGCCATTTTATTGTAAATTAACTAAGTTGTTACTTCCGAATAAACATTGGAGTTAAGTTTTGAATACTTGCCGTCTGGCTTCTCCTGGCTTGTTCTGCCTGCAGCAATTTGAGATGTTGAAATTCTTTTGTTATTGGCAGGGATGGTCGTGGCTTCTTGCTCTGCTAATTAGCAGAGACATCCCAGGTCCGGAGCACACTGACAGGCTTTTAGGGAGCTCTCCCCCTTCACGCCCCAGAGCTTCTCCTGGGGCACTTGGGGGGCTCTACCTCCGCCTGTCTGCTCTCCTCTCTCCTCTTTGCCCGGGGAGGAAGTTTTCCAGCCACTAGACAGCTGTTTTTCTGCTGTTCTGGCGGCTTACGGTGCCGGGGATCAGGCGCTCACAAAGAAGCATCTGCGAGGCTACGCGGAGCTAACTGAAAGTCAGGACCAAGTTTTTTTGACTTCTGGGTAGTTTGTAGGTATTTTATAGACAGGAAAACTTTATCACTGACTTGGTATTCCTTAGGTTTAACTCTTTTTTTGTCAGCCTGTTTATTATGGGCCTGGTGAGCGTCGTCTAGTGCTTTGCGAGTCATTGGCCAGACCAACTGAAGCTGCTCTATCCACTCCTTTAATGAAGGGAACTGGGGTTTTTCTTGTGGCAATTCAGGGATGGGCACAAAATCCTGGCCATAGACCACCCTGAATGGGGTAAAGCCCGTGCTACTATGAACAGAGTTGTTATAGGCCACCTCTGCAAAAGGTAGCAAGTCAGCCCAATCATCTTGTTGGTAATTAATGTAACACCTGAGGTATTGCTCCAGGACCAAGTTAGCCCTCTCACAAGCCGCATTGGTCTGGGGGTGATGGGCAGAGCTTAAGCCCTGGGCAGAGCCTAACAAGGTGAGAAACTCCTTCCAAAACTGGGAGGTGAATTGGACACCTCTATCTGAGATTATCCATTCAGGTACTCCGTGTAGTCTGTATACATGCTGAATAAAAAGTTTAGCCAACACCTTTGCAGACGGAATCTTGGAGCAAGGCACAAAATGGACCTGCTTGGAAAAAAGATCAGTGATTATCCAAATGACTGTATTTCCCCCACTCTCAGGTAACTCGACAATGAAATCCATGGATATTTCTTTCCATGGGGCCCCTGGTCTAGCAACATTTTGGAGCAGTCCCTGTGGCTTCCCCGGTGGCCTCTTTGCTGAGGCACAGACTGGGCAACTAGCAACATATGCTTCAATGTCCTTTTTCAATGAGGGCCACCAAAATTGTCTCTTTACTAAATGTAATGTTTTCACAAATCCAAAGTGACCTGCGAACTTTGAGTCATGGGCCTTTTGCAGCACTAATTCCCTCACTTGGGCTGGGACATAAAGCTTAGCTCCCACCCAGGCTAGGCCGTCTCGAATGGTGCAGTCATTTGAATGGGACAGAAACCATTCATCCGTTTTCAATGCATTCACGAGTTGAGAGTTTAGGTCAGCTGACAGGTCTGATCCCATATTCTTTTGGGCCCGGGTAACTACTGGAGCCGCCAATTGCTTAGAAGGGATCACAGGCTGGACTATTTCCTGCCTAGTTGTTGTACTGAGGCAATCTAGACAAAGCATCAGCCATAAGATTCTTTCCCCCAGGTAGGTAGCGTAGGGAGAAATTAAATCGGTTAAAATGCTGCGCCCAGCGGGCCTGTTTAGGTGACAGCTTTCTAGGGGTTTTCAGGGCTTCTAAGTTTTTAGTGGCGATACGGGCGGCAAAATGTTCGCATTTTTCCACCCTTATTGCGTCCGCTGACTCCCGCCCAGCCGCTCTGTTTAGGGTGACCCGCTCCCTCCTTGCCAAGGAGGGAGGCGAAGATTCCTTGCAGGGCAGAGCTGAGGAATTTTCTCGGTTTCTGGTGGATAAAGTCACTCAGATTCGGATAGACCTGGACTCCGATTGGGCAGTACAGGCAGAGATGACAGGGGCAGGCCTTAGTCCTGTTATATGGGAGGAGTTTGAACCGGTGACTCCTGATGATGTAGACAAGGCCACAGGAGCGATGAGCTCCGCCACTTGTTCATTGGACCCGTGTCCCTCCTGGCTGGTTTCGGCCACCAGGGAGGTCTCACGCGGCTGGCTCCAGGCGTTGGTCAATGCTTCTCTGAGAGAGGGGTCTGTCCCGCGGCCCTTAAAAGTTGTGGTGGTGAGGCCCCTCCTCAAGAAGCCTTCCCTGGACCCGGCGGATTTAAAGAACTTCCGTCCAGTCTCCAACCTTCCCTTTGCGGGGAAAGTTGTAGAGAAAGTGGTGGCACTCCAACTCCTACGGCTGTTGGATGACACTGATTTTCTGGATCCCTTTCAATCGGGTTTCAGGCGCGGCTACAATACGGAAACGGCTTTGGTCACCCTGATGGATGACCTCTGGCGAGCCCGGGATGGTGGTTATTCGTCCATCCTGGTGCTACTTGACCTCTCAGCGGCTTTCGATACCATTGACCATGGTATCCTTCTGCGTTGTCTCGGCGAGGTGGGAGTGGGCGGCACTGTGCTACAGTGGTTCTCCTCCTACCTCTCTGATAGGACGCAGTCGGTGTTGACAGGGGGGCAGATGTCGAGCCCTAGGCCCCTACTTTGTGGGGTGCCGTAGGGCTCGGTCCTCTCGCCCATCCTGTTTAACATCTACATGAAACCACTGGGTGAGATCATCTGACGACACGGGGTGAGGTATCAGCAGTATGCTGATGATACCCAGTTGTACATCTCCACCCCGTCTCAATTCAGGGAAGCCGTCGATGTAATGTGCCGCTGCCTGGACGATGTTAGGGTCTGGATGGGGAGGAACCGGCTAAAGCTCAACCCTGACAAGACCGAGTGGCTATGGATATTGCCTCCCAAGGATTCTGTCAATTGTCCCTCCTTGGTTCTTGGGGGAGAGAAATTAACTCCCTCAGAATGGGTTCGCAATTTGGGTGTCCTCCTAGACCCACAACTAAAATTGGAGCAACATCTTTCAGCTGTGGCTAGGGGGACCTTTGCACAGGTTCGCCTAGTGCACCAATTGCGACCCTTCTTGGAGAGGGAGGCTCTACTCACAGTCACCCACGCCCTTATCACCTCCCGGCTGGATTACTGCAATGCGCTCTACATGGGGCTACCCTTGAAGAGTATCCGGAGACTGCAATTGGTGCAAAATGCAGCTGCGCGAACTGTGGTGGGTGTGCCTAGGTACACCCACGTAACACCTATCCTCCACCAGCTGCATTGGCTGTCCATTAGTCTCCGGATCCAATTTAAGGTGTTGGTTTTGACCTTTAAAGCCCTACATGGCTCAGGGCCAGGCTACCTTCGGGACCGCATCCTGCCGCATACCTCCCTACGACCGGTTAGGTCCCACAGAGTTGGTCTCCTCCAGGTCCCATCGACCAAGCAATGCCAGTTGGCGGGGCCTAGGGGGAGAGCCTTCTCTGTGGGAACTCCCTCCCTGTGGAACCAACTCCCTCCGGAGATCAGGGCCATCCCCACCCTGCTGGCCTTCCGTAAAGCAATAAAAACTTGGCTCTTCCGGCAGGCGGGGTGAAAGTGAGACTGAGCAGATTATACTTGGGTCTCCCCCCCCTTGTTATGAATGTTGGAGATTTTTTAATTCTTATATCTTTTTAACTGTTATATGTTTTTATTTGTAATGGATTTGACATGCTGTGAGCTGCCCAGAGTCCCCCGGGAGTTGGGCGGCATACAAATTTATTAAATTAAATTAAATTAATTAAATTTATTATCAGTCCACACCTCAAAGGGGTGCTTGGCGCCTTCAAGGAAATGTCTCCAGGTCAGTAGGGCCCATCGGAAAGCAAAAGCTTCTTTTCCCCAAATGGCCCACCTCTCGGTTTCCGTTAACTTCCTGGAGGTGTAGGCACAGGGTTGTAGGACTCCATCGGCATTGACTTGCAGTAGTACTGCTCCCACGTCCACGTCACTGGCGTCGGCCTGAACCACAAAAGGGGCATCCATGTCTAGGTGCTTGAGGACCGGTTCGGCTGCAAATAGGCATTTGAGCTTCTCAAAAGCTGTTTGGCATTCCATAGTCCAATCTAAGGGCCTACTAGGTTTAGGCTTGGCGTCTCCTTTAGGTTTTAGGAGATTAGTGATTGGCAACGCAATTTGCACAAAAGAGGAGATGAATTGCTGATAAAAGTTGGGAAAGCCCAGGAAGCTCTGCAGTTGCTTACAGGTGCGAGGGGCTGCCCACTCCAGGACTGCTCGTACCTTCTCAGGGTCCATTTCAATATCCTCATGCGATATGCAGTAACCCGAATAGTCAATTTTGCTTTGATGGAACTCACACTTTGACAACTTGGCATATAGTTCGGCAGCCTTAAGTTTCTTTAGGACCGATCGCACAAGTTTCACGTGTTCATCCATTGTATCAGTAAAAATGAGAATATCATCAAGGTAAACCAAAAACCCCTAATAAAGGTGCTCATGGAGTACTTCATTGATCAGTTGCATAAACACGGCTGGCACCCCCTGTAGGCCAAAAGGGAGCACTCGAAATTGGAAGCAACCCAGGGGGCAGTTGAAAGCGGTCTTCCACTCATTGGCCTCCTTAATTCTGACTCGGTAGTAGGCCTCCCTTAGGTCCAACTTAGTAAAAATCCTACCCTTTGCCAAATGGGCTAACATGTCCTTCATCAGGGGTAGGGGGTATACGTTTTCCATGCAAATGGTGTTCAAGTACTTGTAGTCAACACACAAGCGAAGAGAGCCATCTTTTTTCTCTCGGAAAAGTACAGGGGCAGCCACTCGTGGCCTTGCCAGCTGGATGAACCCCCGTTTCAGGTTTTTGTCAATGACATTTCGCAGTTCATCCAACTCGCAGGGGGTCATGGCGTAAATTTTTGGTTTGGGGAGTGTCGCCCCTGGCAATATCTCTATACTGCAGTCTGTGGGCCGATGGGGGGGGGCAGCACGTCTGATGCTCTCTTACTGAAAGCCCCCTTCAAGTCCCAGTATTCCTTAGGTATTCTCTCCTCCCCTGTTATGCGTTCGGCTCCTATTGCCACTTGTTCCTCCGTCCCCTCTCGCTCATGGAACGGCTCCCCTGTTGGTCATAATGGATGTACAGTATTCCCGTGCGCCAATCTACATCAGGGTTCCATTTTTGTAGCCATGGTAACCAAAGTATGAGGGGGCACTCCATCCCAGGGGCCATGATAAAACTTAGGGTCTCTTGGTGGTCCCCCATCCTCATTTCCACTGGTTCAGTCTCAAAATGGACAGCACACACCCCCAGCCACCGATCCATCCAACTGGCAGAAAGCAATGGGCACTTTCATGGACTTCAGTCTCAATCCCATTTTCTCCACCACTTCTGGGCTAATTACACATCTAGTACACCCCGAATCCAAAAGGGCCAGCATTTTCCCCTGGGCACCGGATGATGATGCCCTTAGTTCTACTGGGAGGTTGAGGGGCCCCGTGGGTAGACTTACAGAGATCATCGTCCGATTAGCTGTAGCTATCCTCTGGGTTGGTCAGAGGTACCAGCTCCTCCCCGCCTGGGGTGGGCAACCTCCACGCCTTTCAGGGCCGTTTCACGGGCTTTTGCTACTGGCTTGTCAGGTTTTTTCCCACCAGCAGAGGTCATCCTAGGGGCAGGCCTGGTGAAACACTCGGCTGCCCGGTGCCCCTCTTTCCCACATCGGAAGCAGGCAGATGACCTGGGCTTCGGCCCTGGCCCCCCTTTCACCTCTGTGGGAGCCTCTGTTGCTGCCAGAGAGGCAGGCTTGCTCCATGTGCGGCTGCCTCAGGGGTGGGTTCCTAAATTTTTTACTACCACTCTGTGGGTGTGGCTTAATTTTGTGGGTGCTGCTTAATTTTGTGGGTGTGGCTTGATGGTCATGTGACCAGGTGGGCGTGGCTTCATGGTCATGTGATGGTGGACGTGGCTTCATGGTCATGTGACTGGCCGGGCATGGCTTCATGGTCATGTGATTGGGCGGGTGTGGCTAAGTGGTCACGATCCTAGTTCTCCCTACAAGGATTCCTGCATCCGGACCTTTTACAATCCCCCAAAGGATTAAAAGAAACCAGATTCCATACAGCTCTGAACCCTTAAGGCAAACCAAATACAAGTGGTCCTCGCTTAATTTTTTTTTCCCAAGATGGCGACGACCAGGTAAGACGGTGAGGCTCTTGCTCCGAAGCACCCACCACTTACTTACCATGAGAAAATTGCCTGATTCCCAGGAAATTATTAGAAACACTCTAAAAAATCCCCTGAAATAGTCACCGTGAACTTTGCAAAGGTCTAGAAGCTCTAGAAGCCGATACGGAGAAGATAATTCCCTCCGTGAAGGCTCTGCGAAGGCCCCGAGAAACGAACAAAGAGGGGATCCCAATAACGCCCCCTTCTACTACTGCCGATACGGAGGAAAAACTCCCTCCGCGAAGGCTCCACGCAGTATCCCCGAACAAAGAGAGTATTTCCAGATCCTTATGCTACTGCTGCCAATACGGAGGAAAAACTCCCTCCACGAGTACCTGGTGATCAGGGAATTCAGGGCCCTGGGTTCAAGCTGCTGCTGTTGAATGCCAGGTCGATTACCAACAAAGCACCCTTGTGCGGGATTTAATCCTAGACGAGGGAGCGGACCTGTCATGGGCCAGGAGGGGGGTGTTCCCCTCTCTGAGATGTGCTCGGACAGGTTCTTAGTTCTGCATCAGCTGCGACTCCAGGGAAGGGGTGGAGGAGTGGCTATTATAGCTCGCCGGAATCTTTGTCCTCGTAGGAGCCCTGCCCCGGAGATTTTTGGGTGTGAGACTCTCCTTCTGAAGTTGGACTTAGGGGTTCAGGTGGGCCTTCTGCTAACGTACCTGCCTCCTAGCTGCGTTGCAAAGGCCCTGCCTGTGCTGCTCGAGGCGACAGCGGGGCTGGAGATTGAGTTCCCCAGGCTTATGGTGCTGGGGGACTTCAATCTGCTTTCGTCGTGAAACCTCGGATGCAGTCCAGGAGTTCATGGCTTCCATGACAACCATAGACCTGACCCAAGTAGTTCAGGGTCCGACTCCATGAGGGAGGTCACACGCTTGACCTAGTGTTTCTCTCGGGGCAGTGGAGAGATGATCTGAGGCTGAGGGGTTTAGTCATTTCACCCTTGTCGTGGTCAGATCATTTTCTTCTGAGGTTAGATTTTACGGCACCACTCCTCCATCGCAGGGAGGCGGGACCGATTAGGTGGTTCCGCCCCAGGCGCCTAATGGAACCAGAAGGATTCCAGAGGGAACTTGGGGAGATACCTGAATCCTTGGTACACAATTCATCTGAGTCTGGTGGCTGCCTGGAACAGGGCGGCATCAGGGGCGTTAGATCGGATTGCGCCTTTGCGACCTCTCCATGGTAGTGGATCCAGGAGGGCTCCTTGGTTTACTGAGGAGCTCCGGGAGATGAAACGCCACAAGAGACGTCTAGAGCGACGGTGGAGAGCCAGTAAAGCTGAATCTGACCAGACACTACTAAGAACTTTTATTAAGTCGTATCTAGTGGCGATACGGGTGGCAAAATGTTCGCATTTTTCCGCTCTTATTGCATCTTCCGATTCCCCCCCAGCCACCCTGTTTAGAGTGACTCGCTCCCTCCTTGCTAAGGGGGGGGGGAGTTGAGGAACCCTTACAGGGGAGAGCTGAGGAATTTGCTCAGTTTCTGGTGGATAAAGTAACTCAGATTCGGACAGACCTGGACTCTTGATTGGACAGGGCTAGCTTTGACGACAGGGGCGAGTCTTAATCCTGTTATATGGGATGAATTTGAGCCTATCACTCCTGATGATGTTGGCAAGGCCATAGGAGCGATGAGTGCCTCCACTTGTTTACTGGACCCGTGCCCCTCCTGGCTGGTTTCGGCCAGCAGGGAGGTGTCACGTGGCTGGCTCCAGGTGGTTGTGATAGCTTCTTTGAGAGAGGGATCCATCCCACAGCCCTTAAAAGCTGTGGTGATGAGGCCCCTCCTCAAGAAGCCTTCCCTGGACCTGGCGGATTTAAAGAACTTCCGTCCAGTCTCCAACCTGCCCTTTGTGGGTAAGGTTGTAGAGAAAGTGGTGGCGCTCCAACTCCTGTGGCTATTGGAGGACACTAATTATCTAGATCCCTTTCAATCGGGTTTCAGGCGCGGCTACAGCATGGAAACTGCTTTGGTCACCCTGATGGATGATCTCTGGCGAGCCCAGGATGGAGGTTATTCCTCCATCCTGGTGCTACTTGACCTCTCAGTGGCTTTCGATACCATTGACCATGGTATCCTTCTGCGCCGACTCGGCGAGTTAGGAATGGGAGGCACCGTTTTATGGTAGGTTCTCCTCCTACCTCTCCGATAGGACGCAGTCGGTGTTGACAGGGGGTCAGAGTTAGTCTCCTAGGCCCCTGATTTGCGGGGTGCCTCAGGGCTCAGTCCTCTTGCCTATCCTGTTTAACATCTACATGAAACCACTGGGTGAGATCATCCAACGACACGGGGTGAGGTATCAGCAATATGCTGATGATACCCAGTTGTACATCTTCACCCCGTCTCAGTTCAGGGAAGCAGTTGATGTAATGTGCCATTGCCTGGACGATGTGAGGGTCTGGATGGGAATGAATAGGCTCAAGCTCAATCCTGACAAGGCTGTGGACATTGCCCCCTAAGATTATGTCGACTGCCCCTCCTTGGTTCTTGGGGAAGAGAAATTAAATACAGGAACGGAACGGGTTCGCAATTTGGGTGTTCTCCTAGATCCACAGCTAAAATTGGAGCAACATCTGCCAGCTGTAGCTAGGACCACCTTTGAACAGGTTCGCCTGGTGCACCAATTACGACCCTACTTGGAGAGGGAGGCCTTACTCACAGTCACTCATGCCCTCATTACCTCACGGCTGGACTACTGTAACACGCTCTACATGGGGCTACCCTCAAAGAGTATCCGGAGACTGCAATTGGTGCAAAATGCAGCTGCGCGAGCTGTGGTGGGTGTTCCTAGATACACCCACGCAACACCCATTCTCCACCAGCTGCATTGGCTGCCCATTAGTCTCCGGACGCGATTTAAGGTGTTGGTTTTGACCCTTTTAAAGCCCTACATGGTTACCTCCGGGACTGCATCCTACCACATACCTCCCTACTACCGGTTAGCTCCCACAGAGTTCGTCTCCTCCAGGTCCCATCAACCAAGCAATGCCGGTTGGTGGGGCCACAGGGGAGAGCCTTCTCTGTGAGAGCTCCGTCTCTCTGGAACCAACTCCCGCCAGAGATCCGGATTATCCCCACCCTCCTGGCCTTCTGCAAAGCCGTGAAGACATGGCTCTTCCTGCAGGCGGTGTGAACGAGATCTGAATTCCCCCATGTATGACTGGTTTTTAACTTTTGTAGTGTTTTAAAATTTTTTTTACTGTATTTTAATTGTTCTTCTCCATGTTGTACCCCGCCCTGAGTCCTACGGGATTGGGCGGCATATAAGAACAATAAAATAAATAACTAAATAAAAAATGGGGGGCACAGACACCTCGGGAGGCCAAAAATAGGCCTGAGTTTGGCCTATCCCCCACCTCCAGTAGCACTCTGCAGGTCAAAAACGGGGCATGCAGAGCTCTCCCGGGGCGTCCGCGTGCCCCATTTTTTACCTCTCCCGCCTCCAGAAGATAAACAGAGAAAGAGATAGACAGAGCAAGAGAAAGAAAGAAAGAGATGGAGGGAAAGAGAGAGACAAGAGAGGGGGAGAGAGACAAGAGACATACAGAAAGAGAGAGAGATAGAAAGAGAAAGACACAGAGAGAGAGAGAGAGACAGAGGGAGGAAAAGAGGGGGAGAGAGAGGTTAATTGTAAACTCCTTGGGGTTGAGAATTGCTGCAAAACTGTGTTTCCTGAAGTGAACCATTAGACTCCTAAACAACTTAAAAAGCGATCTAATAAAAAGAAAAGTCAACCAAAAGAGCAACATGCAAACAAAAGCAAATAAAACACTCCCAGGAGCAAAATAAATTAAAGTTTAATTTGTGTGTATTGTTTAATGGACTGCTAATTGGCCACACCCACCCAGTCACATGACCACCTAGCCATGCCCACCCAGCCGGTCCAGCCCCCCAACAGTCTGAGGGACTGTGAATTGGCACCGTTTAAAAAGTTTTAGGACCCCTGCACTACTATATAAAATAAGAGCAAATCCCATACCCTTCTAGCACTGATTACCTAGTTTGATAATGAAACATCTGCAAGAAAACAAGCTCAGAGTGCTTGAAGGACCCAAAAAAATTCTCTCTCCCTCCCTTAGTTTTCAGTAAAAGTTCTACAAAGTGTTTCAGGATTGTAAAAGCTGAATAGTCAAAACATTTCACAAATACTTCACAGTGAATATTTTTCTTTCACAGTATTCACTATCAGATCCCTATCATGATACTGCCATTCAAGTGGAGAGGGGACCCTGGATTCTTTTACTCACTTATTGCTCTCATCCTGTTTTCCTATGTATCCTGTAATTCCCTAGTTTATAACTTTTACCCTATCGCTTATTTCTGCCCTATGCTTTGATTTACCTTGGGGGATGTACAAGGCCATCTGTTTTCTTTCAGTTTGGAAGCCTCACAGAAGAAATGCATGGGAACGAATCCTTATCTCTTTCTCAGGATCACCTTTTCCACAACATCTTCACACCTTTGGATTGGCTCATTTAACATCAAACTGAGAGGAGGGGTTTCTAACCATTTTATCCTAACGGAATTGCCTGGGGGGAACTCAGACCCTGCTTTGGTCTTGCATTCACTTCCTTTCAATAAAAGTTTCCTTTTGAAATGCTAAAGTTTAGAGAGTCCATGCTTTCTTGAACAGGAGAGAGAGGCAGGACCTTACATTCACATTGCATACTAATGTGGTTTGATTTGGCTTAGCTTAGTATGCAAACCCCAAAACTGAGGATTTATCTTCAGAAACCTTGGGGGAGGGACAAGGCTAGACCAAAAAGCTATTCATGTTAAGGAATCTTCTTCTGTTATAGCCCAATGCTTTTAGTTCATTAAATGATTTTGGGTTTGCAGATTCTTGTATGCATTACAAAAACAAGATGATAGGACCAGTCAAAATACAGTGGAATGAAAACAACACTATCCAGAAATGTTTTGTTGGAATACTTTAATTGGTGTATTATGAAGAAAATGAGACTAGTGTCTTGTAGTATTTGATAACATTCTCAACAAACATTATTGAAGAGAAAAAATATTTAAACTAGGACAAATCTGCCTTAGAAATGAGGCTTACGCAATACCTTAAAAGCAACATTTTAAACCATCATATATCTTCAGGTATTCTCTTTTGCTCAGATAATTCATAAAGTTACTAGCCAGGATTATTTTTCAACAGTACAAGAAAGTCTGACTTTAAAAATAATACGCATGGCAGTGTTTCTAACTGTGTGAAACTCAAAATGATCAATATTTCTGTGCTACCAAAATTAATCCACTAAAGAGACTGGCATATTTAATACCTAGTATGGCTGGCAAGGCCTAACTACAGTAATTTAATACCTGTACAACTTGATCTGACAAAGCAGAATAAATTTAGTTTTTTAGTATTTGCAAGAAATACATTTTGTGAATGAAAAAGAATCCAAAACCATATCTGCCTTCTGATACAATTTGATTATGAACAGCAATTAATTAAACCATATTGTAAAAATGGCAGCATTTGGCTTCAAAATTGGATTTAATATATTCTTTCTCTTTCAGATATGAGGTAACAAACATGCCTGAGAGAGTTGTAAGTGGAAGAAATTAACCATTTAAAAAGCAATGTTTTAAACAATGGGACCAGCCCACTCTGGGGATTAGTGAACAAGTCTCCATTCATGCAAATAAATTCCTCAAGCATGTAAAGAAATTGAATTGCAGCAGATGCCAGTATCATGACAGGGCTCCTGTACTTTTCACAACTGCATGACAAATATTCAATAATTAAAGCTGTATTAAATATAAAAATGCAGAGAAAAAAGTAGCAGCAGCTCTGGTTTCTGATAATATTCTGGTATAATATAGCTGGAAGAGGAGAGAGGTCCTCACATTCTTAAAAAAGGGTTGCCTAAAAGAACTAATAGAAAATCTCCACGCTAATGAAAAAAAAATCAACTAATTGGAATTTGTTGTCAAATGTAAGCTTACATTTTTCTGTTGCTCTTTCTAGAACACACGATTTCATCAGAAAGTGGCTAATCCATGTCCTAGAATCATGGATGTAACTCTAAAATAAGAGATTGAACTTTTCTGTCACAAAAGACTTAAAAATTAGCTGAAGAATTAAAGTTGTCAAACTCTTTGTTTTTTGTTTTCTTACTTTTGGGATATCATCTCTCTGCACAATTCTATATCCTTGATTTAGATACGGGTTTTCTTCCAAGGTTGTCAATATTATTGTCTCAATTAAAACTACTGGAAGTCCATGTTCAATAGGTCTTGCTCCCAAATAAGCCTACATAAGACTTTAGCCTTAGAGCTTGATCTATGCATCCTTATTCACAATACTATGAGGTTTGCTTTTATTATATAATAATATATAAGGGTTAATTCCTAATAAATGTAAGTAGTTGGATATAATTCAACTGGATAGACATGTACAGATTGCATTATTATTGCAAGTATTCATAAAGAATGCCAGTTTTCCCGTACTTTTAAAATTAATATTAACATTGTGTTAATGTCTGCCTCTTACTATATTCTTGACATTCACAACAGCGAACCATGGATTTAAACAGGAAGGAAGGTTAATTTATTAGACTGGGGATTTTTCTCAGCAGAAAGTTCAGATTGTCCTTTTGGTTCTACATCTTCTTTGATTTTCTATACCAAATCAGCCAAATCTGAATTTTCCTTCATTGCTATTCACAATGGCCTTTGGATTATGAAAGCCATCTAATTATAAAGTAATAAATTGAATTATGAGTCAGATTGTCTGATTAGATTAAATGTTGGAAACACAATATGGCCACAGTTCAATGTTACAAGGACATGGTATTTTTAAAAAAATTTAGCGGTTATTGCTACAGTGTGTAGACTTATGAAAAGATAACATTTTCTAATGCAATGCTTATAAAGCAGCACCTAGAGGCAGCTACTGGTCACAAATGATCCAAGCAGCTCATGTTTTTTTAATTCAAGTGCATCAGCACACCACCAACTTAATTTTTTAATATAGGAATACATGATAACACACACAGCCCTCTTTACCCAATTTTAAAAATCCATCCAAAAGACAATACAGAAAAAAAAGAAAAAAAACAGTCCACCCACTATGTATATCCTTACACTCAACTGAAATGACAGGGAACACAGGTTACTTCCCTCCAAACACATAAAAATTACTCCAGGAAGTAGCCCAGCCTCATTCATTCAGCGATTACATATTACATATTTGCTGATCTTGGTAATAGCCAAACACAACAGATCATAAACACCTTGGTAAGTTTGTTATAAGGCTGAGAAATAGTTTTCCACAAGTGGTTCAAAGAGCCATCCATAAGCAAGCAAGCAAGCTAGCTAGCTAGCTAGCTCTCTCTCTCTCAGCTGTATTTTTAATGCACATTTCCCCTTAATCACAGCATTTCCCCCATCGAGCAATGTCTAGATCTTCATGCACACACATCACCACCTAGTAACATCCTGAGATGGCAGCACAAATCTTAATCTGTATGGAACAGGGACCTGCCCTGACATATCAAGCTTTATGATTTTTCTCTCCCAGTGTAGTTTTTCCCATTATATATATATATTAAAAAACAGGAATTGTCCAAAGAATGAGGGGAGTCTTTTACATATTTGTAGTTCACAAGGTCAGAAGCAACTGATAGGAAAAGTTTCTGCTTGCCTGCCTTCTAGTCCTGCTAGAATATTATGAAGAGACCTTCTCTTATCCCACTGACTCATGGGGCCTGAGAGCAGGATGGAAGTTATAGGCTGGCATGCATAGATCTGACCAGCATTCCAAATAGTAATCAGCATAATGTTATCATCTGAACTTGTAAAAAATCAGCATATTTGAAGGACTCTGTGATACTATGGAAAATAATATAAACACCAGCATCCGACTGCTACTTTTAACTAATACTTCAAGCTAGCAAGTCAGACTATGATGTAATGGAATTGCAGTTTCTTCTTGCCTATCGTTTCCTTTTCTGCTTTAAGGATTTTCTGCGCTTGAGAATCATTTCGTAGAGTTTGTCCATACCTTCTGTAAGACCCTCACCAATGATCGCACAGGCTGGTTGTATATGGTAAGTGGTGGATGGAGTTAGCTCATGAAGAGCCAAGTGTTTTTCTATTTCTGCCACAGGCAAAGATTTTGGCAGGTCTTGCTTGTTGGCAATCACTAACAAGGGAGTGCCTTGATTCTCTGCAAACTTGGTGACTTTGTGCAGCTCTGTTTTGGCTTCTTCTAGCCTGTCCACATCAACAGAGTCCACCACATAAATGATACCATCAGTGCAACGACTATAGGATTTCCATAGGGGCCTCAGTTTCTCTTGCCCACCTACATCCCAAAAATGACAGCTGATGCCCTTCGCAGTTCCATTGCTTAGCTTGATTTTTTCAGTGTTGAAGCCAATGGTAGGCACCGTGTTGACAAATTCGTTGAATTTAAGCCTGTAGAGCACCGTGGTTTTGCCAGCAGAATCCAGACCCAGCATGACAATGTGCAGAGACTGAAAGGCAGAGATATTGGATGAAATGTTTCCCATGGTATTGATGGGTGACTCAGCAGCAGAAAAATCTTTGCTGATTCCGTTTAAGCCCTTTTCCTTGTTAGTCGGTATTAGATCCTGATTAGGTTGCGATTTGAAAATGCACACTCACCCGCAGAAACCATTCCAGATACGCCGTGGAGCTCAGCAACAATCCGGATCTTGCAAGAGAGAAAGCGCGAGACAGAGGAGAGGGTGGGGAAGCAATGGAGATCTGCTGAAGCAGCCCACGATCGCCGTGATCGCCTGGAATGAAGACAGAGCAGCAAAGGCAACTTCGCGGTGTGGCAGGTTGTTCAGAACCGCAGAACAAAGATGGTTTTCCGTGCAAATCGTTGCTATTTTTCGCCTGGATAGAAAAAGAGCTGGGTTTTCTCCTGGATCAACTGTTCAGACGAATTGATCAAAAGAGGAACCGCCTCCTTCCCCGCGGACTCATTCATTTTCAGGCAGGAAGAGGCGCCCTCCTTTTAGGCCCACCTTCTTGCGAGAGGGAGCCCCCCCCCTTTCCCTGCGATCTGCCTCGGAGGAAGCCCCAATAGGACCTCCCCCAAAAGCTTCCAACGTAGCAAAACTGCAGCTTAATCAATCAAAGCCCTGCGAAGTGAGCAGGGGAGGAGGAAGGGAGGAGCTTTAAAAGGGCAACGGTATAGTGGCGGGTGGGGGAGGAACATGTTATTTTTTCGAGGCTCCTGCCCTCCTCTCCCCTTGTTTTTCCAGACCCCTTTCGCTCGATCAGTCACTACTTTCTTTAAGCTGGTCTTTGGTAAATCGGTCTTTGGATAACTTCTTTTCCAGATGCGAAATTCGATGACAAACATCGCTTGGTTTCGTTTGGAAAGGGGTCGCGTACGCCTGGACCGTACCATTTTAGATTACGGGGGAAGTCATATTTTCTAATATTCCATATCATATAGAAATACAATTCTGCCTGTAAAATACCAGGGTGTTCAAAAGAACAAACAGAAGTATGAAATTCCATGTACAGTGTGATGATTTATAGTTGAGTGCATGACTTTTCCCGAGTCTGATTCTAAAAGATCTCATCGTGGCTCTCTGATACAGAAGGGCCCAAAGACCCTATAGGCTGCCTCCATCCTGTAAGATATAAACGTTCGCCAGCCCCCATATTGTCTGGAACAAGCTGACTGAGGAATTTTGGGAGTTGAAGTCCACAAGTCTTAAAGTTGCCAAGGTTGGAGACCCCTGGGATGGTTTTGGTCGGCTCACACCCATCCTCAGTTTCTCCAAGGCTAACTGCTGATCCTCACCCAGCCTTCCAAGCTCACTAAGATGTCATGCTTTCAGCCAATTTTTGTGCATGGAAAGATAAAATTTGTTGGAAAGAAAATCCATCTGGTTCAGTTCCAAGCTGGGATAAAGGCATTGGAAACAGAAGCTGGAAAGATGGCTTATTGAACAGAACCACAAAGACAGTTCTGGGTCAGCTGAACAACCAGTTGAATGAGTAGATGCACCTTTAAAGGTTCTATGTGACTTTGAAGTTTGGACTGTTCTGGGGGTGGTGCAATGAAGGGCTTGTTTTCTGAAAGAGTGTATTGTGGCTAACTGCTTTCATTCTGTGTTGGATCTTGGGTGAGGGGCTGCTTCTAATCCTATCACTCTACTTTTGTTAACTGCTGCAAGCAGTTTCAAAATATCCTGTCTTGAATGGATTTCTGCCTGCAGTATTTGCTTTGCTTATGAATAGAGCTATTTAGATAGTGGTCTTCCTCTTTCAATAAGCTCTTTATCTCTTAAGTGCTGGCATCTGCTATTAAGAAAGACTTGATGGCTGCTTCCTGCTTCTAAAAACATGTTTCTCCATTTCTCCTTTAGGGAAATATAATATTCTGCCTTTTTTAATATTTCCCAAAATATTTCATTTTTCTGGGGTGGGCGCTTCCCACAAACTGAAAGAAGAATTATTTGTGCAAATGAGCTGCTAGTAATGTGGATTGATAAGTGTATCAATATGATGAATATTCAGGCACAGACAGAAAGGAATCTGCTCTGCAATGGAAACTTACTGAATAGAAAAACAAGCCTGCCAAAAAACTACAGTAGAAAAACTACAGCATAAATGGAGGATGTAAGATAGACATGTAGGCAAAAATTAGCTAGGTCTTCAGAGTGGGAAATGGAAGAATACAAGCTGAAAAATATCTGTAAAAGGAAATACCTAGTGTTGTAAGGAATATCATTCTGGGTTCAGTTCCAAGTGGGAAAAAGACACTGGATTCATAGAAGTTGCTTGGAAAGATGGTTTAATGGAGGACAGCAGGACCACATGGTCAGAGGTCCTGGGGAAAAGGGGGATCACATGCCTCGAAGATGAAGAGAAAAAGAGCTGAGATGCTGAGAGTGCCCTAGTTTATACCCTCTGTTGGGCCCCATCTTGAGAGTTTCCTGTTCCTGTGTAAGAAATGTATCCCATTGGCTGCCAGACTCTCAGGGGGCGGGGGGGGGCAACTCTGTAGGCTGTCTTGAGTCCAAGTTTGCTTGAGCTTTGCTGGCTGATGCAATCTTCCCAGGTGCCATGTGGTGAGATGGGTAGAGGGCTAATCCTATCATGTCCTAAGGGTGAAGGTCTTAATCTAAGGTGACCAGACGTCCCGCTTTTGGCGGGACAGACACGCTTTTCAAGCGTGTGTCCCACGTCCCGCATTGTTTCCAAAAAGTCACGCTTTTTTGGAAAGAATGCCAAAACAGCGGGACGTCTGGTCACCTTAGGTAAGAAGGGGAAGCACAAAAGAGAGGTACTACCACCGAAATACAAACCGGAAGCAAGCCGGGCTCTTTGAAAGCAGGGGACAGCATCAGGGAAGGTTTCCCTGACGGAGGTGCCAGTGAGTCCTTCGCCTGAGCCGCAGTAATTTCAGCGGGCAGGTCGGCGTCGGTCCTGGCACCCCTCCTAATTCAGTTTGACCATCTCTCGCGACACCGGCAGCGTCGTTCCGGGTTTGTTTCTAGGTCACGCGGCAGCCTGGTTGGTGGAGCCCGAGCAAAGCGGAATTTCAGCAAGCCGGCTGCCTGCTGGGGGGAGGGGGAAGGGGGGCTGCTCCTCCTCTCCTTCCCCCGCCCCATCCCTAGCCCCGCCCTCAGAGGCGCCACTGCTGTTGGGATGCGGGTGGAGGGGTGAGGGACGAGGAGCCGTCGCCGCTGCCGTCGTCTCAGAAAAAGGGGGTTGAGGCGCCGCTGCGGACTCGGAGCGGCGGTTTGAGCTCACCAGCGGCCCCTCCAGCGGCGCAAACAGCCCTTCCTCGTCCCCCTCCCCTCCCTCCCCTTCCTTCCCCCCATCGCCTTGCTGCCACCGTTGCCCTGGGGCCGGGCGGGCGACCACGGCGCTTGGATGCCTGGAGCTCGTGACAGAGACCTAGCCCCGAGCCCGCCATGGGCTGCTGCGGGAGCACCGCCTTGCAGGTAAGCGCGGGAGAATGGCTCTCTTGACAGACACCCCCCCACCGCCTATCACAGCCCTGGCATCCTGTTTTTTCTAGTCAGAAGCAGAACCAGTCCATCAGGCTGGAGAGCTCCGGAGACTCCAACTTGCCCAAGTCCTGGCTTCCACCCACCGCCCCCAACTTCTCCTCCTCCCCGCCCTGCCGCGTGGGAGGACTTGGAAGTCCTGCGCGCACCTCTGCCTGGAAGCGTGCAAAAGAAAAAGTTTGCCTGGATTTCCCTTGCCTCCCTCGCGCCGGCTACCCACGTTCGCTTTTCGGCTCTGCTGCCGCTGCCGGCTGCCTCCTTTTCCCGTCTCCCGCTCGTCGCTTGCCAGCCAGCCAGCCCAAGCCACTGCCGGCTCCCGAAGGGGAGGCGGGAGGCGAGGAAAGGCCTCCCGCCTCCCCCCCATCCACCTGGATGCCGACATTTGTGTTCTTTTGCCCTCTGCGCATGCGCAGCATTCTGCGCATGCGCAGAGGGCAAAACTCAAATGGCGGTGTCCAGGCGGGCCCACCCCCCGTCAATGGTGTCCCGCTTAAAAAAAAAATCTGGTCACCTTATCTTAATCCCATCACCTGGAGCTGAAGGGGGGTGGCAAGGAGCTGCAGGAAGCTGCTTTGTATTTAAAACATGTTTCTCCTTTCCCCATCCAGGGAAACATATTCTTCCTTTTCAATATTTCCTAGGATATTTTATTTTTCTAGGTGAGGGGTGGGTGCTAATTTCCTTCAATCCCCCCTTTGGGCCATAAAAGTGTGGGTTGAACACTTTTTCTGGCCCAAGATTAGGAATTGATCTGATCAGGGAGACTTTATGGGTGCTCCTAATTTTTCTGATGCAAAGGGGAAGGCATTGATAGAAGCAGCAGAAGAGGGATTCCTTCAGTGGCTCCCAAAAGGAGAGCTTTCAACCATGAAGGTCTAGCAGCCAGGGCAAAAGTTCTGGAAAGAAATTTACAGTATCCAATTTTCCATGCCAATTATTTTCAGATGTTTGATATCACTTTCTATAAGCTTCCAGACAGGTTTCAAGCAAGCACAAGTCCCAAAATTCTTCACAGCCATGGTTTTCCTTTAAGTTACAGGCTGCCCATTTCATTGTTTCTTGAGCCTGCCCCAGCTCTTACTTTAGTCCATCCAGGATTCGTGAGTCCAAATTGAGGTTAGCCAGTATGAAATCCAGGCTATTTAGTATTTTTAAATTACACATAATGAGCCCTGGGACTCTTACTCATGAGACCACCAGTGCAACATATCTTGCTTTACTGGGCAACTGGGCAGCATCATTTGTGAATCACAATCAGGGCTTGGGTTTTGGAGATCTCTGCTATCTCTTCAAGTGAGGGAATTGCCTGAGGGGGATGCCTCTCCCCCATTAGCAGGGAGATATGACTGCTTGGGCCTTAGTGCCACAGAGCAGAAACAAAAAACAAAAAACAACAAGCTAGGACCAGCTTTGTGTGGAGGTAGGTGAAGTCTAATTCTAACCTCAAATTCTGAATGGGGTGTCTCTGTGTGTGCTTGTGTATGCAGCTACTTTCTAAAATACAGGCAATACAGACATTCTGGACAAATTTCCCTCCCACTAGACAGAAATCTAAAGTGTACAGAACTTGCTGTGGCAACCACTCCCAAATACAATTCTTAGATAAGTACATTAAACTGATTACAATATAGATAAGACAAGAAAGAAAACCTTACAATGAATTTCTGTGAATGAAGCAAAGAAAGAAAACTTTACAATGAATTTTCACCCTCCCCCATAGTCTTTCCAGCTGTCTGCTGGGGATTGAAAAGAGTCTTTTGGTCTTTACTTGTCCATCTAAGGGACCTTTCATTCATGTCTGCTGGGTGGCCTTAGGCTTGGTAGTAAGGCTGGTCAGTCAGGCTTGGGAAAGTCTGCTCCACTCTGGTTGCTGTGATAACTTTCAGTAGAGGACTGGATTCAAACGCAATTCCTGGCTCAAATGGATGGAAGGTCTCTGGAGGCATCTGGATCCATGTGCTTTGCTCATGTGTGCAGGGCTGAAAGACATGAGAACAAGGTCCCCTCCCCCCTTTGCTGGTAATTCTACCAGGAAAGGCATTGTAAAAGGATTAGAGATTTGGGAGGGGAGTGTTTGTAGATAGCTTGCAGGCAGGGTTTGAGGGGGAAAAACAACACATCAGTATTGCAGTTAAAGCAATTATAACAAAATGGAGACATCACAGATGAGAAAGGAAGAAAAACTGGATTCACATGCTTCAGAAAAAAGGATGGACAGATATTTCCATCTCAGCAGAGAATTGGCATCCATTAAACATCACAAAAGAGCAATATTAAAAAACTGTTTGCATTTACATACAGTAAATGTAAGAATGAAATTTTCCTGTAAAGTAACTTAAAACATTATCTATTTATTTATTTATTATGGTGTTCTTATATGCCGCCCAACTCCCGAAGGACTCAGGGCGGCGTACAACAGAAAAAAATACAGGACACCAATTTATAAATAACACATTAAAACAAGATATATAAAAATTAAAAAACACAATATTTAAAATCATCCAATACCCATTCAATAACCATATATACTTGGGGTGAGCTTGAGTGGTTTAGACTCTACCCCCAGCCTGCAGGAAAAGCCATGTCTTGACAGCTTTTCGGAAGGCCAGCAGAGTGGGGATAGTTCGGGTCTCTGGGGGAAGTTAGTTCCAGAGCACGGGGCCTGCCACAGAGAAGGCTCTCCCCCTAGGGCCCGCCAGGCGGCATTGCTTGGCCGACGGGACCTGGAGGAGGCCAACTCTGTGGGCCCTAACCGGTCGAAGGGAAGTATGAGGCAGAATGCGGTCCCGGAGATAACCTGGTCCTAAGCCATGAAGGGCTTTAAAGATGGTGATCAACACCTTGAATTGGACCCGGAGACCGATGGGCAACCAATGCAGCTGGCGGAGTATAGGTGTCACATGGGTGTACCTTGGCACACCCACCACAGCACGTGCAGCCGCATTTTGCACCAGCTGAAGTCTCCGGATACTCTTCAAGGGTAGCCCCATGTAGAGCGCGTTGCAGTAGTCCAAGCGCGAGGTGACAAGGGCATGAGTGACCGTGAGTAGAGCCTCCTTCTCCAAGTATGGCCGCAACTGGTGCACCAGGCGAACCTGTGCAAAGGCCCCCCTAGCCACAGCAGAAAGATGGTGATCCAATTTTAGCTGTGGATCTAGGAGGACCCCCAAGTTGCGGACCTGATCCGAGGGAATCAGTTTTGCTCCCTCGAACACCAAGGAGGGGCAGTTGACATAGTCCTTAGGAGGCAGTATCCAAAGCCACTCAGTCTTGTCGGGATTAAGTCTGAGTCTGTTCCTCCCCATCCAGATCCTAATGTCGTCCAGGCACCGGCACATTACATCAACTGCCTCCCTGAAGTCAGACGGGGTGGTGATGTACAGCTGGGTGTCATCAGCGTACTGGTGGAAACACACCCCATGTCTGCGGATGATCTCCCCCAGCGGTTTCATGTAAATGTTAAACAGGATGGGCGAGAGAACCGACCCCTGAGGCACCCCACATGATAGGGGCCTAGGGGACGATCTCTGTCCTCCTGCTAACACCGACTGCATCCTATCGGCGAGATAAGAAGAGAACCACCGCAAAACGGTGCCTCCCACCCCCAACTCACCGAGACGATGCAGAAGGATACCATGGTCGATGGTATCGAAAGCCGCTGAGAGGTCAAGTAGGACCAGGATGGAGGAATTTCCCCCATCCCGGGCCCGCCAGAGATCATCCATCAGGGCGACCAAGGCAGTTTCTGTACTGTAGCCGCGCCTGAAGCCCGACTGATAAGGATCAAGATGATCTGTTTCATTCAGAAGCTGCAGAAGCTGAGTAACCACCACCTTCTCCACAACTTTCCCCAAAAAGGGTAAGTTGGAGACCCGATGATAGTTCTTCAAATCAGCTGGATCCAGGGAAGGCTTCTTCAGGAGGGGTCTCACCACTGCAGTTTTTAACGACTGCGGTACGGATCCCTCCCTCAAAGAAGCGGTGACCACCGCCTGGATCCAGCCGCGTGCCACCACTCTACTGTCCGAGACCAACCAGGAGGGGCACGGGTCCAATAAACAGGTGGAGGTACCCATCGCCCCCACAGCTCTGTCCACATCTTCGGGAGAAACAGGCCCAAACTCTTCCCATAACGGTGGACTAAGACTTGTCCCTGTCAACTCTATGGACTCTGCCCAGCCAGAGTCCAGGTTCGACCGAATCTGAGCGACTTTATCCGACAGAAACTCAGCGAATTCCTCAGCTCTGCCTTGTAAGTGTTCCTCGCTCCCCCTTTAGCAATGAGGGAGCGAGTCACCCTAAACAAGGCGGCTGGGCGAGAATCTGCGGACGCAATAAGAGCTGAAAAATAGGATCGTTTTGCTGCCTTTATCGCCACTAAATAAGATCTGATGTAAATTCTTAATAGTGTTCGGTCAGACTCGGTTTTGCTGGCTCTCCAGCGGCGCTCTAGACGTCTCTTCTGGCGTTTCATCTCCCGGAGCTCCTCGGTAAACCAGGGAGCTTTCCGGGATCCACTGCCACGGAGAGGTCGCTTAGGCGCAATTCGGTCTAACGCCCCTGATGCTGCGGTGTTCCAAGCAGCCACCAGGGAGTCAGCCGAATTGTGTACCAGGGTTACCTCTTAAACTTACCATTCCCTCTTAAACTTGGGCTTTTCTTAAAAGTACAGAGAGGAAAGAAAATTGAACTCTGTTCCTCACCCAGTCTAGTTGGCCAGACCAAACTGGGCGAAGACATTTTCTTTTCAGTGCTTTTAATTCTTTTCTAACAATTTAAAATTCATATCTGTAGGGATTAGAGACATTTAACAGTTGCAATTAGCTTGAGGGTGCACAAGTACTTAGATGTACGTCATTTAACTGTCCCCTGGGGAGTTACCAGTTCAGAGTGATGCCCTTTGGTCTGCAGGGTGCACCAGCGGTGTTCATGCAGCTCATCAATGAGGTGCTGCATGAACATTTGTATAAGGGGGTGCTCGTCTATTTGGACGACATCCTCATATACACCCGGATGATGGAGGAACATGTCCAGCTGGTGCGGCAAGTACTCTGCAAGCTGCTGAAAGCACACTTATATGTCAAGCTCTCTAAATGTGAGTTTCATAAGACGACTTTGGACTATCTTGGGTTCCAAATATTAGCAAAGGGAGTAGAAATGGATCCCCAAAACGAGAAAACAGCTACAAAGCTTTTTGGGGTTTGCTAATTTCTACCGCCAACTTCTACCGTCCTTTGCCCAAGTGGCGCTTCCACTTACTAACCTGCTGAAAACAAAACACCTCCCTAAGAAACCACGACCTGGGTGTCCACTGCAGTGGACGACTGATTGTCAGTGGGCGTTTGAACTGTTGAAATCCCTATTTGCTAAAGAGCCCGTGTTACGGTACCCGGACCTGTCCAGACTATTTGTAGTGCAAGCGGATGCGAAGTGGCAGTGGGTGCGGTGCTACTACAGGCAAATGAGGAGGGGACCCTCCAACCGTGTGCATACACATCAAGAAAGTTAAACGACACTGAACGCAATTGGCCCATTTGGGAGAAGGAGGCGTTTGTGGTTCGGTGGGCTCTGTTAACGTGGCGGCACCTGTTGGAGGGTGGAACTGTCCCCTTTGAGGTCTGGACGGACCTTAAAAGCTTAGAGGCTCTTCAGTTACCACGTAAGCTGTCTCCGAAACAGGTACGGTGGGCACTGTATTTCCGGAGGTTCAATTTCCGGTTGAAATATGTTCCAGGGCGGAAAAACTTCTTGGCGGATGCATTGTCCCAAAAACCACAATATGATAGTGGCAGAGAGGTAATAGTCCAGGCGATGATTCCTGCAAGGTTGGTCCAATTGACCCCAGACATGTCCACTGTGGCTACTACCTCGAGCAGTGATGAGGACATACCCCTTTCTATACGGGAAGCCCTTGCTACCAATCCGTGGTTCCAAGAGAACCAAACATGGCTTACACAGAGGGAGGGCTTTGCTTGGAAGGGGTCCAAGCTGTATGTGCCCAGTACTGTGCGGCTGACTGTACTATGGCAGTATCATGACATCCATCCAGCCGGTCATTTCGGATTTTTAAAAACTCTACATTTGGTAAACAGACAGTTTTGGTGGCCACACATGAGGAAGGACATTGAAGAGTATGTGCCTAGCTGTACAGTGTGTAGCACCATGAAAGCTTGGCCGGGAAAACCTCCTGGTCTTTTACAGTCAGTGGCAGAGCCGACCCAACCATGGCAACAAATAGCCATGGACTTCATTGTGGATTTGCCAGAGAGTCAGATGGTTATATCTATTTTCTAAGCAGGCACACTTTGTTGCCTGCCCCGGACTACCGTCAGCTAGGAAGTTAGCAAAGTTGTTCATTGTGCATATCTACCGCCTCCATGGTATTCCACAGAGGATAATATCGGACAGGGGGGTTCAGTTTACCGCCAAATTCTGGAGACATTCATGGAAAGGGTGGGATCCAAACAGGGATTGAGCTCTGCATTCCATCCAGCCACCAACGGGGCAGTTGAGAGAGCCAACTCGATGGTGAAAAGGTACCTGCATTGTTATGTAACCCATCAACAATTGGATTGGGCTGACCTATTCCCATTCGCAGAGATGGCATACAACAATGCAGTACACACTAGTACCGGCTTCACTCCATTCAAGGTGGCTACGGGATGGGAGTTCGTGCCAATACCCAAGTGTCCCCAAAATACCATGGATGGTAACCTGGGTGTAGGGGAGTGGATCAGAAGTGGGTTCCTACCAGTGCAGTCCGGAACACCATTCCGGTAGTGGCCCGATTGCGCAATTTTGGCGCTACGGCTCCGGTGCTGTCTTTGCCGATCCCATTTGAAAAACAGGGCGGCTCCTAGCAAAGAGGGGAGAGTGAGGTGTTAATGCTTCTGCCCCCTTCTCCCTCCTCCCTCCTGGCCCAACCCATTTGAAAAACAGGGTGGCTCCTAGCAAAGAGGGGTTGATGCTTCTGTGACGAGGGGAGCCGGAAAGCGTCTTGGTCTCACCCCGCCTCTCTTCCTCTTGCAGCCACGTGTGCTGCCGTCGCCATTCCAGAGGGCTTTCCATGGGAGTGAGTCCTTTCCCTGGAGTGGGGTGGGAATGGGGATTTTACAGTATCCTTTCCCTGGGGAAAGCCATCATAATGTATGAAGCGTAGAAGCCATGGCACAATAAATACCCTCCAATACCTACAACTGTGTTGTGTTCAGGCACTTATTAAACATTTTAAGCTGCCCAATTATTTGGGGTTTCTTTTCAATGAATTAAAATGGCTTAGTCAGATTATGTCCTTGAATAGGTAAGTCCTTGACTCACAACAGTTCATTTAGTGACCGTTCAAAGTTACAATGGCACTGAAAAATGTAACTTGTGACCATTTTTCGCACTTAACGACTGTTCCAGCATCCCCAGGGTCATGTGATCAAAATTCAGACACTTGGTCACATGACCGGCAAGCCACTCCCACCCGGTCACATGACCATCAAACCACACCCACAAAAGAAGCCACACCCACAGAGCAGTAGTAAAAAAAATTTGGAACCCACCCCTGGAGTGGATGGCCCAAATGCAGCAGGTGTGGAAACCCATCAAAATGGCTTTGCAGCTAGCCACCGACTGGTATAAGCGGCAAGCCAACAAAACCCGGAGGATGCAGGCTCCTTTTTATGTGAGCCAACAGGTATTCTTATCTACTAAATACTTAAATCTATGCCTCCCAAGTAAGAAGCTGGGTCCTAAGTACATTGGGCCTTTCCCAGTGGTACGGGTGATCAACCCCATTTCAGTGCAGCTTCAACTGCCTCGTTTGTTGGGGAAAACACACCCTGTTTTCCACTGCAGCCTCCTGCACCCTGTCCACTCATCCTCTTTTAGGGACCCAACCCCTATGCCACCCCAGCCACTCATGGTGGACGGGGAGCGATACTATGAGGTGGACAAAATACTTGATGCCAGGTGGTGCAGGGGGAAACTGCAGTACCTTATTTTGTGGAAGGGGTATCCCCTCTTCCGGAAGCCTCGTGGGTGTCAGAAAGGGATGTACGAGCCCCCAGGCTAGTTGCTAGGTTTCATAGAAAACATCCTAGTAAGCCTGGGGGAACTATGTCCCAACAACTCTAGACTCACCATGTTCTTTTCGTTGCAGACATCAGCTCAGTAGTAGAGGGGGCCGTATGTCAGCTCCTGCATACCAGCTGTCTGGGAACTGCCATTCAGTTGGGAGAGGCTGCACTGGTCTTTGAGCAGCTTGGACACTAATGCAAGAAGTGATTCTCCTTTAAAAACTGCAAGGAAACTGAAGACGGAGACTGGCTTATGGAGTAGCACGGCTCATTTCCGGACCATGGGGGAGGGACTTGCATGCGTGAGTGGGTGGGTGGTGATTGTCACGATGTGAATATTGTCAGTTTTTGCATCTCTATATTTTTCTACTGTGTTCTTATATCTATGGTCAAACAGACGTATGATATATTCTTCTACGCATGTCTGCATTCCAGAGGTTTCCTCCTTTCCTTTCTCATCGCCATCTCTACCGAAGGTAGAACTGATTTATTTTCTTAGCCGATACAATGTAGTCCTAATAAGAATTCTTTATTATTTTTCTACTGAAATAAATATTTTGTTAATTAGATTTGAATCTCGGGCTTTATTTTCTAAGAAGTATGTTTTCAAAGAAGCACGATCCATCGACCTCCGGAGAACTGATTTCTCCGCTAACAATGGTAACAGAGATGGTTCTAAACTTTATAGCTTCTTTGAAGTTTTATTGCGTTTTAGGATAGTTAGCTAATTAGAGAGATTTATGACTAGCCATGTCCTCCACGAACGGAGATAAGAAATTTCCAAGTTATCTGTGCAAATGACTCCTACACATGCTGCCGCTGCTGAAACGCCCAAGCAGAAAGTTTTTCCCTGCATGAAGAAGTTTCACCAACTCTCTTTGGAACGCAGACCGAAAAAATGATTTTAGAAGCCCAAGCAGAAATAAAAGCTGGAGAAGAACTTTTTCAAAGGTCAGTGCATTATGTTAAAGGAACCCGTTTTGCCCCTGGGGGAAATTCTACACGTTTGGGAGCTATTCCAAAAATCGCTAATGCCCCACAAGATGAGGAAGAATCCTTTTATAGGCAGCAAATTGCCAGCCCACAAATGTCTTCCATAGAGCAGACAAGTGCTGAAAGAGAAATAAATTTAACTTATGGCCAGGCCTTGCAAAGACAACGGGAAAAGATTATTTTTTTGCAAAAAGAATTACACGAGATTAAATTGCATGCATTCTTTCGTGCTGAGAACCAAGATGTCCACCCGCCTACAGGCACTTCAGGGAGGGGCCATGATTCCCCTCCTTCTTCTCTAAACAAATTAGAGCAACGCCCTTGGATGCACACGTCACAATTACATGGGCAGAAATTTTTTGATGAAAGGGACTTTGCATTTCTCCAAGTACTTCAGGAACAGAATGAAATTTTGCATAAACAGAGTGGATTCTTGAATAAACAAAATGAACAATTAACAATATTACAGGCTCAGAACAGAATGAATCAAATGAGATTAGATGCATTAATGCAGCGTCCTTTATTAGCTGGACAACCTTTACGGGCACAAATTGTCCTGCCTGCCCAACCTATGCAAGCACAAATTGTGCATCCACCACAAGCTGGACCACCTCCTACTCCAGCACCAGGGGCCCAACTTTTGCCTGCTCCAGGGCCACCACCAGCTGTGGCAGCCCAACTTTTGCCTGCTCCAGCACCACTACCTATTGCTGCCCCTCAGCAACAGCCAATCCAGGCAGCTCCGCCTGCTCAGACCCAAGCCTTGCCACAAGTGATTTCACAGGCCGCACCAGTGCAGGCCCCAACAGTCGCCCAACAGTCACAAATTGTTCCATTGGTTGGCGACGCAAAACTAAAGCAATCGGGACAGAACTATAAGGCCAGGGGCACTGATATAACTACTTTGCTTCGTCGTGAGGGCACTTTTGACATAATCCAGAATTCTTCACAAAAGGTACTAAGATGCCAATATTGTGACCATGTGGGTCATACAAGCAGAAATTGTTTTAAATTGCAACGCACTCAAGTTCCTGTCCAGCCCAGAGGAAAAGATTACAGGGACCAGTACCAGCCCAGAGGAAAAGCACCTAGAGGCAGCAGAGGCAGAGGACAGCGCCGATCCGGTTCCAGGCGTGATTTCCCACCTCCACACACCATGCTAGCAATCACCAATGATACACAGCCAAAGAAATATGACCGCTCTCTTTTGTGGACTCTCGATAGTGGAGCGGCTGTTCACATTACTTACAGAAAAGAACTTTTCAAAGAGCTACATGAGCCTGAACCAGAATATCGTGAACTGTATGCATTTGGTGGCCACCCTTTCAAAGTTGAAGGAAAAGGGACTGTTTTTATTGAAGAGTTAGGTACCCTGGTACCTGATGTTTATTATATTCCTACAGCTAATTGTAATTTGCTTAGTCAGAATCATTTATCTGCTGTTTTGCATTTTTATGTCCTTCATTTAGGTAACGCCAGTTATATTTTTAAAGATGGTCATATTGTTGCTGACACAATTGTGATTGGTCAGGTCTACTATTTGAGGCCAAAGGCAGAACCTCAAATTCAGGCAAGTATAAAAATCTCAATAGATAATATCACAGGCCCAGAGAGAGATACCCCAGAGAGAGATCCTGTGAATACTCCAAAGGCTCCTAAAGCCACAAAGCAACAGGTAATCAAACCTAAGGTTCCTCATGTTAATGTTAATGCTGCAACCCCACTTACAGGTTTTCGTTTACATGACAGGTGTATTCATAGATGGCACAGAAGATTAGGCCATCCCAGTTTTGAGGTCCTTAAAAAAATGCCATTTTTCACACAAGGTTTGAATTTCAAAGGATGTAAGGTACATCTAGATTGTGCAGTTTGCAAAAAGGCAAAATCGAGGGCAGCAGCCGTTCCAAAACATGCTACACGTAAGTCAACACGCATTTCTGATTTGGTTCATACTGATATTGTGGGCCCTTATGGTCCAACTATTGGCGGTAAAAAGTATTTCTTAACTATTGTTGATAATCATTCTAGATATGGTTATGTCTTTCTTATGAAAGAAAAATCTGAAGTCTTTCAGACCTTTAGAGATTTTGCAGTTCAAATTTACAATCAACACGGAGTGAGAATCCGGAGAATCCAGAGTGATCGTGGTGCCGAGTTCACGTCTCAACGTTTCCAGGATTGGATGTGACGAAACGGTATCCTACACCAAACATCTGCCCCATACACTCCGGCTCACAACGGAGTGGCAGAAAGACGGCAAGGGGTCCTCCAAACCATGATGCGCTGCCTCCTAGAAGATGCCAATCTCAAACACTCATTTTGGGGCGAAGCAGTTCAGTATGCAAATTACATTGTCAATCGCACATGGAGCAGTGTCATTGACCAAACACCCTTCTACATGTTATATGGCCGCCAGCCAGATCTTAGACACTTACACATTTTTGGTTCATATGCCATGGTCAACATTCCATTGGCCCAAAGAAGAAAAGGTGGCCCAGTAGCAAAGAGACTGAGATATATGGGTGTTGATAGCAATTCTAAATGGGGAAGATTCATTGACTCTCACAATGTGATAACAATTTCTAATTCAGCTAATTTTGAAGAAGATACAGATTGGTCCAGGATACATTCTAATGACCCTGGAGTTTATTTCCCTAGAACTGAAATTGTTGATACAGTGCAACCAGATGACCAACGTTCATCTCCTGATATCCCATCCTACAACACCGTGGATGCTGAAGCTAGCGACGCTGATGGAGATGTGGACAACAAGAAAGACGACTGGACAATCGTCCCGAGACGTTCCAAGAGAACTACAAAAGGTATTCCACCAAAGAGATACACAATGCAATTGACAAACACACCATCACCATTGATCTGTAATGTTACACTCCCACCGGAGAACTTTTCACAAATTAAATATCTTTCTGAAGATGAACAACAAAAATGGTATGAAGCCATGCAAGTTGAGATGGATAGTTTGCAGAAACTCAAAGTATACACATCTGCAACACCTCCAACACACAAAAAAGTCATTGGCACAAGGTGGGTCTACAAAATCAAACAAAAGCCAGATGGTGAATTATTATACAAAGCAAGACTTGTCGCACAAGGTTTCGCACAAAGCTATCCTGAAGATTACACAAACACTTACTCACCTACAGTGCGAACTGAAAGTGTGAAAATTGCTCTAACCACTGCTTCTATCCTTGGACTTGAAGTTTTCCAATTTGATGTTGAAACAGCTTATCTACATGCTGATCTAGATGAAGAAATCTATGTCAGGTCCGCTCCCGGCTTCCGGGACTGAGAAGGGGATACCTGGTTCCTAAACAAAAGTCTCTATGGTCTGAAACAATCAGGTCTGATGTGGTACACATGTCTAAAAGACAAACTAAATTTAATGGGCTTTATTAAGTCCGACACTGATGAATGTGTATTCACAAAAAGGTATGGAAACATTAATGAAATTGTTCTTGTTTATGTTGATGACATTGTTTACATTGGTCCAAACAAACGCATGAGTGAGAATTTTGTTAAAGGTTTGCAGAAATACTTCACATTGAAATCATTAGGACACATCAATGAATATTTAGGAGTTCACATTGAAAAGACACAGAAGGGGTTCAGTCTTTCACAAGAAGCTAAGATAGATCAACTTTTGCATCAATGCAACATGACAGATGCAACGCCTACACAAACACCTATGCAAACTGATTTTCACAATTTGAAGGATACACATAGTCCTGAGTTCAAGGATCAAACACTTTATCATTCAGTAATTGGTTCACTACTTTACATTAGTGGATGGACTAGACCAGACATAGCACTTAGTGTTAATTTACTTTCAAGACATGTAGGCAAAGCAACAGAGTTTCACTGGTCATGTATTAAGAAGTTATTGAGATACTTGAAACACACAAAACAATTCAAATTGAAGCTAGAACCAGAATATACAGATTTTGCTGACATGTATTGTTATACAGATGCAGATTGGGCAAGTGATAAGGAGTCAAGAAAAAGCACATCAGGTTACATAGTGTTCCTGAATGGATGTCCAGTTTACTGGAATGTAAGAAAACAAAGTTTTATTTCCTGCTCATCAACTGAAGCAGAGTATGCATGTGTGTCTGATGCATGTAATTTTCTAACGTGGTTCGATGCCTTAGTTACAGATATCTGGATGAAGCCCGAAAAACCGATCACTGTGATGGAAGACAATCAATCAGTAGTTTACATTTCCAGGACTCACTTCACAGGTTCAAGGTCCAGACACATTGACATACGTTACAAGAATGTTAGAGAGTCAGTAAGACAAGGTCTCATAAAGTTAGAATATGTGCCAACAAAATATCAGATAGCTGACATTCTGAACAAACCATTACCTATTGCTCAGCATGATTACCTAAGATATTTACTGTGTGTTGAGTGACACATTATATTAGCCCAACTGACAAAGAAGGGGTGTCACGATGTGAATATTGTCAGTTTTTGCATCTCTATATTTTTCTACTGTGTTCTTATATCTATGGTCAAACAGACGTATGATATATTCTTCTATGCATGTCTGCATTCCAGAGGTTTCCTCCTTTCCTTTCTCATCGCCATCTCTACCGAAGGTAGAACTGATTTATTTTCTTAGCCGATACAATGTAGTCCTAATAAGAATTCTTTATTATTTTTCTACTGAAATAAATATTTTGTTAATTAGATTTGAATCTCGGGCTTTATTTTCTAAGAAGTATGTTTTCAAAGAAGCACGATCCATCGACCTCCGGAGAACTGATTTCTCCGCTAACAGTGATTAATGAATATAAGGTGATGGGGAGCATGGGTGAGCAGCCCTAACAAGAGTTTCTCTTTGAGATTGTCAGTGAGTGCCAGGAAAGAAGTAAAGCGAACAATTACAAACCAGGTTTGTGTTTGTTTGTGTTCCTTTCTTTTTCTTTCCGTTTTGGAACCTGACATTGGAAAAGTGTAAACTGGAAAATTATAAAGATGGTAAATTATCAATTTATAGCTTTTAAGGACTAGAAATTTAGTGGACTTGGAAGAATTATTCTGGGTTCACTAAATTTTACCCTATTTTCCCCAAAATAAGACATCCCCTGATAATAAGCCCAATCGGGCTTTTGAGTGCATGGCAATAAGGCCAAGCACGTATTTCAGGGTTCAAAAAAATATAAGACAGGGTCTTATTTTCGGGGAAACATGGTATTAATATTGACTTCTTTGGAGTTTTTAGATATTGGGATACTGGAACCTTAGAGGTATAGTGAGTAATTTTTAATACATTAAACTGTTACAAAATGACCCAACAGGAGACAATAAAGATGTATGAAGAAATGTTAGTGATGCTTAAAAGTATTTATGAAAATGTGACAAAGAATCATAAGGAGATGATGGGATTGTTTAAAGATAAAGATATGAGTATAGAAGATCCTCATTGTGCTGTCACCAGAGACAGAGATAGTTAGCTTAATTTAGGAAATGTTTCTTTAAGACATTGCATTAGGGGAATTGTAGTTAAATTGCACTCTGGGTATTGTAGTTTCACATGTGACCACTTCTGTGGGTTCTTATTAGGCCATCGAGCTCACCAGGGGAGGGAGAAGATGTGCCTTACTCAGCAGCGGTCATTTTAGTTTGTAACAGAACAGCTGCAAGCATGTAACATAACCAAAAGATGAGAGCATTCTTTTTTTACCTTTGTGATATGAAAGATTATGGACAGAAGTTTGGGGAATTTCATCTCAATCGTAAATTGATATGGATATACCAGATGAATAAACAATTCTGCTTTAACCATCGCGTGGAGTTTATCTGCCTTCCGAACCTTTCCAGCCCGGACAGGACAGTGAAAAAAGATATACATTTTCTCAGCTCAGCATTACTGCATGTTCCTATATGTTACTACGTTCTTGAAGCCTCGAGAACAAAGGGTTAAGTTTCCTAACATTGCTAAGCACTGCCTCACTGCGAACTTAATAGAGGGGGATAGCAGCCTTCCCCCCCTCTTTTTCTCTGATGCAGCCTTAGAAATAAGATCTTAAGCAATGAAGCCACCAAAAAACTATTGTCTTCCTGCATGACCCTCTGCTGGAAACAGAGAAGCCACCCCCTCTTCAAGCATCTGTTACAAAGAAGATCTTGCTTCAGGGAGACAAAAGAATTTATTTGTTCTTCAAAAGACTTGTTTAAGTAAAGTGAAGTAATTGCCAGCGTTAAAGTCTGCCCAAGATAATGCAGGAAATTTAAGAGAAGTTTAAAGCTATTTAAACTCCTGCTCGCAAAGATCTTGTTTTTTCCTCAATCACATTTGTTTAAATCAAGATTGAAGCCTTCTTTGCTCTCAGAAAGAGTTGTGAAAATTCCAATCCTCTATAAATGCTACTCCAAGCGAGATCGCTATAGCAATGAGAGGCCCCGGGGTAATAAACTGAACTCCAATAGAACAGGAAGTGTTATACAACCAAAGTTAAGAAAATAAGGCTGCTTAGAGGGAGGGAAAAGCCCCCCCTCAACGTAATCTACATCTTAAAGCCAAACCCTTCTTCTCAAAGCCAAAATCTGTGTAGAGAAACGCTAAAGGCCAGATTTTGCAGCAGCCAGCCAACGTAATTTGAATTTAAAGGCCAGTTTTTGGTTTCTGAATGAGAGCAAGAGGCCCGGGAATAAAGATTTTAACTAACACTGCTCTGCCCTTATGATTTGTTTGAAAAAATACTGAACTTTAATGCCTGCTTCCCTGTGTATAACTTTGCCTTTCTTCACTCAAGGTTAACCATTTACAAAGCCCAATAGAAGCTATAACTGAGAAAGTAAATGATTGTCTTCATAACCTTACCTGCATAATTAATTGAAAATAGATTCACACAGCTGAATAAGTCTGACAATCCCATGGCACCATTTTAAACAAAGAAATTAAAGAGCCAGTGCTACCCAAACCTTAGCTAGCAAACAGCACCATCTTGTGACCAAATTCTGAAACTCACACCAAAGCTTACGATATGCTCTCGGCCTCCCTCTACTGGCCATCAGCTGAATTTACTAAATACGCTAAAACCAAAAAAGGCTAATAGCACGTCCTATTGCTCAACAAGTGAACTACAGCTACGTACCCAAAGGCTTGCATCGCACCCTAGCGTTCAACAAGTGAACTACAGCTACGTACCTAGAGATGTAAAATTTCCAGAAATTTTGAAGCTCGGAAAACCCCCGTTTTTTTCCGTTTTTTTCGCGGGGGAAACGGAATTTTTTGGAAAAATGGAAAAAAATGCTATATTAGCACTTTTTTGTCTTTTTAAGATTGAAAGTCATTCTGTTACTTTAGGAACATAAAATATGACTATGGACAATTTGACTTGGCATAAAATTATCACAACTAGCATATTAAAAATATAGTGTAGCCAAACAATTATCACAAACAGAATTTACTTTCTTATAATATTTATTTGTAACAAAGGGAGCAACAATCTCCTGAACTGCTTACTAGTTTATGTGGAACAGCCAAAAAGCCTCCACAAAACAATTTTCAAAACCAAAAGTAACACTTTTTCATATTTCCTCTCCACAGTATAAAATAAAAATAAAAACCCCATTCTCATAAAAAGAATTGAAGTCCACCCAGGGAGCAAGAACAACTCCTGGAGCCGATCGTGAAGAAATCAGCCTCCATGGCCGATCTGTAGACATGACAGCCCGACTCAGATAAGGAAGTAAGAGAAAAACAGCAAAGAATGGTGGCAGAGACTGTGAGAGAGATATACTATTGAGAGGCTTTTTCAACAACTGGTGGAAGGAAATAAGACAGTGTGCCCTTGTAGCTGATTGCTGACCTGTGGATTTAAGACAGAAAGCTCCGAGAGGGGAAAAGCGGCGATTGCAAGGGGGAGCGAAAAGGACGGGCAGAGGGCTTGCTGAACCAAGACAGATTTACGACCCAATTTGATTTAAAGCACTCTGCAAGAAACAAAAAAGAGAACTGTGTTTGGAGAACTAAAAAGGTAAAGATCTACAGCAAAAGGGCAAGAAAGATTTCTGGAAAGTGCGGAAGGTGGGAGGAAGTTAGAGTTGAAAGAAAAGAGAAGGAACTGAGACGGTGACACAGCAAAATCCGGAGGACATTTTTAACTATTAAACAAGGAGATAGAACTACCAGCAAGATCAACATTGGACTCTAAGGACTAGTAAAATATAGACTATAAATATATCAACAAAAGGACAATAGACTAAAAGAAATATTTATAAGTGAGTACTTGCTTCCATAACTTATTTGAACCTTTACCCTAGATAAATTTAAGTATTGACTTAAACTATATTTTACTTATATTCACATATATATAAACTGTGGACTCTGGACTATATATACAAACTGGACATTCTAGATATATTCATTGCTATATATTTACATATTTATACAATATCTATATAATAGAGTCTAGAAAATAACATTATATATAGAACCTAGATTAATTACTTTAAGCATTGATAATTATTGATTGATCCCTTGCGAGCGTGATATAAATGTGATGTAAACGGTGATAACATTTATATATAATTTACTATTTATAGTGAAGGAATTAAGGGTGTGATATAATCATTTGAGGAAATCAACATTAGATTCTAAGAAATAGATTGATGTGAGACTTGAAGAAAAAGATATAAATAGTGAAAAAAAAAACGAATAGTGGGAACTAAAGAAAGAATTGGTGCTAAAATAACAAGAGGGAGAAGAGGTTTCGTATGGTATACTGGGACACCATCTGGAGTGTATTAAAAATGTCTACTACATCCACTGTAACTAAAATAGGGAAACAAAAAACCTCAACCCTACCCCCAACTCCATCAAACCAGCGTACTACCGAAGGTTCCACAGGAGATAGAGCAGGTGGAACTTCCAGTACACAAATGACATCGACAACTCAAGCATCACTCCAGGAGATGATGATTAAAATGCAGGAGTCCATTGACAGAAATTACAACCACATGAGAGGGACAATAGGAGAGGTGAGGGATGATATCAAAAAGGTGGATGACAGGGTGGGAAAACTAGATGAGAGATTGGAATCAATTCAAGGAGAACTGGCAAACAATGTACAGAGAATAAAAAAAATAGAGGAACATAATGAGAGGATTGAACTTAGACTTCAAGTTGCAGAGAATAAAACAGATATAATAAACAGGGATCTCAAAGAGGCAATTTTAAATCTAGAGCTTGAAAAACCGGCCTTCTTTCTTAGATTTCAAAATGTTACTGAAAGTAAAGATGAGAACTTGCCGGAGGTCATGGCGCAAATAATTGCTAGTATGACAAATAGAACACTACAGGAAACAATAATGGATATGGATGAAATATAGACTGAATACGAGCTATGCCCGAAAGAACAGACTACCGAAAGAAGTACATATTAGATTTACCAAAAGAATAGTTAGAGATGAAATTTATAACTTATCGAAAGAAAATACAGTCACACATAACGGTAAAGAGATACTAGTACTTAGACAAATACCAAGACGTGTAAGGGAAAAAAGGCGGCCCTATCAATTCTTATCCACCAAACTGAATAGACATAGGATATCCTTCAGGTGGCTATTACCTGAAGGAATGCTAATAACCCTACTGGATAAAAAACATAAACTCACAACAATAGAAGATGCCAGAGACTTTTACGAGCAGTATATTAAAGTAGTAGAGGAACATGAAACAAAGGCAGAGGGGGAAAGGGAGAGCTTGGAGGAGATAAGTTCAGAAGAAAATTTACTGCAAAAAGAAGAAAGTGTGAGGACGGTGGCAGTTAATTATGGTAGAGATGGTGCGACAACGAGAGCACAGGCCGAGGCAAAGAGAGCAAAACCAAGGGAAACCACCAACTGAACAGACAGTAAATCTGCTATCCCTGAACATAAATGGACTAAACTCGCCCACAAAAAGGAAAAAATTTTTCCACAAATTACTAAATCAAAATGCAGACATTATCTGTCTACAAGAAACACACATTAAAAAAGAACAACATCAGATTTTGGAATTCCCAAAGTTAGGGAAACTATTCACAGCATTATCTACACATAAGAAGCGTGGAATAGCAATATATACAAAAGCATGGTTGAATCCAAAACTACTATATTCAGATGAGGACGGTAGAACACTGATAATACAAACAAAAAATGGAAGCAAATCTGTAACGATAGTGGTTATATATGCCCCAAATATAAATCAATCAGCCTTTTTCTCCAGTTTACATAAAAAATTACTAGAAATACAGTGGGAGAAATTATTGATAATAGGCGATTTCAACGCAGTCGTGGATAGGAAAAAGGACTACAAAGGTACCAATAAGAAAAAAGCAAGAAGAGTACTACCGGCATCATTTGATCAATTGGCAACAGAATTTAATTTAAAAGACAGTTGGCGATACCAAAATCCAGACAGCAGGCACTATACCTTCTTTTCATTTCCACACAAATCATGGTCGAGGATTGATATGGCCTGGGCAAATGGGGAATTCTTAAACGATTTGGCTGAGTCTGAAATTCTTCCAAACGCCTGGGCCGACCACAATCCTTTATGGATAAAATGGAAAGAGCCAAATAGTAAAATAAGAGTAAGATGGACCTTAAACCAAACAAAAACAAAGGAAAAAGATTATATTAAAATGATGCAGAAAGAATTAGATATCTTTTTTCAGATTAACACTAAAGAACAGACTTCCCTAAGAATTCTATGGGATACAACGAAGGCATACATAAGGGGGCTGTCCATAGCTTATTTGGCCAAACGTAATAAAGAGAGAAATAACAAATTAAATACATTAACAACTAAATTGCACAAATTAGAGAAAACATTGCAAGAAGACCCCAAAGATGCTAAAACATTAGAGGACCTAAATATAACCAGGCATAAAATAAACTTGATAACGCAAGAGCAATTGGCCAGGAAACTTAAATTAGCAAAACAAAACTATTTCGAATCAGCCAACAAACCAGGAAGATGGCTCGCTTATAAACTTGCAAAAGAAAAAGCAGATAGAACAATTGACGCTCTTCAGGACCAAAATGGGGAAGTACATACTAGAATCACTGAGAAAAAAAATATAATTCAAACCTTTTATACCGACCTTTACAAACAGGAAGACCCAAAAGACGAAGCAATTAAAGAATATCTCAATGAAAGCAATTTGCCAATCGTGCTGGAGGAGGACAGGAATATGCTAAATGACAAGATTACTCTAATAGAATTAAGAAATGCCATCGGTAAACAAAAGAACAATAAATCACCAGGTCCGGACGGTATCCCCTTCGAAATATACAAAAATCTACAAAGCTCATTAGAACTAGTAATGTTAGACTTATTTAATGAAACAATGGAAAAAGGGGAACTACCCGAGTCCTGGAAAGAAGCATATTTAACTCTGATACCCAAGGAAGATTTGAGCAAACAAAACATTAAAAATTATAGACCGATTTCATTACTAAATAGGGATTACAAGATACTCGCATCAATAATGGCTGAACGATTCAAAAAATTTTTAAATCGGATTATCCATTCAGATCAAAACGGTTTTTTACCCCACAGACAGATAAGGAACAATACCAGAATAATACTCAATATACTAGAATACTACGATATACACATAGATAAACAACTAGCGCTTATCTTTGTCGACGCCCAAAAAGCGTTCGACAACCTTTACTGGCAATTTTTTATTATGCAACTAGAAAAAATGAAATTTGGCGAAAAATTTATAGGGTTGATCAGAGCTATATATAGTACCCAAACAGCAAAAATAATAGTAAATAATGATATCACAGAGAAAATAGATATTAAAAAAGGAGTACGTCAAGGATGCCCGTTAGCCCCATTAATTTTCATATTAGCATTAGAAAGCCTACTGAGGAAAGTAAGAAGCATGCAAGAGATAAAAGGCCTAAAAATCAGGAAGGAGGAATTCAAACTTCAAGCCTTCGCTGACGATATGACATTTATAATTGAAGAACCTCTAGACACCGGCCCGACTCTAATCAAAGAAATTGAAAAATTTGGAAAGGCGGCAGGCCTAAAAATTAATAAGGAAAAAACAAAAATAATAACTAAAAACATGACACCAAAACAAAATATCAAATTGGAAAATTTATTAGGCATGAAAATAGTTAAAAGAGTTAAATATCTTGGGATATGGCTCACCGCAAGATGTAGTTCATTAAAGGAGGATAATTATATAAAACTAATACAGAAAATTAGTAAGGACCTTGACGGATGGTCAAAACTTCAATTATCATTTATGGGTAAAATCGCGACAATCAAAATGAACATCTTACCCAAGATCTTATTCCTATTCCAGGTAATTCCAATAAAGTTGAACAAAACAGTTTTTTCAAATTTAAATAAAATGATTCACAAATTCATATGGGCCAAAAGAAAAGCGAGGATCAAACTGAAACTTCTTCAAGACCATAGGAGGAGAGGAGGATTTGGTCTCCCTAACTGGGAGCTATACCACCAATCTGCTACACTCAATTGGATGAGGGAATGGATTACACTCAAAAACAGAAGGATATTAACTCTAGAGGGTTTCAATTTGCAGATAGGTTGGCACGCCTTCTTATGGGGGGACACCTATAAAACACATACATATTTCCGCCGACATTATATAAGAAAGAACCTATTAGACACATGGTTAACAATAAGGAAGGACCATTATAGAAGTGTTCCAAAATGGATATCACCAACTGAAGCAATTATATACCCGAACCTTTTAGACGTAAATAAGATTATAACATATCAACAACTCCTAGATAAACACAATGAGATGTTCTCAAAACAAGAACTTAAAGAAAAAGGAATAGACCTTGATTGGTGGCACTATTTACAGGTCAAATCAAAATACAATAAAGATAAAATAAAATACGGATTTCAAAAAAAATGTGACTTAGATAGAATATTAATGGGCAAGGACCAAAAATGATTTCCAAATTATATAATTTCCTACTCCAATATAATTTATTCGAAGAGGTGGTAAAAGGCTCAATGATTGCGTGGGCACAAAACTTTGGTTATTCAATTAATTTAAACGAATGGGAAAAAATTTGGTCTATAAATTATAAACTAACACTGGCGATACCATACAAAGAAAACATATACAAAATGTTTTACCGGTGGCACCTTCCCCCAGCACGATTGGCAAAAATGTTCCCGAAACTTTCCCCAAAGTGCTGGAAGTGTAAAGAAGGTATAGGAACATACTACCATCTATGGTGGACCTGCCCCAAAGCGAAAAACTTTTGGATTAAGATCAAAAACTGCCTTGAACAAATAATCTCAAAAACGATCCCCCTAAAGCCGGAGCTTTTCCTATTAGGTATCTTCAGGGAAAAAATGACGAATGAAGACAGATATATAATTCTACACATTACAACAGCCGCAAGAATTATATATGCGCAGACTTGGAAAACCGAAAAAATCCCAACTACGTTAAATCTCATTAATAAAGTATTTGAATGCGCAGAACTTAGTAGGATGTCACTGGAAATGCAAGACAAAGATGACTCTGAATTTTATAAAACTTGGGACAGGTGGTATAACTGGCTTAACCAAAATAAGTATCAAAAATTGCTATAATTATGTGTCATGATCCTAGACACACTATGAGTCATGATCTTAGACAGTATAAATAATAACAAATGTCTACTTTTTCGCAAAGACAGGAACAAAATATCGGAATGTATACAATTTTACAAGATTATAAAATATTAATCAAGCTGAACAAAAGAACCATTGTTGAAAAAGGGAAAATTGTTTTATTGTAATGATAATAGACTGAACACAATATAACAAGAGAAAAGAATAAGGAAAATATTGGAAGATATAAGAAAGATAATGATGTAAATAATAACTATAAAGATTAAACATGTTTTTGTATCACTAGGCTGTAAAAGGATAGCGTCGACGAGATGGTTGACATGTATGTTCAATGTTCAATGTTTTCTATACTCAAAGATATTTCTTACTTATTCTTACATATGTTTATACATGTTTTTATGTTTGTTTGGATGTTTGTCTTTTTTACATAATTAATAAAGATTAATTTAAAAAAAAAAAAGAATTGAAGATGGGGGAAGTGTTAAGAAGAGAGTGGGACTAAGTTTCAATGGACATTTAATCAGAATCATTTTCTAAGCTGAAATTGTCAGTATCCGTCTCTGCTTCTGCAGCTACTCTTTTTTGTCCGTCATCACAATTAGGAACTTCTAAAAACTGAAGGTTTGCCAGGATCGAAACAAGCTTCTCTACCCTTTCACGTCAGTTTATTTCTTGACTTAGTGTGAGTGTTTCCAAACAGACCAGATTCTTTCACATGCTGCAGAAGTTGGAGGTATCTGGAGAAGGCGAGAAGCAATAGGAGTCAGAGGCTGTGTTGTGCAAAGACCTTGCCACCATGTTGCAGGAGGAATATGTTTGGCAGAATCCCAGATTGCATTCCTGGACCAAATCCCTGAAGATGTTCTATATTCTGCAACATTTGAAAGTACCTTCTCAACATCAAGTCCTAAATGTGATGCTTGTTTTGTGATCCTGTCAAATACAGTACCAGTGTTATCATCATCACTTATGTTTGCACCTTTGAATCTTGGATCCAACAGATTTGCAGCAGCATGAATTGGATGACAACAAAATTCTTCCCTTTTTAAATAAAATCTTTCACTTTACTTTCTTCTATAGTTGTAAGTGGAGATATACTGAGATTTTCAAAAACAGTTGTTTTTATCTTGGTCATTAGATAAGGAATTTCTGACAAAAGTGCACTATCTGATTCAGATGCAGTGATTGCTGCAGCAATTGGCTTTAGAATCTTCAGGGAATTTTGCAGCTGAACCCAGAAGACATCCTGATCAAGAACAGTGTTTCTTACACTCCTGGGTACTTTAAAATCTTCAACTATTACTGTTTCTTGAAGAGCTTCTTTGTTTTTTAGTAAACTTTCAAAGGAGATCACCACTCCAGCCCACCGAGTTTTACTACAGAGCTTCAGCGTAACTATACTATTCTTTGCATTTTTTTCGACTTGCTTCTTCTTGAAAACTGCAGCTACAATATGAGTACCTTTTACATGTTTAATAACTTCTTTTGCTCGTCTATAGACCATTTGAAGGGTGTCCAACTTCACAATATCATTAAAAAGCAAGTTTAGCCCCTGGGCTGCACATCCTATTGCAGTAATATGTGGATACCTCTCCATTATGATTTCCCATGCTGCTTTCATATTGCTGGCATTGTCAGTAAACAAAGCAAATACTTTACCACTCCCAATTTTCTGTAGGACATCACAGATTTTACAGCTGATATACTCTGCAGTATGTCTGTTCTCTCCTGTTTCAATGCTTTTGTAAAAAACTGGCTGAGCTGTTGTTATAACAAAATTTATAATTCCTTCTCCTTTCACATTTGTCCATCCATCTGTAAGTAGTGTAAGACACAGTGCTTCATTAATTTTTCCTTGCACCGATTCCATTACACGTTCATATTCTGACTCCAAAAGAGGCTTGCTCAAAGAATGTCTGCTGGGCAATTGGTATGATGGTCTTAATAATTTCAAAGCTTCCTGCCAGTATGTATTTTCAGTTATTGAAAATGGCGTTCCAGAAGAATATATTGCTCTTGCAAGAGCTTGATCAATTTTTTCCTGATGTTCAGGTGTCATCTTGTCTATAAATGAAGTTAGTGAATAATTTTTGGATGCAGCTGTCTTCAGTATCTATTTACTTGAAGATGCTGCTGATGGGACAACACTTTGTGTTGCTGCTGACGTTATAGATGGAGTAGAAAGAGGACTTCTTGAACGAGAACGTTGAGGAAAACTATGTGCATTGTCATCATTGTCCTCTTCACTTCGATGCATGAAGGATTTTTTAATATCTACAGGACACTTGTTACATACAAGAATGTGTTTTGTCATCCTGGTAGCATTTGGAAATGCATATTTCATCTGACAATATTTGCAAATCACATTTTTCTTTTCAGAAGAACTTGTAATGTGAAAATGCCTTCATATGCTAGATGTTGGTCTCACCATTTTTCTGAGGGGAGTAGGAAATAAAAACAAGAAAAAATGACTACTTTGCAAGAAGACACTAATCTATGGTTGTGTATGTGGGTCACTGGGGGAAGAACCAGATTACTGGTAATTAAATTATTTACACAAAAGTTTATAAAGATAAACTAATGTAGCTAAATGATTCAGTTTTCTGGATTCAGATAAATGTAAACTCTTACCTTTTTAAATTAAGTATATACTTTCAGATCCTTTTTGTTGCTCTGTATTTTCTGCCAATGCTTTTGAGGCCTAGTGAAGAGGACAGAACAAACACACCCAGTAACATGCAAAAGCAAAACTGAAACCTTTTTCTTGTTACAATAGCAGCACCTCCTAAAGGAAGAAATGCATACTGTTCTTGCATTGGAGGGTTCAGTTTGTTATCTAGGACTTGCTTGTCCTCACTTAGTGCACAGAAATTAGAATAATCTGATATTATATATTTTTTTAGAAATGATTTGGAAAATATCTGAACACGCTGTCTTAAAATATTTTATTCATCATGTTAAAATAAAGTATTCCACAATGTTTTTTTTTTCTTTTTTCAATTTTTTCAATTTTTTTGGGAAAAAACAAAAAAGCCTTCAGGAAAAAAGCGGGGGGGGGGGGAATGGTTTTTTTTCGAATTTTTCCGGTTTTTTTCCGGGCCTTCACATCTCTATGTAACGTACCCAAAGGCTTGCATCGCACCCTAGCGTTCAACAAGTGAACTACAGCTACGTTCTCAAATGCCAACGGCACCCCCTAGTGGCCAAAAGGTGGATTGCATTTACAAAATATTTTTTTTTATTTTAAATTTCCTTGAATCTCCTTAAGCATGGCAGAGGCTGCTGCAGTGACAGAAGAGCTGGACCCCCTAATCAATCTCGATGCAAACAATGACACTGATGTCGTGAAATCTCTCCCATTTGGGGAAGAAGCATCTGATTTGCTAGAAACACCAAGCCACTTGCCTGACAATGCCACAATCTCAGAGTTCACCACCCAAATTTCTAAAGAGGCAGAGGCACCTCAGAAAACCTATGATCTGAGAATGAACAGGAAGCCTTCCGAGATCATGCAGATGAGTCTGATGCAGGACTGGGATACACACTACCACAAATATCATACACTCTGGGAAATATTGGCACGTTTCTCCGACACCGAGGAAAAGGTGCTTTCCCCAGGTCGCATCAGCATGCAACAGGAAGACTGCAAGAAGGCTTACCTACTTTGGAAAGACTGTGAACTTCAGCTAATCGACATTCAGCAGAAGTTACAAGATGAGGCGTGTCTGAAGGACATACAAGCTCTCCAGCAGACAAACAAAAAGCGTGAGAAGCTCCTCCTAAGCAAATTTGACTTTCTCAAAGCTGATTTTTTTTGCCCCAAATTGAACTTCAGGCGGAGACCATCACAAGCGACAAGGATGCACACGAGCTGTCTTCTCCTTCGCGCATGCCATCACCACAACCATCTAAAGTTTCTTCGCATGCTTCTGATAAGTCTTCATCCGCATGTCTCAAGGACACAACAGACCTCCGGTGGCTCCGTGAGCTTCGCTGGACGCTCTTTATGGGCGCCCAATCCCAGGCTCCGTAAAAGCCGCCAGATAAGCCACATCAGCTGTCTGGTGGCTTGGAAACTCCCGTCCCGGGCAAAGGGAGGGGAGAAGAGCAGATGGGCCGAGGTAGAGCCCCCCAAGCACCCCAGAAGAAGCTCTGGGGTGCGAAGGGTGAGGGCTCCCTAGAAGCCTGTCAACAGCTCCGGACCTGGAATGCCTCCGCTTATTTTTAGCGGAGCAAGAAGCCCCGACCATCTCTGCTTGAAACAAATTGATTTTAATATTTTAAACAAAGTAGCAGACGGAACATACCAGGAGAATCTAACAGCAAGTATTTTAACTTAACTCCGGTGTTGTTTTTTGGATTGTTTGGAAGTAACAAAGTAGCTAAAGATGGTGCTTGTAATTTGAAAGGGCGTGGAGAAAGTGAAAGCTACTGAAAGCTAGTGAGAGTTCTGTTTCCTAATAGACGCTTGTAAGAAATCTTTCTTATTTTTTACTCTTTACCTTGATGAACTTTGTTTTTTGGTTTTTTAATACAAGAATCAATACAAATTGAAGATGTCTTTAAAACTGGCAAAGACTGTTCCTTCTAAAGAAATAGGAAGAATTGAAAATCTCCCTACTCATATTGTTAATCTGCAAGATTTTGCCCCCCCCCAACACAGACTTTTACGTTTGAAAAGTGGCAGCAAGCCATGAAAGATATGCAGAAGGAAATTGCTTCAGTAGTTAATAAAAAAATTAAAGAAATTAATGGAAAAATTACTGAAATTGATGGAAAAATACAAGCTGTCTCAGAGTTTTCATTTCAGACTCAACAAACCAGAGACAATGTGGAATCTGTACTTAAAACTATGGCAGTTAACATGGAAATATTGGAACAAGATGTGGCTGAAATTAAACAGACTATGGTGACTTTGGGTGAAAAAGTAACGGAGATGCAGAATAAAATTGAAGGAACTGAGGCAGAACTAACGATGATTCAGTATAAAGATATGGAATTTGCTTTACGCCTTAGGGGGGTAAAAGAAAACGAACAAGAGAATTTAAAAGATAGCAATAGCAATAGCAATAGCACTTTACTTATATACCGCTTCATAGTGCTTTACAGCCCTCTCTAAGCGGTTTACAGAGTTCAGCATATTGCCCCCAACAATCTGGGTCCTCATTTTACCCACCTCGGAAGGATGGAAGGCTGAGTCAACCTTGAGCCTAGTGAGATTTGAACAGCTGAACTGCTGAACTAGCAGTCAGCCTGCAGTTGCAGCATTTAACCACTGCACCACTTCAGCTCTGATAAGATAAGATTGTGGACGCATTGGTGCAGATTTTGGGGGAAACAAAAGCGGAATTGGGATGGCAGATTGAAAAAATATACCGGGTCAATTCCTGGTTTGCTAGACAAAATCATTTGCCAAGAGACATTGTAATATATTTTACTACAAAGACATTGCAAAATCGAATCTTACAGGCGACTTATAAAAACAAGCTGAAGGTGGAAGAACAAGAGGTTTTGACATTTAAGGAAATTCCTCCCACAATACTGAAAGCACGTAAAGATTATACCTTTCTGGTGGCAGAATTGAAAAAGCAACAGATAAGCTATACATGGGGAATCCTGGCTGGACTATTGGTTATTTATAGGGCAGAAAGATATAGACTCAATACGATTTGTAAAGCAAAAGATTTTTTTGCCAACGTGTTAAAGGTGGGGAGACCAAAACCACCAGAAGACAAAGGAAATGAGGATGTTAAAAGAGAGGGAAAGGAAGATTTGTGTATTGTACAACAGAAAGGAACTCTGAATAGACAAGAACAAACAAAGGACTTAAGACAGATTAGAGAAGTAATTGGTGAAAGTGAAAGTGTTGAAAGTGAAGAAGAATCAAATTATCTACTTCAGTTCTCAACTCCTCGAAGTGAAGCAAGATTAAATCGACATATTTTCAGATGTCAATTTAAAGAAATATTGGAGGCTGCAGATTTGAAAGTGAGAGGAATTAAAAATTGATGTTTTAGTAATAGTAGGATAAAGCAAAATAAATAAGAATAAAGTTTAAATGTATATATGAGGTTGTATAAGGTTAGAGGAATTAGATTATTAGATTATCTATGGGGATTAACTATAGAAGGTAAAGTGATGTAATAGAGATTAAATTGGTTTTAAATAACAAGATTAAATTAATACTACAGTTTGGGGAATAAGTATAGAAGGTAATGTAACACAATAGAGACTAAATTGGTAGAGAATAAGATTAAATTATATTATAGGGTGGGAATAAGTATAGATTGCAATTTAATGTAACAGAGATTAAATGAATGTGGTTGTTAAGTATTTTTTAGATATGGTTTAAGCTGCTTTTGAATTTAACAATTGCGGCCAGGTTGCTGGTGGTACAAAATTGGAAGCGGAAGATTTATTTAAAATCAATATTGTATTGGGCAGAAAAGGCAAAAATTTTAGAACATTTTAAAGGTTATTTAAATGATATATTCGATAATGGAGAAGATGGACGGATCATATTTAAATCAAATATTAGATTAAGAAGATCAAAATAGATTGTGAAGGATATATTTCAATTTAACTTTTTGTTTAATTTACAGTATAAGGAGTTAAGATTTTTGGAAGTTAATAATTTGCTAGTATATTTTAGTTTTAGATTTGTGTAAACTATATTATACCCTGCGTATGTTCTGGAAAGTCTAGGGAGGGGGGAGGGGGAGTTGGGGTGGAGGGATGGGGGGGAGGGGGGAGAAAACAACAAAAAATGTTTGTACTTTGTACGCATAAAACTTTTTCAATTAAAAAAAAAAGGACACAACAAACGAGAAGCCCAGATCAGAGATATCTCATCGTTCAAAGAAAGCCTCCTCCTTTCACTCCAAGTCAGCCTGGTCTCACGCGAGCAGCAGCGTCTCACAGCAATCCTCCTACCATAGCTATGGATCCAGGGCCTCAAGAGCACCGAGTTTAGCCGACAAAGCTAAAGAAGCACAAGTTGAAGCCAAAGTAGCCAAGGTAGCTCTGGAGCTGGCGAAGCAGGAGCAGTTACAAAAGGAGGAAATAGCCAGACAAACAGAAGAAATGGCCAGAAAAAAGATAGAAATGGCCAGAGCCCATGCCAAACTTGAATTCTTGCAGACTGAAAAGGAGGCCAAGCTAAAGATGGCAAGGGCCGCAGCCTTACAGGCGGAGGTTCAAGGCGCCATCCCCAAATTCACCCCTCTAGGGTTGGAAGAGGAGGACTCGAACAATCAAGTCCGGGCCTATGTAGATGAACAGCATGTATTACAACAGGGAAGAGAGGGAGAATTTAAACAACCAGAGGTACCAAAACATGCGTTGTCTCCGAAGTATCCTTGGCATCACCTGGCAGGACAAAGTTCCAAATAGCGCAGTCTTGGAACGTGCTGGAATTTCTAGCATGTATACACTACTGAAACAGCGACGACTTCGCTGGCTTGGGCATGTTGTGAGAATGGATGATGGGCGGATTCCGAAAGATCTCCTGTATGGTTAATTAGTGCAGGGAAAGCGCCCTAGAGGGAGACCACAGCTGCGATATAAGGATATCTGTAAGAAGGATTTAAAGGCCTTGGGAATGGACATTAACAGCTGGGAAATCTTGACCTCTGATCGTTCCGCTTGGAGGCTAAAGACGCAGTATGGCCTTCTCCAGTTCGAGGAGACACTTGTTCGGCAGGCCGAGGCAGTGAGGCAGTCCCGGAACAGAGAAATCTGGGGGCCAGGCAGGGGACGGAATGGATCTGCCCTCAGTGTGGAAGGGATTGCCACTCTCGGATTGGCCTTTTTAGCCATACTAGATGCTGTTCTAGGAACTCCTTCTAGAAACTCTTTCCAGAGCACGATACCATAGTCTCTCGAGACTGAAGGTTGCCAAAGATTACGACAGGGAAGAGAGGGAGAATTTAAACAACCAGAGGTACCAAAAAGTCTGACACGCGACATCGTACGTTCAGCACCACAAGATCCCTCCCTCGTCATTACAAAGCTTACCCTGACAGACCAAGATACTAGGGGTAACCAGGCTGACCACTCAACTACAAGGGAGTCCCAGCTGCCACAAGCAGCCGCAACCTCTAACCTTAACGCTGAAGCCAAAACGTTCCTGCCCAAACCCAGCTGCTGTGGCCTAGAGGTGGAGCTCTTGCCTCACAATCAGGAGGTTGTGAGTTCGATCCTAGGTAGAAGCAGATGTAGGGTCTCCTGCTTGGGCAGGGGGTTGGACTAGATGACCTGCAAGGTCCCTTCCAACTCTGTTAATCTGTTAAACCTTCCAGCCATCGTGACTACGCCCAACATTCCGGCCATCTCGACTGCGCCCAACCCTCCGGTCATCTCGACTGCACCGAACCCTTCAGCCATCTCGGCTGTGCCAAGCCTTCCGGCCACCTCAACTATGCCCAACCTTCCAGCCATCTCGACTGCACCAAGCCTTCTGGCCACCTCAACTATGGCCAACCTTCCAGCCATCTCGACTGTGCCAAGCCTTCTGGCCACTTCAGCTGCGCCACACCTTCCAGCCATCTCGAGTGCGGCTACACTGCCCAATGGCCAGGATCAGCCAACCCGGCAACAAGACCAACAACCATTCTATATGTCATGGCAAGACAGAATTGTCAAGAAATACTCCTTCGGAGACTACCAACTATCTTCAACACATAACCCTGGCCCGGGAGGTGGACTCCCAGGACTCAAAGAAGGCACCCGACGGACACACACTCCCACCACCCCACCGTATAACCCTTATGAAGTCCAAAGAGATCCTACAATACCCTGGAGAAGGACGGACTTGGCATCTAGGGGGGTGCACAAGTATTCCAACAAGCTGGGCATAGACTACTTATTATGGAAGCATATCTTTGCACATGCCATCCGCAGCAAACGGCTGTTGCCAGCCAAGTTACTCAGCCATATGATCGCTTGGCTAGGACCGCGATCTACAACAATAGTTAAGAAGCTCTACTCGTCCCTCATAGATGAGCCACACAAAGCCCTTAAGCTATCCTGGGAGACGTTGGATTGTCAGTATGGCGCACCTTCACTGACGGAGTCCTCGTACTTAGAATTCATCAACACCTTCCCTAAAGTCAACCTCAACGATCCTTACCAGCTATGGGATTTCTTTGCCCTCACAACTGCGGTCAGCACAAAAACAACCTGCCTTGAAGGGACTTAACTGTCTCGACCAGTTTAGGACACAATTGTTAAAAAACTACCGCAGCCCTTGATCGACGAATGGATCAAGTTGTCCGACAATTACAGGGCGCAGAACCAAGACAAAGAAATTCGCCGCTTTTGAAGAATTTGTTGCCCACATAACTAAGCAATACAATGACCCACGGAATATGGACCTTAGAGAAATATGGTCCACCACTGACAAAAAGTCCAGCTATACCTTCGGTTCCAACTATAATCCACTGCCAAATGCAAGGAGGCAGGTCTTCATGTCTGTGCATGACACACAGCTCTCTACCCCTTCCACGAGGTTCCCTGTCAAGCAACCACCGAGTAGACCTCCACATACCCCTATGACGACATATTGCAGTCTACCATGTCCATTTCACAACCTCCCGCATCCTCTGAACAATTACAGAGACTTCCGGAGCCAACCCTTAAATGAAAGAGGCTCTGATCAGAGACTACAGAGTCTGCCTCAGATGCTGTGATTCCAAGGAACACATGGCCAGCGAATGCACTGCGCAGATACGATGCTCCCTATGCAGGAGTAATCGGCACCCAGCCGCCTTGCATCCAGACTTTGAACCAGCACCTCGGTCAACGCATTATACACGCTCAACTTATTATACACGGGCACCTCCCAAACCACAACCGACTGCAACTCCTGCTCCACAACCCACTTCGAATTCTGCCATGCCTGCAGAGACTCAGGCGCCAACAACCGCAAACGTAAATGTTAACTGAACGTCATTATGTGATGATTCCCCATTCCCTCTCTCATGCCACCACATATACTTGGCTAAAGTCTACCCAATAGGCCGTGAACATGTATGTAATGCTGGACTCGCAGAGCAATAAATCGTTAGCCAAGTCTGCATTCTTTGACCTCTTTGACGTCCCGACTGAGCAAGCACCCTATGCGATGTCAACGTGCACTGGATACCAGCGCACGGCGGGGAGGAAAGTAACCAGATTCTGCATAGAATCGTTAGATAGAAGTGCAAAATTCACACTACCACCATTGCTAGAATGCGACAATTTACCTGGCAATCACAGTCAGATCACGACGCCAGAAGTAGCAAGCAGTATACCTCATTTGAGGCACATAGCTAACCTTTTTCCTGCCTTGGACCCCAAAGCTGAAATCCTCCTCTTACTGGGAGCGGATGCCCCCGAGCTTTCCTTTCTCTGTGAAGTGATCAAAGGCCCAAAAGGCCTGGTAGAGGCACCAATCGCCATCAGAACTGTATTTGGATGGTCCATCTTCGGAACAGTCTGTACCGATAGGCTGCAGGCCCCAAACCAGGTGAAAGTCTCTGTGACCACACTTCTCAGCAATAGCAGAACATCCCACTTGAAGCCATGCCAAGAACACTTTATGACTCCGAAAGACAACCCTGTCCTAGGAGCGACGGTGTCCCAGATCAGCAAAGAAGACAATGCCTTAGCCATGTCAATAGAGGACAAACACCTTCCGCAGCTCATGGAAAAGCCAGTGCAGACAAGAATAGTCTTTGACGCAAGTGCTCAGCCCCAAAGCCTTTCTTTGAACAAAATCCTCCTTACAGGACCCGATCTTACCAACAGCCCATTAGGCGTGCCGAAAAGAACACGCCAGATACCAGCAGTCGCCAATGAGCTGAAACAAAAAAGGGAGTCGCGGCGTGCCTCCCTGAGCTGTCTTCAAAGCATCAGTGCACAACACACTTATGTTCCCATCTCACCCGCAACCTCGATGAAAAGAGAGCTGCATGTCTTCTCAGATGCGTCCACGTAAGCAGTAGCAGCCATGGCATACACCAGAGTATACGGCGGGGAGGGCGACTTCCAAGCCCCATCTCCTGTTCCAGTTTTTGTTCCTATTCCAGCTGTTCCGGTTTCTGTTCCTGCTCCAGTTTCTGCTCCTGTTCCAGTCGCTGTTCCTGTGCCAGCTCCTGTTCATGTTCCAGTTTCTGCTCCTGTGCCAGTTTCTGCTCCTGTTCCAGTTTCTGTTCCTGTTCTTGTTCCAGTTCCGGTTGAGCCTGTTCCTGTTCCTGTGGAACCTGATCCTGCTCCTGTTCCGGTAGCACCTGTTCCTTGTCCTGTTGCAGGAAAAGGATGCACCTCGAAAATCTAGACACATGGCACTTGTACTCCAAGCTCTGCCCAGTTCAAAGACTTCCGTCAAGAAGCTCTACACAAGACCAGTCACCAACCTAGTCTTGCTAAGAAGAAATATCGAGCTTAAAGATTGAACCTCAATGTTTGCATTGTTTGATGATATAATTTGTTTACTTTAGTTAATCAGGTAGTTAAGTTACACTGTTTATGCTATATTTTGTTTATTTAGCCAATTAGATAGTCGTGTTATATTGCTTATGCTATGCTTTGTCTATCTTAGTCAGATAGTTAAGTTACAATATTTAGCCTATACCTTTGTTTACTTCAGTTTATTCGCTAGTTAGTAGTGGAATTTTACAAATTCCAGGTGGGGAGTGTGCTGTCACCAGAGACAGATATAGTTTAGGAAAGGTTTAAGACATTGCATTAGGGGAATTGTAGTTAAATTGCACTCTGGGTATTGTAGTTTCACATGTGACCACTTCTGTGGGTTCTTATTGGGCCATCGAGCTCACCAGGGGAGGGAGAAGATGTGTCTCACTCAGCAGCGGTCATTTTAGTTTGTAACAGAACAGCTGCAAGCGTAACCAAGAGATGAGAGAGCATTCTTTTTTCACCTTTATGATGGGAAAGATTATGGAAAGAAGTCTGGGGAATTTCATCTCAATCGTAAGTTGATATGGATATATCAGATAAATAAACATAATTCTGCTTTAACGATCACATGGAGTTTATCTGCCTTCCGAGCCTTTCCAGCCCGGATAGGACACTCATCAAGTGGTGGGAAAAGATGAAAATGATATTCAGAAGACAGATGAGAAATTAGAAGGAGTGGTGGTGGAGACAAATCAAAATAAGTTACAAGAAGACAAAAACACTGAAGAGACAGTAACAATAAGTACTAAGAATCAAATAGATAATTTCTTAAGAGTTTACAATAGAACAGAGAAAAAAAGGAAGATCTCCCAAAAATAATGAAAGGTTTATAGATGGGTATTCAAATGATGCAGCAGGAGGAGAAAAGGGGTAAGGTAGAGGGAACATTCAGTTTGTGCAAAAATGTTAGAAAGAAATATAAGATCCCAAGAGAGAAATATAAAAGAGTAACCAAAAAGTCAATAAATGATGACATTCTAAAAAGGCTAAGAGATGATGGATAGAGATAAAATATCTTGCAATATGGTGACTGTATTAAAACTAATAGAAAAAGTAGAATGTATAAATTGGGAAAATAGCAGCACACATATGGATATATAATAGAATTTATTATAACCACAAACATTAAGGTTAGGAGGTGGAAGACTCTGATTAGGTACATTTAAATTTATTATTATTATTATTATTATTATTATTATTATTATTATTATTATTATTATTATTATTATTATTATTATTGTTGTTGTTGTTGTTGTTGTTGTTGTTGTTGTTATTATTGTTGTTGTTGTTGTTGTTGTTGTTGTTGTTATCTGTGTAAAAATATATTGAAACATAGCTTTCAAGAACTATAAATTCAGGGGACTTAGAGATATAACCTTGGGACTGATTAAACTTTATTAATAATTGGTTTTATTGGTGTTTATAGAAAAGTGAGATATTGGAATTATGGTGGAACATTGAGTAATATTTAAAATATTAGTGATTCAGCAGGGGGCAACAAATACATTGTATGAAGAAATGTTATTGATGATTAAAGATGTTTATGGAAAAAATGATAAAGAATCATAAAGAGAGAACAGTATTGTTTAAAGATAAAGATGTGAATGTAGAAGAACCCCAACAAATGGGGGGGATAAGTACAAACTGGGAAATAGTATTATATACACTGATACATAAAATAATCTATTATAATTACAATGAGCTTATTAAGATTAGAAGTTGGAAGACAAAGATTATGTATATTTAATAATTGTATTATTTTTGTTAGCATTGTATAAAAAGTATATTGACCCAGTCAATACACTGTCCACAAAATATGTTGATTGTTAAAGGAAAATTACAAATAAAGAAGACAATCCAACTTGGAAATGAGAAACTTCCTGCCAGTGAGAAATAGGCAGAATTGTGGTTGCTTCATCGCTGGAGGTTTTCAAAAAAAGATTGGACAATTTGTCCAAGATGTATGAAAACTCCTGTCTTGGTAGGGGGATGAACTACAAGACCTCCAAAGTCCCAACCATATGACTCTGATTTTATGAATTATGACTTTGACTTCTGTTCACACCTTTCCCCAAGAGAAAATGCATCTTATTTCTGCCACATTACTGTTAGCAAACAGGATAGCTCAGTATGTTGTATCCTCTACTTCTCCCACCACATCTCCCTGATATGTTGTCATACAATGAGAGAAAAGTGATTCAACAGTTATCTTTTTATAACCACACCTAATACAAGTTGTGTGTGGAAGCTGAAAAGGGGGACCATAGTGTGGGCAAGGGATGGGTCAGAGATGTGGCAGAAAGGACACAGAACTACTTCACAGTGAGGAGTGGCATGGGACTCGCCAGATCCAGAATTTTTCGTACTAGGTTGGGTAACACTAAGGCAAACACACACACACACACAACAACAACAACAACCAACAATTCATAAGCAACAAAAGGAACAGAGCTTTGGCCAACAGCAGGTAAAAGCCAGCAACCAGACACAGGGAGTATGATTTGGTCAGAAGTTAAGGAATACTACACAAGAAGCCTCCTTCCTAAAACTGACAATAGGAGCTCAACCAGGAGAAGGTAGCCGATACTGACTTTGAATCCTACAAAAGCTGGCTCTAAACACTAGGCTGAGAGGGGAGAAATTAACTGGATCTTCTCAATCAGTCCAGGATTGTAAAATTCAATTGAGCCAAATCTGTTCTCTTAAGAGCAGCAGAGGAACTGCTAAAGACTACTTACTTTTGAGAAACATATTTTACTTCTTTGTAGACCTATTTGTTCAAGAAGAGGTAAATACGAAGGAAGCCTTCCAACGTTCTCCGTAGCTCCACGAGAAAGAAAAGGAAGAAAGAGGGTATGTGGGGGCATTTGGTTCAGACAATGCAAACTTTGCAAGTAACTGTTTTCCCAGATCCCATCCACGGTCTGAAGCATAGAGATAAGAAATATAGAGATAGGATGATGTAAAGTAGATCAGGATAAAAAATAGGAAATAATTTCTCCTTCCCACATTCTGGAAAGTATTGTAAAACATGCCTGATAGGGGAACTAACCAAAGCTTTGTTTATGGTCTGTACCCACATAAATGAACCCTCAGTCACAGCCCCTTCTCGGCTTCCCGTGACAGTAGTCCGCCTCCGCCCCTTCCTTCGCTGTAACCACTTTGACGGCCCTCCCTCCTGCGTTTTCCCCCAATGACATCAGTGAGGTCGCTGAGCGGACGTGGACCGCTCGCCAGTTCCCAGCAGGGCCTTGCTTTCTAATGTAGCCGGATCCGTTTCCACTGTAACGGACGAGAGGGAGAGGCCCGCGAAACCCGCTATTTGCTGCCACGGGGGTAGTTGGGGCTGCTACACCTTAATAAAGTTGTCCTGGCGTAGATAGAGCGACAGAGGGAAAAGAACTGTAGGGAGAAAGGTAAGAAAGCTTCGGATTTCTGTGCTTTAATAATACACGTCTTCTGTGTTAGTCTCACAACATAAGGATAACGTAAAACTCCCTGGAATGGAGAAAAGACCAGTTCGGAGCGAGCAGTGTAATGGAGGAAATATGTATAAATGCTATTGTACCTCGCGGCAGCGATTTATCCATTCCGGCCACTTCAGAAGCTACGCCTAGTTCTCATGAATGTGGATTAAGAAGCCTGCAAGGAGAAGGAAGAAAATGAAGCTAGTTGAGAATTAAGAAAAAACTCCTTTTTCGGTATCTTGTTATTTGAAGTAGAAGCATCCATTTAATGTGAAGCATCTACCAGTGTGATTGGATTGTGGATACGGGACACATTTAGAATCCCTATTATCTGTTTACTGTAATTGCTCCCAATAAATTATCCGTAGAGTTTAGATAAGGGAATAATTTAGTTATAAAAAGAGAAGACAGATTTAAAGGCGAAACTTCCCTCAAGAGAGCTCCAATTGCTTGCCTTGAATTTTTCCCCTCTTTTTATGCGTTTCCGGTGGTTAGCTGTTGTAATGTTGCATTTTGTTTCTTCTCAAGGAAGAAACGAGAGCAATGATTTTCGTGCTTTGCTTTCTACTGTGGTCAGTTCTTCCCAAAGGAAACCTAGTATTTGGTGCAAACCTAGTATTTTTCTGTCTTGTTAAACAAGAAGGACCAGCATTGTGGAAAGCCTGATTGCAACTCAAAATGTCTGGTATTGCTATGTGAAAAGGATGTTATCTTTAAATTATTTAGAAACAGGAAATCCTTGTAGAATGTACATATTTGTCATAGGTATGGATTTTAAATTAGTCTATAGCCTTTTAAGTTCGCTGAGGCAGCAACCATTCTTCAAATTAAGTCCAGATGGAACCAACCATTAAGCTGTGAGCCTCTGAAAGAAAATCAACCTTGTTGATCATATTTTAAAATAAGATTTAAATATTTGTTTTTCTAATATTAACTGTTTAACTCCAGACCGAATGCTTTCTTGAGAAAATGGAGGGAAATGTTGTTAAACAACAAACTATATAATAAATGCATTCCCAATTTTAATAAGGAAAAATATTTTATTTACATCAAAATAAAAATTATAAACAAGTTTCTAATTTCAGCTATTGGAAATATTAGCTTTTTATCCAAGAGTAATACATAATACTGAATTCCTGATTAAAATTTTCTGTAGCAATTATTATAATTAATTATTCAAATAATTGCATATATTGCTAAATGTTTCATGATTGCATTTGATTTCAAATTTACAGCATTTTGAAAGACCCAGAAAGCAATTACCAACATCCAGTTGTATAAACTGGTATCCTGTATAAGACTTAAAATGATGTTTCCTTGAATCAGATTTCATTTTCTGTTTATCAATCAGAATAGAGCTGGAAGGGATCTTGGAGGTCTTCTTGTCCAACCCCTCAAGCAGGAGACCCTATACCAGGGGTGAAATGCTCCCGGTTCGGGCGGGCCAGTCAGTCGTCGTAGAGCCAATAGCGATCGCAGCGCAAGGCGTCCCCCACCCGCTTCCCCCACCTGCCTGGACGCCGCCATTTGGGTTCTTTTACATTCTGCGCATGCGCAAAGCATTCTACACATGCACAGAGGGTAAAAGAACCCAAATGGCGGTGTCCAGGCGGGTGGGGGAAGCTGGTGGGGGACGCCTCACGCTGCGATCGCTATTGGCTCTACGACGACCGACCAGCTCGCCCGAACCGGGAGCATTCCACCCCTGCCCTATATCTGTGATGGCGAACCTATGGCACGCATGCCACAGGTGGCACGCGGAGCCATATATGCCGGCATGCGAGCCATTGCCCTAGCTCAGTTCCAGCGCGCATATGCGCACCAGCTAGCTGATTTTTGGCTCGCGTGGAGGCTCTGGGAGGGTGTTTTTGGCCTCCAGAGGGCCTCTGGGGGGTGGGGGAGGGCATTTTCGCCCTCCCGAGGTTCCAGAGAAGCCTTTGGAGCCTGAGGAGGACAACAAATGGGCCTACCGGGCCCACCGGAAGTCGGGGAGCAGGGAAGAGGGGGTGTCATGCACGCATGTGCAGGGGGCGGGGCAGTGTGTGGGGGTCACACACACATGCGCAGGGGGGGTGGGGGCATGGAGGGGCATTGAATTATGGGTGTGAGCACGCGTGTGCGCTCAATAGCGTGCTTATATGCGTTTTTGGCACCCGAGGAAAAAAAGGTTCGCCATCACTGCCCTATACCATTTCAGACAAGTGACTGTTCACTCTCTTCTTAAAAAAGTGATGAGCACCCACAACTTCTGAAGGCAAGCTGTTCCACTGGTTAATTGTCCCCACTGTTAGGAAGTTTCTCCTTAATTCCAGACTGCTTCTCTCCTTAATTATTTCTTGTCTTACTTTCTGGTATTTTGGAAAATAAGTTGACCCCCTCTTCTTTGTGGCAGCCCGTCAAATACTGGAATATTGCTATCATGTTATCCCTTAGTCCAGTGATGGCGAACCTTTTTTGGTTTGCATGCCAAAAGGGGGAGCGCGGAGGGGTCACACGCTCGCATGCCCACACCCATAATTCCATGCACTCCCCCCCCCACTCCTGGCACATGGTGGCATGCCCGTTTTTCGCTCTCCCCAGGCTTTAGATCCTCTCTAGGAGCCTGGGGAGGGCGAAAACGGCCTTCCCCGACCTCCATAGGCCAGAAATGGCCCATTTCAAGTTGGGAAATGGGCCATTTCTGGCCTCCGGAGGGCTTCCCGGGGGGTGGGGAAGACCATTTTTTCCCTCCCCAGGCTCCTAGAAAGGCTCTGGAGCTTGGGGAGAGCAAAAAATGGGCCTTCCCCACCCCCTCTGGAGGCTGGAAACAGCCTGTTTCCTGACTCCCAGAGGGCCCAGAAGGCCTGAAAATCAGCTGGCCGGCAGGCGCACCGGATCTGAGCTCACTTCCCACCGATATGGCTCTGCGTGCCACTTGTGGCACGCGTGCCATAGGTTCGCCATCACGGCCTTAGTCCTTCTTTTTTCTAGATTAGTCATACTAGTCATACCCAATTCCTGCAACTGTTCTTCATATGTTTTAGTCTCCAGGCTTTAATAATCGTAGTTGCTCTTTGAACTTTTTCCAAAGTATCACCATCTTTTTTAATGTTGGGACAAAGCTGGATGCAGTATTCCAGGTGTGGTCTTACTAAGGATTTATAAAGCTGTATTAATAGTTCATGTGATTTTGATTCTATGTCTCTGCTTACACAACCAAGGATGGTATTTGGCTTTTTTGGCTGCTGCCGCATACACTGCTGGCTCATGTTTAATTTGTTGTCCGCTAGGACTCGAAGGAAGATTAAGTGTAATTAAGACTTTGTTCTTTATTCCTTGACAATTCAGACTGGCAGACATTCCATCTCCATTTGTTGGTTTGTTTATATCCTTCCTTTATTATTTTTAGAAATAATTCAAATTGACAAATATATCTAATACTCCTTTGTCCTCCCATTTTTCCCAGAACAGTGTCTCTCTGATTGTGCTGAGAGTGAGTGACTGGCCCAGAGTCACCCAGTCGGCTTTCATGCTTAAGACTGGACTAGAAGTCATCATCTCCTGGTTTGTACACCTGCACCTTAACCACTATAGCAAAATGGCTTTTAAAACAAAATCTCCCAAATGTTCTTGCATTCTTCTAAATTAGAATTGTGAGCTATGGCAGTTATTTGGAATGTATATGTGTATGGGGAAATTGTTAGAGAGAAGCAATTTACCCATCTGAAACCCATCTACAAAGATGTATTTTGCATGTAGGATTTTTGTTGCATAATGAAGAATTAATGCAACTCTTTGAGATCATCTTTAAAATAATGACTGGAAGAGATAAAACTTTATTTCACAATGAAGGCAGTTTTCATTTATGTAATAGTAAATATGGTTTATGACCAAGTTAAAAACAAAAAAGAAAAAGTAATAAAGTATACAAATATCATAGAAATAAAATAAAAGCCTAAAAAACTAAAAAGAAAATGCAAAACTAAAGATAGAGAGTAAAGAGATTACAAAATATCTATAATTATTACTAAGAGCATTGTGGTAAAGCAGGTATTTTTGTTATGTTTTGGTAGGGGCTGATAAAAACTTAACTACTCTATTCATGACAGTTAAATTCTGACCACGAAGGAAGGATCTAACTCAAGATGCAATTGGATTTTATTAATGAGAGGCATTAAAAGAATAGAGTGCATGTTATCATCTCAGGAACAATAGAAGGAAATGTTGGCAAGAGTTTCAAACTCATTCAAATTGCAAGGACAGATTTCAGTACAAAAAGAACTCTTCCACCTTCCAGTATCAGTGTAAGGAAGAAGTTAAGCCTGACCAGGCACAAAGCTCTCGTATTTTGCACAGGTGAGATTAAAATGATGGGTAGAGGCACAAATGAATTTCAGTTAAGAACTGGCCAGTAAGAATGTCCCAGATCCATCTCCAAAAATTTGCTGGTAAATTTCTACTCTGGTTCTCTCTAGACATACACACAACAGAAACTGGAGAAAGAGACTACAGACCTGCAGTTGGTCAAAACCTCTGTCTTGCAATGTGAAGAATTAATAGAGCTAGCAAACTGTTGAAGTACAGTTTTAGCCCGTAAGAAAGCCAATGAAGCCAAGACTTTTCTCAAGGAGAACCATTCCTGATTCAGCACAAATTAATGCACTTGAGGGACAGCAAAAAACCTGGAAGATAGCATGCAAAAAGGAATGAATTTTAGGGGTTTAGGGATGTTATAGAAGCATACCTGTGAATTGGAAAACATCTTTGAAACTTATTTAGCTTTAAACAGCTTTATGGTTGCCAAGATCATCTACTGAGTTCTGCAGTAACAAAAATCATAACATTACCTTGGTGCTGTTATTGCTTCGTTGGACACTCTTTCATTTCTCTTAAAGAAGACAGTTATAGATCTTAATGCCAGGAGGTGATCTTCACAGTTTTGACAGCTGAAGAAAATAAATTAGACTCCTTTGCTTTTTTGCATTAACTGGGTACAGCCAACATGCTTAGCCATAATATGCACTATTAAGTATCAGTGATTGAAGGAACTTATTAAGATCACACCTCTAGTATTTTTATGGCATATTTATTTAAATATTTTTTTTCAAAATATTAGGATTGATATTTTCAACATTTTCAATATTATATTAATGACAAATAAGGATAAATTATTAGATAAAATGCTATTTGGACCCTGCACATATTATTCTGGACAGATATATTTTATGGTGAAGAAGATGGGGAATGGGTAGCAATGCAATTAAAGGGAGGAAGGGAAAGGGAAATATGGGCAAATCAGTATTGTGGAAGAAGCAGGTAAGCTAACTGGGCATGCATAGGGCACCCAAAATAAAGGAAAGGAAGAAGCAGAAAGACTGGCCTGCAAATATGCAGGTTTTGTAGAGGAAGGGAAAGAGAGGAATGAGATGAGCAGCTCTGCCAATTTGCTGGCCCTCTACTAATTTGAAATTCTTTGTGCAGCCATACTGGTTTTTTCTTGTTTTTCTTTTCAGTGGTATTGCACTGCAGTGGGTTTTTCTAATCATATTTTTCAGAGTTTTCCAAGCTTCTTGAGTTGGTTTCTTCTTTAAGATTTTCATCCATGGGATCCTTCCCAAAATATAAGACACTCGTTTATGATCTGTTGCTTGTGCCTGTATTATATTGAATTCTAATATGACATGGTCATATTCCCCCCAGGTTCCTGCAACTTCAATCCCCTCTATCACTTCTTCTCTTCTCTGTTAGTAAGAATAAGGTCCAGAATGATTATGAGAATGAACATGAGAATGAATATTGGGAAACCATGTTGTGTAACAAATAATTAAGAGAATTCCAAATTGCACAAAGATTTCTCTGATAAACTGAAAAACAAAAAGGACAAGTAGAAAAAATGAGGGACATATAACTAATGCCAGCAGATAGCCTGAATCTGCAAAAATGAATTCAGGAAAGCAAAGGCTTAGAATGAACAAAGACTTGCAACAAAGTCAAGGATAATTTAAAAAAAGTTTATTTATAAACATATAAATAACAAAAAAAAAATCAAGGAAACAGTTCATTTATTAAAGAGAGAAGTTGGCAAGGAAGTAACAGGCAGTAGACAGAAAGCAGAGCTGATTAACTCATTCTTTGCATCAGTCTTCATGGAAAAAGAAACTATAGTCCAACTTACCAAAAACAGAACATAAAAGACAGGCTAGGAATGCAAATTACAATAAGTAAAAATAAGAGAACATCTGTCACTTTAGAGAAATTCAAATCACCTGGTCCTAACGAATTACATCTCAGAGTTCTGAAGGAACTGGCAGATGTGATCTCAGAACCATTGTACCATATTTTTCAAAAGTCCTGGAGCACTGGGAAACTACCTGAAGATTGGAAAAGAGCTGACGTGGTTGCCATTTTCAAAAAAGGGGGAGAAAAACAGACTGAGGAAATCACAGACCAGTCAACCTAAAATCAATATTTGGGAAGATATTGGAAAAAATAATAAAAAAACAAATTGAATCTTAGGGCATGGTACAAAATGTACTTGTTTAGAAAACAGGTCCGTTACTACCCAAATTACTGTATTTCCTGAACTGTCCGGTAGTTCCACTATAAAATTCATGGATATCTCCTTCCAGGGTGCTCGTGGTTTTGCCACTGGCTGACGGTGTCCCAGAATCTTCCCCAGACTCCTCTTAGCAGATGCACAAATAGGGCAGTTAACCACGTAGGTTTCAATGGCCTTCTTTAAGGATGGCCACCAGAATTGGCATTTCACGAAGTACAGGGGTTTTATAAAGCAAAAGTGTCCCACCTTTTTTGAGTCATTGCTTCTCTGCAAGACCGCAGTTTGTTGGTTCTCTGGGACCTATAGTTGAGCTTTCACCCAAGCTAAACCATCGCATAAAGTGCAGTCAGACTTTTGCCTTTGAACCATTCATCCCCCTCTAATGCCACTTTCAATGCTGCAAGCAATTCATCTGGCATCTGTGGAGTTAGTTTCCCTTGTCCCCTAGTGATCACCACTAGGGTTCTGCAGAAATACAGCACCTGGATGACAAAGGGGGCATTTGGGTCTGGGTGCTTCATTATGGGTTCAACTGTGAACAAGCTTTTGAGCTTCTCGAACATTGCTTGGCACTCCATTGTCCACTTTAGGGGTTGGCTAGGTTTAGGTTTCCTTTCCCCTTTGGTTTTCAGCAGCTTAATAATGGGTAGTGCTATTTGGGCAAACAATGAGATGAATTGGTAATAAAGCAAACCCCAGGAAATTTGTAGTTGCTTACTGGTGCGGGGCGGAGCCCATTCTAACACAGCTTGCACCTTTTCAGGGTCCATCTCAGTCCCGTCATGGGAGATACAGTACCCCAAATAGTCAATTTTACATTTGTGGAATTCGCACTTAGAAAGTTGAATGTATAACTAGGCAGCATGAAGTTTTTTAAGCACCGCTCTTCAGTAGTTTCACATGCTCTGCCATAGTTTCAGAATGTCATCGACATAGACTCCTTTATATAGGTGCTCATGCAGGACCTCATTAATCAGCTGCATGAAGACAGCGGGGGCACCCTTCAGTCCAAAGGGGAGTACTCAGAATTGAAAGAATCTGAGAGGGCAGTTAAATGCCGTTTTCCATTCATTCCCCTCTTTGATCCTCATGTGGTGGTGTGCCTCCTGCAAATTTAGTTTAGTAAAGATTTTCTCTTTGCCAAGTGGGCTAGCATGTCTTTCATCAACGGTAGGGGATAACCGTTCTCAGTGCAGATCACATTTAGCCCGCAGTAATCCATGCATAAGTGAAAGGACTCATCTTTCTTTTCCTGGAATAACATTGGAGCAGCCACTTGTGGTTTGGTTGGCTGGATTAACCTCTGCTGTGGGTTTTGGTCAATAAATGCCCAGAGCTTCTCAAGCTCTCTTGGGGTCATAGAATACAGTTTAGGCTTGGGCAGTTTGGCCCACTGCAATATCTCTATGGAACAGTCCATGAAGCAATGAGGTCCAACCCCTTCTCACTAAAAACCTCTCATAAGTCCCAGTACTCCTTGGGGATATGGGGGTCCATGAAAGGATGGTCTGCTACAGATTCTCCACAGTTTTATACTTAGAATGTTTTCTAAGTCAGAAGAAACTTCCATGGGAAAATGGAAGCTCAGGAAATCAACCCCTTTGCTCTCCTGAATGGCTGGATGCTCTCAGAGAGATTGAAGAAAAAGAAATAATTGGGTGAGACTCAGGCTGGGGGTGGGCCAACCAAGAAGCAAGTTCACTGTAAAAGAACCAGCTGTTTAAAATGGACAATAAAGTCTGCCACCTCATCTGAAACACTAGTTTTTTGCATATTTACCTTTCGCTTTAAAAGAGGCTCCCTTTGGCTGCAGCCTGCTTTTTCTTTTTTGTTGAAACATCATTTCTGAAACTCTGTGACTTTAAGATGGTGAGGAGGGAAGGAATTGGTGTATCTGAGCCAGGGATGGGTTCCTACCGGTGCGGTCTTGCCTGTTCGTTGCCGCAGAGCCGAAGAAGCTGTTGGCGTTCGCGGCATGGGGCTTCCCCCGCCCGCTTTCCCCGCCCGCCGGGACGCCGCCATTTGCGTTCTTTTGCCCTCTGCGCAAGCAGAATGCTTTGCGCATGCGCAGAGGGCAAAAGAACGCAAATGGCGGCGTCCCGGCGGCCGGGGAAAGCAGCCGGGGGAAGCCCCGCGCTGCAAACGCCAACAGCTTCTTCAGCTCTGCGGCGACGAACAGGCAAGACCGCACCGGTAGGAACCCACCCCTGATCTGAGCCAAAATAAGCTGGAAATCACTGTGAAAACTAGAAGATTTTATATCTTTAATTGATCCTGCTGAACTTTTTTGCTTTCAAAACAAAGACTGCCTAAATGGTGTTTTTTGATCCTGCTGTGAGGAGGGGGAGAAATAGTTGTAATTTTACTTGCTTCTGATTGGACCAGAATCCAATCAGGACTTTTAAACAAAGAGGCACAGACTAAGTTCTTTTTTGTAGCTTATATTACAGTAGTGTGGTTTGACCCCCACAAGGGAGCCAAAACACTGTAGAATTACTAATTCTTTTTAACTCTCCAGTAGCATCATTCAACCCATTGGATTTAACGCTATACATTTACAAGTCCTAAAATTTTTAACCTTAAAATCTAAACTTTAGTTACACTCTGACAAAATGGCTATGCGCCAAGGATGGAGAAAATGAAAAGAATATCATAAGATGCAGAATCTTTAAGAACCTCTTTGGATGAATATATAGCTAATCAGGGTGGATAAAAATCGATGATTTTTAAATAAATAAATAAATCAATTTTTTAAAATTAAAATTGGATTTTTTTATTTAAATTGGATTTTTTTATTTTTATCAAATTTATTTTAATAAAGTGCTTTTGGAATAAAAATCTAAAGATAGTTTTCTATTTAAGATACATTAATAATTTAGTTTTTTCAGCATGAAATGGAGCTCAGTTATGTAGCATGAGGCTACATCTTCTGCATTGTTGGGATTGTCGGTGAGTCAATAGCAGGGGAGAGGAAGAGCCGCTGCGGGACAGAGATGACAGTTGATCTTTAAAAATTATGATTTAAATCGAGTTGATTTAAATCAAGCCTTTTTATTAGTGATTTAAATCGACTTGATTTAAATCAAATCCATCCTGCAGCTAATGTCAGGCTTCCAAGTAATAGATCCATTGCAAGCAAAAACTCGGAGGCAGGTGGATTCCTCAATAGCGTTATTGGCAATATCATATTGGCACATATCTGGTGAAAACCAACTCTGAGGGGTCCCTTGGTTTTCACCTAATTAAAAGTAAAAGTTTTTCCCTCAACCCCAAACAATCACATGGCCCAATCAAGGCAGCGTCCGCTGGTCTGGTGACATCACTCCTCCTTCCTCCGGCCAGGTGTGAGAACGTCCTTGGTTACCAAGAGAAAGTATTTTATTTTGACTACACAACCCCAGCTATCTCTAATGCTCCCTCCCTATCCCTCGCTGCAGTGTGGCAGCACGGAAGCTCCAAGATGGCTTTGGCCAGATCAGCTTCAGGGTTAACAGGCTACCCCCCTCAATTGAAGAGGATTCTCTGCAAGACAAAATTTACAAAGGGAGATTTGTCAAGGCCTCAAACCCCCCCCCCCTTCCTCACCCTGGAGGCCCCTTAGGCTTTTGTAGGAATTCATCATGAAACTATTTAATCAACCTGTCTGCCTTCACATCCCAGCTTTTGACCCAAGTGGCTTCAGAGAGAGGGTATCCCTTCCAGTGCACAAGGTACTGCATCCTGCCCCTATGCAGCCTTGAATCTAAAATCTTCTTTTTTATTTTTTATAATTTTATTTATTGTTTTTTCTTTGACATACATAAGTGCTTGGTGAACAGTGTATTGTCTGGGTCAATTTACTTTATACACCATACTAATAACAATAGTAATACTATTCAGGTATACATGGTAATGCTCTTTCAACTTCTAACATTTACATCTACATAGTAATTTTAATATATTGTATAGCAGTATACATAGTAATATTTTCCCCATTTCTAATTTCTATCTCTATTTTCTAACTCTTAATAAAGCAAGTCCTATATTAAGAAATATTCTGTATCTATCTATCATCTCTTTCCCTTTTTAGTATTTAACTCTTATTGACTTTTTGACAAATGTCCCAAGTTCCTCCCTTGGGATCTTGTTCCCCTTACATCAGTCATATTTAATCTCAATATTTCATCTGCCTCTACATCTGTCTCTCACTGTTGAATCTCCAGCATACCCATCAATGACTCTTTCATCACTTTTTGGAGCTCTTTCTCTTTGTCTTCTTCTATATTTTTCCCTCTCAAAGCGTAATCTGCCTGCTCCGTTTCAAGAATTTTTATTATCTCTTCCTCATCTTTTTCTGCTTGTGTCATTTGTTGATTTGTCTCCTCTATTCTTTCCTCTGCTCTTTCTACTTTCTCTGTTTTCCTTCATCTTATAAATTCTGTCAAGGTATTTTCCAACCATGTAGTAGTGTAGTATGATATCTTTTTTCCCCCACCAGTACAGCCCAAGTTCCAACTTTATAACAAAGTGGAAGGTATAATAGTTGACACAGAGTCCATTTTTCTTTATACAATTTCTTCCAGTAGTCAAACATTATTATCAGCAAACTAAAATCATTTTTCACAATACTGAAATCTTCTTCACTCCGTCATGAGTCTCCCCCTGCACAACTATTGGTTTCGGGGCTGCCCAATCTACTTGCCTGATCAGGGAGCCTACCGCAGGCTTTAACAAGCTACTGTGAAAGACCAGATGCACTTTCCCTAGCAGGCGAGGGAGCCTAAGTTGTACTATAACAGGATTAATTATTTTCTCTATTGGGAAAGGGCCTATAAACTTTGGTCCTAGCTTTTTCCATGGCAGTTTTATTCTGATGTATTTCATTGAGAGGTAGACCTTACTCCCAACTTGAAACAGCTCCTGGGGGCTGCGGCGCTTGTCTGCTTGTGCTTTATACGTTTTCTCCGCTTCCCGCAAAGTGTGCTTGGTATTTTCCCACCCCTCCTTCAAAGGCACCATCCTGACAAACTCCCTGCAGAACTTAGCGGTGAATTGGACCCCCCTATCAGAAATGATCCTACGGAGGACACCATGCAACCTGTAAATCTGCTTGATGAACAACTTGTTTATTCCAGTTTATTTGCGGAGGGGAGCCCAGAGCAGGCTGTAAAGTGGGCTTGTTTTGTGAACAGGTCTATCACGGTCCAGATGACCGTATTTCCCCCACTTTCAGGGAGCTCAACAATAAAATCCATAGCAATGTCCCAGGGTCTGGACAGGTCTGCCACCTGCTGCAGCAACCCCGGGAGTCTCCCTGGTCTTTTTTTTATGGGTGCACACATTGCACAGCTTTTGACATAGTCCTCAACGTCGTTCTTCATCTTGAGCCACCAGAACTGTCTTCTTGCCAAATGCAAGGTTTTTAAATGTCCTGCTGCTTGGAGTAATGGCTCTGTTGGAGAACTTGAGGTTGTAGGCTGGCAAGGACATACAGTATAGCTTTGAGCCTTTCCAGGCAAGTCCATCCCTTAGGGTCAGCACTTCCTTGTTTCCATTGTACCATGGGTCAGCAGGTAGCTCGCTTTTCAACTTTTCGGTCACCCCCCCCCCCTTCCTGCTCATCGTTCCTTCCTGTCTGGCTTGGCCGCAGGTCGTAGCTTGGGAGGCCGGTTTGGAGGGGGGAATCAAGGCATGAATCGCTTCTTCACATTTCCTGTCATACTGTGGCTTACATGACAGGGCATCTGCCAGGAGGTTTTTCCGCCCAGGGATTGTACTTCAGCTCGAAGTTGAACTGTTTGAAGTACTGTGCCCAGCGGACTTGTTTGGAGAAAAGTCTTCACAGGGTTTTGAGTGCTTCTAGGTTCTTATGGTCAGTCCACACTTCAAACAGAATGTGACTCCAGGTCAACAAGGCCCACTGAACTGCGTAGGCTTCCTTTTCCCATACCGCCCATCTGCTTTCAGTCTCTATTAATTTTTTGGAGGTGTACGTGCAGGGCTGTAAGTCACCATTGGCATTTTTCTGAAGGAAGATTGCCATGATGGATACATCGTTGGCGTCAGCTTGGACGACAAAGGGTGGTTCTGAGTTGGTGTGCCTGAGGGTCAGCTCCTTGGTAAATAGGGTCTTTAGCGTCTCGAAAGCCCACTGGCATTCTAGTTTAAGGGTTGGGTTGGCCATGGTTGTTGCGGACCCATTCCTGTTTTCAACAATTTAGTGATGGGCAGAGCAATTTCAGCGAAGGATGGGATGAATTGCCGGTAGAAGTTGGCAAATCCTAGGAAGCTCTGAATCTGTTTTCTGGTGTGTGGGGGCTGCCAATCTAGGACTGCTTTCACTTTGGCTGGATCCATCTCCATTCCCTCGGTTGACACTTGGTAGCCCAGGTAGTTCAGGCTGGTCTTATGGAACTTGCATTTTGACAGCTTCGCATATAGCTTGCCTGCGAGGAGTTTTTTCAGGACCTGGTGTACCAGTTTAATATGTTATTCTAGGGTCTTAGTGAAGATAAGAATGTCATTTTTTAAAAAAGTTTTTTATTTATAATACAATTAAAAACAAACAAACAAAGCAAAACAAGACAACATAGACATGATGTGGTAATCCAGTTTACATAATACCATCTAATTACTTCATTCCTAAATATCTTTATCTCTATATAAATATCTCTCTCTTTTATATAGAGTATTATATCCATTTACCTTCTTTAATAATATGAAAATCAATACATCTCTAATTTATTATTGATTTATAATCCCAATGTTCCTCTTATTTTCCCACCAATAGTATAATTTGCCCCAGATTTCAAAGTACTCTGATTCATTTTTATCCTTTAACTCCATCGTCCATCATCCATTTCCGCGCAGGATAATATTTTACACAATATCTCTTCTTCTGTGGGGTTTCTTTGTTTTTCCACTTCTGTGCGAAAGCTAATCTTGCAGCAGTAAGAATATGTAACATTAAATATATTGTTCCTTTGTCGTATTTATCTATCGTAATACCTAATTTAAAAAGTTCGGGTTTTAGTTCTATTTTTACCATTAGTATTTCTTCTAGCCATTGTTTTATTTTGTTCCAGAATTCACGTGTTTTTGAGCATTCCCACCACATGTGGTAGTATGTGCCTGGTACTATTTTACATTTCCAGCACATTGGCGAGAGGTTTAGGCCCATTTTAGCTAACCTTGTTGGTGGGAAATGCCATCTATAAAACATCTTATAGAGGATCTCTTTATATGACGTGGCTAATGTAAGTTTTCGATTTCTATTCCACAATTGTTGTCATACGTTTAGATCAGTGGTGGCCAACCTTAAGCATACCATCCGCCAATTTTTTTCGCAGACGAGTTCAGATCCGCCATTTATTATTTATTTATTTGGTCGTTTTTGTATGCCGTCCCACTCCCGTAGGACTCAGGGCGGCCATACAACTCAAGCACGTGTTGAAAATATTAAGATGGGTTCAGTTATGACACCTATTTTAAAAAAATAAGTAGGCGCAAGGAATCCATCACTATATGGCTAATTTGGCTCTGGCAGATCTCCTTTTCGTAATCTGGTTCCCTCTGAAAATTGCTTACCATATTAATGGCAACAACTGGATCTATGCAGGGGTGGCCAAACTATGGTTCTTTGAGGATCTGTGGACTTCAACTCCCAGAATTCCTGAGGGCTAGCTCAGGAATTCTGGGAGTTGAAGTCCACAGGTCCTCAAAGAACCATAGTTTGGCCACCCCTGACATATATAGAATATATGATTTTAGTCTGGTGGAACTAATAGGATCATTCATTACTTTACAGATCTTTCCTTTTTTGTTTCTTTAATGATTTTTTTTAGTTAAATAGGGCAGACTTTTAGCTCAGTGCTTAGTAACGGTGCAAAGCCAGTTTTAAGGCCAGCTGGGAAGAAATAAAATATTACAAATGTCCATTTAACTATTATATATCAGAAATGATTAATTTAAAAAAGAATAGTATGAGATTGCTTATATTTCTAGAATATTGTTTTTAATATTAGCTCTATTTATATTCATAGGGCTACCTCTTATGTTTTCTTTGGAAGTAAAATGACTACAAATGGAGCATGTGCAATATGCTTATGCACCTCTTTCAGTAATTTACATTATGAAAATAATATACTGTAGCAATAAAAATGTATATCAATAATAATAATGTTCTATCAAGTCATTGGTTTATATTTAAAAGTTTGTATATGTATTGAGATTTTAAAATCTTCCCTCTAATTTCCAGTGAGTTTTTTTAGTGATACTAAAAAATTGCTGGAACAAGAAATTGGCAATATATTTTGGATGTTTTAGAAGAGAATGTAATTATGGGGAAGTCCTGTGCAAAATACTTGTTGGATTCTTTTATGGAAACATGTACTGCTCCATTGTTTTATGACATGCCTCAGTGTGCAAAGGTATTGGGTAATTTCAAACCCCATACTGCACTCAAACCCCATACTGTCACAAGAACAACAACAAATTAAAAGAAATTCACCAAGCGCAGGTTTCCCAAGACGTCCCTTCTCTGAAGCTTGCTCTGCTGCAACGGTTGGCTGATGTAAATGGATCCCACTCCAGACGCGGTGGATCGAGCAGCACATGAGCGGCGGGGCCGGTGCTTGTGACTGACTACTTCCTCCTCTGCTATGCTCTTCTATGACTCATGGACTTCAACTCCCAGAATTCCTGAGCTAGCATGATTGGCTCAGGAATTCTGGGAGTTGAAGTCCACAAGGCATAGAAGAGCCAACTTTGTCGCTTCGTTTCGTCACTGCCGGAGTTTGACTTCGAACTGCTCCTGCTCTCCAGATTTATTCAGGAAGAAGGGGATCGGACAATAAGAAGCTCTGAATCACTTTCGCTCACTAAATTTTAGCGAGCGAAAGTGATTCCGACCTTCTTATTGTCCGATCCCCTTCTTCCTGCATAATAAGCGTCAGCCTTTTCTGTCCGTTGGATGATTGCAATGCGCCACTTGCAATCATCCAATGCACCACGTTTGGCGCATGCGCCACGGTTTGGCCACCCCGGTTTAGATCAATATTATATCCAAATTCCTACTCCATGATATCATGGTTTCCTTTATTTGTTCTTCATATAGGGCTTGTTCTAAAATATATTGATATATATTTTTAATCATTTTGTCTTCTGTTCCTAGTAGTATTTTGTCTAATTCTGTTAATTCCATTTTTATGCCTGGATCTTTTTTGTCTTTCCTGTATTTTGATTGTAATTGTAAGTATGCCCACCATTCCAAGTCGATACCTTCTTCCCTTCCAAGTCTTTCCTTGATTTCAGTTCTCCTTTCTTGTCCAGTATATGTCTATATGTCTATATGTCATTACTTTTCCTAATTTTACAAATTTTGGGTGTATATACATTTCTACTGTTGAGATCCAGTTAGGAATTTGCATATAGTTTTGATGTTTGATTTTGACCCACACGTCTATTAGTGCACGTCTGATATAGTGCCTCTGGAAGTATTGGTGGATTTTGTGTTTCTCTTCCCAAAGTATTGCATGCCATCCAATCTGCAGGTCATGGCCTTCCAATTTTAGATTTATTATTAGATTGGAAGGGACCTTGTAGGTCATCCTACACCATTTGAGACAGATGGCAGTCCAGTCTCCTCTTGAAGGTCGCAAGTGTTGGGGCTCTCACAACCTCCGCTGGCAAGCTGTTCCACTGGTTGATCGCTCTCACCGTCAGAAAGTTTATCCTCACTTCCAGGTTGAATCTCTCCTTGGTCAGCTTCCATCCATTATTCCTTGTTTGGCTTTCTGGTGCTATAGAGAACAGCCTGCTCCCCTCCTCTCTGTGGCATCCCCTCAAGTATTGGAACACTGCTATCATGTCATCCCTGGTCCTTCTCTTCGCCAGACTGGCCAAGCTCAGTTCCTGCAACCGCTCTTTGTATGTTTTATTTTCCAGACCCTTTATCATCCTGGTTGCTCTCTTCTGCAACCAGTTGCTTTCTCTAGGGTTTCAATGTCTTTTTTGTATTGTGGTGACCAAAACTGGATGCAGTACTCTAGGTGTGATCTGACCAAGGCTTTATAGAGTGGTACTAGTACCCCTCTGGTCCTTGATTGTATCCCTCTATTTATGCAGCTCAGGACTGCGTTGGCCTTTTTGGCTGCTGCTGCACACTGCTGGCTCATATTTAGTTGGCTGTCTACCAAGACTCCAAGATCCCTCTCGCAATCGCTGCTATTGAGTGTGGTTTCACCCAGTTTGTATGTGTATTTTTGATTCTTCTTACCTAGGTGTAGAATTTTACTTTTCTCCGTGTTAAATTTCATTTTATTGGTTTGGGCCCAGTGTTCGAGTCTGTCAAGGTCCCTCTGGATTTTGAGTCTGTCCTCTGGGGTGTTTGCTACTCCCGCCAGCTTGGTATCGTCTGCAAATTTGGTTAGTTCTCCTGCTATTCCCTCATCTAGGTCATTTAAGAAGATATTAAAGAGTACTGGGCCTAGGACGGAACCTTGTCGTACGCCACTGCTTACTTCTCTCCATGTGGACTTAGAGCCATTGAGGACTACTCGTTGGGTACGGTTGGTCAGCCAGTTGTTAATCCATCTGGTTGTGTTGTATATTATGTCTATTGCATTTCGCTGGTCTACTAATTTGGTCACAGTGTTGAAAAATGAAATGAGGTTGGTTTGGCATGACTTGTTCTTAACAAATCCGTGTTGGCTGTTGGTTATTACTTGGTTTGTTTTTAGATGATGTGAGATCTGGTTTTTAATTATTTTTTCCAGTATTTTCCCAGGTATTGATGTTAGGCTGATTGGTCTGTAGTTTCCTGGGTCTGTTTTTTTACCTTTTTTGTAGATGGGGACCACATCAGCTGTTTTCCAGTCCTCGGGGAGTTCCCCTGTGTTCCAGGATTTGTGGAAGATGTGGTGCAGTGGTTCCGAAATGACTTCTGCTAGTTCTTTTAGGACTCTGGGGTGTAATCCATCAGGTCCTGGTGCTTTGTATTCGTTAAGTTCAGATAGGTGATCTCTTACTGTATTTTTGCTTAGGTTGAGTCTTGCTTCAAATCTGTTTTTTATATTTGTGTTGCCGGGTAGTTGAGCTGCAGTTTCCTTTTGTGTGAAGACTGATGCGAAGAATGTGTTCAATAGCTCTGCTTTGTCTGTGTTGTCTGTTACTTCTTTGCCGTCTTCTCTCTTTAGTGGACCAACTGTTTCTTTGATTTTTTTCTTGTTGTTTATGTGTTGGAAGAAGCTTTTTTTGTTGTCTTTGACTTTTGTTGCGAGTCTTTGTTCATTCTGGGCCTTTGCTGTCCTGATTTTTTCTTTACAGATTCTGGCTGTCTGTTGGTACTCTGCCTTGGTTATGTGCCCATCTTTCCATTTTTTGTATTTATCTTTTTTTTCATTCAGTTTATCGGTGAGGTCTTTGTTTAGCCATGCTGGTTTTCTTTTGGATTTCTTGTTTTTCTTCCTCATCGGTATTGTGGTGTTCTGGGCTTTTAAGATCGTGTTTTTTAGGATCTCCCAGGCTTCTTGGGTTGTTTTACCCTTTAGTACTTTCATCCAAGGGAACTTCCCCAAGTTTTCTCTGAGTTTATTGAAGTCGGCTTTTTTAAAGTCTGGGATATAGGTGTTGTTATGTTCAGTTATTTGTGTTTGCTTTATGGTGAATTTTAGTATTACGTGGTCACTCTCGCCAAGTGTTCCTGCAGCTTCAACTCCTTCTATTGTTTCTTCTCTGTTTGTAAGTATTAAATCCAGTATGGCTGCCCCTCTAGTTCCCTCCTCCACTTTTTGGACAATGAAGTTGTCAGCTAGGCTGGTTAGGAATCTGTTAGATTTCTCACTTGGTGCTGAGTTGGTTTTCCAGTTGATGTCCGGGTAGTTGAAGTCTCCCATTATTACAATGTTGTTTTTCTTGCATATGTTCTTTAGCTGGTTGGTAAAAAGGGTGTCCATTGTTTCTGTTTGGTTTGGTGGTCTGTAGTATACTCCTATTGTTGTGTCATTCTTTTTTTCTTTTATGTTGACCCATATGCATTCTAATGGGTTTTCTTCCTTGGTTACTTGTAGCTCTGTAGCTACATAGTGCTCCTTTATATACAGTGCAACACCACCTCCTTTTTTATGTGATCTGGTTTTTTTTGAAGAGTTTGTATCCTTTTATCTGTGTGTTCCAATCGTGTGATTCATCCCACCAAGTTTCTGTTATTCCGACTATGTCATGTGTACCTTCGTGCATTAATATTTCAAGTTCACCTTGTTTATTCCCTAGGCTTTGTGCATTTGTGTAGAAGCATTTGAGTTCTTTGTGCCTGGTTGTGGGTGTTCTTTCTTTGTCTCTTCTTTGTCGTTTGAGTTTGTTTTCTTCCCCATCCCATTTTGGTTCATTGTTTGTTTTCTTTGCTTGGGGTCCATGCTTGGAGTTGGGCCCCGGGGATCCTGTAGATTGGTCACCCTCCCCTCACGATTTTAGTTTAAAGCCCTCCTGACAAGTTGGGCCAGTCTTTTTCCGAGGACATTCTTCCCAGTCTTTGTGAGATGTAACCCATCCCTTAGTAGTCTCTCATTCTTTAGTTGTATCCAATCCCTTATCCATATCAATATTGTAGCCTGATAATATTTAAAATCCACCTCTTTCCTTCAAATCTTGTAGTAATTTTAACTTTATCCTTGCTTTTTTCCTTTGCCAAATAAATTTGAGTATAATTTTATTTAAGTTTCAAAAAAATTCTTTATCTAATTTAACCGGTATGCATTGAAATAGGAATAATATTTTAGGTAGCACATTCATTTTGATTACTGCTGTTCTTCCCATGAAGGAGAGCTGTAGATTTGTCCATCCATCCAGGTCGAGTTTTATCTGTTCAAGTAATTTGTCATAAGTGTCTCTTTTAAGTGTGGAACACCTTGCAGTTAATTGTATCCCAAGATATCATATTTTTTTTGTCGTCTGTATATTCAATCTATCTACTAATTCATTTTCTTGTATTTTAGTCATGTTCTTGACAATTATTTTGGTTTTTTCTCTCTTTTTAAACCTGCCATTCCACCATATTCCTCCAATACTTCCATCAGCCTAGTTCCCGATTGTAAGGGTTCTACAATTATGAAAACTAGATCATCTGCGAAAGCCTGTGTTTTGAATGTTTCTTTTTTAATCTCTAATCCTTTAATTTGGTCATCTTTCCTAATTATCCTGATTAGTAGCTCCAGTGACAGTACAAACAATAATGGGGATAGTGGGCAGTCTTGTCTTGTACCCTTTTGAATTGAAAAGCTTTCAGTTGTTTCTCCATTAATAATTACCTTAGCTAGTTGTTTTGAATAAATTGCTTTAAACATTTTTATAAAATTTTCTCCAAAATCCATGTATGTTAATTGGTTGAGCATAAAATCTCATCTGATGATGTCGAACATTTTTTGTGCGTCAAGAAATATTAACCCCATTTGCTTCTCATTGTGGACTTCGTAATACTCCAAGACATCTAATATGATCCTTACATTATTTCTTATGTATATCTTTGGCAAGAAGCCATTTTGGTCTGTATGTATAAATTCTACCAGAAATTTTTTCAATCTTTCAGCTATTATAATCGTGAAAATTTTGTAATCTGAATTTAGTAGTGAAATGGGTCTATAGTTTTTGATGTATGCCAAATCTGAATTTTCTTTGGGGATCAATATTATAATTGTTTCTTCCCATGATACAGGAATTGTTGCATTTGTTAATACTTCATTAAATACTTCTAATAATGTTGGGTTTAATAATTCTTGTAAAGTTTTGTATATTTCTGCCGGTAGACCATCAGGGCCTGGGGCTTTGTTATTTTTTTGCTTCTTAATTGCGTCTAATAGTTCTAGGGGCGTTATCTCTTTGTTTAACATCGTTTGGATCTCCTGTAGTATTGTTGGTAAATCTGCCTTCCGAAAGTACTGCAAAATATTGTCTTTATTATTATTTCTTTGTCCTCATATAATTTTTTATAAAATTCATAGGCCACACCTTTCTTTTCTTCATTTTGATACATCATCTCACCTTTTTCATTATATAGCTTACTAATCCTTCTCTTCTCCCTCTGTTTCTTAATTCTATAGGCCAACCACCTCCCTGGTTTGTTAGCATTTTCAAAAAAGTTTTGTTTGGTGTGTTTTATTTTTTGTGCCAATTTTTCCTTTTCTATATTATTCATTTTATGTTTAATTAAATCAATTTGTTGTTTCACTTCATGACTTTGTGGTTCGTTTTGCAGTTTTATCTCAGCTCTCCTAAGTTCCTCTTCCAATTTTCTTTGTTGCTGTTTTTAAATTTTATTTTCCCTAGCCATATAGGCAATTGCAACACCTCTCATATAGGCTTTAGCCGTATCCCACAAATTTTGACAGTTTGTATCTTCTTTCTTATTTGTCTTAAAAAACAAATCTAATTGGGCTTCCATTTTCATTCTAAATTCTTTATAATTTAAAATTGCCCTTTTTAATGTCCATCTTCTTATTGTCTTTTGCCCTTTCCATCTGATTCTAATTGGGTTGTGGTCTGCCCAGCAATTTATATCAATTTTGATTTCTTCTATATCTGAGTTTAAGTCTGCTGTCAACCACACCATATCAATTCTAGATCATAATGTGTGTCGATTCGAATAGTAGGTATATTGTTTTTTCCCCATGTTTCGCTCTCTCCAACTAATATTCAGCTCTTCTGCCATTTTAATAAACGTATTAGGTAATATTTTTCTACTTCCTTTTCTAGTTTTATTGCTTTTATAATCTCTGTCTGTCTACTATTGCATTGAAGTCTCCTATTATGCCAATGTTATCATATTTGAGTTTGCCAATAATATTGTGTAGTTTTTAAAAAAAGGGTTTCTGTCCTTCATTTGGGGCATAGATTCCTGCGAGAGCTATTTTTTTCTCATTCAAAATTATTTCTATTATTAGTATCCTGCCCTCTTCATCTTTATAAATTTATTTAGCTAGAATTTCCTTATTTATGTATATTACAACTCCTCCTTTTTTGTTGTTGTGATAGCGATGTGAACATGGTTCCCAATTTAGAGTAATTTAATAGGTGTTGGTGTTGCTCTTTTATATGTGTTTATTGTATGATTATTATACCCAGAGGGGGCCAGCTGTCAAGAGGAACGGGTGTGTGGAATGGCTCTCTAAACAGGAGTTTTGTTTCTCCCCTGCTTCCGATCGTTCGACGAACCTTTTGGGGTCCTAGGTCCCTTGGAAGGGGACTGGAAAAAAGAGACATCCTGAGGAGTGATCTACGGCGGTGGTCGAGATTAACAAACTCAGGAGAAACCTTGGAGAAGCCGAGCGGAGGAAGGAGACGGCCCATAATGGCGACTGGGAAGAATGACAGCAGACAGCTGGCTGAAATTTAGCGGCGAGATAGCGAGACGGAGATGTGACAGATCCAGTGGAAATTAATCCTGGCGATCCAGTGGGAATGATCCGGGGTGAAAGAACATACTGGAGGATTTCAAGAAAGGGAAGGAAGAAAAGGGGCCCGAAAAAAGGGAGGAGTGAAAAGTTTCCCCCTTTCCTTGAAAAAGCGGCGAAAGGAAAGTCTTGGCGAAAAAGGATCATTTGCGCTGTGGAATTTATATTGACTGGAGAAAGCAAAAGTGAAAAAATTTGGGAGTTTCTTTGTTCTTCCTGTTTAAAACTTTTTAAAACTTCAGGAACCGGAGCAAAGGAACAGGGCTCCGTTCCTGAAGCCCAAATTTTCCAGCCTGGAAGCCTTAAAAAGGCACTATCAATCCTGAAGAGATTGATGGAAAAAAAGGGGAAACTTCGAGGACCTCGGGGCAAAAGGTAATCCCCCTGAAGGTTCAGGAGAACCCTCTTGATTCCGGCAGGGAAGAAACCAGCCATCTTGGCTGGCTCAAAGCGCTGACACCCGCGGAGTAGGAAGCAAAGATTGAGAAAGCAACATAACAGCATTGGTATGAGAGGAGATTCCAAAAAGGAGGTACAATTATAGTGTCGAATGGTGGAGCTGAAATATTGAGACTCCAAAATTCGAGGTAGGAATACTGCCAAATAGCAGCAGCGACTAGGAGGACGGAGGGGAGCGAAGGAATAAACTGTTAAGCAGTGACAGCACATAGAGGTGAAAGCAACAGATGAGAAGAGGAAAGAAACTCCGATTGGATATACCCTGAGACTGTGGATTGGTGACTATAAATTTCATTTATTTACTTATTGATAAGACCTCAAATTTTTCTGAAGATTTCAAAGATTGAAAGTGTTGGAATAGATAACTGTAGACTGAATAGTCTAATTCTGTAGACTGAATAGTAGACTCGATGGTGCAGTGGATTTACAGGCTGTCTAGACGGAATAGAAGCAGATAATAACAGGAATGGTGATTAAAGTTGCTACAATTGGATAATTTGGAGAAAGATATAATCTTTACAATTGGAGAGAAAGACTGTTACAACTTTATAAATAGGAACTTTAAAAAAAACACGCCACCTGGAGGCTAAAGAATTGACAGAACAAAATAAGTAGGATATGTAAAGAATGATGCAAGACTGAGGGAAGATTGCACAGAGTTACTAAAACAACATAAGAAATGTAAACTTGCTGAAGGATATTGGACTAGAGGACAATTGAATACAAAAGGACAAATAATAGTGAATAATAGTATAAGAAATTCAAGAAATAGACTTGGTTGTGAAAGAAGAAATAATTGTTCAACTTTAAGTATTTAAGATAGGACTGTTGGATACTTATGCTAATAAGTTTACAAAGTCTATATTTATGTAATCATAGAGATATACTTGGCTATTATCTGTAAATTAATTTGGATATTATACATATCAGCTTTATTCAATAAGTATATAATTTATATAAATTTGTGTGTATGTATGTGTGTATGTAATAATAATAACAACAAAGTTGGAAGGGACCTTGGAGGTCTTCTAGTCCAACTCCCTGCCTAGGCAGGAAACCCTACACTACTTCAGACAAATGGTTATCCAACATCTTCTTAAAAACTTCCAGTGTTGGAGCATTCACAACTTCTGGAGGCAAGCTGTTCCACTGATTAATTGTCCTAACTGTCAGGAAATTTCTCCTTAGTTCTAAGTTACTTCTCTCCTTGTTTAGTTTCCACCCATTACTTCTTGTTCTACCTTCAGGTGCTTTGGAGAATAGTTTGACTCCCTCTTCTTTGTGGCAACCCCTGAGATATTGGAACACTGCTATCATGTCTCCCCTGATCCTTCTTTTCATTAAACTAGACATACCCAGTTCCTGCAACCGTTCTTCATATGTTTTAGCCTCCAGTCCCCTAATCATCTTTGTTGCTCTTCTCTGCACTCTTTCTAGAGTCTCAACATCCTTTTTACATCGTGGCGACCAAAACTGAATGCAGTATTCCAAGTGTGGCCTTACCAAGGCATTATAAAGTGGTATTAACACTTTGCGTGATCTTGATTCTATCCCTCTGTTAATGCAGCCTAGAACTGTGTTGGCTTTTTTGGCAGCTGCTGCACTGCTGGCTCATATTTAAATGGTTGTCCACTAGGACTCCAAGATCCCTCTCACAGTTACTACTGTTGAGCAAGGTACCACATATACTGTACCTGTGCATTTTGTTTTTCTTGCCTAAATGTAGAACCTTACTTTTTTCACCATTGAATTTCGTTTTGTTTGATAGCGCCCAATGCTCAAGTCTGTCAAGATCCTTCTGTATCTTGAGCCTATCTTCTGGAGAGTTGGCTATTCCTGCCAGTTTGGTGTCATCTGCAAATTTGATGAGTTCCCCATCTATTCCCTCATCCAAGTCATTGATAAAGATGTTGAAGAGTACTGGGCCTAAAACAGAGCCTTGGGGTACTCCACTGCAAACTTCCCTCCATGTAGATGCAGTTCCATTGAGCACTACACGTTGAGTGCAGTTGGTTAGCCAGTTTTGAATCCATCTGATGGTGTTGCTGTCCATCCCACATTTTTCTACTTTATCTAGTAGTAGGTTATGGTCTACTTTATCAAATGCCTTACTGAAGTCCAAGTAAACCACATCGACAGCATTCCTCTGGTCCACTAATTTTGTCACGTTGTCAAAGAATGTAATAAGATTAGTCTGGCATGATCTGTTTTTGACAAACCCATGTTGGCTTTTGGTTATTACTTTGTTTGCTTCTAGGTGTTCATTGATTCGTTGCTTGATTATCTTTTCCAGAATCTTCCCTGGTATTGAGGTCAGGCTGATAGGTCTGTAGTTTCCTGGATCTGTTTTTTTCCCTTTTTTGAAGATGGGAACTACATCAGCTCTTTTCCAGTCCTCTGGCAGTTCCCCGGTGCTCCAGGATCTTTGAAAGATATAGTTCAGTGGTTCTGAGATCTCATCTGCCAGTTCCTTCAGAACCTTGGGGTGTAATCCATCTGATCCTGGTGATTTGAATTCGTCTAGGGTAGACAGGTGTTCCTTTACCATTTTCTTCCCTATTTTAACTTGTGTTCCTAATATGTTTTTTGTGATGCTGTTTTTGATAGGTTGGACTGTTTTTTCCCTTTGTGTAAAGACAGATGCAAAATACGTGTTAAGTAGCTCTGCTTTCTCCCTGTTGCTTGTCACCTTCTTGCCACTTTCTCCCTGCAATGGACCAATTGTTTCCTTGACTTTTTTCTTGTTTTTAATATGTATGTATGTTTGTTTGTATGTATATGTACCGTGTTTCCCTGAAAATAAGACATGTACCGAAAATAAGCCCCACAAGGCTTTTCGGGACATGCCTTGAAATAAGCCACCCCCCCCCGAAAATAAGCCCCCACAACTACTTCCGGGGGAAAGGGGGGGGACATGCCGGGAGCCGCTCTTTTTGCGGCAGCACTCTTTTAGCCTGGAAAGAGAGAGAAGTTCTCTCTCTTTCCGAGAGAAGAAGTTTCCCTGCAAAGACCTGAGAAAGAGAAGCGGCGAACTGCCAGATGCTGGTAAGATGAGCGTCTGGCAGCCTGGCCCTCCCCCTCCCCTGCCTCACCTACCACCCCCAAATTGTGCCCGAACGTTACCAGCGTCTGGCAGTTCGCCGCTTCTCTTTTTGGGCAGGTCTTTGCAGGGAGAGGGGAGGAAGGGGGGGATGCCTCTTTCCGACCGGTTTATCGGTGCCTTCCCATGATTTGTCCGCCTCAAGACCAGGCTGGTTAGAAAGAGCGTCGCTTTTTCTACAAAAAGAGCCTGGTCCCGACTTTCTCCCCTGGAAGGTTGTCCAACAAAAGGCTTGAAACGGAAAAGGCGAGCGCCGGTGGCTTTGTTAAAGCCGCTCACATTGCCTTTGGAAAAGCCATTTTAGCGAATGGGGCTCTGACGGGGCGAAAGGGAAGCGCTCCACTCTCGCTCTCTCCCAGCCTTAGCAAAGCCGGATTGCCTGCGCAGGGGCCAAGGAACCCAGACGAGGGTCTCGGCTCAGAACCCCCAGGACCCCCCGAGCCCCACTGGACCCCCAGAACTCTCCAAGGGTGGATTTCAGAGGCAGTTTCTTTCATCAAGAAACGTTTCAAGTGTTTTGCAGGGGGAGAAAAGGGGATTCTTCCGGAGGGGAGGGTGCCTAATCTGCAGTGTGTGTGTGTGTGTGTGTGTGTGTGTGTGTGTGTGTGTGTGTGTGTGTGTGTGTAAACATGCCTGGGTGCCTTGAGATCTCTTATCTCCCACTCACGCCCCCCCAACCACCCAGACCTATGGAGCATGGATTTTCCGCTGCTCCAGGAGCGGAACATGGGGTTTGGTGCAGCAGCGGCTGCTAAAGCCCACATGGGTAGGAATGGTCCGTCCTTTTTAAAGCATCTGACAAGGGGGGGAATATCCCAGGCAGTCCTGGGCAGAGCGAAATACCCCCCTCATTTCCCTTGTCGCCTTGGGTTTTTTGTTGTTTTTTCTCAGCTGCCTCGCTTCGGATCACCCCCAAAGCTATCGTTTCCGCTCGCCTTTTCTCCCCCTGCAAATCCCGCACACGTGAAACATTTCTTCATGAAAGAAACTGCCTCTGAAATCCACCCTTGGATTTCGAGAAACGTTTCAGAGCAGACAGTGAGCAGGTTTTGAAAATGCATTCGCTTCCACGGAAGCCAAAACAGGCTCGTTTCTCATTTTCTGGCTGTTGAGGCGAGCCGTCCTTAGATCAAGAGCACCAATGGTGCCCTGCTCTTTTTCTGAACCCCACCAGGTTCATTTGGGAGAGTAATGGGGGGGGTGTCCAAGTAAGAGGACACTTTTAGTCAGGACAGCGAAGCAGATTGGGAAGTGGGGTGGTGGGGTGGAGGGAGGACGAAGTACGGAGAAGCGACGTTGGAGTCCGCGGCAGCTCACAAGTAGTTTTTTTTTTACCTGACTGGGAGAAGAATGATTCACACTATACGAATGAAAGAAAAGTGATGCTTCCCTCGCCCGCCCCCTCCTCCTCCTCCTGTTTATCCTCCTGCGTTTAAAAGCCACCTCTTGCCAATCACCCTTTGGCATGGCTGGCGCGCAGAGATCCTCCTGACTAAGCTAACCGCGGCTCCTCCTTCCTTTTGGCGTGAAGGATTTCGAGCGGGGAAGAAGTGGAAGTTCATTCTTCAAGAACTGGGGAGAAGGGGAGAAGGAGGAGAAGGTTGTGGGGGGGGCAATCATCGCTGCCGCTGCTGCGCAGCAAGGACACACCTTCCTTTCTTGCCGTTTGCCCTCCGATGAGTTGATTTGATCCAGCTTTGGAGTGTTTTGCTGAGCGCCACCCCCCCCACCCCGCATCCCCACCCCGCATCCCCACCCCGCATCCCCACCCCCGCCCGCGTCCAGGTTGACACACCGTTCCCACTAGGAATGGACGGTGGGAGCTGTGCCATGCGCGTCTCCGGAGGAGACTGGCTAGAAAGAGGGCTGGCTCGTCCATACCGTCAGACCTGTTTTTTTCCTCCACCCTGTGGCGGCTAGATCTCCCTCCCTCCTGCTACCCAAGCGAGGTGCTCGATGCCCCTCTTTTGCCTCAAACTTGCTGCCATCAATAATTCATCGGCTCCCAGCAGTAGCGGCGGCGGCGAGCAAGAGAGCAACAGCCGCAGCAGCTTCAATAAGAGAGAGCGGGAGGTAGCAGGGCGGGGAGGAAAAAGCTGGTGTGTGAGCCGTGCTTGCCGACTGCCTGCAGAGAGGAAGCAACGGCGGCACCGGCGGTGGCGCATTCGGAACTCTCCCTTCTCGCCACCGCCATCCCCAGCATTATGTTCCCGCAACACGTGGTGGCCGCCTCCCTGGCAAGGGCCACCGACGCTGAGGAGGACACGGGAGGAGGAGGACAGAAGGGAGGAGGAAGAGGCGAGGCAGGGAGGAGGCGCAGGCGGCGGAGAAGACGCGGAGGATGGAGTGTCCGGGGAGCCTGCACCGCGCTCTCCAGCTACCTGTTGCTCGCCTGCGCGCTGAGCGCCGCCGCGGTGGGCCTCAAGTGCTTTTCGCTGGGCTCCGAACTCAAGGGGGAGCTGTTCCGCCTGAGCACAGCGGCCGGCGCTTTCTGCTCGGGGCTCCTGCTGACCGCTGGGATCTCGCTCTTGGGCTCTGCACTCTTCTGCTGCCCCTTCTGCTCTGCCTTCCGCCGCTACATCGGTCACTCGCTCACCGCCCCGCCCCATACTTCACCCCAAAGCTCCAAACTCCGCCCAACCGCGAAACGCACCACTTACTGGAGTTTGACAGCTCTAGGGTTTCCCTTGGCTAGGGGAAAAAATCTTGCATAGTGCAGAAACTCTTCTCGCTTCGAGACCTTGCTAATTCTCGCGAGAAGAGTTTCTGCACTATGCAAGATTTTTTTCCCCTAAACAGACTAGCCGAGAGACCACGGAGCTGCCATAACTTCAGTAAGTGGTGCGTCCCGGCCTGCCTGCACGCCAAAAATAATAAGCCACCCCCCAAAAATAAGGCCAGGGGCATTTTTTGGGGGTCAAAAAAATATAAGCCCCTGTCTTATTTTCGGGGAAACATGGTACACACACACACACACACACACACACACACACACACACACACACACACACACACACACACACACACTTATTCATTACTACGTAAAAGGATTTTGGAAATTAAGGAGTTTATATCCATATAAACCGGCAGCGTTTTGAAACGTGCTCCTGCCTGGGCGCGGGGTGTGCGCACACCTGTCTCTCGCTTGCTCTCTCTCTCTCTCTCTCTCTCCCAGCCAAAAGAGTGGCCGCCGCAAAAAAGAGTGGCTCCTGGCATGTCCCCTCCCCTCCCATGCCTCACCTACCACCCCCAAATTGTTCCCGAACATTACCAGCGAAAAGGCGAGCGCTGGTGGCTTTGTTAAAGCCGCTCGCATTGCCTTTGGAAAAGCTAAAATGGCTTTTCCAAAGGCAATGCGAGCGGCTTTAACAAAGCCACCGGCGCTCGCCTTTTCCATTTCAAGCCTTTTGTCGGACAACCTTCCAGGGGAGAAAGTCGGGACCAGGCTCTTTTTGTAGAAAAAGCGACGCTCTTTCTAACCAGCCTGGTCTCGAGGCGGAGAAATCATGGGAAGGCGTCGATAAACTGGGTCGGAAAGAGGCCTCCCCCCCTTCCTCCTCTCGCCCTGCAAAGACACTGCCGAAAAAGAGAAGGGTGAAAACCTGGGTGCGTCTTATACACTGAATGCAGCCCCGCCCAGCCATCCCCACCCTTTGGCCTCTGCCTGCCAGCAATTTACCTCTTTGCAGCAAACAGGGCAAAGCACAAGAAGAGATAAACTGCCTCCCGATCTACAGCTGACAGGCTTGCAAGCCACTTGGTAAAATGAAACTAACTACGGTGGCTGTAATGTGATAAATTGCTGGGAGATAAACTGCTGGCAATATTAGACTGCTGAAATTGAAAAGAGGAAAGCTATAGCTGCTATGGCTCAGAGCTAGAGCTCTTGCCTCACAATCAGGAGGTTGTGAGTTCTATCCTAGGTAGAGGCAGATTCTGTTAATATGTTATTTTGTTAAATGTTTGTAGAGTGTTCAAATTATTAGACTTATTTTTTAAAGACTGCTTTATTATTGTTCTAGACAACTTAACAAAATGAAGAAGCTTTTTAAAATAAATGCTTGCTCTGAAGAGGCCCAGTGCTATTGTATCTTCTTTTAAATAGCAGAGAATACTTCCAGAAAGCCACATCAATTTTAAAGATCTGTAAAAGTATAATCTGAAATGTCCTGTTTTAGTATTAAGTATTAGTATTAAGTATTAGTATTAAAAGAAGGCAGCTGAGAAACCCTGACTTAGTCATGTTTGGAGTAGATCTATTTAAATAATTGGGAGGAGTTAGTGTGATTACATTTAAGAAAACTTTCTGGGATTAATATACTGCCATAAATGTACATTTCTCCAATTCTTTGCCATTTCTATGGGTCAGGCACACATGCACAGAAATACACAGCAAACAGTGTATATCATCTGTACTGTTTGCTGTTTGGCAAATTGCTGGGAGGCAGAGGCCTTTTTTCCTTGTTTTCCTCCCCCAAAACTAAGGTGCGTCTTATACTCCGGTGTGTCTTATACTCCGAAAAATACGGTAGTTCTATTATACTAAGTTAACATACACATTCTTATTCTTTTTTATCTTTTATCTTTACCCTGTTCCATATTTTTAATCCTCTCTTCTTTCTCTTTGGGTTGCCTCCCCCAAGTTTCTTTCAACTCTTTCATTTCTATTCTTAACTCCATTTTCTTGCTGTACTTCTTTCTCCCCTTTTGTTGTTTTATTTTGCTTTCCTCTTTTCTCCCCATTTTCTTTTCCCTGCCATCTATGATCTTCCCCTTCTGTTCCAATCCCTTTTTCACCCTCGGTGTTTCCATCGTCCCTTTGTTGTATTTTCTTTCTTGTTTTTTTTCCAGTTCCTCTGTTTTTTCCACTCTTCCAGTGTCCTCAATAGTTTCCTCATTTATCTGTTCTGCACTTATTATTCTTTGTATTATATTCTCATTGTAGTTCATTGTAGTTCAATGAAGTCCATATCTTCAAGTATTTCTTTCATTCCTATAGGCTGTTCATTTATAATGTCTTTAATATCCTGATGTATCCATTCCATGTCTCTGTTTCCCCTTGTTATCATTTTTACAATCCAACCAAAATTCCAAGGAAAAAATCAGGGGTTTAACCACCTCTCTTCCTTCTTTTGGTTTATTCCACTTTTTTTAAATTAGCAAGAACAAAAATTCCAAGTGCTGCGCCCTTCTTTCTTTCTTTAAGATGGAGTTTGTGCTTCACGTCAGTATTATTCCTCTTTATTGTTCTGCACTTTCAATTTCATTAAATCCAATATGTAGGTAAATATTTAATAATCATTTTAGTTTTAATAAGGTAAAGGCAACTTCCAGTTCAAATGTCAATATTTTTTCTTTAAAACAAAGTATCTTTCCCAAACCACATCTTCTTTAAAACTGCCAATAAAACTTTTCCCCCTCTTAGTTCTCAAAACGTTTTCTTCAAGATTTTAGTATGCTCGTCCCACCGCTAACATTTAGCTTCCATATTTTTCCCACTTCGTATTTTTGGGGGTCACTTTTTTTCTTTTAAAAGGCAACAATCCCAGATTGCAAATCACTCACTTTCCCCTCCTGCTCAATCTTGCTGTTCTAATCTTCCTTCAGCTTTGTGGCAGCCCATGTTTGGTGCCTCTGCACCACGTCGTCGGCTAGAGGCTTTCCAGTTCAGGAGGGGGAGATGTGGCTCCCCTCTTCCTTCCTGGCATCCCCCTTCACTTCGCCCCCTCTCCAGGACCCTCTTAGGTCCCAATCCGGGACCCTCGGGCGTAGGAGTCTACGGAGCCGGCTGTGGAGAAGGAGAAACCGGAAATCGGTCTGCTTCTTTCACTTTTTTGTGTAAGTTGAAATTATCATGAATACGTTCTGTCTCTTCTATTTCTTTGCATCTCTTTGCAAACCACTTTTCTTTTGCCAGTCAAATTTTTCTTCTAATTGTTTTCTGCAATTCATTATATATATTTATATTTTTATATTCTTTCATCCATGAATTTCATCCATCATTCACTGCTTTTTCTTGTGGTACCTCTCTTTGTTTTGAGTTTGTTACCTCTACTATTGCATTTTTAAATTTATTCAAATTTACTTCTACATCATCATTATTTAGGTTGTTGGATTCTCTTAAATGAATTTCTAGTTGTTCTTTTATCTCCATGTTTAATGATGAAATCACTGTCAATTCTTGGTTTAGGAGAATTCAGGTTTTTCATCTTTTTTAGTTTCAGCTGGACTTCGGCAAGTAGTAGATTATGATCTGATGGTACATCTGCACCTGGGTATGTCTTTGCTAATTTTCCTGAGTTTTTGTTTATTGTAAAATAGTCAATTTGGTTCCTTACTACATTATTTCATGTATCTGCCAGTGATCTCCAAGTGTAGAGGCATCTTTTTGGTAACTTGAAAAAAGTATTCATCACATATTGCCTATGTTCTTTGCAGTAGTCCACAAATCTGTCACCTCTACCATTTCTGGTTCCTAAGCCAAAGTTTCCAACTACAGGAGCATCACTTCCTTCTCCCACTTTTGCGTTGAAGTCCCCCATGAGTATTGTGATATCATTACTTTTTAGGGCTTTCAATACACTGCTTATATCTTTATAGAACTTCTCTAAATCCTCCTCATCACTGTCAGCTGTGGGAGTGTCAACTTGTATAACATTCATATTTATTGGAGTACTATTTATTTGGGTCATCATCACTCTATCGGATATAGGAATAAAGGACTTGATGCATTTATTTACAAGATTGTTTACTATTATAGCTACTCTATTTTGATGATGTTTACTATTTTCACCAGAGTAGTAGATAGTATAATCTCCTATTCTACACATTCAATTTTCAGGCCAGCGCATTTCACTCACTCCCAGTATAGAGATATTGTATTTGAACATTTCTTGGATAGTGTTGTGTGTTTTCCCAGATTGATATAGGCTTCTCAGGTTCCATGTTCCAATTCGTAGTTTTGGGTTTATCATGCTTCTAGCGGTCAGGAGATTCTTAGCACCCCTGCCCCATTTAAGGGGCGCCCGTACTTGGGGCCATTGTTAGGTTTTGCTGCCATTAACATGATTTTCCTGGGAAATATATAGTGTAGTACTCTTCCCTTTGCTTTCTACACTGCTGTGCACATGCTGTTCAAGTGGCTGCCACCACATCATGTGCTGTTCTTCTGAAGCCGTTCTGACCAATGAGGTCTCTGCCTTCAGTCAATACTGATGAGCCAGCTGCCTCTCACCAGGCCTGTTGGTCCAACCCACCATTATAGCATAAAAGCTATACTGGGTAGGGGCCCCCAATCCGCCACCCGGGGACGTGCTCTGTGGGGATTCCAGGCTCCCCCTAAGAAAGCCTAACTGCCTGTTTGGTGTAAGAAAGGCAGGATCAGGAATGGGGGGGGGGAGGAAAGAAGCCTAACTGCCTGTTTTTTGGAAGAAAGGCAGGATGTCAACTTGCAAAGCTTTCAAGTTGCCATAAGCAGGAGGGGGGGAGAGCTGATGGAGTGGCTGATTGTACTAACTGAAACTGCATTCCACAACTGTTTCTTTTACTGATTGTGTCCTGGGTTACCGGAGTCAGCAGGAGGGGTGTGGGTTTCACAGCCCGCCAACATGGTTCATTGGAGAATGTGATTTATGATATGTCCAGTGAGGAGGGCAGAAACAGGGTCAAGACCTTGCGGGAGTATTCAGTGAGGCCGAGTGTGACAGTCTGCCTCCCCACCGTGAGACAGACTGCGCCATCAAGATCATCCCCAGGGCAAAACTACCCAAACCCAAACTGTACGGTATGACACCCCAGGAAATGCAAGAAATGTGCAAATACATAGATAAAAAACTAGCAAGGGGGTTCATCGAACCAGCCAAGCCATGGGTCGCAGCGCCAGTCTTATTCAAAGAAAAAAAAGATAGAACTATGAGATTATGTGTTAATTTCAGGGGGATAAACTGTGTGTGTGTACACAACCTATACCCTCTCCCCCTCATGAAGGACATGCTATCTCACCTCGCCAAGGGGAAGTTCTTTACCAAGTTAGACCTCAGAGAAGCATACTACCGAGTCTGCATCAGGGAGCGGGACGAATGGAAAACAGCATTCAACTGCCCCCTAGGGAGCTTCCAATTCAAAGTAATGCCTTTCGGCCTACAGGGGCCCCAGCAGTGTTCATGCAATTAATAAATAAATTAATACTAACTGAAACTGCATTCCACAAATGTTTCTTTTACTGATTTTGCCCTGTATTACCGGAGTCAGCAGGAGGGGTGTGGGTTTCACAGCCTACCGACATTGTTCATTGGAGAATGTGATTTATGACATGTCCAGTGAGGAGGGTGGAAACAGGGTCATGAGGGCACGTAACCTACGTGAGCTCAGTTCTGACTGCATCGAAGTATTGCCGAAATGTCACTCCTAATAAATAGCTATATTTCTTTTGAAGTTTTGGCTCGTGGCTCATGAATTAATTAGGGCATATTTTGGAAACTTCACACAGGATCAGGAAGTGTGGGGGAGGAAAGAAGCCTAACTGCCTGTTTTTCAATATTTTGTGTGGCCACCATTATTTTCCAGCATTGCCTTAACCCTCTTAGGCATAGAGTTCACCAGAGCTTCACAGGTTGCCACTGGAGTCCTCTTCCACTCCTCCATGGTGACATCACGAAGCTGGTGGATGTTAGAGACCTTGATCACCTCCACCTTCCGTTTCAGGATACCTTCCGTTTCAGGATGCTCAATAGGATTTAGGTCTGGAGACATGCTTGGCCAGTCCATTATCTTTACCCTCAGCTTCTTTAGTAAGGCAGTGTTCATTTTGGAGGTGTGTTTGGGGTCGTTAACATGTTGGAATACTGCCCTGTGGCCCAGTCTCTGAAGGGAGGGGATCATGCCCTCCTTCAGTATGTCACAGTACATGTTGGCATTCATGGTTTCCTCAATGAACTGTAGCTCCCCAATGCCGGCAGCACTCATGCAGCCCCAGACCATGACATTCCCACCACCATGCTTGACTGTAGGCAAGACACACTTGTCTTTGTACTCCTCACCTGGTTGCCACCACACACGCTTGACATCATCTGAACCAAATAAGTTTATCTTGGTCTCATCGGACCATAGGACATGGTTCCAGAAATCCATGTCCTAAGTTTGCTGCAGTGTTGGGTTGATACCGGTTCGCCCCGGTTCGGGTAAACCAGTAGCGGCAGCGGGAGGTTCTGCCCACCCACCCGGACGTCATCATGGATGATCTGCGCATGTGCAGAAGGTTCTGCACATGCGCAGAAGTGCCACGCACGAGTGAAGCGAGTGCACACGCACATGTTCACAGTTCTGAACCGGTAGCGAAGGTAAGTGAAACCCACTACTGGTCTGCTTGTCTGCAGCAAACCGTTTGCGGGTTTTCTTGTGCATCATTTTTAGAAGAGGCTTCCTTCTGGGACAACAGCCCAGCAGCATGCGGTGTATGGTCTGAGCACTGACAGGCTCACCCCTTCAACCTCTACAGCAATGCTGGCAGCACTCATATGTCTATTTTCCAAAGCCAACCTCTGGATATGATGCTGAGCATGGGCACTCAACTTCTTTGATCGACCATGGCGAGGCCTGTTCTGAGTGGAACCTGTCCTGTTAAACCACTGTATGGTCTTGGCCACCGTGGTGCAGCTCAGTTTAAGGGTCTTGGCAATCTTCTTATAGCCTAGGCCATCTTTATGTAGAGCAACAATTCGCTTGTCCAGATGACAGTATTCCCCCTACTTTCAGGGAGCTCAACAATAAAATCCATAGCAATCTCCTCCCAAGGCTTGGACGGGTCTGCCACTTGCTGCAGTAGCCCAGGGGGTCTCCCTGGTCTTTTTTTCATGGTTGCACACATTGCACAGCTTTTAACATAGTCCTCAACTTCTTTCTTCATTTTGGGCCACCAGAACTGCCTTCTATCCAAGTGCAAAGTTTTTAGATAACTGAAATGTTCTGCCTGCTTGGAGTCATGGCTCTGTTGGAGAACTTGAAGTCGCAGGCTGATAGGCATGTACAGCTTTGAGCCTTTCCAGGCAAGTCCATCTCTTAGGGTCAGGGCTTCCTTGTTCTCATTGTACCATGGGTTGCAGGCAGCTCATTTTGCAACTTCACGACCATCCCTCCTGTTCGTCGCTCCTTCCTGCCTGGCTTGGCCACGGGTCATAACTTGGGAGGCAGGTTGGCAGGGGGGAATTAGGGCATGAATCACCTCTTCACGTTTTATGTCGTATTGTGTCTTGCGTGACAGGGCATCTGTCAGACAATCCCTGCCCAGGGATGTATTTCAGCTCGAAGCTGAACATTTTGAAGTATTGCGCTTAACAGACTTGTTTGGGGGAAAGCCTCCGTGGAGTTTTGAGTGCTTCTAGGTTTTTGTGGTCAGTCCACACTTTAAAGGGGACCTGGCTGCCCTTGAGGAAGTGCCTCCAGGTCAATAAGGCCATCGAACCGCGTAGGCTTCCTTCTCCCACACCTCCCATCAGCTTTTGGTCTTAGTCAGTTTTTTTGAGGTGACTGTAAGTCACCATTGGCATTTTTTTTAAGAAGGACAGCCGCAATGGCAACGTTGCTGGCATCCACTTGAACAATGAAGGGCTGTTCTGGGTCAAGGTACCTGAGGGTTGGCTCCTTGGCAAAGAGGGCTTTTAGCGTTTTGAATGCTCATTGGCATTCTAGAGTCCAATCAAGGGGCTGGCTGGGCCATGGCTGTTGCGGGACACCCTCCCCCCCATTTTTAAGAGTTCCGTGATGCGCAGGGCAATCTCTGCAAAGGATGGGATGAATTGCCGATAAAAGTTGGCAAATCCAAGGAAGCTTTGCAGCTGTTTTCTGTTGCGTTGGGGGCTGCCAGTCTAGGACCACTTTCACTTTGGCCGGATCCATCTCCACCCCCTTGTTTGACACTCGGTAGCCTAGGTAGTCTAGGCTAGTCTTGTGAAACTCGCATTTTGACAGCTTTACGTATAGCTTGACTGCAAGAAGCTTTTTCAAAACTTGGCGTACTAGCTTGGTGTGCTACTCTAGGGTCTCAGTGAAAATGAGAATGTCATCTAGATATACTAGAACCCCCTTATACAAGTGATCATGCAGCACCTCACTTATTAGCTGCATAAAAACTGCAGGGGCTCCCTGCTGTCCGAAAGGCATCACTTCAAATTGAACCTGCCCAGGGGGCAGTTGAAATCTGTTTTCCACTCATCACCCTTTCTTATTCGCATCTGGCAGTATGCCTCTCATAGGTCTAGCTTAGTAAACACTTTCCCCTTGGCTAGTTGGGATAGCATGTCCTTCATGAGGGACAGGGGGTAGGTGTTTTCCACACACATGGCATTAATACCTCTAAAGTTGATGCATAACCTCATCAACCCATCTTTCTTCTCTTTAAAGAGGACAGGGGCAGCTACCCAAGATTTGGCAGTTTGGATGAACCCTTGGGCCAAGTTGATGTTGATGTATTCCCTTAATTCAGTCATTTCCTTTGGGGTCATGGAATACATCTTTGGTTTGGGTAGTTTAGCCCCCGGGACAAACTCTATGGCACAGTCAGTAGGTTGGTGAGATGGGAGTGCATTGCATTCTTCCTTGCTAAACGCCTCTGCTAGGTCCCGATATTCCCTGGGGACCTGGGGGCTACCCGGAAGTGCTTCTGCGGTAGCAGCGGCCTTCTCACCATTTTGCGGCTTGGCTTTTCCTTCCCCAATGGGGTTGGGAGGGGGGAGGGATCCTAGTCCCAGCTTTATTTTCCAGTAACCATCTTCCCAGGTGAAGGTGGGGCACCACTTGTCCAGCCAAGCCAGACCCAGGATGACCGCTTCAGTCATTTTTGGTGCTACCACAAATCGGATAATTTCCCAGTGGTGGCCTATTTCTAAGTGCACAGGCTCGGTGATCAAAGTGGCTGGTGTTCCCCCAATTAATGTCCCATCAACTTGCTCATAAAGCATAGGGAGTTGGCCAAGGGCTGCATCTGGATGTCTAGCTTTCTGCAGAGAGGGAGACTGATCAGGCACCTGGTACATCCTGTGTCTATGATAGCTTCTACTTCTCCTTGGGCTCCTGTATTTAGCACCACCAGTCTCAACTTTATGGTGAACAGGCGGATGGGTCTACTCACCATCGGGTCTTCCTTGCTGCTGTCATCAGCTGTCAGTGGTGATGCTCTCAGGCCAGAGTTCCCTCCTCTCCTTGCAGGGGGGGAGACCTCAACAGCTTGGTGGACTATTTCCCCCCTTCTGAGGATTTCCGTGGCAACTTTCAGAGTTTTGCCGGTCCAGGAGGCTTTGGCTGTGGCATGGGTGCTATTGCCAGGCATACTGACGCATGATGGCCTTGCTGCCCACATTGAAAGCACTTGAATCGGACCGTTGAGGTCCCCCTGGGTGGCTCTTCGTCTCATTGGGGAGGGGCAGATCACTGACCGAGCTGCCTCCTTGGCTTCTTTTCTGACACCTCTTTACAGTAAGGGTGGATCTTGAGATCCATGGCCAGGGCCATCCGGTACCAGTCATAGATGCGGTCGGGGACTCCCCGGAAAACACAGGCATTGCACTGCTCCTGGTCCAGGCCCCCCCTTGAAGTTGTGGACCAGGAGGCATTCCAGCCAGTACCACAATTTTCCAGCGAGTCTCCAAAACTCCCTGACATATTCTTTTGCTAGGCAACCCCTTTGCCTAATAGCTTTAATCTCCGCTTCTGTTTCCTGGCCCTCAGCCAAGAATTCAAACTTTGTCCTTAATTCCTGCAGGAAATCATCAATGTTCTTGAGCTCTGGGGTATCCTCATTGTGTAGTTGGGTCACCTACTCTGCTACTTTGCCATCTAAGTTGTCTGTGATGGCTGAGATTATCTCTCTGTCAGAGAAATACTGTATATACTCAAGTATAAGCCGAGTTTTTCAGCCCACTTTTTGGGCTGAAAAAAGCTGCCTCGGCTTATACTTGAGTCAGTGAAAAATTTGCCCGAAATGGAGGAGAAAAAGGGGCGGGGCCATGCCGCTGGGTGACGCTCGTGAATGGCCCGGCGCCCCTGTGAGTTTCCCCTCCCTCTGTGTCAGTTTGCCGCGCAGCGCGCACCGCACCATCCCCCCTCCTCACGTTCTAATGTGGTAAGTGAAGTATTTCATTGAATACACCGGTATTGTGTGATAATAATTTGTTATCCAGAGCAAATTTTTACAATGGCTACTGTATATTTAATGGGCACAGGCAGGCTGTATATGTTATTCAATGGGCAATGGCAGGCTGTCTAATGTGTTATCCAGAGCATTATTACAATGGCTACTGTATATTTAATGGGCACAGGGCAGGCTGTATATGGTATTCAATGGGCACAGGGCAGGCTGTACGGTATATTTAATGGACACAGGCAGGCTGTATATTTAATGGGCACAGGCAGGACACTGGTAGAATGTATATTATGAGCCCTAACACAGGCTGCTCTATGCAAACAGTCATGTCATCACTTTCTGTAATATCAGCCTGCTGCTGCATTTCCCACCCTAGGCTTATACTCGAGTCAATAACTTTTCCAGTTTTTTGTGGTAAAATTAGGTGCCTCGGCTTATATTTGGGTCGGCCTATACTCGAGTATATACGGGTAGTCATCTCCGTAGCGATCCATGTGGGTCCAGACTCAAGATTCAAGTAGAAGGCTAGCGTGTCTAGGCTCCCATCAAAAATGGCCCTGAAGCAGAGTGGGGCTGCTGGCCGCACGGATGGCAGAGGTAGTTGAGGTGCGGGGGCCGGAGCAGGTGCTGGGGCAGGAGCAGGCGCCCACTGGAGTTGGATCTAGCCTTGACCCAGTTAGTATGCCCATCCGGGCAGCACCTGCCCTGCTGGCGGAATTAGGGGCTGCCCCATTGGACTGGCAGGCCTCCTCTGCAAACCCAGGCTCGACCGGGTCGATGGAGGTAGCAGAGGGGCCAGCTGATAGAGTGGTATTAGTACCTCACTTGATCTTGATTTTATCCCTCTGTTAACGTAACTTAGCATTGCATTGGCTTTTTTGGCTGCCACCACACATTGTTACCTCATATTTAATTGGTTGTCCACTAAGACTCCAAGATGCCTCTCACAGTTACTTCTATTAAGCCTGGTTTCACCCAGTCTATAGGTATAGTTTTGGTTTTTCTTGCCTAAGTATAAGACTACTTTGCTCTATATTGAATTTCATTTTGTTAGATAGGGCCCGCTATTTGAGTCTGTCAAGATGCATCTGGATCTTGAGCCTATCATCTAGGCCAGTGATGACAAAACCTTTTCGACACTCATCTCGGCCGCGACCCAGAAGAGGTGCTGCCCAGGGGCCTGCGCATGCCAGAAAATAAACTTCTGGTTTCACGGCACACATGCACGCGTGCCAGCAAGTCTTTCGGTTACTGGTGTGCATGCACGCACGATGATCAGCTGGCCAGCGCACATGCTCATGCCGGAAAATGGAAGACCAGCTTTTCCAGTTTCCAGCACTGCCACACACATGAAGGCCAGCTGATCGCCACCTGTGCGCCAGAAACCCAGAAGAGGAACAGGCAATGCCGCACGTGCCAGGCGACATGGCTCTGTGTGCTACTTCGGGCATACTGTATGTGCCATAGATTCGCCATCATGGATCTAGGCTGTTGGCTATTCCTGCCAACTTAGTATCATCCGCAAATGTGGTAAGTTCCCCTTCTATTCCCTGATCTAAGTAATTTATGAAGATATTGAAGAGTACTGGGCCTAAGATGGAACCACTGCTTACTTCCCTCTATGTAGACGTAGTACCATTAAGGACTACTCATTGAGTACGGTTTGTCAGCCAGTTACAAATCCATCTGCTGGTGATCCTATCTATCCCACTTTTTTCTAGCTTACCAAGAAGTAGGTTGTAGTCTACTTTGTTGAATGTAGTGGTCCTTATGTTGAAGTATGAAATAAGATTGGTTTGGCATGATCTGTTTTTAACAAACCCATGCTGGCTGCTAGTTATTACTTTACTTGTTTCTAGATGTTGGCAGATCTGGTTTTTTTAATTATCTTTTCCAGTATCTTCCCAGGTATTGGTGTTAGGCTGATTGTAGTTTCCTGGATATGTTTTTTTTTCCTTTTTTGAAGATGGGAACCACATCAGCTCTTTTCCAGTCCTCTGGTAGTTCCCCAGTGCTCCAGGATTTTTTAAAGATGTGATACAGTGATTCTGAGACATCTGCCAGCTCCTTTATAACTCAGGTCCCAGTATTCATCAAGATCAGACAGGTGTTCTCGTACCATTTTTTTCCTTATTTTAACTTTTATTTCTAGTCTATCTTTTACAGTTGTGTTTTTGATAGGTTGGGCTATAGTTTCTCTGCGTGAAGAATGAGATAAGCAGCTCTGCTTTCTCTCTGCTGCCTATTACTTCCTTGCTGTCTTCTCTCTTTAGTGGACCAACTATTTCCTTGATTTTTTTCTTGTTATTTATATGTTGGAAGAAATTTTTTTATTATTATATTTGACTTTCGTTGCAAGTCTTTGTTCTTTCTGAGCCTTTGCTTTCCTGACTTTGTCTTTGCAGATTCTGGCTATCTGCTGGTATTCTGCCTTTTTTGTATTTTTTGACTTTCAATTTGTCAGAGAGATCTTTATGCAGCCATGCTGGTTTCTTCTTGGATTTCTTGTTTAAGAAAGTCATGTGTACCCAGGGGTGAAATCCAGCAGGTTCTGACAGGTTCTGGAAAACCGGTAGCAGAAATTTTGAGTAGTTCGGAGAACCAGTAGCAGAAATTTTGAGTAGTTCGGAGAACCATCAAATACCACCTCTGGCTGGCCCCAGAGTGGGGTAGGAATGGAGATTTTGCAGTATCCTTCCCCTGGAGTGGGGTGGGAATGGAGATTTTGCAGTATCCTTCTCCTGCCATGCCCACCAAGCCATGCCACAGAACCGGCCCACCAAGCCAGAGAACAGGTAGTTAAAAAATTTGGATTTCACCACTGTGTGTATTCCTCTATTGCCCTCTTCAGCCCATATAAGAAGCTTTTGCCTCAGCTTCTTGACTCAATATTTACAATGAATCCTTCTTCCACTCCCAGCGATCATTAGCCCCAGTGCAGCAATCAAATCCCTCATTGCCAAGTTACAGCTCTTGACTAACAGGAAATCGCACCAAAATCAAGGTCCTTTTGCTACAGACTGGACCATAGTGTGTTTAAATATCGGTGCTTCTACTACATGTCTCCCAATTCCCTAAGCCTTAATCTTTCCTTCCCCAATTTGCATTTCTGGAGATATATAGTTCAAGGTAGATCTGGTGGCTCCTGAATTCACCAGGAATACTGTTTTTTCCTCCAGGGGTCCAACTTTAAGGTTTATCAGGGCTTCTTGAAAAGTTGGACAATTGCATCCCCTGACACCCCTAATCCTCAAAATTGATCCAATTAGCTAGTTCCTCCTCCTCCTTCCTCTTAGGCACTCATTTTTCCAGTGCCCTCTTTCTTTACAGATGGCATATTGACCCCATCCTAACTATGGAGTGAAAGGCTCCTTTCCTAGGGGCCAGTATCTCTGGGTCCCAAATGGCCGAGCCCTTCCTTAGTCTATCCTGCATTGTCTTGATTCCTGAGACTTTTGCAGTGTGTTGCCTCTCCCTCGTTGGCTAGACTGAACCAATTGAGCCATCATTTTTACTTTTCTTGCATTCACATTTGCGAACCGGTAGCGAAGGTAAGTGAATACCACCCCTGGCTTTTGTAGCTAAACTTTGTAAAAAAAGCAGTCCTGCTTGTAAACTGAAGTCTTCCTAATGCAAACGTGGCAAGTCTGCCTTATTTCCAAGGCTTTCATAGCTAAACTTTAGCAGCTCTTGAGGGGTGAGGAGCCGGCACTTCCCTCTTGTAAACTAAAATTCTTCTTCTTTTTAACTCTGAGTCAACCAATGTTAGAAGTATTCAATGAACTTTTGCTAGAAGGGAAAGTACCAAATTCATGGATGGAAGCATATATTACCTTCATACCAAAAGAAGATTCAGACTTACAACAAATAAAAAATTACAGACCAATATCCTTGTTAAATGCAGATTTTAAGATATTTGCATCAATAATGGCAGAAAGACTGAAACGGTTTTTAAACCAATTTATACATCCAGATCAAAATGGTTTTTTACCAAAAAGACAAATTAAAGACAATATGAGAATAATATTAGATACTTTGGAGTACTATGAAGCACATCCAGGAAAGCAAATGGCGTTGATCTTTTTAGATGCACAAAAAGCATTTGATAATGTGAGTTGGCAATTTATGCTAATGCAATTGGAAAAAATGGAGTTTGAGGAAAGATTTGTGAAAATGATTAAGACACTATACCACAAACAGATGGTAGAAATAATAGTAAATGGAGACAAGACTGAGAAAATGAATATTAAGAAAGGCACTAGACAAGGATGTCCTTTGTCACCATTATTGTTTATACTGACATTAGAGGTGTTAAACAGAAGTATAAGGCAAGATTTAGAGATAAAAGGTATGGAGATTAAAAAGGAACAATATAAATTGCAGACGTTTGCGGATGACTTAGTTTTTATATTAGAGGATCCAGTAACAACAGGACCTAAACTAGTGGAAAAAATAGAAGATTATGGGGAAGTGGCAGGTCTGAAAATAAACAAAGAAAAAACTAAAATATTAGTTAAAAATTTAACGGACAAGCAAAAGAGAGAATTAGTGAAGAGGGTGGACATCCAGATTGTAAAAAAAGTGAGATATTTAGAAATTCAATTGATAGCAAGATGTGTAACAATTAAGGAAAACAATTATTATAAATTATTGAAGCAACTACAAATAGATCTGGAAAAATGGAAGAATTTACAATTATCATTAATAGGATGAGTGGCGATAATTAAAATGAACATATTGCCAAGATTACTATTTCTATTCCAGACAATTCCGATAACATTGGAAAAGAAATACTTTGTGGAATTAAATAAGATAATTCATAAGTTTATTTGGCAAGGGAAAAAGGCAAGAATTGGTTTGAAGATGATGCAAGACAAAAGGACCAGAGGAGGCTTTGGACTACCAAATTGGGAACTATATTATCAAACTGCAGCATTGACATGGATGAAGGAGTGGATCGTATTGAGGAATACAAGGTTATTGACTTTGGAAGGGCATGATTTACAATTGGGCTGGCATGCTTTTTTATGGTATGGGAAAAATAAGATACATGGATATTTTCAGAGACATTATAGCAATAGCACTTAGCAATAGCACTTAGACTTATATACCACTTCATAGTGCTTTACAGCCCTCTCTAAGCAGTTTACAGAATTCAGCATATTGCCCCCAACAATCTGGGTCCTCATTTTACCGACCTCAGAAGGATGGAAGGCTGAGTCAACCTTGAGCCAGTGAGATTTGAACAGCTGAACTGCTAAACTAGCAGTAGCCTGCAGTGCTGCATTTAACAACTGCGTCACCTCGGCTCATATATAAGAAATGCTTTATTATTGGTATGGGAGAAGGTAAAACGACAGTATTATACAAAAGTATCAGTTTGGCTCTCAACTATGGAAGCACTGACTTATCCAAATATTACAGGAACAATAGTTAGATATAAAGATATCTTAAATGAAGAAGGGGGACTCAAAACCAAAGAAGAATTAAGGGAGAAAGGGATTAATATAACGTGGTATACATATATGCAGATACAATCTAGATATGAAAAGATGTTAAACAACAGGGTTTTTATATAGAATTAACAGAACTAGACAAAATCCTAACAGGAACAGAAGAAAGATTAATTAAAAAATTGTATAGTTATGTATTAGGGATAAAATTAGAAGAAGAACAAGTAAAAACAACAATGATAACACGGGCAAAAAAATTTGGTCATACAATAGAATTGTATAAATGGGAGAAGTTGTGGGATAGAAATTATAAACTAACAATGTCAACTGCATATAAAGAGAATTTGTATAAGATGTTTTACAGATGGCATCTACCACCGGCGAGATTGGCAAGAATGTTTAAGGATAAATCAGAGAAATGTTTGAAATGTCATCAAATAGCAGGATCCTATTATCATATGTGGTGGACATGCAAAGAAGTAAAAAACTATTGGATAAAAATTAAGACATGGTTGGAAGAAATGACACAACAGCATGTGGATGTGAAACCAGAAATATTTATGTTAGGAATGTTACCGGAAATGTATCAAAAAGCTAATGTATATTTGATTATACATATTTTAACAGCAGCTAGAATTGTATTTGCACAACATTGGAAAAGTAGAGAGATTCCTAGTGAGGAGGAGGTGATAAGACTATTTAAGAAGAGAAAATTTTAAAAAGAAAACTAAGAAAAAGAAAATTGAACTCTTAAAGTGGAAGACGTGGTATGAAAAGGTATTTTAAAAAATACTGCAATTAGACCCGGAAATTGTTCTTTATTATTATTAATTTTGCTCACTTATTGAATTTATAATTTTAAATAATTAAAATCGGACTATTAGCATTACGCAGAGAGGCAGTAGCAAGTTGAAGTTTGAGCACCATCTGCTTCTAAAAGGAGAACTGTGCAACTTTGAGACCTTCCATAATTGCTGGATTACAAGTATTTACTTTAAAATTATTGGAGATTTATACAACAAGTAAGAACTTTAGCCAAGTGACCCCTGAACGTTGTTGAACACATAAAAGTGATTGGAAAAAGCGTGGATAACCCCCTGGTTTCTTTCTTTTTAATTGGATTGACTGTAAAATGGAAGCAAGTGGAGATAATGAAATGGAGCTGATGTACCAAAACATTAAGGACCTTATAAAAGAACAACATAAGGAAATGATGGAAATATTTGGTCGTATAGATCAAAAATTGGAAAATATAATACAAGGAACAAAAAGTAAAGACCAGGACAATGAGGAAAGAATGGAATTACCAGAAGGAGCGGAGGAGACAGCAGACCTGGGAAATCAACAACAAGACAACAACAAGATATAATTAAAACTGAGAGTGAATAAGTGATTAGAACAGAAGGAAAACATTTTTAAAGATGTGAAAAGGGAATGGGAGAAACAGGAAGACAGCTGGGGAGAAGAAAAAGGGATTAGAACAGATAGCCTTAGAACTAGATGGTGGGAAAAAGTGGTGAGAGGAGAGAAGGCTAGAGGGTGTAGTCAAAATATAGATTTAAAAATAGATGAAATAAAAGATTTAAAAGAAGTGTATGGGAGACAACTGAAAAAAAAAGATTAAAAATTTGGATGCAGGCAAAAGATGTTGGATAAAGGAAAAAGAAGGAATGTAAAGCAAAAATTTTATGAAAAAATTAATAATGTGTATGAATATTATAATTACATAAGTTGGATAACTGCTTTGTATGTAGTGTAAGTTAAAATTTATCTTTGAATATGCATCAGTAATGTAGCAATGTAATGTAAGCTATTATCAGAATTATATAGGTTGGGAAATTATTTTGTAAATTAGATAAAAAGAATTGTATGAGGGTATTATTAAAAATGTGATTAATAGTGAAAGCTAGAATTAAGTAATTTGAGATTAGACAAAGAAAGGATATATTTCAATGAAAACAAGTGTATTAATAGTAGAATTATAAGGATTGAAGGATTGGAAAAATTTGTAAAAAATGTGATTAAAAGTGAAAAGCTAGAATTAAATAATTTGAGATTAGACAAAGAAAGGATATATCTTAATGAAAATATGAGTATTAATAGTAGAATTATAAGGATTGAAGGATTGAAAAAAATGAATATGAATGAATATACATTAAATGCTTTAAAGATTATGATTGGTATTAGAACTGTATACTGAAATATTGAATAATGAAAAAAGGAAGGACCACGTCTGAATATTAGAGTGATAGGGGAAAACGAAAAATGGGGGGGGGGAATAGAGGTAGAAATAAGAGGGGAATAATAGTAAAAACAGATACTAAAATGTTACAATGTATGAAATAATTATGAGAAGGCTTAGAAGTGAAGGATGATAGTAAAAGTTATGTGTTAGTAAAATTAAAAATGAAAATGAAATGTAAGTAGGAATAATATTGTTATGTGTATTTGTATTAAAATGTACCTGGGTATCACACCATTCATGCAATGAGAGGTATAATAATATAAAATAAAAAACTTTATTAAAAAAATTGAAAACAACTATTTTTTGGTGACAATCTTTTATGAAAATAAAAATATTGGACCCTGTTTTCACACAATAGCTTTGTACTGTATTTTCCAATTATTTAAATAAGCTCATGTGATAACTTTTCCTACAAATTGTTCATGTTGACTATTTTGATAGGCTCTCTGAATTTGCAGAAAGGGTCCTCTGAGAAGGGTGGATTTGCAGTATTAAAAAAGAAGACAAAGAATGGTGATTTAATGACTGATCTATATGCTCTACCAATTACCTGAGGCCTGGGGTCCCCATTTGTACCACCCAGAGGGCCAATGTATGCCTGTACATACCTCACTAGTTGCTTGGCAATTTATCTACTCCACCTGTATTTATATATTCTTCAAAATACGTTTAAACTTTTTAAAAAATGGGAAGCTGACTTGCTACAAAGCAAAACACCAACCTCCAGAAAAATCATTTATTTCTTTATTTATATTCCGTCATTTTTATAAGTAATTCAAAGCAGCAAACATTCAAAATATCCCTCCTCCTCCTATTTTCCTCACCACAGTCTTGTGAGGTAGGCTGGGCTGAGAGAGGGAATGACTGGCCCAAAATCAGCCAGTCAGTTGTTAACTCACTGAGCCATTTCTGAACTTTCCGACAATGTGAAAAAGAGAGCTATCTGCAGCCAGTGTTTTGTTTAGAAGAGTGTCCACCTGTGTTGAAAAAGCAGAAAATTATTACTGTAGGACAGTTCATTGCTATGGTGGACAGGGATGCATTTGTCTGCAATTCTTTAAACAAAATATGGCCTCTTCTGAGGAAGAAAGACAGCTGCATAATCCCAGGAAGCTGCATAATTGGGGGGGGGGGGGAAATGCAGCTGCCTTAAAGAATTGCAAACAGATGCAGCATTCCTTTCTCTGTGCACTCCAATATATATACACATACACAGGGGCGGGTTCCTAATTTTTTTACTACCACTCTGTGGGCGTGGCTTATTTTGTGGGTGTGGCTTGCCAGCCATGTGACTGGGTGGGTGTGGCTTCTCAGACTGCTGAAAGCCACACCCACCCAGTCACATGGCTGGCAAGGGGAACTGAGATAGGTCCTGCCACCCATTCCCCCTCCCCTCAGCAGCTCGAGAAGTCTCAAACATGTGAAAATGCCTAGGATCATCACTGCATGTTTGTGGCTTCTCGGACTGCTGAAGGGAGGGGAATGGAGATAGCTCCTGCTGCCCATTCTTTCAGCATCTCACATGCTCCCTCAGCCATCCTCCCCTGCTTGGACTCACTGTGGGGTAGGAAGGCAGCGCATGCGCAGTGCTGGAAGCTCGGCTTCTGGGCATGTGCAGAAGAACATTTTTTTAAAAAAATTTAATGGCGGCGCCCAGGCACTGGCAACCGACCGCACCGGTACTGTGACGTCACCAGCGGGCCGCTACCGGTGCTATAGAGTGGACCGCACTGGTAGGAACCCACCACTGCACATACATATATACATACATACATACACACACACATACATACACACACGTGTGTGTGTGCGTATGTGTATATATATACAGTATATATATCATTTGAATCCATGAATGCAGTGGTACAGTACAAGAGGGCAAATAACAATACACAATCAAGAAATGTTATTTGAAATAGGTGCTTTGTAAACTTATCTGTGGCAAGTCTTCCCAGCCACTGCTTTGCAAAAGCATTCACAACAATAAATATCCATCAGAATCCAAACACAGGGTTCCAACTTTAGGTGACATTTATAGCTGCTTATTTTGTTTCTACTATTAGTAAAGAAATGAGTGAGAAATCATCATTTTTATAATTATTCCTGAAGTGGAAGAAACAATTATATAAAAGGCTTCAAGTGTAATTGAATATATCATTACAATTAAGCCAAAGATGTAATTCCTGTAAATTAGAATTTGCTCACAGAAATTCCCAGATTAACCCATGACATCTCCAGCAAGTGATAGGAAAGCTGTTTTTCCACCTAAGGCCCAGAAGAAATAGTACTGAGTTAAATAGACTATAAACATAAAGGTAAAAAAATGATATATGCAGTGTTATCTTCATTTTTGATGTCAAAAGGATTTTGGGCTCCAAGTGTTTTGTTTTCTGTGGGAAACGGGTCCAAATGGCTCTAAGTGTTTAAGGTTGCATACCCCTGCTGGGGGTGGGTGTAAAAGGCAGCATTGATCACTGATCATAACAGCACAAGAACAGACACTAAGCACCAGATCCATAGAAGCAGGGATTTACCACACTAGATAGAACCCCAGGGGTAGATCAGTGTCTCTCAGCTGAAAGATGTATGGACTTTAAGTTCCAGAATTCTCCAGCCCGCCATCAAAGAGTTTCCACAGAAGATTGTGGAGAATTAAAGAGCTAAGAATCTGTGGGAGTTCCGGATCCAGAAGGATAGGCAGGTACCTTTAGAGATGTGAAGGCCCGGAAAACCCCCGGAAAAATTTGGGAAAAAACCGGGTTTTTCCCGGTTTTTTTCCTGAAGTCTTTTTTGTTTTTTTCCAAAAAATTGGAAAAATTGAAAAAAGGAAAAAAAACATTGTGGAATATTTTATTTTAACATGATGAATAAAATATTTTAAGACAGGGTGTTCAAATATTTTCCAAATCATTTCTAAAAAAAATGTATGATATCAGATTATTCTAATTTCTGTGCACTGAGTGAGGACAAGCAAGTCCTAGGTAACAAACTGAACCCTGCAATGCAAGAACAGTATGCATTTCTTCCTTTAGGAGGTGCTGCTATTGTAACAAGAAAAAGGTTTCAGTTTTGCTTTTGCATGTTAGTGGGTGTGTTTGGTTTGTTCTGTCCTCTTCACTAGGCCTCAAAAGCATTGGAAGAAAATACAGAGCAACAAAAAGGACCTGTGCTGAATGAAGGGACTTATGAGAATGGGGTTTTTATTTTTATTTTTATTTAATACTGTGGAGAGGAAATATGAAAAATTGTTACTTTTGGTTTTGAAAATTGTTTTGTGGAGGCTTTTTGGCTGTTCCACATAAACTAGTAAGCAGTTCAAGAGATTGTTGCTCCCTTTGTTACAATTACAAATAAATATTATAAAAAAGTAAATTCTGTTTGTGATAATTGTTTGGCTACACTATATTTTTAATATGCTAGTTGTGATAATTTTATGCCAAGTCAAGTTGTCCATAGTCATATTTTATGTTCCTAAAGTAACAGAATGACTTTCAATCTTAAAAAGACAAAAAAGTGCCAATGTAGCATTTTTTTCAATTTTTCCGAAAATTTTCGTTTCCCCCCCGAAAAAACCTGAAAAAACCCGGGTTTTTTTCCGAGCTTCAAAATTTCTGGAAATTTTACATCTCTAGGTCCCTTCCAACTCTGTTAATCTGTTGCATTGGAGAGGTGCTACCTTTTTGGTTTCATTATACTTGCGTTTATTGTTGTGACCTCCCAGAGTTAAATCTTTTAAGATGGGCATGCATATAAGTCAAATAAATAAATAAGATTTCTGTAATTTAGTCATATAAAGATGCTTATCATGTTTGTTTTTCTCTTCAGGTATATATTGTGGAAGAAACTATTGAATGACATTGGTAATTGCAACCATTGAAAATAAATGGCACAGAATTTGTCACATCTCTTCTAGAGAAGATGACCCATTAGATTTTCTGATTTCTTAAGAAACAACACAACTGCCATCCTAAAATGGCAGCCCAGAGGATTCGTGCTGCTAATGCCAGTTGCCTCTCACGATGCAAATCTGAGGGGATGCTGATAGACTTGAATGAAGAATTTTCAGAAACAAGTTTCAGTTCTGTCAAAGGTGAGTTTTTTTCTGTTAAAAATAGATCTATGACATTCAATCAGAATGAAAATGCTGGGAAGAGAATAGATTATTACATACATATTGCAGATTCTACAGATCGTACTATAAATTGTTTACTATCACTTAGAAACTAAATTATAGCTTTGGGACTATAATCTGCCCACTTTCGGGTTTGTGCTCAAGTGATTATTCCTACCCTTTAGAAGATGAGTCCTCAGGGCATGTTAATTGTGCATAAGAAGGAAAAATCTGTACCTTTTAGTAATTAAAAAGGTGTTTAGATGTTACCCCAACCACTTAGGTTCTGGAGCTGTCTCAACTAAATAAAGACAGACTAAAGTCTATCTGCTCTCCATGTTCAATAAATTAGAACAAGAGTTATTTTGTTCTGAATCATTAATTATATTGGAGAGAGGCTTGCCAAAGGGCCCCTTTATTTGGCAGCTTCATCACGTTTTACACATATGCCCTGCATTGTCTCCTTGTAATGGATGATGTCTTCCCTTTGGTTTATTTCACCTCCCTTGATTGGGATATGCTGCCTTTTCCCATGAACTCCCTTTCTCTATCTTTCCCCTTTTCCTTCCCTTTTGTTGTCCTCCCCATATTGCTTTCTCAATATTGCTCTTCTAGCAACGAAGTAAACTTGAGGTAGAAGCTTTAGTTCTTGTGCTTGAGTTGATTTAGACCTAGTTAGGGTTTTTTCCTGGTTTGGTGCAGTTTTTGCTGTTGGTCTTGATTAGCACTGAACCTTCTGCTTCCTTGAAGCTGTTTACAGCCATCAATTTATTGAGCAATATTGCTGCCAAGCACTCAGGCAGAGTTCCCAGGTAGGATTGCTGCTCAGTTTTAAGCCTGAGCTCCAAGCACATTTGGGCAGTGTTGCTGCTAAAAGCAAACATTTAAGATGGGGACGGGTGACAGGGAAAGAGAGTAAGCATTTTCCTTTCTTCTCATATCCTTTTCTTCTCCCAGATCAGGTTGCTTACCCTCTTGTCCCCAATTGGGACAAGGCTTGGCTGCTGCTGCATTGCTACCTGTTGCCACTTGCACATCCATCATGACTGCCCTTTTCTCTCATCCTCTCTCTTCTTTGTCCTTCCTTTTATGTAAAGGGCTTTATGTAAGGTTAGGTGGGAACTAACCACTGTTCCCTCTAAGCTGCGCTGGTGCGCGGGCGCGCAGGCAACAACAAACTTCAGTGCAGCACTTTTCAAGTGCAGCGCACCACCCTGCGAGCACGCGCGTCACCCAGCCTGCTTATGATCGCTCTATCTATTGAATGAATGTCAGCCTCTGAATACTGTCTGGCTTTAAATCGAAAGGGGTCTTAGTTCTGCGGTGGGCGGTCTCCTAATGTGTGTGTGTGTGTGTGTGTGTGTGTGTAGGGGGGGAGTATGAGAGAAAGAGGGAGGGAGGAGGAGGGTGTGTGCGCGTGTGCGTGCTCGGGTGGTGGGAGATTTTAAGAACTTCCGGCATGAAGCTTTTAATCCAGCACGGAGCCGTCCCCTGTGCCTCCTTTGCCCCCGGGCGCCCTGCGACTGGGCTGCCTCCCTCCCCTCAGCTAGCCTTCGCACTCCCGCTCCCCGCCCAAATGTTGTGGCTACTCCTCGTAAATCTCCAACCTTCACACCTCCAAACAGTAGTTTAGTGTCTGGAGCGCCTGCATCTCCCTCTCTGGGACTAGTCAAAAATAGAAGGGGAGGGGGAGGAGGAGAAGAAGAGGAAGAAGAAGAAGGCGAGGAAGACGACGTTACCAACAGGCAACAGACTGCAAATTATGCAGACAGAAATTCTTGCCTATTGCCAGGTCACGACTCACGGTGCTTTCTTTCTCCTGGAGTCCAGGTGACCACCCCCCTCCTTCCCCTTCCCATTCAACCCGGTCTGGCCCCACCCCTGCCTTCCTTACTCCGGTCTCTCCAGTGTCTCTCTCCTCACCCCCCCCAAACACCCAGCCTTGCAACTGCAAATAACTCAGTGATAAAAGATTTTTTCCCCACCAACTGCAGTTGATAGTGCTAATCTTTTAATAAAAGATCCCATTACAATAGGATCTGTCTGATCTAGATCTAGAAATACAGCCCTGCTAATATTAGAAGACACTAACCATGCTGAATGTAGCTGTTGGGCATTTCTGGAGGACCATTGTTTCCCATCCCTGATACAGAATTTTAACAAATGAACTTCTGTCTGCTGGAATGCAACTTTTAAAATAGTAATGTCAATAATCTTGCAAAGTAGAGTTATCATTTAGGAATGGAATTGGAATAATAAATAGGAGCTGCTTCATGGCTTTACTTGATTCTTTTGTTCATTTTTTAATTTCGCTATGGCAGTCTGTCACAAACAATATTAAACTTGAAAGCCTGTTTAACATTTCATTCATTAACTTAGGCAAGGCAAATTTGTAAATTCTAGCAGGTGAAATTGGAGTTTGTGCTCTGAAAAAGGCCCTAAATCTGCCTTTTCCCACATTCCTTATACCCTTATACCACTGTTGGTCAGCTTTTGATCCAGTTCTACAAGGACCCTTTACCTTCTTATGTTCATGTGGACAAACGGAAAAACAATAAAGAGCCATCATGGCCCACAGAAAATAAGACCTCTTTGCACATTCCAGTTTTTAGCCTGGTGCTTTAAACCTCTACACCAAACTGATTTTATTGTTATAGGGGAAGGGAAGGAAGAAAGGGAGGGAGGGAGGAAAGGGGAAGGGAAGAAGCAAGAAGGGAGGAGGGAGGGAGGAGTAAAGGGAAAGGGAAGGGAAGGGAAGGGAAGGGAGGAGGGAGGGAGGGAGGAGGAAAGGGAAAGGAAAGGGAAGGCAGCAAGAAGGGAGGAGGAAAGGGAAAGGGAAGGAAGGGAGGAGGGAGGAGGAAAGGGAAAGGGAAGGAAGGGAGGAGGGAGGGAGGAGGAAAGGGAAGGAAGGGAGGAGGGAGGGAGGAGGAAAGGGGAAGGAAAGGAAGGAAGGAGAAAGGAAGGAAGGGGAAGGGAAGGAAGAAAGGGAGGGAGGGAGGGAGGAAAGGGAAAGGAAAGGAAAGAAGCTTTTTCTCTAACATATTGAACATCACAATAGTGCGGGGTCCTTGGTGCTCTCTGAACTTGGTTGTTTTCTTACAGACTTTTCATTATCCAAACTAGGTAACATCATCAGTGCTAGTGGGAGTGATGATGTCATATTATCTAGTTTGGGTAATGAAACGTCTGCAAGAAAACAACTGAGCTCAGAGAGCACCAAGGACCCCTCATTTCAACTCTGAGCTACAAATATTCTCCTTTATTGTTACAGTAATATATTCTAAGAAAACCAGAAAGATGAAGATCTGGATGTCTGTTTTAGAGTGGAAGTTTGCATAACTGAATATTCCTTCACGTATAATATTCCCTTAAGACAGAAAACACTGATTTCGTTGTCCTCTTGGGTGACATCTGTGAAAAAAATTCAGGTGCTCAGGCATGAAAAATGTGCCGCTCAGACCATATACTTTCCCGCTCACACTGAAAAAAAATTAGAGGGAACATTGGAACTAACCCGAGTAGTTACTGTGGAAAGGTCAAGATGTGACCAAACCAGCCAATTGGAAGACATGGTTAATCTATGGATGTCTAGAAGTATGAGGATAAGGTGGGTTAACTTGCTCTGATCTGATTGAATCTATTTCCAGTGGGGAAAACTAACCATATTCTAATCATGCTGCTCCAACATGGCTTTGTAAATGAAGAGGGGAAAGTTGTAGGTCAGTTGTCAACTTAAGTTGCCAGGGTTGCTTGGTTCCTGTACTCTTTGGGGAAGCTGGTGTCAGGCCACAATCAGGCCATTTTCACATGGCCTTCATGAAACAAAAAAACGATAACTGCTGCATTGATTAAACTGGTGGAGTATAGAACCTTTGAAGTGGGAAGGGCTATTTCATTAGGCAGTAGCAGCCAGCTTGTCAATTGAGCCATACTCTTTTTCTTACTTGTTTCTTTGTAGCTTAGGCAATACAAATTACTACAGGTAGTCCTTGAGTTATGACAGGTCACTTATCGATGGTTCAAAGTTACGATAATACTGTCCCCCAAAAGTATTTACAACCAAGTCACAAAGTTAAGTCATGCAGCACTCCTATAGTCGTTCACCCTTAAAACCAACTACAGAGACACTGCAGCACACACACACCATCTATTTCCCCCATTCTGCCCCATCAGATCCTCACAGGGGGAGGGGGCCTGTTTTGCCAGTCCACCAGCTTCCACATGCTCTGCTCCTCCCCTCCCACCCGCCCAGGTCACCAATTGCTCACTTATCTTTCCAAGATCTTAGCGCTCAAGAGGTTGGGGTACAGAAGGAGAACAGGCTGCTCCATTGCTGGGCCACATGGCAGAGTTCCAGGAGTAGCTGTTTTTTTCTGAGATTCAGGTAAAGGCATGCTTCCTTTCCAAAGCATTAGCTTACTCAGCTGAAGCTTGGGGGAGAGAAGTAGGTGTCTCTTGCACTGTTCCCTCTAAGGTGCGCAACCGCGTACGTGATGAGAGAACGCCGCGTGGAGGTTTCTAACTTCCGCCCGGCATTTTTTAATTGCAGAGGCTGCGCGCCTGCACGGCCGCGCACATGAAAGGGGGACGCTGCGCAGCAGTTTTTAACTGCCGCGCACCATTTTCTAATTTTACAGGGGACATTGGTCTCTTGTGGGCTGAAATTGTTGCCTCTCTTCCCAAGACATAATGGTATACAGCTAAAGCTTGGGGGAGAGAAGCAAGTTTGCCTTCCTTCCCAAGGCATTAGAATACATTTAAAACATGAAGTTGCCTTCACTTTGATGCTTCTAAATAGCTAGGGAATAGGGAATAGGAATAGGGAAGCTATGCAAGTTAGTGTCAAATTCGAAGTGCACTTATGCTGTTGCAATTATTATGGCTTCTCAGCTTGCCAATGAACTGGGGTGGGGGGAAGGGTGAAATGGAATGTATGTTCCAGACATCTAGAAGACAAACCATGAGAGCTAAGGACACTTCAGCAGGTGGTTGAAAACCCCAAGGACACTTTGTCATAACAATGCAATGACGCTCAGTTGGACAATGTGACCTTCACTAATAGGGAGAGGGAGAATTCTAGACTTCAGTTATGTGGGATTGCACGGGAATTGGCTAGAGCTGGTTTTGCCTTATTTAATGCCACAATGATGTATTCAATAAAGTTTTGCATTAAGAGATTGGATCATCTTGATTGTGCTTGCTTGGTTGGGTTTGTCAGTCAGAACGTTGACATTAAACTAGCTCTAAACTAAAAGTAAAACCAACCAAGGTGTCTTGGGCTCCTACAGCTACAGTTATGGAAGAGCTGTGAAGACCCAGGGGAAGATGTCTGGGGTGAAACGAAAAGGAGAGCAGGCGGCCAAGTCCAGGATGGGGCCAACAAAAAAACCGCAGTCACAGGCCAGGTGGACTTTGGCACACAATGGTGACCCGTGTGAAGGTGCAAGTAGAGAAGACCGAGCAACCAACAGCACGGGATAAGACTGTGGCGGCTGGAGGGCCCCACCAGGTGGGAGAGAAGCTGTGGTGGGGTGGGGTGCTGAAGGCATCCGAAGTCGAGTTCCCTCTGCTTCCTCCAGGGTCAGGGCCAGGGGGCCAAAATGGAGAGGGAAAAGTTCCCTCTGCTTCCTCCTAGGCCAGGGCCTGAAATGGAGAGGGAAAAGAGCAGCAGAGTGGGAAGAGCCAGTGGAGTGCAGATACCTGGAGGCCTGCCACAGCCCATCGGTCAAACAGCTGAGGGAGAGACTCATCGAAATGGAGATGTGGGGAGGGGAGCTGGTGCAGTGAATTGGCAACCTCCCGGAGCCAGATCCAGTCAGTCCTCGGCGACTCTCCCAACCCTGGCTGAGAATGGGAGGGATGCAGCCTTGGGGGCAACCGGCCTCCCATGAACTGCTGAACCCCAGCCAGGTCCGGCTCCAGGGCAAGGCCCAGTCACATGGGGCCCAGTCACACGGGGCTGCCGGGCAGCCTCAAGCACAGCTGGCAGCTGCAGGAGCCCAACCCTGGCCTTTCCCTTATGGAGTGGGATGGCCACAGGTATATTGGGGCACCCCGGGCTCCATGGAGCCCCCACCAATCAAGGCCATGTTTGATGGGAGTCCGGAAAAGCTGGTGTTCTTCCTGAATCAGGTGTGGGCTCACCTGAATCAGTATGGACCAGCTTATTTTGACGATGTGGCTTGCATGAATGCCGTTGTGGATTGTGAATCTGGAAGGAAAGGTAGTGGAATGGATGACAAACTTCCATGACGAAGGGACTCCTGAGTTGGGAGACGCCAATGCCTTCTTGGTGGAACTCAGAGCCCAGTTCGGAGACACTGTGCAACTCTGGCAGGCGGAATCTGAGATCCGTGCCATCAAGCAGGAAAGCAGGCCAATGACCAAGTACATTCGTGAATTTTGGAGGCTGGCAAGGAGACTGAGGCACTGGCTGGAGCGGCTCCTTGTCTACTACTTCCAAGACAGACTGAACAGGGAACTGTACCCATGTGCTTACCTCGAGGAATATTAGAGCGGATTCACAACTGGTACCGGCTGGTGATGAACGTGGAACTGGACCTAGTGGAGTACAAGAGGCACAGAGGAACCGAAAGCCATCTGAAGAAGAGCCTGTCAAAGTTCCAAGTAATAAATCCCATTCAGTAAGAACTCTGAGGCAGGCAATTTCCTCAAAGAACATTTTATTGGGACTTATCGAATTGGCACGTTCCTGGTAGAAAGGTTCCCGCTCTAGGTTCCCGGCGATTTTACACCCAATTAAAAGTAAAACTTTGTCACTTTGTCATCAAAGTCTCCAGTCACATGGTACAATCAGAATACAATCCAGTTGCTAAGTGACCTTAGTCTCCACCTTTTGAACACCTGCACCAATGTCCTTGATTTCCAGAGGAAAGAATTTTATTTAGGCTACAATACCCCAGATATCTCTACACCCCACTCCCTGGCTCCTTCGTCCAGGCTGTGTCAGCCTTGAAGCAGTGAGAAGAGAAACTTCCCTAGAGAAAAACTACAAAAAATGGCCACAATTCGGCCAACTTCAGGGTTGACAGAGCCAGGAGAAGTGCCCGCTGGGGCAGAAGCCCCCCATCACACCCGCTCCTGCTCCTGCCCCAAGGTGTGCACCCGGTCCATGCTTCCAATGTGGCAAGAGGGTCACCGAGCTGCAGTCTGCCCGAGACCGGCACCCATGGCGACTTCAAAGATCCCAAGCCCTCTGAAGTCAAAGAAGCCGCCCAAAAAAGGGAAGGAGAAGTTATGAGTTGCACCCCAGGTCATTGAAGTTTTCCTCCCCCCAGGCAGTGGTGAGGGAACTCCGACCATGGAGGACTTGCAGCTGACCTTCTATGAGAGCAACAGTGGAGGGGGGGGAAATGATCTGATGGTAAGTGGAATCATCAACCCCTTTTTGGCTCAAGTGGAGGTTGTAGTACCCCATTCGGGGGTGAAGGGAGTTGTGAAGGCCTTAATAGACTCAGGGTGCACCCGGTGCTTAGTCAGCCTGCAGGTATGGAAGTTGGGATTGAGGGTGAAGAAACTGCGCCAACCATAAAGTTCAAGCAGGTTGATGGCTCCATAGTGGGAGGGCTGCCCGCCTCCTATCTAACAGAGTTGGTGCACCTGAGATTAGGGGACCATAAAGAAACCATTCAGTTCATGGTGGAATCAAAAATGGCAGAGGCTATGATATTAGGGTTAGCCTGGCTAATCAAGTGGAACCCCATCGTGCACTGGGGAAAGAACAAGAGGCACATAGTGAGTGTGGGGAAGGTCCCAAATCCCCCAAGAAGGAAGCGGAGCGAGCCTGAGCAGCAAAGAAATAAGAGGGAAGGACTGGAGTGCACAAAAGTGGCATCCGAATTGGCACTAGAAGTGCAGACCATCCCCAGAAAATATCGGGACTTGACGGAAGTGTTCAGCGAGAGGGAATGTGACATCCTGCCCCTCCCCATTGCCCCATGGATTGTGCAATTGAGGTCTTGCCAGGGGCGAAACTCCCCAAACCCAAAATGTATTCAATGACTCCAAAAGAGATGGGGGAATTGAGACACTATGTTGATAAAAACCTGGCCAGGGGCTTTATCCAGACCACAGAGTCCCGAGTAGCAGGCCCTACTATTTAAGGCGACAAAAGATGGACTGTTGAGATTATGTGTGGATTTTCAAGGGATTAATGACATGTGCATGGAGAACATGTACCCACTCCCCCTCATGAAAGATATGTTGCGACATTTAGCAAAAGGAAGGTGTTCACCAAGTTGGACCTGAGGGAGGCATACTTTCAAGTGAGAATCAAAGAAGGCGATGAATGGAAGACCGCCTTCAACTGCCCATTAGGATGCTATCAATTTAGGGTGATGCCTTTTGGACTACGGGGAGCCCTGGCTGTGTTCATTGAACTGATAAGCGAAGTGTTGCACGAGCACCTATACCAGGGGTCGGCAAACTTAAACACTCAAAGAGCCATTTGGACCCGTTTCTCACAGGAAAAAAAAACCAGGAGCCACAAAACCTGGGTGGGCGTGGCCAACTCGACATCACTCTCCTACCCAGTCACATGACCCCCTAGCCACACCTACCCAGCCAGTCATTAGGACAGAGAACTGGGAACCACAAAACCCTTCTCTCTCTCTCTCTCTCCCCCTCCCCCGCTTCTATCTATGTCTCTCTCTCCCCCTCTGTCTCTGTATCTCTCTCTTCCTCTCCCTCTCTCTCCCCCTCTCCCTCTCTCTGCATCTTTCTATGTCTCTCTCCCTCTCTATCTCCCCCCTCTCTCTGTATCTCTCTCCCCCTCTCTGTGTCTCTGTCTCTCTCCCCCTCTCTCTGTATCTATGGCTCTCTCTTCCCCTCTCTCTGTATCTCTCTCTCTGTATCTCTCTCCCCCTCTCCCCCCTCTCTCTGTAGCTTCCCATGACAGCTCTGCCAGTAAAATAAAGTTTTTTTTAAAAAAAACCTGTTTGTCATCAATAGAGAGAGAGAATTATGGAATGAGAATATATTGGACATAAAATATGCACTCCAAAATATTAACCTCGGAGTCAGCATTTGGAAAAAAAGAGGAGGACAAAACCCAGTCTTATGCAGGCATGCAGATATTCTTTAAGGAACTGGGAGTGGATTACAAATATAAAAAAATACAGATAGCTGTTCCTGCTAATGACCATAAAGCTTTCAAGAACTGCATCTCGGGTTGGAACTCAGCAAATACCAAGAAAGTCACACAATGAATTTCCAGAGCGAGGCATCAATGTTTCTCGGGTCTGAGCCAGCCAGTAAAGCACACTTCCGAAAGAGAAAAAGGCGAACGATCGGAGGAGATAGCGAATTTCCCCCCTCCCTTCTAAGGCTGGGAGAGGGGGAAGAAGTGGGGCGGCAGCTGGGGGAGGGGAGAGTTCTTGTATACACTGGACCCTCTGCAGTCAGGATCAGGAAGCAGACTCATTTTCCCCTTCCCGGAAAGCTGCCCGTTTGCAGCAGTTTCGCGTTGAATAACCCCCACTCCTCGACTCCCTTCGCTGTGGAGAATTCGCCCTGTAATAGTCTCCAGTGTTCCTAACTCTTTTCCTCAGCAGAAAAGCCACTACTGTAGGCTTGCAGCACTCGGTGTACAATGATGAGGATATCCTCTCCTTTGCTTTGTATTTTTAGACGTTTCAGCAGAATGGATTTTTAAACGAAGGTGATTCCCCTCCCCTTCAAATACGGGGGGGGGGGCAATGTAGCAAATGAGAGCCCAGATTCACCCTCCCTTCCTTGTCTAGGACGTCAAGGAAGGGCCGAAGTACAAGTTGGTGCCGGTGACGATGGGTGCCGCCGCACAGTTTAAATAAGAGCGTCAAGTTATTTCCTTCGCGCGAGGAAAAAGTGGGAAATAAAGAGCGAAATCCTTTCCAGTTGATGTCTAGCCCAGGACAGCGGGTGGGTGAAGCGGGGACCAGGGCAGTCCTATCACAGGCGGCTTATTTCAGAAGCGCGGGGCTATTTGCAGAGGTTTTCTCACGAGCTGGCCGGAAGACCTGGGAATTCGAACCCCACCGCCAGCCCCTCATATTGCAGCACGAAGGCTGGCGGGCAGCTCAGGCGCGCGGGTTTACTGGGCGGCCACCTTCCCGTCAGGTGCTAACGGAGCGGCGCTCCTCTGTTCGAGAGGCGGGTGCCAAGCTCTGCCTCCCTCCCTCCCTCCCTCTAGTCCGGACTACCGTGTGGTAGAGCAGCCGTCGGCATGGTTTCAAGAGTCTCACGTTGCCTTACCACAATCCTCCTGCCGCCTCAGTCAACGAGGGAGCTCCGCGTTGCCCGTGAGGGGCACAGCCAGCGCGCCTTCCCCTTCGCCACCCAACCTCCCTCGCTCCCCTAAAGGGCGAGGGGCGGGGCAGTCAGTGATGGGTCAGGGAGCCATGGCAGAGGGTCCAAAGAGCCGCTTGTGGCTCGGGAGCCGCAATTTCCGACCCTTGACCTATACAAAGGGGTCCTAGTGTATTTGGTTGACATTCTCATGAGATGATGGAGGAACACATGTACAGTGATGGCGAACCTATAGCACGCGTGCCACAGGTGGCACATGGAGCCATATCTGAGGGCACGCGAGGCGTTGCCCTATGTCAGCTCCAGTGTGCATGCGCACGCTGGCCAGCTGATTTTCGACCTTCTTTTCAGCCATTTTCGCTCTCCCCAGGCTTTAGGAAAGCCTCCTGAAGCCTGGGGACAGCGAAAAATGACCCAACGGTCCAACTGGAAGTTCAATTCTGAACTTCCAGTTGGTCCATTTTTTGCCATCCCCAGGCTTCAGGAGACTTCCCTGAACCCTGGGAATGGTGAAAAATGGCCCAATGGCCCAACCGGAAGTTTGTTTCTGAACTTCTGGTTGGCCCGTTGGCCCGTTTTTCTGCCTCCCCAGGATTCAGGAGGCTTCCCTGAACCCTGGGAAGAATGAAAAACAGCCCAACGGACCTACTGGAAGTCCGGAGGCTTCACTGCCTGTGTGCATGCGTGGTGGGCAGCACGGGGGCTGTGCGCATGCGTGGGGGGAAGGGCATTGTATTATGGGTGTGGGCACGCACGCGCACACCCTTTTGGGCACCCTAGCCAAAAAAGGTTCGCCATCACTGAACTAGTACGTCAAGTACTGAAAAAGCTCCTGAATGCCAAATTGTATGCCAAGCTGTCTAAATGTGAGTTCCATAAGACCAGCTCCTAGTGACCCTGACTGAATGGGTAGATTCTCTCCAAAGTGCATGGGGTAATGTAAAAAACGCCCTAGCTAAAGCAACAGAGAGTCAAAAACAGCAGGCAGATAAGAAATAGACTCCCCAAGGAAAGTTCCACTTTGGAGATAAAGAGTATCTTCAGTGGTGGGATTCAACCGGTGTAACAACCAGTTTGCTGAGCACGTGCTCCATGAACGTGCAGTGCGTTTGAAAACAGCTCTAAAACTTTCATTCTACTGCAGCCTCGATAAGTAAAACAGCTCGCTTCACTTGCACACGTGCCAAACATGCGCTCCACACACGCACGGTGCATTTGAAAACAGCTCTAAAACTTACATTCCGCTGCAGCCCCGGTGAGTAAAATAGCTGAGGCACAGCAATCCGCTCTGCCGCACCTATCAGCTGGGCTTCAAACAAAGGAAATATGGATCAGTATAATTCAGGGGCAGGTGAGCAGGCCTACCTGATCGTCGGAGCGAACCGGTTCGCTCTCCGCTGATCGTCAGAGCTAGGGGTTCGCCCGAACCAGTCCGAACCGGCTGAATTCCACCCCTGGTATCTATCTACCAAACACCTAAAGCTGAGACTGTCTTGCAAAAAGTTAGGTCCTAAATATGTAGGCCCCTTCCCCAATGTGAATGTTATTAACCCAGTTACAGTAGAATTGAAACTGCCCAGGTTATTGGGTAAGGTACACCCACTGTTCCATTGCAATTTGTTAAATGGCACAGGGCTCTAGGCTAAGGGCAACTGGAAAGGATGCCCCAGGACCAATTATAGTGGAGGGTGAAAAACACTATGAAGTTAAATGGATTTTAGATTCCAAAAATTATAAAAGAAAGCTGCAATACCTGGTACAATGGAAGGGCTATCTGATTTTAGAAGCACAGTGGATTAAGGCCCACGCTATTAAAGCAGATCACTTAAATAAAGAGATTCCATGCAAAATACCCTCAAAAGCCAGGGGTCCCACCAGGGGGGAATGAAAATTAAATGTTAATAACATGCTTACTATTTTCCAAGTATATCCCACCTTTTAGCGGGATCCGCCTGTCAGGTTCGAAGCATGCTTATGCTGTTGCAACTATTATTGTGTCTCAGCTTGCCAACAAAGTAGGGGGGAGAGGAGGATGAAATGGAATGTAGGCTCCAGACATCAAGAAGACAAAACCATGAGAGCCAAGGACACTTTAGCAGGTGGTTGAGAACCCCAAAGACACTTTCTCATAACAATACAATGACACTCAGTTGGACAATGTGATCTGTGCTAATAGGGGGAGGGAGAATTTTATACTTCAATTGTGTGCGATTGTGCAAGAATTAGCTTGCCTTATTCAGTGCCATAATGATGTACTCAATAAAGTATTGCATTAAGAGATTGGATCGTCTCGACAGTGCTTAGTTGGTATCCAGTAGATGTGTGTAATTATGCAATCATACACACAGATACGTTAAAGTGCAATTAGTGTTTACTTTTAGAAATAGCACAGTCCAAATAAACAGTCCAGGTCATACACGTTCAGTCAGTCAATATCAAGAAGTACAATAATCTTCTTACCAGCCTTTCTTTGTCTTACATCAAACAAAGATATTACAGCTTACAAACGCATCAAACTATCATAGATTAACAGAGCATAACACACAGAGCTCACTATATCAGTCAAAGAGTCAATCACGAATGAATCAGCAGAGAGAGAGAACCATGATCTCTAGTTCCCTCTTATGGCAACTTGTAACACCACAGCCAATCAGAATATAGCAAACATTTTAAAGCTATATTACTTAAATACATACAAACATATATTGGTGGCTTGTTTATATATTGCCAACCCAACAGTTTGGACAGAGTCCTAACAATCTTCTCAAAGCCCCATTGGCTGAAATGAAAGAGCAGTATTTCTTCCCGCTCTTGGTGCAAGCAGTGCCTTTATTGTTGCGAGGAGCCATTGCAGAGCCCCTGTGGATATTTGAACAAAACTCAAGAGCTTGGCAACCAGCTCGCATTACAATGGCTGCAGCATCCCACAATTACCGTATTTTTCGGAGTATAAGACGCACCGCAGTATAAGACGCCCCTTAGTTTTGGGGGAGGAAAACAAGGAAAAAAGGCCTCTGCCTCCCAGCAATTTGCCAAACAGCAAACAGTACAGATGATATACACTGTTTGCTGTGTATTTCTGTGCATGTGTGCCTGACCCATAGAAATAGCAAAGAATTGGAGAAATGTACATTATGGCAGTATATTAGTCCCAGAACGTTTTCTTAAATGTAATCACACTAACTCCTCCCAATTATTTAAATAGATCTACTCCAAACATGACTAAGTCAGGGTTTAATTCAGCTGCCTTATTTTAATACTAATACTTAATACTAAAACAGGACATTTCAGATTATACTTTTACAGATCAAAATTACAAAATTGATGTGGCTTTCTGGAAGTATTCTCTGCTATTTAAAAGAAGATAAAATAGCACTGGGCCTCTTCAGAGCAAGCATTTACCATATTTTTCGGAGTATAAGATGCACCGGAGTATAAGACGCACCTAGATTTTAGAGGAGGAAAACAAGGAAAAAAGTATTCTGAACCAAATGGTGCAGTAATATATTATTTAATAAAATACCAGTGTAGCAGAATTCTTTTTACAATCATGCATACTTTTGTAAAACACTTTTACAAAAGTGTACACTTTTTACAACCATGTATACTTTTTACAAAATTCAAACTTGACAGCTTTAAGACTAGTGGACTTCAACTCCCAAAATTCCTCTTCCAGTCATGCTAGCTCAGGAATGGGAGTTGAAGTCCACAAGTCTTAAACTTGCCAAGTTTGAAGACCCTTGCACCCTATCCCAGGGGTCTTCAAACTTGACAGCTTTAAGACTAGTGGACTTCAACTCCCAGAATTCCTCCTCCAGTCATTCTAGATGGGGTAATTAGAAGGCAAAAACACCCCAATTTTTGCAAAAAATGGCCCATTTTTCGCTCATTTTTTTTGCAAAAACAGGGCATGCAGAGGATCTGGGAAGCCTGCAGTAGACTCCTAGGAGGTGAGGGAAGGCAAAAACGCCCCAATTTTTGCAAAAAACAGCCTGTTTTTTGCTCGTTTTTTTCCCGAAAAACAGGGCATGCAAAGGATCTGGGAAGCCTGCAGAGCACTCCTAGGGGGCGGGGGAAGGCAAACCCCCCATTTTTTTTTTGCAAAAAAGGCCCATTTTTTGCAAAAATTGCATGCGGGGGCGGGGTTTGGGGAGGCTAAAAATTGCTGCATTCGGTGTATAAGACGCACCGACATTTCCACCCTCTTTGGGAGCAAAAAGGTGCATTTTATACTCCGAAAAATACGGTATTTTAAAAAGCTTCTTCATTTTGTTAAGTTGTCTAGAACAATAATAAAGCAGTCTTTAAAAAATAAGTCTAATAATTTGAACACTCTACAAACATTTAACAAAATAACATATTAACAGAATCTGCCTCTACCTAGTATAGAACTCACAACCTCCTGATTGTGAGGCAAGAGCTCTACCTCTAGGCCATAGCAGTTACAGGTTACCTCCTTGCAATTTCAGCAGTCTAACATTGCCAGCAGTTTATCTCCCAGCAATTTGTCTCATTACAGCCACCGTAGTTAGTTTCATTTTACCACGTGGCTTGCAAGCCTCAGTCAGCTGTAGGTCGGGAGGCTGCTAATTAGTTTCTTGTGTAAATCAGGCTCTGCTGCTGTTTGCTGCAAAGAGGTAAATTGTTGGGAGGTAGAGACCAAAGAGTGGGGTTGGCTGGGTGGGGCTACATTCGGTGTATAAGACGCACCCAAATTTTCACCCTCTTTTTGAGCGTAAAAATGTGCGTCTTATACTCCGAAAAATACGGTATGTCATAGCTGGCCTTGTCTGCCAGCCTCCTACAAGCAAAGTCAATAGGGAAACCAGCAGGGAAATCATTCCAGTAAGTCTCTCCACCTCAACCTTTTTTTTTGTTCACACACACCACACACTTTTCCTCACTTGTTTGCACCCACCAGCACTCTCCTTCCTCGCCCCCTCTGCACTTGCACACAGGCACACACCTACCACCTACTGGACCTAATTCTTACTAATAGAGAAGAAGTGATAGAGGGAGTTGAAGTTGCCAGAACCTTGGGTGAAAGTGACCACGTCATACTGGAATTCAATATAATGCAAACATAAGCAATAGAAAATAATCCAACCAGTGTCTTAAACTTTAAAAGAGCTGATTTTAACAAATACAGAGCCTAGGAAAGATAGGATGAAAATCCTAAAGGGGAAAACAACTCAGGAAGTGTGGGAAACTCTGAAAAATGCAATCATAAAAGCACAATATCACTGAAAAAGAAAAACAATAAATTCAAGATGAAATCAGCATGGTTGCACACAGATATCTCTGATAAACTGAAAGACAAAAAGGACAAGTACAAAAAATGGAAAGAGGGACACATAAGTAAGGCAGAATATCAGCAGATAGCTAGAACCTGAAAAGATGAAGTCAGGAAAGCAAAGGCTCAGAATGAACAAAGACTTGCAACAAAAGTCAAAGATAATTTTAAAAGGTTTCAACATATTAATAAAGAAAAAAGTTAAGGAAACAGTTGATTTGCTAATGAGAGAAGATGACAAGGAAGTAACAGGCAGTAGGGAGAAAGCAGAGCTGCTTAATTCATTATTTGCATTAGTCTTCGTATAAAAAGAAACTAGCCAACCTACCAAAAAAAACTACCATAAAAGACAGAATAGAAATAAAAATTAAAATAAGCAAGAAAATGGTAAGAGAATAACTATCTGATCTTGACTAATATAAATCACCAGGACCAGAAAGATTACATCCTAGAATTCTGAAGGAGCTGGCAGATGTTATCGCTTAACCATTGCACCATATCTTTCAAAAATCCTGGGTAGTACCTGAGGATTGGAAAAAGGCTGATGTGGTTCCCATCTTCAAGAAAGGGGACCTCAACATTGGAAGCAGTGGTCTATCCAAATTTGATTAACTTAGATAAAATAGTCACATATGAAGAATTGCTAGACAAAACAGAAAGATTGAAATCTAATCAAGAGTTACAAAGACAAGGTATTACAATAGATTGATGGCCCTACCTACAGATTCAAACCAAATATAAAAAGGACTTGGAGCAATATGGTTTTCAGAATGAGAAACAAGAAATTGATAAAATCTTAACAGGTACAGAAGAAAAATTGATCACTAAGGTGTATAATTGTTTATTAAATCGTAAAATGGAGGATGAAACTGTTAAAAAAAACAATGATCGTGTGGGCAAAAATTTTTGGGTTTAGCATTGATTTAGAACACTGGGAACAAATTTTGGGGGAAAATTATAAAATGTCAATGTCAGCCGCATACAAAGAAAGTATACTTAAAATGTTTTAAAGATGGCATCTACCACCGGCGAGATTGGCCAAAATGTATCCATCCACAAAATCAAATTGCTAGAAATTTAATCAGATACAAGGGACATTCTACCATATGTGGTGGACATGTCCTGAGGCAAAGAAATATTGGGGGGGGGAAATCAAAAATTGGATTGAGGAAATAACAGAACAAAAAATTGAATTAAGACCAGAATTATTTCTTTTGGGAATAATGAAAGAAAATATTAGGAAATAAATTTATTATATCATACAACAGATAATAATGGCAGCGAGAATCACTTTCGCACAAAATTGGAAAAAAGACAAAAGTCCCTCGAACACTATGAAAAAGGTGAAAAGGGTGCTAGAATGTGCAGAAATGAGTAAACTTACTATGGAATGAAGAGAACAAGAGGAAACAGGGTACTATAAGATAGTATGAGTGGCTCGAAAAGAAAAGTAAAATTAATGTGTGACTTAAGATAAATATGAAATATTATAAATGTAATAATGAAGGAAAGATGTGATAGATGTAACCCTAAATCTTAATGGTTGTAATATATATAATAGTATATATTGTGTATAATAGTATATAATTACTAGCTAATAGCCAATAGTGTATATAATGAGTGGAGATAAAAAATGTTTAATGTACAAAACACTAGCTACAATTAGGATAATGTAGAATTGAGAAGGAAAATTCCGATGATATAAAGCTGTATTAGTGGAATTATATTTTATGTATATGTGTTTTATATGTGTGTTTTTTCTTATGTTGTCTTGTCTTTTTTATTTATTATGTTTATGTTGTGTTGTTTTTAAATTTGGAAATTTCAATAAAAATTATTTAAAAGAAAGAAAGGGGGGAAAAACAGACCCAGGAAACTACAGACCAATCAGCCTGACATCAATACCTGGAAAGGTACTGGAAAAGATAACCAAAAAACTGATCTGCGAACTGTTTTATAACTAATAGCCAGCACGGGTTTGTTAAAAACAAATTATGCCAAACCAATCTTATTTCATTCTTTGATAAAGTGACCAAATTAGTAGATCAGCGAAATGCTGTGGACATAGTATACTTCAGTAAGGCATTCAACAAAATAGACCACAGCCTACTTGGTAAGCTAGAAAAATATGGAATAGACAATATCACCACCAGATGGATTTGTAGCTGGCTGACAGACTGTATTCAATGAGTAGTCCTTAATGGTACTATATTTACCTGGAAGGAAGGAAGCAGTGAGGTACCACAAGGTTGCGTCTTACGCCCAGTACTCTTCAATATCTTCATAAAAGACTTAGATGAGGGAATAAAAGGGGAACTAATCAAATTTTCAGATGACACTAAACTGGCAGGTATAGCCAATACCCCAGAATACTCAGGATCCAAAACATCTTGACAGGCTTGAACAATGGTCCCTATTCAACAAAAATAATTTTAATGTAGAGAAAAGCAAAGTTTTACATTTAGGCAGGAAAAACCAAAGGTACAAGTACAGATTAGGTGAGACCTGGCTCAAAAACAGTAACTGTGAGAAGGACCTTGGAGTCCTAGTGGATGTTCACTTGAATATAAGCCAGCACTGTGTGGAAGCAGCCAAAAAAGCTAATACAATCCAGGGTTGTATAAACAGAGGCATAGAATCAAAATCATGTATTAGTACTGCTTTATAAATCCTTAGTAAGACCACACCTGGAATACTGCAACCAATTTTGGTCGTCACTGTACAAAAAAGATGCTGAGACTTTGGAAAAAGTTCAGAGAAGAGCAACTAAGATGATCAAAGGCCTGAAGACTAAAACATATGAGGAATGGTTGCAGGATTTGGGTTTGGCTAGTCTAGAGAATAGAAGAACTATGGGTGACATGATAGCAATATTCCAATATTTGAGGAGCTGCCACAAAGTAGAGGGGGGGATGTCAAATTATGGGTGTTTCACCACTGGAGGTTTTTAAGAAGAGACTGGACAGCCACTTGTCTGAAATGATATGGGTCTCCTGCTTGAGCAGGGGTTAGGTTCCCTTCTATCTGTCTATTTCTATTACCATTGCCCTCCTTTCATTTACCTTCCTGTGCTCACATGCACACACCCCACATTCGTCTTTCACAGTTTCCCTGTGCTCACACACAGACATGCGCCAACCAGCATCCCACTTCCCTGGGCCTTCTTATGCTTGCATGCACCCACCAACATCCTTCTTCCCTGACCTTCCAATGTTTACGTACACCCACCAGTGCTCTTTTTCCTCTGCCTCCCTATGCTCATCTGTCCCTGGCCTCCCTGTGCTCACATACCCACACACATATATCATGTGCCCTCTTTCCTAGACCATGGTGGTGCAGTTGTTAGAATGCAGTATTTTAGCTAACTCTGCCCACTACCAGAGTCACACACACACACACACACACACACACATGCTATTGCTATTTCTTCATTCCCTAAACTTACGCAACACTGCACCACCCTCCAACTCACCGATGGCCTGCATCAAAACTCCTAGAGGTTTCCCACTCCCCTTCAGTACTCCCACGCTCCTTACCTGGGACTCCTTCCACTTCCCATTTAACAAACAATGTGTCTCCAGGGCTGCCTGCATTGCCATCACTGAGTGATGTAATCATGTGTTGTCAACTTTTACAACCAAATCGCTTAGCGATAGGAATCTCGGTTCCAGTTGCCATCATTACTTGACAAATATATGTATATGATAACTTCAGTACTTCAGCTTTGAGTACATTAAGAGCTCTGTAAAGTTTTCAATTCCAGTATTAATATCTAAATCTTTTTTTATTTTACTTTGACTTGCAATTCTTAGTGTAATTTTCCTTGATAGTAATGGATACAAAGAATTCCATGGTAGATTTTATCTAAATTATAGTGAAACATTGTCATATAGTAATTTCTGTTATACACAGCATTTTGTTCATTTTCAATAATTGTAAATTCCACATCTTTTGCAAGAATAAATTGTATTTCACATTCAGAAATATTTGGCTTATAATTTTTTTTCTTGAATCTGTTGCTCCCTTTTAACTTTTGTGGTAAAACAGTTTAAATATTGAAACATGAAAAATGATACATATAGGCTTCTTTATTGAACAAATTGTCTGTTTATAGCATAAAATTGTTAATATTTTTCAGCTTGAATGAATTATTTCCTGTATTTCTGTACAGGAAATTTTGAAAGATTTCTGAAGAACAGTGTGTCCTTTTGATTTAACAAAGAGCAACATGTATAATTTATCTGTGTTCAGATTTGGCTCTTGTTAGTCTACATTCATATTCCAAAGCTAATTAGACAAATACTGTATAAAAATAGTTAAATAAGGACAAGTTGATGCTTTTTGTGTGTGTGTTTACCTTAGTCATTCTTGACTCCTGATGACTGTCAGGAGAAATCTATGTAGTTTGCCATTCCTAGAGCTGAGAGAGTGTGACTGGCCCAAAGTGACCCACATGACTTCATCTCTATGACAGTTTCTCAGTCTAATCCAATGCCTATACTAAAATCACTGTTACTTGGTATTTACAAATAAATATATAAGCTACTATAGCTTAGAATCATTTTCTGGCAAAGGCAGTCTTATTTTTCCGTTGATGTCTTTGTTTCTTATCAAAATTTCATCTGATTCATCACAAATTGTGCATAATTTTCCAAGTGAAAAATCTTGTACATTCCTATTCAGAAGTCACAGACATTCCTATTGAATTCAGTGAATAGTTGAGTATAATCTAATGCAGTGGTTCCCAACCTGTGGTACGTGTACCACTAGTGGTACACGAGGGCCTTCCAGGTGGTACGCGAACACTTTCGGGGTCATGAACGATTTTTAGTTAGTTATTTTTTACTTCACAAAAATGTTTACTGCCTAACACAACTGTTGCCACACGCTACCCACCTGGTCCCAGCGGCCCGAGAATCCAGTTGCTGGATGCGCGGGGCCAAAAAAGGAACGGTACAATTATGGAAATAAAGTGATATCTGATCGAATTTAGTTTCTCTGGAACCAGGTGGTACGTGGCGACTGTACGGGACCTCCAAGTGGTACTCGATCACAAAAAGGTTGGGAACCACTGATCTAATGGCTAGATAACATTCTACAATTTCTTGTACAGTAAGAATTTCTTCACATATTAACAAAAATGATTCTATAGTTTAAAGTATCTTCAGAGATCTGCATGCTTGTTTCTAAACCCTAGTGAAGAAATGTGTAGATAATAATCATATGATTATAAAATCCCAAGGTTTGGGGCCTAATTTGCATTTTATTTTGCGGGGAGATACATTTGGAAAAAAGAGGGGGAACTAGATGGAATAATGACAAATGTATTGTTAGTTAATTTAAATTAGATGAAAATTAATGTGATTATCCTTGTATATAACTTTTGTAATATAATATCAAGTACAATTTAATCATAGTCTTGAAAGGGATTTTGGGAGATACAGTACATCCATGTTTTTCAAGGTTCACATGAAGTCTTTGAGTCTTCAATTTTTGCATCCTAATTTAATAGGAGTACTTCATTGTTTGATGTAACTTGTGTAGTATGTATTGATTATGTCATTTGCCATTCCTTATTTTTAGTGGATTATTTTCTTTGTAGTGCCTTCTCCTGGTGCCTTGATGACAGATAATCTTACATCATTGGGAACTGCAAAGGAAGTTGTAGCTATTAAAGACTATTGTCCAAACAACTTTACTACATTGAAGTTTTCCAAGGGGGACCATCTCTATATCTTAGATACCTCAGGAGGTGAGTGGTGGTATGCACACAATACCACAGAAATGGGCTATATTCCATCCTCCTACGTGCAGCCCATAAACTATTGGAACTCTTTATTAACTGACAGTGGAATGATAGACTATACCCTTGAAAGTTCTGATGAAGGAGCAAAAGAGTTGGATCTGCTTGGAGACTGGTCAGATGCAAAGTGGAACTTAGCTAAAAACAATCCTTTTTTGAACAGTATTCAAACTACTAACCATTTTCTGAATGGAAATATAAAAAAAATATCAGAAAAAATCAAAGAGGGTTCCCCCCAAATCACAATGGATTTGTTACTTTTTGATACACTGCCTACATTTATAGGGTCAAGTTGTGCAGCAAATAGCAGTGCAGGTAATAAACTTGACAAAGTGCCATCAGTGAATGGATTTGATTTTGAGCAAGCAAATAGACGAGACAATCCTTTTTTTAGAAGCAAACGCTCATACAGTTTATCAGAGCTCTCTATACTTCAGGCAAAATCAGAAAGTCCATCTTCATCAGGTTTCTTTACTGGATTGAAATCTCCTACCCCAGAGCAATTCCAAAGTAGAGAAGATTTCAGGGTTGCATGGCTAAGTCATCGGAAACTAGCAAGATCATGCCATGATTTGGATTTGCTGGGTCAGAACCCTGGTTGGGGTCAGACACAACCTGTGGAGACCAACATAGTTTGCAAACTGGATAGTTCAGGTGGTGCAGTTCAGCTTCCAGATACAAATATTAATATTCATGTACCTGAAGGACATGTGGCTGATGGAGATGCACAACAGATCTCTATGAAAGCTCTATTGGATCCACCACTGGAACTCAACAGTGACAAATGCAGTACCATAAGTCCTGTGCTAGAAATTAAGCTGAGCAACATGGAAATCAGAACACCCATTATATTGGAAATGAAAATTTCAGCAGACGTTAACAATGACATTGTGAGCAAGAATTTAGTAGCAGTAAGGTGCCTGAGGAGTGATGTGAAGGAAGGTCCATATACTCCAGTGGCGCTAAGTTACTGTTATGGAGGCACAATCAAGGTTCAGTTGGAGAACCTGGAGCCCTGCATGTATCTAGCTATTGTAGCCCAAGGACAGAACATTTCATATCCTTACACGGTTTGGGATTATATTAGTAAAAAAATTACAATTGGGGTCTATGGTCCAAAACACATACATCCTTCATTTAAAACTGTAGTTGCTGTATTTGGACATGACTGTGCCCCAAAAAGTCTTCTAGTGAATGAAGTTACATGTCATGTACATAGTGCAGCGCCTGTAATGCTGCATTTGTGGGGAAAGCACCAATTCTTCTTATTAAGGCCACAAGACTTAAAACTTTGTATGTTTTCAAATATGCCTAATTATGAGGTGAAAGCCAGTGATCAGGCAAAAATGGTGAGAGGATTCCAAATGAAACTTGGCAAAGTCAGTCGCCTCATTTTCCCCATCATATCACATGATCCTAATGAGCTGTCTGATTTTACCTTAAGAATACAAGTCAAAGATGACAAAGATATTATGCTTGCTCAGTTCTGTGTACAGACACCTCAGCCACCTCTTAAAAATGCTGCTAAGTGCACTGGACAGCGAAGATTTCTGAAAAAAAATGAAATTGGGAAAATAATATTGTCTCCTCTTGCGACCACCAGCAAATATCCTGTTTTCCAAGATCGGACTGTCACTGGTTTAAAATATGGCAAAATGCTGAAAACCGTAGTGAGGCAAAATAAGAACCATTATCTCTTGGAGTATAAGAAAGGAGATGCTATAGCTTTGCTAAGTGAGGAGAAAATCAGATTGAAAGGTCAGCTGTGGACCAAGGAATGGTACATTGGATACTATCATGGTAAAATTGGCCTAGTCCATACTAAAAATGTTTTAATTGTTGGAAAAGTCAAACCAAATTATTTCTTTGGACCTGAGCTTACTACAAGTATGTTGCTGGAGCAAATTCTAAGACCTTGCAAATTTCTTACCTATATCTATGCTTCAGTAAGGACTTTACTGATGGAAAATATTAGCAGCTGGCGTGCCTTTGCAGATGCTCTGGGATATGGGAACTTGCCACTTGCTTTTTTCTGTCGAGCAGAATTGGACAGTGAGCCAGAATGTGTTGCTTCTGTGTTGGAGAAATTGAAAGAGGATTGTAATAATTCAGAAAGTAAAGATAAGAAATCTTTCCAGAAAGAACTGATGTCGGTAAGTATTTTCACTGCTCATTGTTTTAGCTTCTTGTTGGTTTAATAGTACAGTTAAAGAATGAGGAAATAATAACTGGGTTTTAGCAGTGTCTGTGTAGTGTTTAACTATGAATACAAGTTCTAGCAACCAAGGCAGCACCTATTGCTTGCTTCTAAAACAATTCAGATAAAAAGAACAGTTTTGTTAAAAAAAAGAACATATTAAGCATTTGGTTATACTTTTCCTGATAATATACCAGTAGCCCTTTGAACAGTATCATCAACAAGAATTTGACTGACTAGTCAAATCAAAAAGTACTATATGTCACTTTTTTGTGTCTTCTAGTCAAGGTTGATTCCTGGCAACTTACCTGGATGACTAACTGTGAACAAAATGAAGTAATTGCTAAAAGAGGACTTCTTGTCCTACAACTGGATAATAATGTCACTTCTGAAGAATATAGAAAATAGTTTGTGACATGACAGAATTGTGTTTACCATTTATCAAAGGACTATATCAGTTCCTTGAAGTATTCCAGGTTGCTGATCTGCAAAAAAACCCCTGGCATTTGTTTCTTAAAAAGCACTTTCATCAAAGTAATTTGTATATATGCACTACGTTATATGCTGTTCAAGGTACATTTTTCCCAGCCCTTCATTTTAGTCTAACCTGATACAACTTTAGCTTGCACAACAGAAATATGAATAGCAAAGTATCAGTTCTCTATGTTTACTGTTTGTGTGTCTGTGTAATTAGTAAACTATATAAATTGGATAAAATATAAATTGGCTATATATATTAAAACTACAGATTCTTGCTCAGCAGCCCTGTTCAAAATAATCCAGAGCCTTTTGGGGAAGTCCCTGAAGGCATAATTTATTTTTTTGCATTTTTTTTGCTAGATAAAGTAACGATTTCACATTGTTGATTGGACACCAGAGTCTACTGCAGTGAGTGAGGCAGTGTTTTGCATCACAGTCTGGGATTCTTTGCAATTTGTGGAAAATAAACAAGTGGATAGCACCCTCTATGCAGGGGTGAAATCCTACCGGTTTGTCCCCATTCGCCCAAACTGGTAGTAACAAATGCTTCCAGTTCACCAAACTGCTTTTAAAAAGTAAAAAAAAAAAAAGGTTCCGACAAGCAGCTGTTTAACAATTAGCTGAGCAGGGATCGGAACCTTTTTTAAAAACCTTTTTAAAGCATTTTTTACTATCTATTTGCCCGAACTGTGACTCTGTGAGGTTCCTGCTTGTTGCAGGGGCCATTTTGTGTGAAGTCCAGCTGCTTCTGCAATGTGTGTGAGTCAGTTGTGTAGCTTTTGTGTTATTTTTGTGTAAAGTGTATTAGTTGGTTTTTGAGCTATCTGTGACTCTGTAAGATTCCTGCTTAACGCAGGGGCCATTTTGTGTTAAATCCAGCTGTTTCTGCATTGTGTGTAAGTCAGTTGTGTAGGAGTGTAGTTTTTGTGTTGTTTGTGTGTGAAGTGTGAAAGTTGGTTTTTGAGCTCTCTGTGACTCTGTGAGATTCCTGCTTGTTGTTGCAGGGGCCATTTTGTGTGCTTTTGCATTGTGTATAAGTCAGTTATGTGGCTTTTGTGTTGTTTGTGTGTGAAGTGTGAAAGTTGGTTTTTGAGCTCTTTGTGGCTCTGTGAGGTTCCTGCTTTGTTGCAGGGGCCATTTTGTGTGAAGTCCAGCTGCTTCTGCATTGTGTGTGAGTCAGTTGTGTAGCTTTTGTGTTATTTTTGTGTAAAGTGTGTTAGTTGGTTTTTGAGCTCTCTGTGACTCTGTGAGGTTCCTGCTTGTTGCAGGGGCCATTTTGTGTGAAGTCCATCTGCTTCTGCATTGTGTGTGAGTCAGTTGTGCAGCTTTTGTGTTATTTTTGTGTGGTGTGAAAGTTGGTTTTTGAGCTCTCTGTGGCTCTGTGAGTTTCCTGCTTGTTGTTTCAGGGGCCATTTTGTGTGCTTTTCCATTGTGTGTGAGTCAGTTGTGCGGCTTTTGTGTTGTTTGTGTGTGAAGTATGAAAGTTGGTTTTTGAACTCACCCGGTCACATGACCGTGACCACCAAGCCATGACCACCCAGTCACATGACCACCAAGCCACGCCGACAGAACCGGTAAGGAAATTTTTTAGATTTCACGACTGCCTCTATGGTTTGAATTTTGCCATATGCAAGCTTAGTCCATTAATTTAATTTCATTTAATTTATTAAATTTATATGCCGCCCAACTCCCAAAGGACTCTATGTCCCTAGGTGCCTTTTTGGGATGGCCAAGCATGGCTTGAGTTGCTAGTTCCAATAGCAAGAGCACTTAGACTTATATACCACTCCACTCCATAGTGCTTTACAGCACTCTCTGGCCAGTTTACAATGTCAGCATATTCTCCAAACAATCTGGGTCCTCATTTTACTGACCTCGGAAGGATGGAAGGCTGAGTCAATCTTGAGCCAGTCAGTATCAAACTTCTGGATGTGGGCAGAGTTAGCCTGAAATACTGCATTCTAACTTGGGCCAACACGGTTCCAACACATTACCAGCCTTTCCTTATGGAAGATTATAATGTTGTCTACTCTAAAATGGGCTGTAGTATACCTTCTCTTGAAAAAAATCTTCCTTGGAACCAGCTGTTTTGAGAACATAATGTTCATTTCCAACTTTCCCAATCTTTCGAAGTGATCTTGACAAGGTTGTGGTAAATCATCTACAAAGGAACTTAAAATGAAATAGATTAATAAAATCTTTAAGCAAACCTGTCTCTTTGAATAGATGATCAAGAGAGGCCTATTGCAGAGCCTTCCTCTTTATAAGTTCATAGGGTATAAACCAGTGGTGAAATCCAAATTTTCTTACTACCGGTTCTGTGGCCGTGGCTTAGTGGGTGTGGTGTGGCTTGGTGGGAGTGGCAGGGAAAGGATACCGCAAAATCTCCATTCCCAACCAACTCTGGGGCCAGCCAGAGGTGGTATTTGCCGGTTCTCCGAACTACTCAAAATTTCCACTGCCGGTTCTCCAAACTACTCAAAATTTCCGCTACCGGTTCTCCAGAACCTGTCAGAACCTGCTGGATTTCACCCCTGGTATAAACCAATTTACAGATCCTCTCACGTACAGCACCTGCTTTATGAAATCTCTTCCCACCCCCAGATAGCAATAGCTTAGACTTATATACCACTTCCTAGTGCTTTACAACCCTCTATAAGCAGTGTACAGAGTCAGCATATTGCCCTCAATAATCTGGGTCATTTTACCCGCCTCCGAAGGATGGAAGGTTGAGTCAATCTTGAGCTGGTGAGAATCAAACAGCTGGCAGTCGGCAGAATTAGCCTGCAATTCTGCATTCTAACCAGTGCGCCACCATGGCACAGATACAAATGGCTTTGACTTTGCTGTGGCATTTCATAGATCTATCAAAGCTGTTTTGTTCCAGCATATGTTAAATGTCTAGATTAATTTAAGAGCAGGGTTCACAGTGCTTTACAGCCCTCTCTAAACGGTTTACAGAGTCAGCATATTGCCCCCAACAATCTGGGTGCTCATTTTACTAACCTCGGAAGGATGGAAGGGTGAGTCAACCTTGAGCTGCTTAGAATTGAACTCCCAGTGAACAGTGAGTTAGTGCTGCAGTATTGCATTCTAATCACTGCGCCACCATGACTCAGTAAGAAAACCTCATTGGAAATTGAATTCAAAGGGAATGGGGATTTGCATTTTTATAGTACAGTTGTACTGCTGAAAAGTTTGCTTGATGTATAGAATTAGAAGGAGGAAAATGGAATATTTACAAGGCCATTTTAAATGTTCCAATTTTCTCCTTCCAATTCCCTGCCAGCCTTTGCTCAAATAGGTCCCCCACCACTAGATAAAAAGAAGAGAATTGGGCAGATTGTAAAACAGGATTCTATTGAAATATAATTTAAATTAGTCATTTCATAGGGGGTAAAAGTAGAAACAGAAGCCAGACAGAGCACATGAATGTACCAGATTACTGTAAGCAAAACAGAGATTTACTCTGCCAATCACTTGTTTACAATGTTATTATACAGTAGCTTCTCATAATAAATTTGGGTCATAAACATATTTTTCTCTTGAGAAACAGCAAATCACATTTTATCAGATTTAGGACATTAGATCCATCCTAGATGTAGGCTGTTTTTGATTTACACACATGGAATCACCAAAATAACTTTAAAGAATAAAATTATTTCAAAGTTGTGAAGTGAAATTTTGATTGTGCATCCACCACTATGTGCTATATTTAATTGTAAACTGCTTCAAGTTTTGTTTAATGGGAATAAATATTTTAAATAAAAGTATCTGGGTCCATTAGAGAAATATAGATTCAAAATCAATGGCATCAAGATTTGTACCAGACTTTACACATGTTGCGTGGACCTCTCCTGATTCTAAGGATAAGCTATAAGAGCTGCAAGTTACCTTGACCAGGGTATGATTCCACTATTAGACCAACCCTTGACCATCTAGCTGCTGTTTCAATTCCTCCAGTAAAAATGCACCACTTCCTGAGGTAGTTCAACACCTACTACCATTAGAAAATGTTCTCTGGTGTCTATCCAAAATCTACTTGCTTGTGATTTAAATCCATTGTTTCTTGTCCTCTCATCTGGGACAACTCCAAACAATTCTACCAAAACTTTGGATTTTTCAAACTATATTATGCAGACTTGGTTTACTAAAAAGTTTGCATCAATCAGCTGTCTTTTCTAAAGTAAATTATTTATTTTTCAATAATGCATGACTACCATTACTAGAACTCTGCATATTTTTTGCTATAAATTTTTAAAAAGTGCATTTGTATAGGAAGGTATATAAACAAACAGGTGTGTATGGATATATCTTGCCAATTACCAAATTACAGCAAATTCTCCAGAACTTCAATGACTAATCTCATTTTTTCTCTTTTCTCAGGCATTATTGAAAATGGACTGTCAAGGCTTGGTTGTCAAGCTAATTCAGGATTTTGTTCTTCTGACTACAGCTGTAGAAGTGTCTCAGCGCTGGAGAGAACTTGCTGAGAAATTGGCTAAAGTTTCTAAGCAACAAATGGATGCCTATGAAGCTCCCCATCAGGATAAGAATGGTGCAGTAGATAGTGAGGTAAAAAATACATTGTGTTCAGGCCATCCTGGAAGACCAAATTAACTCAGTAACTTGGAAAATGAGTTTCATACTATGTTCAACATACTTTTCCTCTCTTAAATAAAGATAGCCAACCTAAGAAAAGAAAGGAATCTGTGTTGTACAGCCACTGCAGTAAAAAAATACAGTAATTCTTCCAAGATCAGCACAGATTTTATACCTAGAAATTGTAAGATCCTTCTGTGATCATATATGTGTCATGCACACAGAATGGATCAATTTAATACATTCATATTTAGCAGGAATAATTCATCATTGGACTCTGATTACAACACATAGTACTAAAAGAACAACAGTGACCTGAAAAACCTCTCTTTGCAAGAGTTTGCAAGACTAGGAAGGCTTTATTTTTTACATGCTTCTTTCCTGTGGCTCCACATATAACATAAACAAAGGTCAAAAACAAACTTATAGGAGTAGGTCCAAATTTAATATCTCCCAAATGCTCTTTCCCAGAGCTGTTTTTTGCATCCCTGCAATGAGGAGGTACATGTCTGTATAGTTGAAAGCCAGCTATTCCACAGGAGGAGATAAATGAGAAGGCCAGACTATTGCAGGTGGTACTCCCTTGTGACAAAATCCTCAAGTCTTCACTCCCTTAATCATATAGTAGAGGCAGATGCATTTCAGAGCAGAAAATATTGAAGATAGCCAGACCACATAGGGCTTTAAAAGATGATAACCAGCACCTTGCAGTGGACTTGGAAGCTGACTGACAGCTGATGTAGCTCCTAGAGCGGGTGTTGGCAACCCGTGGCTCCAGAGCTTCATGCGGCTTTTTGACCCCTCTACTGCGGCTCTCTGCCGACCCAGTCGCGTGACCTGTTCTCTGCCTCAAGAAGGCGTAAGCCTCTCCGCAGAGCCACGTGGCTGAAGCGCCCCTAGCATTTTCTCCACACTGCCCATGACTGGCTGCTTTTTGCTTTTTACGATTCCACATCCTTTGCGGGCAGCTCAGCATCAGCTGCAGTCCCCTTCATGCCAGCTCAGGAAGGAGGTCAATGGAGAGGAGCAGCAGCCACCATCGCCGGATGCAGGGAGGAAAGACCTCCGGCTGATATATCAACCATCTCTATTAAGCTTCTTATCCATAGCCACTTGGTCTTAGAATTCAGCCTAAGTCTGTTCTTTCCCATTCAGACCTAATTGTAATACATTGGGGCAGCCTGTAGATTTCTTGAACCTTAGAATCATAGGCCTGGAAGGGACCTTGGAGATCTTCTAATCCAGGGGTGTCAAACTTGCGTCGTCACAGTGGCGTCACGTGACATATCACAACTTTTTTCCCCTTTGCTAAACAGGGCGTGGCCAGTGCGTGATGCATCCACCCGCAGGCTGCAAGTTTGATAATCCTGTTCTAATCCAACCCACTATCCAAGAAGTAGGTTGTGGTTTACTTCATCAATTGCCTTACTAAAGTCCAAGTAAACTATATACTGAGCATTTCCCTGATCCACTAATTCAGTGAGTTTATCAAAAAAGGCAATAAGGTTTTTCTGGCAAAATCTGTTTTTAACAAATCCATGTTAGTTTCTAGCAATTGCTTTGTTCATTTCTAGGTGCTCACAAACCTGCTTGATTATCTTTTCCAGGTTTTTCCCAAGTATTGGTGTCAAGTTAACTGGTTTATAGTTTCCTGGATCCATTTTTTCCCCCTTCTTGAAAATTGGAATTACGTTTCATAAATGTCTGTACCTGCATGTCTTCTCCAGGCACTAAGTCAGGATCTCCTATACAGTATTTCCTATATAATCTAGGATAGAGATATAAAGCTGGATTTTACCAGCCTATTGATGATCTCCTATTCTGTGTTGACAAATGATCTCATGTTGCAGCTTCATATAGATCAGGGGTGTCATGTGTAACACACTGGCCAAGGCCACGGCTGGTGTGGCAAAGGGGGGAAAAGTCCCGATACGTCACATGATGCCGCCGTGACATGAGTTTGACACCCCTGATATAGATATTAAGTGTAAGGAGGAAAAATGAAGCTTGCAGCATTCCATAACAGCACCCAGCTAACAGCTAACTCATTATAGTGATACTTAGAAATTATATTATTTCTAGAATATTTTTCTTCCAATTTTCACTGAAGGAAGCCTGAGACTAGGCTAAGCCACTTAAACTTTCATATTCCACAATAAAAATAGATAAAATATTTAAAATATCTTTATATAAAATTGTTGTTAAAGAGAGCTGTGTTAGTAAATGGTGTTAAAACAAACAAGAAGTCTGGTAGCACCTTTTAATAACATTTGTTAATTGAAAAATTGCTACCAGATTCTTTTTGATTTTTTACCACCATATAAGAATTAATGGTAAACAGTCCTTATTAACATCGGTTTCTATCTGACAGGCAATGTGGAAACCAGCCTATGATTTCATGCTAACATGGAGTAATCAGATGGGAGACAGTTACCGTGATGTTACCCAAGAACTGCACATTGGACTTGATAAGATGAAGAATCCTATTACAAAACGTTGGAAACATCTGACTGGCACCCTAATTTTAGTAAATTCCTTGGAAATATTACGAGCAGGTGCTTTTAGCCCACAAGAAGAATATAATGATTATGCCCTCTGATGGAGAGTTTAGCCTCATGCAGTCTGGTTTTATTTGTTATTAGCTCAGTTCAAGAAAAAGAATTTCTGAATAGCCAAAGTTTGGAATGTGATTCCTGAGCTAAAAAAATAGATTTTCTTTTCCTCTTTGCAGAAGATTCCAAAGTCTTTTCCATATTCTGTAGTGGACAATTTTCATTGTGTTCAAAATCACACTTTAAAAAATATTTGGCAGTACCAGACTGGAAGCTCAAATCATTTTGATAAAGACATTGTCATTATTTTCATAACATCAGTTATGAACAGTTTCCTTCTTTTTAAATTATCACTTTGAATCATTGATATAGAGAAGCACAAATATGTCTCCTTGTAGGATTTGGATTTTAATGTGTTCTTGTGAGAATTGCTGTTCAGTTCTTACTCCAACATCTCTTGTGATCTTGTCATCGATGAAACAGTTCTGTATTATTTCATTTTATGTAAACCATTTTTGTAAAAAAATATGGGCACACTTTTTCAACTTAGCTGATGTTTCTTACACCAGAATTTAGCAATTTAGCAATACTAAATATAAAATACTACATATAAAAGATGTGTTTCACTCTTGTGTGCTTTAGATCTAAGGGCAAAAAAGCAAAGTTAAGCAAAAGCCCTAAACAATTTTTATTAAAAATAAATAAACCTTAATGGATGCCATTTATAGTACTGCCTCCCTCCTTTATCACACAGGTTATCCAATAATAATGTATGCTTGTCATCTCTAATAGCAGATTAGATCTTCAGAAATTTACAGTGTTGGGCTATATTTAAAATATGGAAGGTTGTTATTCCTTCCATATTTTAAATATAGACATATCACTTTATTAAACATTGCTGTATAAAAATAAACATAAAAATTAGCTGGCCAGACAAAATTATAAATTTGAACTGTTTTTGTGATCTAGACAGCTAGATGTGGGGTCTCCTTTAAAAGAAAAATGTAGTACTACCGTATATTGTATATTGCCATGATGGGCGAACCTATGGCACGTGTGCCCGAAGTGGCACACGGAGCCATGTTGCCTGGCACGCGCGGCGTTGCCATTCCCCTTCCGGGTTTCTGGCACGCATGCGCATGCAATGATCAGCTGGCCTTTGTATGTGCGGCACTGCTGGAAACCGGAAGAGCTGGTCTTCTGTTTTCCAACATGAGCATGCGCACCGGCCAGCTGATGGGCACATGCGCATGCATGGCAGTAACTGAGAGACTTGCCGGATGGCACACATGCACGTGCCGGAAACCAGAAGTACATTTTCTGGCGTGTGTATGCCCCCTGGGCAACCCCTATTCCTGGTTGCGGCCCAGACAAGCATGAAGTGCTCCCGTTTTGGCACTCGGTGCCTCCTGCCTGCGCGCACGCTCCCTTTTCAGCACTCAGTGCCGAAAAGGTTCACCATCACTGGTATATTGTATACATATTCCCAATGTAGTACTATATTGTATATTACTTGTTTTATTGTTTATTGTTTTAATATGCTATACACTGCTTGGAGTTGGTTGGAGGTTGGTTGGTTGATACATTCAACAAGCAAACAAGAAATAGTTTTGCTGAAATCTGCTACTTGCAGTTTTTGAAGTATGTGTAAGCTAAAACATAGATGTACTAAGTATGAGGCCTATTTATAATTGGAAGAACAATTGGCCAAACAGAAGTTCAAAGTCATTAAATCAGAAAGTAGTTTGCTAGAGGAGGGAGGAACTGACGTCGCAGTGAAATGGTGTGCTTTCAGGAGCTCCATGTTAAGCTGCCAAATTCCACCTGCTAGAAGGTCCAATTGAGTCCAAGCCACCTTGGAGAGGTGGTGAAAATAGAGGGGAAGTTCCGTTGATCACAAGGAGTCAGCAAACTCCTTGTTCGACCCAGAAAAACCCCTCAAACCGGGGGGGGGAGACGGCCATTAAACTGGCCAGACCGAGGCTGTAACAGCCCCAATGAAAGAGTAAGGAAGAAGATAAGTGGATAACAGCGTAGTTGATCTGGGTGAGATACTTTCAACTTTCCAACTTCTATTGAGGAATTTGCCCCAGAAACTAACTTTTATTTTGAAATGAGACTTTAAAAGGGAGGAGGTGGTTTTTAATCACTCCTCAAGAACGGCGGCAACTAAGCATATAAGCTGCTGACAGATCCGAAGGAATGAGAAAAGAGCGATTTTAAGAAATAGATTTTTAAACGATTGAGATCCTGGGCTGATTGTTTGTGGGCATTTTCCCTGATTTTTAGAATGCATTTAAGATATTTTTGAGTACTGAAAAACTTTGAAAAGTGAATCTTAGTCATTCTGAAAACGTGAAAGTTTATGAAGTGAAACTCTGTGACAGTGGAGAAACAGAGTAAGGGCGCCATCTACTGGTGGAATCTGATGCCGGGAGCAAGAAAACCTTGAACTGCCTTCTGGGAAGTGAATTGTTTGGGTTTGCCTGGAGCTGAACTGATAAGCCAGACTTGTTGCTGACTTGTGGAATTAACACCTGCAAACTGTTTACATTTGACACTTGGAAGACACAAAAAAATTGTGACTGAAACTCTGAATCTGTGTGGATTATAAATACGTTGGACAGTGTGAAACTTGGATTTATTTTGAAGCTAAGTGGATGTTTTTTTGGACATGGAAATAACTATTATAACTATTGAGGTTTTTGTGGGCCTTGTGGATTATAAATACTATTTGCTATAAAAATAAGTGGATAAGAAGAATACTGAAGAAATGGAAGAAACCCACTGGGTTAATTCAGATATAGACTGTGTGGAATTTAAAGTTAAAGAACACTGAAGTTGGTGATCGATTTAAAAAGGGGGGGGGAGATTTGGGAGGATTTAGAATTCAGAATTACTGTTGGGCACTTGTTTGAAAGTTTCTGATATATTGATATAGTTTAAAATGTCAAACTCAAATTTAACCAAACTAGGGAGGGGGAATCCCATCGGCACCATCATCTGCACCGTCATCATCAACGTCAAGTCCCTCAAACCAAAGGTCCATAGAGAGTTTGATTCAGCAGGAGAAGATGAATATGCTTCAAAAAGATACACAGGCATCATTCCTCATTTTATTATGGTTCTTGGCTATGTCAATCACTATGAGAGGACATAGCCAAGAACCATAATGAAATCAGGAATGATATGGGAGAGATGAAGACGGCGATGGGAGACATGAAGGAGAAAGTGGAAAGTATGGATGAAAAAATGGGGAACTTTCAGCAGTTGTTAGCCAAAACTGAAGAAAAGATCAAAACAATTGAAGAGAAATCAGAATAGAGAGAAAAATGGAGGAAATGAACCAGAGACTACCGCAGGACGATAAGAAACTTGAGGAAACTGTAATTCAATTGCAAACAGAAAAGGCCGAACATTATCTGAGATTCCAGAATATTGGAGAAGAAAAAGAGGAAGATCTAGTTGATTGATGGCAGAATTATTGGCACAGGCCCTACAGATAATGAAATAGGAGATGAGGGCGGAGTTTGATTAAGTGTTTAGAATACACACGAGTTATGCAAGAAAGAAGAAATTCCCAAGGCAGGTGCATGTGAGATTCATCAAAAAAACAATAAGAGCAGAAATTCTTTAAAAAGTAAGAGAGAAACCATTGAAATACAAAGGGAGAGAGATTGTGGTTTTAAAACAGGTGCCCAGAAGAGTAAGAGACCTACAGAAGCGATACAGGACAGTTGATTAAACATCAAAAAAATTTAAGATGCCTGATACCTGAAGGAATTTTGGTTAGGTGGAATGACAAAAGATACAGATTGGATTCTCTAGATAAAGCATATGAATTCTATGACTACCATTTCAACCCAGACAAAGAACAAGAAAGAAGAGAGGAAATAGAGGAATTAATGGCAGTAGAAACCGCAAGTAAACAACAGGAAGAAAGTGAAACTGAACAAAAAAGACAAGCAGAGCGAGAAGGAGCAAGAGCTAAAGAGCAGAAAGAAACGAGCAACTAGAACAGCAAAACATATAAGTGAAAAACAGCAAAACCTATAAGTGAAAAATGGAAGAAGAATGTATTACCAATTAATATACTGTAAATGGACTAAATTCTCCCATGAAAAGAACTTTTACAAAATTGCAAAAAATGAAATTAGATATAACTTGCCTGCAAGAAGTACATATCAAAAGACAACATAGCAAATTTTTAGAATATCCCAGAATTGGGAAATTATATTTCTTGTTAGCACAACAAAAGGGGGGGGCAGGCTTTCCGTCTTTGTTATTTGCACTCATGGCAGCCCTTGCCTCCTGCTGCTTTGGGCTTGGAGATGTAAGCCTGGGAAGCACTGCAGTGGAGAGAAGTGGCCGAGTCTGATTCTCTGGTGCTTCATCTCTTGCTGGGTCTCGCTGCCCAACAGTCAGGGTTTTCTAAAGATTTATGCAGCAGGAACTGGGTGGCTACTTCTGGCCCTTGTTGGTGCAGCTGGGCATGCCTCGGTCACTCGGGGAGACGCATGACCTGCTCTCCGCTCCAAGACACTGGCCTGCTGCGTTCGCCACTGTTGCCTCATTGCTTGCCTGCTAGCCTCCACTGCCGCTTCATGGCCTGCCCACTGGCCCGATCCAACCGCCACCACTGCCTCATGGCCTGCCCACTGACCCAACCCGGCCACCGCCGCTGCTTGTTGTGGGTGGACTATCAGAATATGGAATGTCCTTTGGTAATATGATATAGCCTGCGCAATGTGGGTGGACTATCAGATGCCAAGAATGTGGAATGTCCTTTGGCTAATATATGATATAGCCTACGTGCTTAACCAGGCAACCCACTCCTTTGATTAGTTTAAAGAAATAATTATTAGTTCAAGCTTCCGTTTACCTAAGGTAATTAAAACCCTCCTGTTTATCTAAGGTAAAAACTAATTAGATACTCTTCTGTTTATTTAGCAATCATACCTTGATAGGATTTTGCCTGTATACTATGTGTCACATATTAACCATTTATTCATTATAACTACGTTAGTAAAGTTTATTTTTATTTATTTATTTGCAGTTCTTATATGCCACCCTACTCCCTGGGGACTCAGGGCGGCATACAACAGAGTATAAGAATAATATAAAAAACAATAACAAAACAATAATAAATGATTTAAAACATTAATCAATTAAAAAATTAAAAAGCCAAACAACACATTCATACCTGGGGAAGACCTAAGATGTTCAGCGGTCACATCACCCCACCTGCAGGAAGAGCCATGTCTTAATAGCTTTCCGGAAGGCCAGCAAGGTGGGGATAGATCGGATCTCTGGGGGTAGTTGGTTCCAGAGAACCGGAGCCCCCACAGAGAAGGCTCTCCCCCTTGGTCCCGCCAACTGACATTGTTTGGTTGAAGGGACCTGGAGGAGACCGACTCTGTGGGACCTAACTGGTCGTAGGGATGTATGAGGTAGAATGCGGTCCCGGAGATAACCTGGTCCTAAGCCATGTAGGGCTTTAAAGATGATAATCAACACCTTGAATTGCACCCGGAGACCAATGGGCAACCAATGCAGCTGGCGGAGAATGGGTGGGTGTATCTGATGGCACCCACCACAGCACGTGCAGCTGCATTTTGCACCAGTTGCAGTCTCCGGATACTCTTCAGGGGTAGCCCCATGTAGAGCGTGTTACAGTAGTCCAAATGAGAGGTGACAAGGGCATGAGTGACCGTGAGTAAAGCCTCCTCCAAATATGGTCGCAATTGGTGCACAGGTGAACCTGTGCAAAGGCTCCCCTAGCCACAGCCGTAAGATGTTGGTCTAATTTTAGCTGTGGATCTAGGAGCACCCCGAAATTGCAAACCCGGTCCGAGGGAGATAATTTGTCTCCCCCGAAGACCAAGGAGGGACAATTGGTATAATCCTTAGGAGGCAGCATCCACAGCCACTCAGTCTTGTCAGGGTTGAGCTTGAGCCTGTTCCTTCCCATCCAGATCCTAACATCGTCCAGGCAGCGGCACATCACATCCACTGCCTCCCTGAATATAATGTCATGGGTGTCATCAGCATACTGTTGAAATCTCACCCCATGTCGACGAATGATCTCCCCCAACGGTTTCATGTAAATGTTAAACAGGATGGGCGAAAGAACCGAACCCTGAGGGACCCCACAAGTCAGGGGTGTAGGAGACGACCTCTGCCCTCCTGTCAACACCGACTGTGACCTATCGGTGAGGTAGGAGGAGAACCACCGCAAAACGGTGCCTCCCACTCCCAGCCCGCCGAGTCGGTGCAGAAGGATACCATGGTCGATGGTATTGAAAACCGCTGAGAGGTCAAGTAGCACCAGGATGGAAGAATAACCTCCATCCCGGGCTCGCCAGAGATCATCTATCAGGGCGACCAAGGCAGTTTCCATGCTGTAGCCGCGCCTGAAACCTGATTGAAAGGAATCTAGATAATCAGTTTCCTCCAATAGCCGAAGGAGCTGGAGAGCCACCACCTTCTCAACAACTTTACCCCAAAAAGGCAAGTTGGAGACAGGACTAAAGTTCTTCAAGTCCGCTGGGTCCAGGGAAGGCCTCTTAAGGAGGGGTCTCACCACCGCAACCTTTAAGGGCTGCGGTACGGATCCCTCCCCAAGAGAAGTGTTGATCACCACCTGGATCCAGCTACGTGAAACCTCCCTGCTGGCCGAATCCAGCCAGGAGGGACACGGGTCCAATTAACAGATGGAAGAGCTCATCGCTCCTACGGCCTTGTCCACATCATCAGGAGTTACTGGTTCAAACTCGTCCCATAAAACCGGACTAAGACTCGCCTCTGTCAACTCAACTGGCCCTGTCCAGCCAGAGTCCAGGTTCGACCGGATCTGAGCGACTTTATCCATCAGAAACCGTGCAAAATCCTCAGCTCTGCCCTGCAAGTGTTCCTCACCACCCCATTTTGCAAGGAGGCGGCGTGTCACCCTAAACAAGGCGGCTGGGCGAGAGTCTGCGGATGCAATAAGAGCAGAAAAATGTAGACATTTTGCCGCCCCTATCGTCACTAGGTAAGACTTAATAAAAGTTCTTAGTAGTGTTCGGTCAGATTCTGCTTTACTGGCTCTCCAGCGTCGCTCCAGACGTCTCTTGTGGCGTTTCATCTCCCAGAGCTCCTTGGTAAACCAGGGAGCTTTCCGGGATCCACTGCCACAGAGAGGTCGCAAAGGTGCAATCTGATCTAAAGCCTCTGATGCCGCGTTGTTCCAAGCAGCCACCAGGGACTCAGACGAATTGTGGACTAGGGTTTCAGGTATCTCCCCAAGTTCCCTCTGGAATCCTTCCGGCTCCATTAGGCGCCTGGGGCGGAACCACCTAATCGGTCCTGCCTCCCTGTGGGAGAGGAGTGGGGCTCTGAAATCCAACCTCAATAGGAAATGATCTGACCACAACGGGGAGATGACTATATCCCCTAACTTCAGATCATCCCTCCACTGCCCCGAGAGAAATACTAGGTCAAGCATGTGACCTCCCTCATGAGTCGGACCCTGGATGACTTGGGTCAGGTCCATGGTTGTCATGGTATCCATGAACTCCTGGGCCACATCCGAGGTTTCGCCGGCCGAATGCAGGTTGAAGTCCCCCAGCACCATAAGCCTGGGGAACTCCACCACCAAGCCCGCTACCGCCTCGAGCAGCCCAGGCAGGCCTTAGTAATGCAGCTGGGAGGCAGGTACGCTAACAAAAGGCCCACCTGAACCCCTAAGTCCAACTTCAGAAGGAGAGTCTCACACCTGACAATCTCCAGGGCAGGGCTCCTATGAGGATGCAGATTCTGGCGCACTATAATAGCACTCCTCCCCCCCCCTTCCCTGGGGTCGTGGCTGATGCAGAACTGAGAACCCGTCTGGGCATACCTCAGAGAGGGCAACTCCCCCCTCCTGGCCCAGCCAGGTCTCAGTTATGCATGCCAGGTCCACCCCCTCGTCAGTGATTAAATCACGTACCATGGGGGCTTTGTTGACAATTGACCTGGCATTCAACAGCATCAGCTTGAGCCCAGGGCCCTGAAAACCCTGGTCACCAGGTATTCAGGTTGAGCAAGATGGAACCACATCGGAGGGGCCGGAACAAGGGATCGCTTGTAAACAGTGAGGTCTTATTCCCCGAGAGCGGCCCGCCCCTCTGCTCCCACTATACCTCTCCCTATCATGATCTAAATATTTTGGCTCTCCACCCCCCCAGAGATCCCCTCCCCCTCCCCGCTGGTCCTCCTCCCTCCCTGCAGGCCATACATACCATCCACACTGAGCCAGGGAACCGAGCCCGGACCCCCTCCACTTCTGTATTCACACTCAGCGGAAGTTAATCTTTTATACTTGTACACACAAGAAACTTGTTATAAATAATAAAGCTGCAAGTCCAAAAAGGTAGCGCTGCTGAACACGAAGCTGTTCCCTCAGAGAGATCCCTAATTTGGACAAGCTTTGTTCAAGAAATCATGCCTCCATGTCTGTGATTTCTACATCTGGTGCCCGTCACAGGGACATCTTCAGAAGCTTCCACCATGCTTATCATTCGTCTGGAACAGACCCCAAAGATGCACCTACGTCCTCTAAGGACCCCTCTTTGTGGTAAGTATGGGCAGTAATTTATCTCATATGCAGGAAAAGCACGTTCAGGAACTTAGGTACTTAGTACAGAAAACAGGCAGGTCTGTTTCTGATACTCAGCTTAGGAGCCTAGTAAATGAGATAGGAAAACAATGTCCTTGATATCCTGAAAGTAGATCTCTAAAGCTCGGAGATTGGGAAAGGATAGGCAAGACATTTAATTCAGAGCCTCGTGCAGCAATAGAAATACTTCAATGCTGGCAGCAATGTTGTTATGCTGTTGAAAAGATTAGTTCATTAAATCAGATGACAGCAGAACTAACTAAAGATCTCCCTCCTTCATATAGTACTTTGCAAATTGTCCTTCCTAAGGCTCTAATATCATCTCATGAGTCTTCTCCAGTAGTAAAAAATACTGGTTTGATTCAAAAAATGCTAGAAGAGGAAGAATTAGAAAAAGATCAAGGTGATTCTCATGAAATTGTTCAAATTGTTTCTCCAGTTTATGTCACAGGACAACTTGATGCTCAGGGAAGAAATATAGTTGAATATCAACCCTTATCATATTCTATTTTGAATGTAGATGTTAAAATTGTTCTTCCTGCACCAACTTTGCAAATTTCTTCTGAATGTGCCTTTAAGGATTTTCAGAAAGTTTCTTCTGCTGATAAGCCAGCAGAGGTTTTTTCAAGCATTCAACAGAAACCTAATGAAGCATACACTGATTTCATTAAAGAAAAAGCTGCTTCTGAATGCAGGAAAATCATAGGGTTAGGAAAGGATCCTGAATTGGCTGAGATGATTAAAATTTGGCAAGATATAGGTTCTCCTAGTCATCAAAATAATTTGTTAGCTGCAGCCATGAGGCAAAATAGCAAAGCCCAAGGAAATTTTTACAACTGTGGTAAGCAGGAAATTTTTAAGGAAAAATGCAGAGCTCCTGGCAGAGGTAATAGTTTTCAGAAAAATTCCATGTCTGGAATAACTTAAATTGGATGTCTTATCTGGTACAGTCTTCTCCCCTATGGATTAAATGTTGCACCAGAGAGAAAAAATTCAGCTACAAGCTAAAAAATTTGTACCTAGGACATAAGATGTCTCAATCTTATGCTTATCCCACAATTATTACTTTAATTCAGTTACAACAATTGCTGGGAACTATTAATTGGGTACGTCCTTTCTTTAAATTACCTACCGTGTTTCCCCGAAAATAAGACGGGCTTATATTTTTTTGACCCCCCAAAAATGCCCCTGGCCTTATTTTTGGGGGGTGACTTATTATTTTTGGGGTGCAGGCGGGGCGGGGCACGAGACGCACCACTTACTGGAGTTTGCCAGCTCCGTGGTCTCTCGGCTAGTCTCTTTAGGGGAAAAAACTTGCAAACAGGCAAGCCGAGAGATCATGGAGCTGCAAAACTCCAGTAAGTGGTGCGTCTCTCTTGGCGGGGTGGGGTGGGGCAGGGCAGGGCGGCCGTCCTACCTGGGACTTGTCCCGATACCTCAGTCACGTTCTTATGGTCTTCTCTCCATGGCAGCCCATTCCAAAAGAGAACATCTCGCGAGTTCGAGAAGTTTGGAACGGGCTGCCATGGAGAGAAGACCATAAAAACGCAACCAAGGTATCGGGACAAGTCCTAGGTAGGAGGGGCGTCTTGCACTGGGGTTTGGCAGGGCGGCCGGGGTAGGACGGCTGTCCTACCTGGGACTTGTCCCGATACCTTGGTCGCATTCTTACAGTCTTCTCTCCACGGCAGCCCGTTCCAAAAGAGAACGTCTCATGAGTTCAAGAAGTTTGGACTCGGGACAAGTCCTAGGTAGGAGGGGCATCTCGTGCTGGGGTTTGGAAGGGTGGGCGAGGCGTGGCGTGGCGGGCAACCCTTCAAAATGCTTCGAAGGACTTTGAGGGTTTGGGGTGGGGGTTGGGGCGTGGCGTGATGCGAGTGAGGAAGGCAGTGGCGACAGGGATGCCCCACCCCATCCCCCGCCCAAAACCCTTTGAAGCATTTTGAAGGGATGCATTTTGCCTGCCATGAAGGGAACCAATGTTCCCCAAAGAACAGGAGGCAAGCATCGGTTCCCTTCATGGCAGGCAAAGCGCATACCTTTAAAATGCTTCAAAGGACTTGGACTTCCGGTTGGCTCCGAGCGCTTCGCAGACGCTCCTTGTAAAGCGCCCGATCCCCAGCACCGTTAGCCACCAGAACAGCAGGAAAACAGCTGTCTGGTGGCTCGAACATCTCCTCCCTGGGCAAAGGGGAGAGAGGAGAGCCAACAGGTGAAGGTAGAGCGCCCCAAGTGCCCCAGGAGAAACTCTGGGGTGCAAAGGGTGACGGCTCCCTAGGAACCTGCCATTTGCTCCGGACTTGGGATGTCTCCAGTTTTTTTTTAGCGGAGCAAGAAGCCGCGACCAATTCTGCTATCAATAAGACGGCAAGTATCTATACTTAACTCCAATGTGGATTTGTATTTCGGAAGTAATAAATTAGCAAAGTTGCAACAAAATGGCATTGGAGGCTTGAAAGGGTGTGGAAAGTGAAAGTTAAGAGGAGAATTTCATTTCATTAGCAGCCCTTTCTATGAGAACTTTTGACTTTGATTCTGATCTTGACTCTACTTTGATGAACTTTTCTTTTTGGCTTCTGAACAAAGTATAAAGTATAAAGTACAAAGATCTGCTTAAACTTTAAATGGCTTCTAAATCAGGAAAGACTGTTTCTTCTAAAGGAGCAGGGAGTGCTGATAGCTCCCCCATTCATACTTCCAGAATGCCAGGCCCCCCCTACACAGACTTTAATGCTTGGAATGTTACAAGATGCTTTGAAAACTATGCAGGGTGAACTTTCTACTGGATTTAATGCAAAAATTAATGAAACTAATGAGAAAATTAACGAAACTAATGAGAAAATACAGGCTGTCTCTGAGGAGATTGGAATTCGGAACCAGCAAATTAGGGAAGACATAATATTGGCATTTCAAGGCTTAGCAAATAATTTTGAAATATTGGATCAAGAGGTAGAAGAAATTAAACAATCCACCGTAATTTGGGGGGGGGGGAATAGGAGAAATTGAAAACAAAATGGAAAAGGATGAAGCTGACATAACAATGATGCAATACAGAAATATGGAGTTTGCGATAAGAGTGAGAGGAGTAAAGGAGAATAAGCAAGAAAACTTGAAAGAAATGATGTTGGATGCGTTTGTGCAAACATTAGGGGCGACGAAAGAAGTCTTGGCTTGGCAGATTGATAAAATATACCGTGTCAATTTGTGGGTGGCTAGAAGGAGAAATCTGCCAAGAGACATTGTAATATATTTTACTACCAGAACACTGCGTAATGACATTGAAGTTCCAGTTGGCATAGCGGTGACCTACTCAGGAGTGAGATATCGGCTTAATACATTATGGAAATCTAGAGATTTCTATGAAAATGTGTTAAAGGCTGGCACATCAAGACCAGCAAATGGAAAAAGAAAGGAGGATGGTACAGAAGAAGAAAGAGAAGAGTTGCTGAAGGTAGTTCAAGAATGGGGAGCCTCGTTGGCAATTCAAATGGATCAAAATTTGGATGTACTTGATATACAAGAAATGATAAAAGATCAAAGATAGACCAGAGCGACAACAGCTAAACGTAAAGAAGAATTAAGACAACAACAACTTCAGACGGTAACTCAAGAAATTTCTAAAACAGAAGTGGTGGGAGGAGCGAGACCAAAAGAACGATCCAAGCAAGATCTTCATAAAATGCTCCAGACGCTTCAGAAGCCCAGAGATGGGAACTAAATTTTTGACCTGGAATGATAATGGTTTGAATTCTCCACAGAAGAGGAGGAAAATATTTCATTATCTTAAACAATTTAAGAATGATTTAATTTGCCTACAAGAGACTCATATTAGGATACAAGATCAAAAATATTTGATAAATACAAGATTAGGTACACATTATGTAGCAGCAGCATCAGAGAAGAAAAATGGTATAGTCATATATGTGAAAAGAGACTTGATTGCTAAGTTAATTGAAGTAGATGACCAAGGAAGATTTTTAGCTATTGAACTCTTAATAAAAGGAGAGAAAATACTTGTGATTGGTGTATATGCCCCGACAACAAGAAAAATTTTATGATCTTCTACATTCAAAGTTGACACAATGGGGTTACAAAACTTGTATCCTTTTAGGGGATTGGAATGGTGTTTTGGATGTGAAAAAAGACAAGGGTCCTAAGCAAAATATTTTTTCAAGAGCAAGATTGCCTAAATCTTTTTTTGAGACGATGGAAGACTGGGAGCTGAGAGATATTTGGCGCAAAAGAAACCTAGAAGAAAAGGACTTTACTTTTTTTTCAAATAGACATCAATCTTTCTCAAGGATTGACTTTATTTTACTTACTAACGATCTCTTTTCTAGGGTGAAGAAGACGAAGATTTGCTCAAGAACATTGACAGATCATAGCCCAGTTTGGTTGGAATTGGAGTATGGAAAAGGACCTAGAAGGTCTTGGAGGTTAAATGATAATTTGTTTAGATATGAGGATAATGTAAAAGAGTGTAAAAAATTTATGAAAGAATTTTTTGTTATGAATATGCAGAAGGATACCTCAATGGAGATGGTTTGGGATGCAAGTAAGGCTTACATGAGAGGTATCTTGATATATTTTTGGATAACAAATATAGAAGGGAGAAGGGAGAAAAAAGAAAAGAACTGGAGGAAGAGATAAAAAACAAGAGAGGGCTTTAATTTTAAACCCATCAGATAAGAAAATTAAGGAGACAATTTATTAAAAGGTCAATTTAATATGTTAACAGCAGATCAAGTGGCAACTAATTTACAATATGCTAAACATAATACTTTTTGCAACACAAATAAACCAGGTAGGTGGTTAGCATACACGTTAAGGAAAAAGCAAAAATCAAGGATTATTGAAAAAATAAAATATAAGGTTAAAGAAGTTTTTGAACAAGAACTGATTAAAAAATCTTTTTTAGAGTGGGTGGTAAAGTTAAAGATGAGGATATAGATAGATATTTGCAAAAAGGGAATATTCATATAACTTCCAAGGAGCAGATGGATACTTTAAATCAACTGATAACTTCTGAGGAAATTTTGGCGGTAATTGAACAGTTAAAAGTGGGTAAAGCTCCAGGGACAGATGGTCTGACATAAAATATTAGCAAATAGACTAATGATAACTATGCAGCAAATGATTCATCATGATCAAACTGGTTTTTTAGTTGGTAGACAAATGAAGAGTAATTTAAGACAAATTGTTAATTTATTAGAATATCTGGGAAGGAACAACCAGGTACCCGCAGTGCTAGTATTTCTGGATGCAGAGAAAGCCTTTGATAGATTGAATTGGCAATTTTTATTAAAATTAATAGAAAAGACACAGCTTGGAGATTACTTTACACAATCTATTAGGGCGATATATAAAAAACAAACAGCGCAAACAATAACCAATGGTGATTTAACAGATATTTTTAATATAGAGAAAGGAACAAGACAAGGATGTCCTTTGTCGCCTTTATTGTTTATTTTGACTATGGAAATTTTACTTAGTAAAATAAGGGAGTTGGATATAATAAAGAGAATTAAAATTAGACAGGAGGAATATAAGTTACGAGCATTTGCGGATGACCTCGTCGTTACATTGACCCAACCATTTCAATCTATTATAGCTTTGATGGAAATTATTAATCCATATGGACAAGTATCTGGTTTTAAAATAAACATAGCTAAAACTAAAATAATAGCCAAAAACATGACTAGAAGCCAAGAAGAAGAAATAGAAAGGTAACGGGCGTTGAGATAGTTAAGAAGGTTAGATATTTAGGGGTTTATATTATGTCTACAAATACGAAATTATATCAGCATAATTATGAACCATTATGGCAAAAAATACAGAAAGATTTGGAAAATTGGAAAAAACTACAATTGTCTTTGCTGGGTAGGATGGCTGCAGTTAAAATGAACGTTTTACCAAGGTATTTATTTATTTATTTATTTATTTATTTATTTATTTATTTATTTATTTATTTATTTATTTATTTATTTATTTTGGTATTCTTACATGCCGCCCAACTCCCGGAGGACTCAGGGCGGCGTACAACAGAGAAAAAATACAAGAATAACCAATTAAATATTAATTAAAAACAAGTACAAAATTTAAAAGCACAATATAAAAACGACAACATCCATTCAACAACCATACATACTTGGGGGGTGAGCTCGAGTGGATTAAGCTCTACCCCCCGCCTGCAGGAAAAGCCATGTCTTAACGGCTTTTCGGAAGGCCAGCAGAGTGGGGATGGTTCAGGTCTCTGGGGGAAGTTGGTTCCAGAGCGCGGGGCCAGCCACAGAGAAGGCCCTCCCCCTAGGGCCCGCCAGCCAGCATTGTTTGGCCGACGGGACCTGGAGGAGGCCAACTCTGTGGGCCCTAACCGGTCGGAGGGAAGTATGAGGCAGAATGCGGTCCCGAAGATAGCCTGGTCCCAAGCCATGAAGGGCTTTAAAGATGGTGATCAACACCTTGAATTGGACCCGGAGACCAATGGGCAACCAATGCAGCTGGCGGAGTATTGGTGTCACGTGGGTGTACCTTGGCACACCCACTACAGCACGCGCAGCCGCATTTTGCACCAACTGAAGTCTCCGGATACTCTTCAAGGGTAGCCCCATGTAGAGCGCATTGCAGTAGTCCAAACGCGAGGTGACAAGGGCATGAGTGACCGTGAGTAGAGCCTCCTTCTCCAAATATGGCCGCAGCTGGTGCACCAGGCGAACCTGTGCAAAGGCCCCCCTAGCCACAGCAGAAAGATGATGGTCCAATTTTAGCTGTGGATCTAGGAGGACCCCCAAGTTGTGGGCCTGGTCTGAGGGAGTCAGTTTTGCTCCCTCAAAGACCAAGGAGGGACAGTTGTCATGGTCCTTAGGAGGCAATATCCACAACCACTCAGTCTTGTCGGGATTAAGTCTGAGTCTGTTCCTCCCCATCCAGATCTTAACGTCGTCCAGGCATCGGCACATTACATCAACTGCCTCCCTGAAGTCAGACGGGGTGGTGATGTACAACTGGGTGTCATCAGCGTACTGATGGAAACACACCCCATGTCTGCGAATGATCTCACCCAACGGTTTCATGTAGATGTTAAACAGGATGGGCGAGAGAACCGACCCCTGAGGCACCCCACATGATAGGGGCCTAGGGGACGATCTCTGCCCTCCTGCCAGCACCGACTGCATCCTGTCGGCGAGATAAGAGGAGACCCACCGCAAAACGGTGCCTCCCACTCCCAACTCGCCGAGCCGATGCAGAAGGATACCATGGTCGATGGTATCGAAAGCCACTGAGAGGTCAAGTAGCACCAGTATGGAGGAGTTCCCCCCATCCCGGGCCCGCCAGAGATCATCCATCAGAGCGACCAAGGCAGTTTCTGTACTGTAGCCGCGCCTGAAACCCGACTGATAAGGATCTAGATGATCTGTTTCATCCAGGAGCTGCAGAAGCTGAGTCACCACCACCTTCTCCACAACTTTCCCTAAAAAAGGTAAGTTGGAGACCGGAAATCGTCAGGCACAATTTTATTTTTTTCAAATGATTCCTATACTTAAAAAAGATGACAATTTGAAGGAATGGCAGAAGGGTATAAATAAATTTATTTGGCAGGGAAGAAACCGAGAGTAAATCAGAAAATAATGCAAGACACACGAGAGAGGGGAGGTCTTAAAATGCCTAATTTAAGATTGTATTATGAAGCAGCTACCCTCTCAGCAATTACTGATTGGATTAATTTGACGGAAGATAGGATATTAAATATTGAAGGATATAGTTTGATTTATGGATGACATGCTTATTTAGTGTATGATAAAAAAGTAGATAAGGCTTTTAAGAGTCATATATTAAGAAATATATTGCACAGGTACCTTTGCACAGGTTCGCCTAGTGCACCAATTGCGACCCTTCTTGGAGAGGGAGGCGCTACTCACAGTCACCCACGCCCTTATCACCTCCCGGCTGGATTACTGCGATGCGCTCTACTTGGGGCTACCCTTGAAGAGTATCTGGAAACTTCAATTGGTGCAAAATGCAGCTGCGCGTGCCGTGGTGGGTGTGCCCAGGTACACCCACATAACACCTGTTCTCCGCCAGCTGCATTGGCTGCCCATTAGTCTCCGGATCCAATTTAAGGTGTTGGTCGTTACCTTTAAAGCCCTACATGGCTCAGGGCCAGGTTACCTTCAGGACCGCATCCTGCCGCATACCTCCCTACGACCAGTTAGGTCCCACAGAGTGGGTCTCCTCCAGGTCCCATCAACCAAACAATGTCGGTTGGCGGGGCCTAGGGGGAGAGCCTTCTCTGTGGGAGCTCCCTCCCTATGGAACCAACTTCCTCCAGAGATCAGAGCCATCCCCACCCTGCTGGCCTTCCGTAAAGCAATAAAAATGTGGCTCTTCCGGCAGGCGGGGTGAAAGTGAGACCGAGCAGATTATCTCCGGGTCTCCCCCCTTGTTATGAATGTTGGAGGTTTTCTTTTAATTTTTATATATTTTTTAATTGTGATGTTTTACTGTAATAGATTTGGACATGTTGTGAGCCGCCCAGAGTCCCCCGGGAGTTGGGCGGCATACAAATCTATTAAATTAAATTAAATTAAATTAAATGCGCTATTGCGTGTCTGGAAAAAGTATCAATGTAAATTAAATGATAAGTTACCTATATGGACAGTACCCAGACATGCGATAGAAAATATAAATTTGGAACAAAAGCAAGATAAAATTGCATATAAAGAACTTCTTTATGAAGAAGGAATTAGATTACATTTAAAATCTATGGAGCAATTAGGACAAGAAGGAATAATTAGAACTTAGTTTCAGTATGGGCAGTTGCAGGCTAGATGGAAAGAAGAAAAAAAACTGGTATCTTGCAGCAAGATGATAATTTGATAATTCAAATAAAAAATAAAGGTCCAAAGCATATAAAGAGATTGTATAATGCTTTAGTGGAATTAGATTCAGAAGCAGAGCTAGTTAAGGATTGTATGATAAAATGGGCTCAGAATATTGGAGAACCTATAATGATGGAAACATGGGAAAAGATATGGGTCAGAAATGTAAAATTTACGCAAGCTCAAAATTTAAGGGAGAACTTCTACAAAATGGTTTATAGATGGCACTTAGATCCAAAAAAACTAGCTCGTATGTATCCAAATTTACAACCTAAATGTTGGAGATGTGAATGTGAAGATGCTACATATTTTCATATATGGTGGACTTGCAAAAAAATTAAGGCTTTTTGGATAAAAATATGGTGGATTATTCAAAATATCTTAAAGAAAAAGATTAAGTTTACACCACAGGTTTTTTTGTTGGGAATAATTATGGATTGTACTGTAATAGAGACTAAATTGCTTTTGAATTTAATAACAGCTGCCAGGTTGCTGGTGGCACAGTATTGGAAGAAGGAAGATATACCTACTATCGAGGAAGGGACATTAAAAGTTGTACATCTGGCTGAAATGGCAAAAATCTCATCATATCTACCTTCAGGACCGCATCCTGCCGCATACCTCCCTACGACCGGTTAGGTCCCACATAGTTGGTCTCCTCCAGGTCCCATCGACCAAGCAATGCCGGTTGGCGGGGCCTAGGGGGAGAGCCTTCTCTGTGGGAGCTCCCTCCCTGTGGAACCAACTCCCTCCAGAGATCAGGTGGGGACCCTGCTGGTCTTCTGTAAAGCAATAAAAACTTGGCTCTTCCAGCAGGTGGGGTGAAAGTGAGACCGAGCATATTATACTTGGGTCTCCCCCCTTGTTATGAATGTTGGAGATTTTTTAATGTTTATATCTTTTTAACTGTTATATCTTTTTATTTGTAATGGATTTGACATGCTGTGAGCCACCCAGAGTCCCCCGGGAGTTGGGCGGCATACAAATCTATTAAATTAAATTAAATTAAATATCTCAAAGACCATTCAAACGAGATATATATACTGGAATGGAGTAGATGGACTGATTATATTCAAAAAAAGTATCAGATTAAGAAGATACAAATAGTCTAATAATGATATATGTTTGATTTTTAGATTATGTTTAAAAGGTTTTGAGTAACAAGGAGTTAAAGAACTAGAGAAATTTTGAAATTAATAATCTGTTAGTATATTTTAATTTTATGTTTATTGAATACTATACCCTGTGCTTTTTCTGGGAAGTTGTGGGTGGGTGGGTGAGAGGGAAGAGGGTAAGGGGGGTGGGGAGGGGTCTGGGGGAAGGGGGGAGAAAAGAGAAAAATGTTTGTACTTTGTACTAATAAAACTTTTTGAATTAAAAAAAATGCTTCAAAGGACTTGAGGGTTTCGGGCGGGGGATGGGGCATGGCGCGGTGCAAGTGAGGAAGGCAGCTGTGACAGGGATGCCCCGCCCCATCCCCCACCCTAAACCCCCAAAGTCCTTCGAAGCATTTTGAAGTGATGCGTTTTGCCTGCCATGAAGGGAACCGATGCTTGCCTCCTGAACATCGGTTCCCTTCATGGCAGGCAAAGCGCATCCCTTTAAAATGCTTTGAAGGACTTGAGGGTTTTGGGTGGGGGATGGGGCGTGGCGCAGCGCGAGTGAGGAAGGCAGCGGCGACAGGGAAACGGCGAACTGCCAGACGCTGGTAAGATGAGCGTCTCGCAGCCCGGCCCTCCCCTTCCCCTGCCTCCCCTGCCACCCCCAAATTGTGCCTGACAATCTTACCAGCGTCTGGCAGTTCGCCGCTTCTCTTGCTTGGCAGGTCTTTGCAGGGAAACTCCTTGAAATGAAAAGCTATTGCGAGTGTGAGAAGTTAATTGCTCGCACTCATGATAACTTTTCCTTTTCATTTTAAGAAGTTTCCCTGCAAAGACCTGCCAAGCAAGAGAAGCGGCGAACTGCCAGACGCTGATAAGATCGTCAGGCACAATTTGGGGGTGGCAGGGGAGGGCCGGGCTGCGAGACGCTCATCTTACCAGCATCTGGCAGTTCGCCGCTTCTCTTGCTTGGCAGGTCTTTGCAGGGAAACTCCTTGAAATGAAAAGTTATCGCGAGTGTGAGAAGTTAATTGCTCGCACTCGCGATAACTTTTCCTTTTCATTTTAAGAAGTTTCCCTGCAAAGACCTGCCAAGCAAGAGAAGCAGTGAACTGCCAGACGCTGATAAGATTGTCAGGCACAATTTGGGGGTGGCAGGGGAGGCAGGGGAGGGGGAGGGCCGGACTGCGAGACTGTCAGAGTCCAGACTCTGCCATTCAGAAGGAGAAGGGGGTCTTGGCTCTGTTTGATCAAAAGGTTATAACATATCCGGATCCCAGACACCTGGGAGCCTCTTCATCTTAAGATAAGGTTTTATGAGGGGTAATTGAACGGAAGAGAGAGGCTGGGAAACGTAACCATCTGTCAAACGTTTGTGGATTGATTATGCTGATTGGGGTGGGGTATTAAGGTTAAAAAGACTTGTCTTGCCTGAAGGCATTTAGACCTTGCTTTGAATTGAATGGATGTTTACAGATGCAAATAAAGGAAATCCTTTTGAAAATCTTTGCTTGGCTCAAAAGTTCGTTCCTTGATTGTGGCTCATCTTACCAGCGTCTGGCAGTTCGCCGCTTCTCTTGCTTGGCAGGTCTTTGCAGGGAAACTTCTTGAGGGATCTCTCTCTCTCTCTTTCCGGGCCAAAAGAGTGCCGCCGCAAAAAGAGCAGCTCCCTTGCCCCCGGAAATAGTTGGGGGGCTTATTTTTGGGGGTGGCTTATTTCAAGGCATGTCCCGAAAAGCCCTGTGGGGCTTATTTTTGGGACATGTCTTATTTTCAGGGAAACACGGTACTTCTCTGTTAAATTCATTATTTACATTATGGACTAAAGTTAAACATCCTAATAATCTTATCTCAATCCTTCAGGAAGCTAATCAAGCAGTTCAAGTGATACTGCAGTTGTTTGGGATTGCATCCAAAATGCCTAATACTAGTGGTAATTATCTTTGCTTCCTTTTGCCACAGTAATTTTACTTTTGTTTGCAGATCTTAATATTTTGTGATTTTTTCCATGAAATTCTGTTCCTTTATTTTTTCTCATAAATATTTTCATAGATATTTTATAAACTGCAAGGTCTGAGTTTAATTGCTTTTGCCTCAGATTCCTACTGGAAGTATTGGCTGTGTTATCCTTGCAATAAATTTATCTTGTAGAATGGTTATATTTATCCCATGCTTTTCATCAAAATATTTATCCTTTATACTCAGGCTTTAGCTGAGCTCTGTGCAACTGGTCATAGATGAGCACTTGCTAGAGTTTGCCAGGATGTTTTTAAAATCATTTTTCCTATTTCTAAATTTGAATTTGCATTTCAGACAGTTTGTCTTTTCAAAGAGCCTTAAAATAGAATAGAATAACAGAGTTGGAAGGAACCTTAAAGGTTTTCTAGTCCAACCCTCTGTCTAGGCAGGAAAGCCTAAATCACTTCAGAAAATTGGTTATCCAACATCTTCTTAAAAACTTCCAGTGTTGGAGCATTCACAACTTCTTTTTTTTATTGAAAAGTTTAAAAGTACAGAGTACATACAGTTTTTATCTTTTCTACCCCCCCATCCACCCTCCACCCTTCTCCCCCCCTCACCCTCACCCTCCCCCCTCCCGGACTTCCCAGAGAAAAACACAAGGTATAAATTCAAGACAAAAAATATGAAATTACCTAATACTAAAACAGATTGTTAGTTCAAAAATATCTTTTCCTTTCTTAACTCTTTGTTATCCATAAGCTTGAAAGTATAATCTATTATTTCTTCAAACAGCAAACAATAATATACTATTTAAATTATATTAATCTGAAACTTTTTCTGAATATATTCCGTCCACTTACTCCATTCCAACACATATTTTTCATTTGAATAATCCTTAAGATAAGATGAAACCTTAGCCATTTCGGCCAGATGTGTCACTTTCAATGTCCATTCTTCAATTGTAGGTATATCTTCCTTCTTCCAATATTGTGCCACCAGTAATCTGGCAGCCGTTATAAAATTCAGAATCAGCTTAGTCTCTATAGGTGTACAGTCCGTTGTTATTCCCAACAGAAAAAACTGTGGTGTAAATTTAATTTTTTTCTTTAAAATATTTTGTATAATCCACCAGATTTTTATCCAGAAAGCCTTAATTTTTTTACAAGTCCACCATATATGAAAATATGTAGCGTCATCACATTCACATCGCCAGCATTTAGGCTGTAAGTTGGGATACATACACGCCAATTTTTTTGAGTCTAAGTGCCATCTATAAAACATTTTGTAAAAGTTTTCCCTCAAGTTTTGAGCCTGCGTAAATTTAACATTTGTAACCCATATCTTTTCCCATGTGTCCATCATTATAGGTTCTCCAAAGTTTTGAGCCCATTTTATCATACAATCTTTAACCAATTCTGATTCTGAGTCCAATTCCAATAAAATATTATACAATATTTTTATATGCATTGGGCCATTATCTTTAATTTGTACAATCAAATTGTCTTCGTTTTGCACAATACCAATTTTTCTATCATCTCTCCATCTGGCCTGTATTTGTCTGTATTGAAACCAGGTCCTAACTATTCCTTCCTCTTTTAATTTCTCAAATGATTTTAGTTGAGATAGTGTTCCATCTTCAAGAAGTAGTTCTTTATATGTAATCTTATCTATGTTTTGTTCCAAGTTTATATTTTCTATCGCGTGTCTGGGTACCGTCCACCAAGGTATTTTATCATTTAACTTACATTGGTACTTTTTCCAGACACGCAATAAGGCATTTCTCAATATATGACTCTTAAAAGCTTTGTCTACCTTTTTATCATATATTAAATAGGCATGCCACCCATAAAGCAAACCATATCCCTCAATATTTAATACACTTTCTTCCGTTAAGTTAATCCAATCTGTAATTGCTGAGAGAGCTGCTGCTTCATAATACAGTTTTAAGTTAGGCATTTTTAAGCCCCCTCTTTCGCGTGTATCCTGCATTATCTTCTGATTTACCCGCGGCTTCTTCCCTGCCCAAATAAATTTATTTATACCCTTTTGCCACTCCTTTAAAGTTCCATCTTTTTAAAGTATTGGTATCATTTGAAAGAGGAATAGAAACCTTGGTAGAACATTCATTTTAACAGCAGCTATCCTTCCCAGCAGTGACAATTGCAGTTTTTCCCAGTTTTCCATATCTTTCTGTATTTTTAACCATAATGGTTCATAATTATGTTGGTATAGTTTTGTATTTGTGGACATAATATAAACCCCTAAATATTTGATCTTTTGAACTACTTCAAAACCTGTTGCCTTTTCTATTTCTTCTTTTTGGCTTCTTGTCACATTTTTAACTATTATTTTTGTTTTGGCTATATTTATCTTAAAACCAGATACTTGTCCATATAAATTGATTGTGTCCATCAAGATTCTAATAGATTGTAATGGTTGGGTCAGAGTAACAACCAGGTCGTCCGCAAAGGCTCGTAACTTATATTCTTGCTGTCTAATCTTAATCCCCTTTATTGTGTCAAGTTCTCTTATTTTGCTAAGTAGTATTTCCAAACTCAGGATAAACAACAAAGGAGATAAAGGACATCCTTGTCTTGTTCCTTTTTCTATATTGAAATTATCTGTTAACCCACCATTAATTATTATTTGCGCTGTTTGTTTTTGGTATATTGCCTGAATAGATTGTACAAAATAATCTCCAAGTTGTAATTTTTCTATTAACTTTAATAAAAATCGCCAATTCAATCTATCGAAGGCTTTCTCAGCATCCAAAAATATCAGTGTTGCAGGGACCTGGTTGTTCTTTCCCAAATACTCTAATAAGTTAACAACTTGTCTAACATTAGTTTTCATTTGTCTACCTGTTAAAAACCCAGTTTGATCATGATGTATTGTCTGTTGTAAGACTATCATTAATAAAGTGACCAGATTTTTTTTTTTAAGCGGGACACCGAAGGGGGCGGGGCCGCCTGGACGCCGGGTTTTGCCCTCTGCGCATGCGCAGAACGCTGCGCATGCGCAGAGGGCAAAAGACCGCTAATGTCATTTCACAAGAGCCGTTCGCGTGCAGGGCAGTTTATAAATAGCGGCCGCCAGGTAGGGAGCCGGCCGGGGTTGCACAGGGCTGGGGGAGGCTCGCTAGCCTGGCAGCTCCGGCCGCAGGAAAGAGCGGGGGGAGGGTGCCGTACTGGGAAGGGCCAGCAGTCACCACCGCCTGAGGGGGCCACCCCCCCTGCCCGCCCGCCCGCTTCGCTGCAGGGGACGCTGCACCGGATCCCGAGTCGCGCCGGCTCTCCCGCGGCCACGATGCCCGCCGACCTGATGGAGAAGAGCTCCTCCTCGCCCGCGGCGGCCATCCCGGCCAGCGCCGGAGGAGTCAACGCAGGACACCTGCCCGCCGCCCACAGCTGAGAGGCCTGCTGCTGCTGCTGCTGCGGCTGGGCCCCCAGTCCCGGCGGCGGGAAGGCTGCGGCGGCGGTCCCAGCCTGCTGAGCCAGCGCCGGCCCGAGGGTCATGGATGCGACTCCTTCGCTCGGGCCGCCCCGCCCACCGCGACGCCGGCCTTTTCGAGAGGGCGGGGCTGCATCAGGCACCTCTCCACCTTCCAGGGGCGGCCCGAGCGAAGGAGTCGCATCCATGACCCTCGGGCCGGCGCTGGCTCAGCAGGCTGGGGCCGCCGCCGCAGCCTTCCCGCCGCCGGGACTGGGGGCCCAGCCGCAGCAGCAGCAGCAGCAGGCCTCTCAGCTGTGGGCGGCGGGCGGGCGTCCTGCGTTGACTCCTCCGGCGCTGGCCGGGATGGCCGCCGCGGGCGAGGAGGAGCTCTTCTCCATCAGGTGAGCGGGCATCGTGGCCGCGGGAGAGCCGGCGCGACTCGGGATCCGGTGCAGCGTCCCCTGCAGCGAAGCGGGCGGGGGTGGCGGCCCCCTCAGGCGGCGGCGACTGCTGGCCCTTCCCAGTACGGCACCCCCCCCCGCTCTTTCCTGCGGCCGGAGCTGCCGGGCTAGCGAGCCTCCCCCAGCCCTGTGCAACCCCGGCCGGCTCCCTACCTGGCGGCCGCTATTTATAAACTGCCCTGCATGCGAATGGCTCTTGTGAAACTTGCCAAACTTGTGAAGAGCCCTTGCAAAGCCGTGCCCGCCGAAAATTGTATTTGTCTTTCGCCCCGCATGAGCCGCGGCCGGCCGTCCCTGCAGGGGAGAGCCTGCCCCCCAGCCCTCCCTCGCCCCTTTCAAAAAATCGGGACTTTTTAAGAGGGCGGGCGGGACGCGGGACAAACCATTAAAAAGCGGGTCTGTCCCGCCAAAATCGGGATGTCTGGTCACCTTAATCATTAATCTATTTGCTAAGATTTTTGCAAAAATTTTATAATCTAAGTTTAAAAGTGAAATCGGCCTGTAATTTTTTGGGTCTGTAAGATCTTGACCCTCTTTTGGGATCAGAGAGATAAAAGCAGTTTTCCAAGATGGAGGTACAGTGCCTCCCTTTTGGATATTGTTAAACAGATCTTTAAGTGGTTCCACCATTTCCTCCTGCAATTTTTTATAATAAACAGCGGTTAGTCCATCTGTCCCCGGGGCCTTGCCCACTTTTAATTGTTTAATTGCCAATACAATCTCTTCTGAAGTTATCAATTGATTTAAGGTATCCCTCTGAATCTCAGTAATTGTATAAATATTTTGTTGCTGTAAATACCTATCTATCTCTTCTTCCCTAACTTTATCCCCACTATGTAATCCTGAATAGAAATCTAAAAATGATTTTTAATAAGTTCTTGTTCATAAGTTTCTTTACCCTTATATCTAATTTTTTCAATAGTTCTTGATTTTTGCTTCTTTTTTAACATGTATGCCAACCACCTCTCCGGTTTGTTTGCGTTACTAAAAATATTAAATTTTGCATACTGTAAATTGGTTGCCACTTGGTCTGCCATTAACATATTGAACTGACCCCTTAATAAATTAATTACCTCTTTAATTTTCTTATCCGTTGGATTAGAAATTAAGGCCCTTTCCTGTCTTTTAATCTCTTCTTCCAGTTCTTTCCTCTTTTCATCTTTTTTTCTTCTAAATTTATTATTCAAATAAATCAAAATACCTCTCATGTAAGCTTTACTGGCATCCCAAACCATTTCCAAAGATGTGCCCTTCTGCATATTATTAACAAAAAATTCTTTCATTAATTTTTTACATTCCCTCACATTGTCCTCATATCTAAATAAATTGTCATTTAACCTCCATGACCTTCTGGGTCCATTGTTGTCTTGCAGTTCCAACCAGACCGGGCTATGATCCGTTAATACTCTTGAACATATCTTCGTCTTCTTTACCCTAGAAAAAAGATTATTAGTAATCAAAATAAAATCAATCCTTGAAAAGGATTGGTGTCTATCGGAGAAGAAAGTAAAGTCCTTTTCTTCCATATTTCTTTCACGCCAAACGTCCCTCAGCTCCCAATCTTCCATCATTTCAAAAAAGGACTTTGGCAATTTGGCTCTTGAAAAAGTATTTTGGCTTGGACCCTTCTTGTCCTTTTTGACGTCTGGTACACCATTCCAATCTCCCAGAAGGATACAGGTATTATAATCCCATTGTATTAACTTTGTATGTAAAAAATCATAAAATTTCTCTTGTTGTTGGTTCGGGGCATATACACCAATCACCAGTGTTCTTTCTCCTTTAATTAAAAGTTCTATAGCTAAAAATCTTCCTTGATCGTCTGCTTCAATCAATTTGGCAATCAGGTTTTTTTTAACGTATATTACAATACCATTTCTTTTTTCTGATGCTGATGATACAAATTGTAGTCCTAGTTTTGAATTTAGCAAATATTTTTGGTCTTGTTTTCTAATGTGTGTTTCTTGAAGGCAGACCACATCATTGTTAAATTGTTTAAGGTAATGAAATATTTTTCTTCTTTTCTGTGGCGAGTTTAATCCATTAACGTTCCAAGTTAAAAATCTACTTCTCATCTGCGGGCTTCTGAAGCTTCTGGAACATTGACTGATGATCTAGGAACTGGCGTTCCTTTCGTCTTGCTCCTCCCACTGCTTCAGATTTAGTAGTTTCTTTGACCGCAAGCTGTGATTGTTGTTGTGCCATTTCCTGCATACGTTTAGTTGCCGCTCTGTTCTGTCTCTGTTATTTTATCTGTTGTTCTCCAAATAAATCCAAACTTTGATCCGGAATTGTAACAATATCACCTTGACCAGATGGGGCCTCTATTTGCTGGACTTCTTTTTGTCTTGCTCTGTCATTCTCTTTTCTCCTTCCCTCTGGTGATCTCGGTGTCCCAGCCTTTAAAATATATGTAAAAAAATATCTTGCTTTTTGGACCATGTTAAGTCGATGTCTTTCTCCAGCATAAATCAAGGAGATGCCATTTGGTACCTCCCATCTAAATGATAATTGTTGTCTTTTAAGCTCCTCAACCAAAAAGGAAAAATCTCTTCTGGCCCTCAGCATTCTTGGAGGAATCTCTTTCAGTGTGATCAATTCCTGTCCTCCCACCTGTAGTTTGTTTTGGTACGTTGCTTGAAGAATTTCATTGCGCAATGCTCTATTATTGAAATATATTACAATATCTCTTGGAAGGTTTCTCAGTCTGGCCACTCGAGAGTTGACCCTGTAAACCTTGTCGATCTGCCACATCAGCCCTTCCTTATTAATATCCAACGCTTGGGCAAGGGCATCTCCCAACAGCTCTTTCAGGTCCTCACTTTTCTCCTCTCTCAGTCCTCTAATCCTGATCGCGAATTCCATATTACGGTAATGAATCAATGTAATTTCATCTGTAGTTTTCTCTTCAACTTCATCTATTCTCTCTCTTAAGGATGCTGTAATATCTCTAATTAGTTGAACTTGCTCATCCAAATATTCCACGTTATTTGCCAATCCTTTAAATGCCTCCAAAATGTCAGCTCTAATTTCATTGTTACAGATTTCCATTTTGTTGGACACAACTTGTATTTGGTCATTTATCATCTCCTTAATTGTCTCATTAGATTCATCAATTTTTTTTGTTAAAATTGGTAGATATTTGGATCTGCATAGCTTTAAGACTTTCTTGCAGCATTGCAAGAGTTAATGGCTGAGGCTGAGGTTGAGATTGTGTTACAAGAGTTTGCAGCTTAGTAGTGGGGGTTGGGGAACTCTCCGCACTTTTGGAGGAAACCGTCTTTACAGATTTAGAAGCCATCAGGATTAAAGTAAATCTTAAATCAGATATTCCAAGTTATTTTAATCTGGTGCCAAAAAGAAGAAAAGTCTCAAATATAAGTGCAAATTCAAGTCAAATCCAGCAACTCTCTTGCAAAAGCCTGTCAGCAAAAATGAAACTTTTCTCTTTGTTCTCACTTTCACTTCCTTCCCCTTTCAAGCTTTCAATGCCATTTTAAAAGCCAACTTGTTTCTTTGTAATTCAAATGAGAGTCAGTAAGAGTTAATTAGTGGTTACTTGCCCGATCTTGCCTCCTGGTTTTCCCTGCTGCTGAAAATAATCTTCAATCGGAATCTGTTGTTTACAGCAATGTTGGTCGCAATCTTCTTGCTCCACAAAAGGCGGAGATATCCAAGGTCTGGAGCAGCAGCTGGTTGCCAGGGAGCCTTCTCCTTACGCCCCCCTGGATCTTTTCCTGGGGGGCTTGGGAGGGCTCTACCTGTGCCTGCATGCTCTTCGCCCTTCCCTTTGCCCGGGAAGAGGCTTTTCTGCCGCCAGTCAGCTGTTTTTAAGCTTTCTGGCAGCTTTTACGGTGCCGAGGATTGACGCTCCAGAAAGGAGCGTCCACGAAGATTGGAGCCAAACAGGAAGTCGGAGCATTCACAACTTCTGAAGACAAGCTGTTTCATTGATTAATTGTTCTAACTGTCAGGAAATTTCTCCTTAGTTCTAAGTTACTTCTCTCCTTGATTAGTTTCCACTCATTGCTTCTTGTTCTACCCTCAGGTGCTTTGGAGAATAGTTTGACTCCCTCTTCTTTGTGGCAATCCCTGAGATATTGGAAAACTGATATCATGTCTCCCCTAGTCCTTCTTTTCATTGAACTGGACATGCCCAGTTCCTGCAACTGTTCTTCATATGTTTTAGCCCCCAGTCCCCTAATTATCTTTGTTGCTTTTCTCTGTACTCTTTTTAAAGTTTCAACATTCTTTTTGCATCGTGGCAACCAAAACTGAATGCAGTATTTCAAGTGTGGCCTTACCAATGCATTATAAAGTGGTATTAATACTTCACATGATCTTGATTCTATCCCTCTGTTAATGCAGCCTAGAACTGTGTTAATTTTTTTGGCAGCTGCTACACATTGCTGGCTCATATTTAAATGGTTGTCCACTAGAACTCCAAGACCCCTCTCACAGTTACTACTGTTGAGCAAGATACCACATACAGTATACTGTACCTGTGCATTTTGTTTCTCTTGCCTAAATGTAGAACCTTACTCTTTCACAATTGAATTTTTTAATTTTAATCTTTTAATTATGCACATATTATACTTCCTGCTGTTTGGTTTTTTACATGTGGCCAACAGACTTTTAATTATATTCCTACTAATTTATCTGAAACCCAGTGTTGTTTAAGTCATCTTACTGCTGTTTTACCTACAAAGGAAGATATTATTCATCGTTCTAGAAGATCGTCTATAGCCCTTGATGAACCATGTGACAGCAAAGTCTTTCTTCTCGATGAAGCTGAATACGTTTCCCTCGCTGTATCCATAGTTGGTGTGCCTGCCTTAGCAATTCTCAATCAACGAATTGCTCATCACCTTGCCTGTTCTTTATCAAAAACTATCAACACTACATCTTTAGCTATTGCAGAATTAAATCAAGGACAGATTGAACTTTGATATGCAATCTTGGACAATAGAGCTGCTATAGATTTTTATTGTTAGTACATCACTTGGGTTGTGAATCTGTAATAAATATGTGTTGTTTTAATATTTCTGATAAATCTCAAATTGTAAAACATCAATTAGATACCTTAAAAGAATTGGCTTCTCAGATTCGAGAGGATATATTGTTTGCTTTTGCTGTTTTATGCAATGCTTACCTTCTATTATTTCTTATTGTATTCCTAAACGACAGAACTATACTTTACATAAAACTCAGGCTCGTGTATTATATAAACAATTACAACAATATGAGCAAATTGATGAACAATCTGAGTGTGAAGATATTCCTTTAGATTAAATAAAAGAGAGTGGAATATGGCCAAGAATGCCAAGAATATGGAATGCCCTTTGGCTAATATGATATAGCCTGCGCAATGTGGGTGGACTATCAGATGCCAAGAATGTGGAATGTCCTTTGGCTAATATATGATATAGCCTACGTGCTTAACCAGGCAACCCACTCCTTTGATTAGTTTAAAGAAATAATTATTAGTTCAAGCTTCCGTTTACCTAAGGTAATTAAAATCCTCCTGTTTGTCTAAGGTAAAAACTAATTAGATACTCTTCTGTTTATTTAGCAATCATACCTTGATAGGATTTTGCCTGTATACTATGTGTCACATATTAACCATTTATTCATTATAACTATGTTAGTAAAGTTAATCTTTTATACTTGTACACACAAGAAACTTGTTATAAATAATAAAGCTGCAAGTCCAAAAAGGCAGAGCTGCTGAACACAAAGCTGCTCCCTCAGAGAGATCCCAAATTTGGACAAGCTTTGTTCAAGAAATCATGTCTCCGTGTTTGTGATTTCTACACGAAGTGGCCTGTCCACTGCTCTTGCAGCGCCTTGCGCAGCACAATGAAATTTAGCGTGCTTCACAATGAGGGAGACAGAGTCCCCTCTTCCTCATGGAGCCCATTACAAGATGGGTTTTGGGTTTTGAGACAGAGCTCAAATTTGAAAAACAAACATATTCATGTTCCCCTAGCTCTAGAAAGCAGAAAAACCACTTCATTTTCAGATCCAAGGTTTCCCTGAGGAGTTAGCCCAAGCCATAGAATTGGTGGTGGAACGCAATTCAGACAGAAAAGTTAAATTTTTGAGACAAAGTTCCAATTTGAAAAATTGGTTTTCAAATTTGAGCTCTGTCTCAAAACCCAAAACCCTGTCAAAGCATCGTTTGACACCATTCTACATAGAAGAACGTTCTACAGAGAAATGGGGAGGGGAAAAGCAGTGAGTGTGAGAAGCGGCAGATAGCACATTCTTCGTGGCTTCTCCAAGGTCATCCTTGTCCAGCACCTGCAAGGAGGGGTTGCCACACTGGCAGAAGCTTAGTGGGCAATGTGACCCAAATTGGGGTGGGGAACAAGGGGTGGCTGTTTCCTGGGGGGCGGGGCCAGCTGTTGAAGAGGATGGGTGTGAGGAGCGTTTGCTCCATCCTGGAGTTTCTGCTTCTCCCCGATATTCTACCACTCAACGGATCCTTTGGGATCCCCAGATTCCCTGGAGGGGGATCAGAAGATAGGAGGTGCCCGGAGGAGCAATCTGTGGCGGCGGCCAAGATCTGCAAACTTAGGAAAACCTCAGAGAGCCGGAAAGTTGAGCGGAGAAGGAAGGCGTCCGTAATGGCGACCGGAGTAATGAAACAACTGACAGCTGGCCACATGAAGCGGTAAAATAGCAGTACAAAGCGGATTTTATCCAGTTTAAAGTTATATCTTGGTGATCCAGGGAAAAGCGAGTCAGAGGATAAAGAACTACCCGGAGGTTTCCAGAGATGAGAAAGAAAGTTGCCTAAAAGTAAGAGGGTGGAATTTTTACTTTCTCTTTCCTCCTCGGAAACAGCGGCGAGAACAAAGTCTGGGTGAACGAGGAAACGTGGATAACGTGGAAGTTTAAATATTGGAAGCACTAAATATAAAATCTCTTGGGGTTGCTTTGTTATTATTACTTCTTCTTGGAGAAAACAAGGATTTAAAACTTGAGGAGCAGATGATAAGGAGGAATATCGGCAGAGAGGAAGAAAAGCCATTTTGAATCCAGACAGCAATTAAGACGCTAAACTACAATTGGAAGACATTTGAGAGAAAGATCTGATTCAAATAGGAGAAGCAAAAGGTGGCAATTTGGAAATCAACTAACAAAATAGGTGCCTAGATGATATTTAGACTCAGCTGGGGTTGAGTCTAAGGTTAAAAGACTGCTAACAAAGGAGCTGAAGGACTATTTGTTTGAGACTGATATATGATAAGAGCTATTGTGTTTGGAGTGAGTGATACTTTGGGGTGTTGAAGGATATAATCTTTATAAGTTGATTTGTGGCAATATATTATAGAATTTAAAAGATAGAAGACAACAATTTTGTATTATAATCTAAGTATTGTATTGACTATACTGGAGGAAAGCCTGAGTCTTGTAGATAGATTGAATAACTGGTTTGAGAAGTTGAAAAAAATGGCAAGTAACCTCAATTTAACAAAAGTTGGAGCAGGAAGGAGACAGGTGACACAAACAACAGTATTGGATCCTAGTCCTGCTAGACAAAGATCTTTAGAGGAAGTGACTCAACCACAGAGGGAAAAAGGTTCCTTCAAAGAACTTCAATTAATGTTGTTAGCTATGCAGGAGTCTATGAATAACAACCATGAGGATATAAAAACAGAAATTGGTGAAGTTAGAAATGATACTGGGGAATTAAAAGGAAGAATGGAATCTATGGATGGAAAGTTTGAAATATTTCAGCAACAACTAATTAAGAATGAACAAAAACTGTCAGAAATGGAAGATAAAATGGTGAAAGGTGAGGGGAGGGTAGATGAGATAAATGAAAGACTGACAAAAGCTAATAAGGAATTGGAATCCACGGTAATCTCATTAGAATTAAAGAAGGCAGCCTTCTTACGAATACAAAATGTCAGGGAAGAAAAAGGAGAAGACCTTCCGGAATTGATGGCTGACATCTTAGCGAAAGCACTAGGGATTGGGAAAGAGGAAATGATAAATGAAATTGATGAAATATTTAGAATTCATACAAATTTCGCTAAAAGAAACAATCTCCCAAGAGAAGTGCATATTAGATTTATTAAAAAATCTGTAAGAGATGAAATTTTGCACAGAGCAAGAGATGACCCGTTGGAGTACAGGGATAGACAGTTGATTGTGTTAAAACAAATCCCTAGAAGGGTACGAGAACTGAGAAGACCCTATCAGTTAATAACATCAAAACTCACAAAAAGAAACATTAATTTTAGATGGTTGGTACCTGAAGGTATTATGGTAACCTGGCAGGATAAAAGATATAAATTACACTCGGTAGAACAAGCAGAAGATTTTTATTTACAAAATTTTGGAAGTGAAGAGAGGACGGTAGAAAGAGAGACAAGAGATACAAGGGAAGAAATAGATATGGCTATACAACTGATGGAGAAGGAAGAGGTGTATAATGAAAACAAGGATACTAGGAAGGAAGAGTTACATAACAGAAGAAAGGATGAAAATAGACTTAAAGAACATACAAATAATAGATCAGAAAGGGTTACAAGATCCAAATACAGATAAAGGGATAAAAGATGGAATAGAGTTAATGTCGGTGAATGTAAATGGCCTAAACTCTCCACAGAAAAGGAAAAGATATCTACACAAAATGAGTAAAATGGAATTGGATATTATGATACAAGAGACGCATATTAAAAACAACATGAATATCTATTAAATTATCCCAAATTGGGAAATGTATTTACATCCTTATCAAATAAAAAACAAAGAGGAGTTGCTGTATATGTTAATAAAAATATTGAAGCCAAACAAATTTATGAAGATAAAGAAGGCAGGATAATTATACTAGAAATAATATTGAATAAGTTAAAAATTGTGATTGTGGGATTATATGCCCCAAACAAAGGTCAGAAAATATTTTATCAACATTTACATAAGATTATTGGTGAACTTGATTATGAAAATATTGGGCTAATAGGGGATTTTAATGCAATGGTTGATAGATAATTAACTATAAAAGTAATACACTGAGGAAAGAAACTAGGAAAATTTTGCCAAACACATTTACAAAAATGATAGAAGAGACAAATATTTTTTTTATTCAAAAAGTTTTATTAGTACAAAGTACAAACATTTTTCTCTTTTTCTCCCCCTTCTCCCCAACCCCCTTCCCTTCCCCCCCCCATCCTCCCCCCCTCTCACCCACCCACCCACCCGACTTCCCAGAAAAAGCACAGGGTATAATATTCAATAAAGATAAAATTAAAATATACTAACAAATTATTAATTTCAAAATTTCTCTAGATCTTTAACTCCTTGACCTTTTAAGCATAGTTAAAAATCAGGCATATTATTAATAAACTAACATTCCAATATGTCAAATTATTAATTTATTCCACTATGTATCTTTCATTTATATAGTCTTTAAAATATAATAATAAAAAGAAGAGAAAGAAGAAATCTTTCTTTCGCCATTTCAACCAGATACACAACCATCAGCGTCATTTCCTTGATGATAAATAGATCTTCCTTCTTCTGATGCTATACTTCCTCAATAAACATAAAATTAGAATATACTAACAAATTATTAATTTCAAAATTTCTCTAATTCTTTAACCCCTTATTACTCAAAACCTTTTAAACATAATCTAAAAATCAAACACATTATTAATAACCTAATATTCCAATATATCAAATTATTAATTTCACAATTATTCTAAATCTTTAATTCCGTATAACTCAGAACCTTTTAAAAGTAGTCAAAAAGAAAAAAATTTAGTCCATTCCTCTATGTGTCTTTCATTTATATAATCTTTAAAATATAATAATAAAAAGAAGAAAATGAGACGTTGTACTTACCTGAGACATCCATTCTCGTAGGGTGGAGCTAGCCGCCAAGATTGGGATTTGGCACAGCCTTCTAGCCAATCAGGACTGAGTCTGTAAAAAGTATAAATAGTGGCTCTAGGGCCTAGTTCCCCCTCTTTTTGACGAGGGACGAATGCCAGACTCGACGTGCCTATCACAAATCACAAATTTTATTGAAAAGGAAACCATCAGTCTGAAAAAATGACAACACTGTAATGTAGTACTGCTAAATACCTAAAGACTAATTACCTATGTACAGAACATCCTAAACAACTAATTCCTATATACCTAATGACTCAGCATGGAAGAAGAACACTGTCCAGCCAGAAAACCAGAATAGAAGGGAGGGACTTGGTGGCTAGCTCCACCCTACGAGAATGGATGTCTCAGGTAAATACAACGTCTCATTCTCCATAGTGGGTGGAGCTAGCTGCCAAGATTGGACATACCAAAGTAATTCAGTCCCCAGGGAGGGCCTCCTGATTCTGGCTGAGACCGCCGCCCTCCAATGTTACCTGTTCCAGCACCCTGCGCCCAAAGTCAGCCTCCTGAGAGGCGAAAGCGTCCAGTCTGTAGTGCCGGACAAATGGCGTTGGAGATGACCACATGGCCGCACGGCAGATCTCTTCAATGGAAGCCCTGGTGTTCCACGCTGCAGTGCTAGCTGCACTGCGTGTGGAATGGGCAGTAATCCTGGTGGGTGTGGGATTACTTTGGGAACAAAGCAGGGGTGAAATGTGAAATTCTTCCCTACCGGTTCTGTGGGCGTGGCTTATTTTGTGGGTGTGGCTTGATGTCTGGTGGGTGTGGCTTCATGTGGGTGTGGCTTGGTGGTCAGTTGACTTGTTGGGCATGCATCATGGTCATGTGACCGGATGGGCGTGGCTTGGTGGTCATGTGACCAGGTGGGCATGGCCAAGTCAACATCACTTCCTTGCCCTTTTTTGACCTACAAAAAGAAAATATACCAATTATTTCATGCAATTAATACTTAAATAAGATTAAACTAAGCACACAAAACAATAAGAGGTACACAAATACTTACATAAGAACAATAAAAGTGTTGTCCTCCACGTCACTTCTTTGCACCAATGATAACGGCCTACAAAAAGAAGATATACAATGATATACAAATTTAACCATTTAATACTTACGTAAGAATAAAAGAAGTTCACAAAACAATAAAAGAGGTATACAAATACTTACATAAGTGTTAGTTGTCTTTTGCTTTAGCTTTCAGTTGTTTGAGGTATTTCCAGCTAGGGTCATCAGGGGCACTCTCCTCACTTCCACTTTTCTTGCCTTTGATGCGCGGATCATCGGCTGAGCGATGTTCTTTGAGCCACCTTCTCACTGCAGGAGCAGGGTCCCATTTTGAAAGAGGTAGGCCAGTAACGCTGATGGTCATGAGGTTTGTTAAATTGGAAACAGTTAGGCGGCTTCTGCTCTCTGAACATATGAAGTTCATTTTTGAAAAACCTCTTTCTGCTTCTGCAGAACTTACAGCAATTGTTCTGACAATATCTCTTGCTTTTTTAATGTTGTCAGGAATTGCATACCTCTTTGAATCTTTTAACACGTTCTCCACAAAATCTCTATAGTCGTTGATGTTAATCTTGTGCTTGAAAATGTCATCAAATGTGCGCAGTTGTTCTTCAGCTTCTGCCCATGGAACGACTACTTCCGCAAAATCCCAGTACTCTGGCACCAAAAATTGTAGAAATTGCAATTTATTTGTGGAGTCTTGCAATTGGCTACCTGTTTTTAAATGTTTACAGTCCATCAGTCGTTTCTGCAAATTGGTTATGATGCTTCCTAAAAGTCTTTCTCGGTGAAGTCCAACAAATCGATGATTTTCTACAAAGTTTATATTTTTGAAGGTTTCTGAATTAATTTGCCCGTCAACTTTTGTTTTGTATTTACCCTTTCGCTGTGTAAGCACTTCAAATGCTTTTATCGATCTTCTCACCAGTTTTTCAGCCTTTAAAATGTCCGTGTTACGTTCTTGTAGTGCAGTTGAAAGAATTGAGATTTCTTCCAGAATATCTATCATGAGCGCCAAATCATTTAAGAAATATTTATTTTCCAGACGGGCAGCCATACCTGAGTATTTTGCATTCACATGAAAATACTGATGTAGCACTGGATAAGCACGCCACACAGCTATGGTTGCCCTTAAACTACAGGCAGCCCATCTTGGCCCAAAAACTCTACCAATCTTTACAATGTTAATGTCCAGTTCTTTGGATATTTCATCAAGTTCAATTTTGTTCTTATTGGATTGCTGAAAAATGGAGCATATCTTATCAATAAATATTTTAAAATGATTTACTTGCTTTATTTCCTTTATGGCGTCATCTAAAACAAGTTGGAGGCGATGGTTCAAGCAGTGCCATATGATGATATTTGGAAAGTCTTTTGCTATTCTGGTGCTCACTCCAGATTTTCTCCCAAGCATAACGCTGGCACCATCAGAGCAGAAAGCTATTAAATTTTTTTGCAGGTAGTCCTCGGTAAACCCTACCTTGTGTATACTTTCCAAAACAGCAGAACATATTGTCTCCGCATCTTGTTTCTTCAATTCAACGAGCTCCACAAAAAGTGTTAGTGGCTCCTCTGGGTCCTCAACTTTCACAAAAACTATCAAAACTGGTATGCAGGATACTGTTGAGGCTTCGTCGATCAGGCATATTTTCAGATTCTGTTTAATGATGCTGGTAAACATTTGGGTTCTGATGTCGCTTGCAATGCACTCAACTATTTTCACAACTGTTGGCCTTGAATGCAATCCTACTCCCAGATCTACTCTATTCATAGTTTGTAATTCTATCGATTCAGCAATGCTTGAAATTGGTCTGCATGATTTTGCCAGGCTGTAAACAGTTCTGAACATGTTAATAGTGGCATCACATTGGGTATCAGGAACCTTGTACATTGCTTTTTCTATGGCTTCCTCCTCCGCTTGTTTTAGGTTGTCTCTGCAAATGGCATGCAATTTCGATGTGAAGTGTTCTCTCATTTTCTTCCTTAGAGACGCCTGCTGCACTTCCTTTTTTATCCCAGCTGCCTCAATCTTGAAATGCTTCCATTCCTTGGACACATGAATACCACCGTCCAGTGTGAACCCATGTTTTGCGCAGTACGTGCAACCTAGTTTCTTGCTTGAAACGTCCAGCCCCTCATACTTCTGTTGGAAACTGCTGTACTGTTGCATAGACCAGCAATCTGGAAGAATTATTTCTATTTCAGGCTTGGGCGACTTGCTACTTTCTCCGCATGCAAGTGGTGGAAGTGGTGGTGCTTGGGGTGGTTGTGGTCCTTGGGATGGATCATCCAAGGGTGGCACTTCTGATGGTTGTTGTTGTGCCAGTTTTGGTTTCTTGGCCAAGAAACCCATCATTGTCTGTTGCCTTTTCATCCTTCCTGGTAAAGGCTGCTACTGCAAAAGGGAAAAAAGGAGCTTTGTTAGCTGAGGACACACAATGTAAAAGCACACAAAAAGCTCAGATTTAACAGATTTACAGAGTTGGAAGAAGGGACCTTGTGTGGTCATCTAGTCCAACCCCCTGCCAAATGGCTCACACACCATGAAAAAGCAGCTGTTAAATTTTAACAGATTTAAAGAGTTGGAAGAAGGGACCTTGTGTGGTCATCTAGTCCAACCCCCTGCCTTTTGCAGCATTGCAAAAGCACGCAAAATGGCCCCTGCCTTAAGTAGGAGCCTCACAGAGCAACAGAGCTGAAAACACAACTTTACACAACAGCACAACAACACAAATGGCTCACACACCATTTAAAAGCAGCTGTACTGACTCACACACCATGCAAATGTACACTGCTGCAACAGATTTAACTCTGTTTTCAGCTCTGTTGCTCTGTGAGGCTCCTATTTAAGGCAGGGGCCATTTTGCGTGCTTTTGCAATGCTGCAAAAGGCAGGGGGTTGGACTAGATGACCACACAAGGTCCCTTCTTCCAACTCTTTAAATCTGTTAAATTTTAACAGATTTAAAGAGTTGGAAGAAGGGACCTTGTGTGGTCATCTAGTCCAACCCCCTGCCAAATGGCTCACACACCATGAAAAAGCAGCTGTTAAATTTTAACAGATTTAAAGAGTTGGAAGAAGGTACCTTGTGTGGTCATCTAGTCCAACCCCCTGCCTTTTGCAGCATTGCAAAAGCACACAAAATAGCCCCTGACTTAAGTAGGAGCCTCACAGAGCAACAGAGCTGAAAACACAACTTTACACAACAGCACAACAACACAAATGGTTCACACACCATGAAAAAGCAGCTGTACTGACTCACACACCATGCAAAACACACAACACAAAAGCATTGCAAAAGTTTTAAATGGCTATGGCTACTATTTTTTTAAAGCAAAAAATAAAATAAAAAAGGTTACTTACCCTATGGAAGGAATAAGGCAGACAGAATAAGTTGCTTGCAGAGCAGATGGATGGATTGCTGGTTTCAAGCAGGCAGATTAAGTGGCTTGCAGATCAGATGGATTGCAGTTTGCAATTCAGACCAAAGGAGAAGCAGGCGTGGCTGGCTTCCAACGGCTCGGAATTGGGTCCGAAGAGCTAAGGTAAGCAAGCTGGACTCTGGAGGCTGGGTGGGAAGATGGGTGGTTTGCTAGGCTGGAACAGCCAGGTTATATAGGCTGGGGCCCGGGGGTGGGGGTGGGTGTCGGGAAGAGCCCAGCTGATAGGTGGGAAAAGCCGCGGCCATTTTTTTTAACAAAAGGAAAAAGCCGGGAGCAGGAAAAGCGGCGGGTGGGCAGTTAGGTGCACATGGGTGGCCGGGGCTTGGGCTGGGGGCCTGGGGGCCGGGGCCCAGACCGGTATGGGGGCGTGGCCAGCAAGCCATCGCTACCGGTGTGCCGAACCACCGGTGCCAAGTCCTACCGGTCCCCACGAGCCGGTGCGAACTGGGACCATTTCACCCCTGGAACAAAGTACTTTACTTCAGCCTATAATGGTTACCTCATTAACTATTAGGACAATGGCACTAAGCAGGACAGGAAAGCAGGATGTGACTCATCTCATCTGAAATCTCCTGACCCCAGTGCCTACGTGACCTGAAAGCCTACGTGACATTATACATTATGCATAAGTTACCTGAAGGATGTGTACTCAGGAGTAGACTAACAATATGACCATATATGGTATATACCCACCCCTTACTAACATTGTCATAAGAATGTAACTGGATATGAACTGAATTATAATAAAAGAGGGTTACACAGAAAATTCTGTGCTCCCATCCTGAGGTACCTGTCTGCGTATCTCATTTCTCATGGGAGACCACCACATTTGGTGACCCCCCAGGCATGATTCCACATGGGAATACGTCCTTGCCAACCCTCTACTTATCGCCTGGAATAGGCACGGTGCACCCGACGACGTCGCTGGCGACTGACTCCTTCTCGTAAGTATGGGGGGTGGAACGTCTACAGCTCAGAACTCTCACGTGGAAGAGCTGAGACAATTGGGCAGGAAAAAATACCTTTCCCCTCAAGAACAAAAATTTACCCCATCCTTTTCTAAAAGTGAGGCTTACATCATGATTCAGATTCATGCTGACCCGGCTCACCAGCTTTTATTAGATCCCCCACCTTATCAGACTCCCTCGGTCATGTTGACTACCCCATTACCTTCAGTCATGCGTCCTTTTTCACCCACGGCTCCCGAAGCCCCTGTTTTTTCTGCTTCAAACCCTGCTCCTGTTTTGCAATCTGGCCTTATTCGCGGGGCATACCAAAAGGCTTTAAAATCCAGCACTTTGGATGCTGTTGCTTCCTTATCTATTGTTCCTCCACAGGAGGCATTCAGCGTAGACAGGGCAGAATTTAAAGAAGAACAGCAAAAAAGAATAAACTTGCAAAGGGTCTCCAAGTTTTATCTCATGAGTCTTTTCCAGTAGTAAAAAATACTGGTCTGATTCAAAAAATGCAAGAAGAAAGATTAGAAAAGAATCATGAAATTGTTCAAATGCTTGCTGATTGTCCAGTTAAAGTAGATGTTAAAATTGACCTTCCTGCACCAAATTTGCAAGTTTTTTCTGAATGTGCCTTTGAGGATTTTCAGAAAGCTGATAAGCGGGCACACAACTTTTCAAACATTCAACCGAAACCTAATCAAGCATACACTGATTGCGTTAACAAAAAAGCTGCTTCTGAATGCAGGAAAATCTTAGCATTAGGAAAAAATCCTGCAATGGCTGAAATGGTTCAAATTTGGAAAGATATACGTTCATCTAGCCATCAAAATAATTTGCTAATTGCAGCCATGAGACAAAGTAACAAAGCCCAAGGAAATTGTTACAAGCAGGAATGTTTTAAGGAAAAGTCCAGAGCGCCTGGCAAATGTGTTGATTCTCATAGAGCTTTCATGCTTGGAGTAACTTAAATTGGATGTTTTATCTGGTATAGTCTTCTCTCCTATGGATTAAATGTTGCACCAGAGAAAAAAAATTTAGCTAAAGAAAATGTTTGTATCTAGGACATAAGATGTCTTGATCTTATGCTGCATCAGTTATTCCACAATTATTATTTTGATTCAGTTACAATTGCTGGGAACTATTAATTGGCTAGTCCTTTCTTTAAATTATCCCCAATAAAAGAGACGTTGCTGCGTCTGTTGAAGCTTCGGCTCCTAGCGAGGAAGCAACTAATTTACATTATTAACTAAAGTTAAACATTCTATGATCTAATCTCATCCCTCAGAAAGCTAGTCAAAGTTCAAAATGCTACTGCAGCTGATGGGATTACATTTCAAATTACCTATTAACTTTGCTTTCCTTTTGCAACAGTAAGTTTACTTCTGTTTGCAAATTTTAAATTTTTGTGATTTTTTCCATGAAATTGTGTTCCTTTGTTTTTCCTCATAAATATTTTCATAGATATTTTCCAAAATGCAAGGTTTTACACAACACTGTGTGGTGTTGTAGGTGCTGTGTTTGCCAGCACCTACTGGAAGCATTGGCTGTGTTGTCCTTGCAACAAATTTATTTTGTAGGATGGCTATATTTATTCCATGTTTTTTATCCTTAGGCTTTAGCTGAGCTCTGTGCATGAGCACTTGCTAGAGTTTGTTAGGATATTTTTTAAAATCATTTTTTCCTATTTCTAAATTTAAATTTGAATTTGAATTTCAGAGAGTTTTTGTTTTTTCAAAAAGCCATAGAGTGGAATGGAATAACAGAGTTGGAAGGAACCTTAAAGGTCTTCTAGTCCAACCCCCTGCCAAGACAGGCAAGCCTAAATCACTTCAGGCAAATGGAAATCCATTCAGACAAATTGTTGTCTTCTTAAAAGGTTTTCAGTGTTGGAGCATTCACACCTTTTGAAGACAAACTTTTTTACTGACTGATTGTTTTAACTGTGAGGAAATTTTTTTTAGTTTTAAGTTGCTTCTCTCCTTGATTAGTTTCCACCCATTGCTTCTACCCTCAGATCCTTTGGAGAATAGTTTGTCTCTTTTTTTTATAACAACTTCAGAGATATTGGAAAACTGATATCATGTTTCCCCTAGTCCTTCTTTTCATTGAACTGGATATGCCCAGTTCCTGCAACTGTTCTTCATATGTTTTAGCCTCCATTTCACTAATTATCTTTGTTGCTCTTCTCTGCATTCTTTTTAGTGTCTCAACATTTTTTTTTGCATCGTAGCAACTGAAACTGAATGCAGTGTTTCAGGTGTGGCTTACTAAGGCATTATAAACTGGTATTGATATTTCCAGTGATCTTGATTCTCTCCCTCTGTTAATGCAGCCTAGAACTGTGTTAATTTCTTGGCAGCTGCTGCACACGGCTGGCTTGTGTTTAAGTGGTTGTCCACTAAAATTCCAAGTTACATCTCACAGTTACTACTGTTGAGCAAGATACCACATATACTGTACCTGTGCATTTTGTTTTTCTTGCCTAAATATATAACTTTACTTTTTTCACTATTGAATTTTATTTTGATTTAAACAGCTTCAGATTTTGTAGGGAAATTTACTTTTAATCTTCCTAAAGATTTTTGTCTTACTTTAACTGTTTCTGCACCTTTGCAATTATTTCTGATTTTCATAATGTCTGTAACTTAGTTCATGATTCTCCCTGGAAGTTTATTTAGCATCTGGGATTAATGCTAATCTTATAGATGTTTACTAGGTTCTTCCATTCCTTTTGGACTCAGGTTTCCCCATCTTTTGATGATAATCTTCTCAGTTTATTTTTTAACCTTACATGCTAGGACTTTACTCTTTTTTCCTGGCTCATATCAGAAGCCACCAACCATGTTATTAATCATTGTATTCGGACTTTCTGTATTCTGGGCAATCCCAAACAATAAAAACAGAAAGGGGAAAACCACCCTGGCTTGCCTGGAATACAAAATACCTTGAACCTTGTCCCGTTTACCCTCAATTTTCTCAATGTTTCTGGCACCCCTGTTTCAACCGCCGCAAGTCGGCAAATTTTCTGCTTCTCCTATAGACTCCCTGCGACCGCAAGTCTATTGTCACCGTCTTCCTGATCCTACGTGGAAAGGCCCGGCCTCCCTTGTCACTTGGGGTCGAGGCTACGCTGCAGTCAATGACAATGGCGATATCATCTGGACTCCTGCTCGCTGCGTTCTCCCTTATTTTGTCACCCCATCAACACATTAAGACCAGTGATCCAGGAGCCTGGAAAAACAATGCGTTCATAAGAGACCTGAATAAGGCAGCTCAGCTGTTGAATAAAACTGATTGTTGGATTTGTATGCACATTCCATCAGACAGCAAGTCAGGACTGGCACTTCATGCTTCATGGAACTCCACTCCAGTCATGCTGGACTTTACATATGCAGTTTCTACCAGAATTTTAGAACCTGCTCGCTTTTGTTTTCAAAGCACAGGCTTGTTAGCCAATGCCTTGGAAATGGGCAATTACACTACTTGCCAACAAACCATTGTATGGGATTCAGCAAAATGGTGTGCACATATAAAAAACAATCTTACAACTGTAAATGGTATCAGCACGTCTAATCAGTAGACAAACGTTTCCACGTATGTAGCATGTTCAGACATGGAGACTATGATTATGTTTGCTAATTCTTCTGATTCAGGACATTATGAGCTAACACAATTTTGGCTTCTTTGTGGCCGGCGAGCCTATCGGCTGGTCCCAAGGGATTGGAAGGGTATTTGCACCCTGGGTCTCTTGGTGCCTGCTACTTACCCAGTTTCAACATTACCAACAGGTCGTTTGCGGAACAAAAGAGCTGGCATTGAAGATCAACCCTTAACCTTGGGGGGGTTCCCTGACTACTCAAACATCTCAGGGAATTCTCCCTAATCTTGGGGTTGCGATGAATTATAGAGACTTACATTTACTTAATAGCTGGACTGTGGTTATGTTCAATGACACTATTAAAGCTATGAAATTCATTAACAAAGAATTAGGAGAAATTCGAGGTGGTCTTATAGAATAGATATGCTTTAGATATTGTATTGGCTGCTAAAGGATGTGTTTGTGTTTTAATTCATTCACATTGTTATGCTTATGTATCTGATTATAAATATAACATCACGCACACAATTGAGCATATGGAGAACATGGTCAACCCCCTGGTCGGAGATGGAAGTGGCACCCTTGACATCTGGGATGCCTTATGGTCCTGGCTACCTGATGGGAGTTGGCTGAGGTCACTCATACCAACAGTTTTACTTATTGTGGTATTATTAATATTGTTGTGTTGTTGTATCCAATGTCTCCCCTCTCTCCTGCAGATGTGCAAAAACTTGCTTTTCTCCAACAGGAAGGACGTTCTAATCAGCGAAACCAAAGCCCTTCTGGAATTGGAGGATGGACTGCTTGATAAAACAAAAAAGGAGGAGATGTGGGATTACTTTGGGAACAAAGTACTTTACTTCAGCCTATAATGGTTACCTCATTAACTATTAGGACAATGGCACTAAGCAGGACAGGAAAGCAGGATGTGACTCATCTCATCTGAAATCTCCTGACCCCAGTGCCTACGTGACCTGAAAGCCTACGTGACATTATACATTATGCATAAGTTACCTGAAGGATGTGTACTCAGGAGTAGACTAACAATATGACCATATATGGTATATACCCACCCCTTACTAACATTGTCATAAGAATGTAACTGGATATGAACTGAATTATAATAAAAGAGGGTTACACAGAAAATTCTGTGCTCCCGTCCCGAGGTACCTGTCTGTGTATCTCATTTCTCATGGGAGACCACCACAGGTGGGTCATGGTAAAGACATTTGTTCATATGCAATGTTAATGATAGTACGAATCCACCATAGGAGAGGATGCTTTCCGCCCCATGGAAGTGTGATGGAAGGATACAAACAAGGCCTCGGTTCTGCGAAAAGCAGAGGTCCTTTGTATGTAAGTGTCCAGTGCGCGCCTCACGTCCAGGAGGTGCCACTGTCTTTCAATGTCCAAAGATGGCGAAGGGTAAAATGAGGGTAACACAACCTCCTGAGCCTGGTGAAAGTAAGAGTTTACCTTTGGTAGAAAGGTGGGATCCAACCGCAGTACTACTCTGTCCTGGTGGAAAACACAGAGGTCACCCCTGATGGAAAGGGCTGCCAGTTCGGAGATGCGTTGGGCAGATGTGACGGCCACCAGGAAAACCACCTTGTACATTAAATGGGCCAGGGAAATGGATTGCAAAGGCTCAAAGGCTCCCCCTGTGAGTGCTAGTAAAACCTTGGGCAAGTCCCAGGTGGGGTACCTGTGCACCACAGGTGGGCATCTATTGACTGCACCCTTAAGGAACCTGGAGATCAAGGGATGAGCAGAGAGTTTTCCCAGAGACGGGCAAGACAGTACCGTGGACAGGGCCGCTACCTGGCGTTTGAGGGTGCTTGGGGAAAGACCCTTAGCTAGCCCCTGGCGGAGGAATTGAAGGACATTTATGACTGAAAGATCCAGTGGAGAGTAACCCTCCCTAGCACATCAGGAGCAGAAAGCCCTCCAAGAGGCTGCATAAATACGTTGCATGGATGGTCTACGAGAATCCAGTAAGACTTCCATGACATCCTCAGGGACCAGACGGCTCCTCAGAGTGAGCCGCTCAAGCGCCAGGCGGTCAGTTGCAACCAGTGAGGCTCTGGATGCTGCACTGACCCCTGGGCAAGTGACCACTCTGTCAGAGGGATCCTCCATGGGGGGGAGACCGACAGGGAGACTAGGTCGGCATACCAGGCCCTCCTTGGCCAGTGGGGGGCCAGAAGGACCACCTCGGCTTTCTCCTCCAGTAGTTTGCGGATGACCAGAGGAATGATGGGAATGGGGGGAAAGGCGTAAAGCAATCCCGGGGGCCAAGGACAGCAGAGAGCATCCGTCCATTCTGTCCCCTGAGTTTGGTACCGGGACAGAAACCTGGGCAGTTGAGCATTCCCCGGGGTGGCGAAAAGGTCTATCACTGGCAGACCGAAGTGACCCACAAGTTGGTGAAACAGGTCTTGGTGGAGGCTCCACTCTGCCGGGTCGATCTGGTTCCGGTTGAGCCAGTCTGCCCTGGTGTTGCTCACCCCGGAGATGTGCTCTGCAGAGAGCGACAGGAGGTACCTTTCTGCCCACAGCCCCAACTGCATGGCCTCTGTCATCAGTTGTCCGGACATGGTCCCACCTTGTCTGTTTATGTGGGCCTTGGTGGCCACATTGTCCGTGAGAACCAGTACATGGGAGTTCTCCAGAAGAGGCCTGAAGTGCTGCAGGGCAAAAAAGATAGCTCGTAATTCCAGTATGTTAATACTAAGGGTCGCCTCAGTCTGCGACCAGGTGCCCTGTGCTACCTGTGACCCTGCATGGGCCCCCCAACCCAACAAGCTGGCGTCTGTGGTGACAGTAAGTTGACGTGGGGGAAGAAAACAGGTGCCCTTGTGGACCGCAGACATGGTCCACCAGATCAGCGACTCTCTGACTGAGGGCTGAAGCCTCACCTTGGCTGGAGAAGTGGCTCTTCCCTTACGCTGGTAGGGGAGAAGGAGCCATTGAAGGTCCCTGGAGTGTAAGTGCGCCCATGGGACAATATGAATGGCCGAAATCATCTTGCCCAGGAGGGAGGACAGCAGGTTCAGTGGAGCTGAAGTTTGTCTCAGAACTTGCTAGGTTAATTCCAATAGGCTGTCCCTCTGTTCCTGGGACAGGTACACCTTACACTCCAGGGAGTCAATAATTGCCCCCAGATGGACAATTCTGGTGGAGGGGATAAGTTGGCTCTTGGATCGGTTGACCAAGAAGCCATGGTGGGTGAGAGTAGTAAGCACTACCTGGACATCTCTCTCAGCCTGAGAAGGAGAGGCAGAGGAGATGAGAATGTCGTCCAGGTAGCACTGGACCCTGATGGGGATAGAACGAAGATGAGCGGTCAAGGCCGCTAGGACCTTGGTGAAGACCCTTGGCACTGAGGACAGGCCGAAGGGAAGCACCCCATATTCATAATGCACCCCTGCATAGCAAAACCGCAAGTATTGGCCGTGAGATGGCCAAATTGGGATGTGGAGATAAGCCTCCGAAAGATCTATGGATGACAATAGATCTCCCTTCTTAATACTTGTCAGGATTGAATGCAGGGTATGCATTTTGAATTTTTTATGGACGATATACCTATTGAGGCGCTTAAGGTCCAATATTGCTCTCCACCCTCCTGAGGATTTGGGCACTACAAACAAAATGGAGTAGAAGCCCTGCCCCTGTTGGTCCTCAGGTACCTGTTGGATGGCTCGAATTTCCAACAGGTGCTGGATGGCCTGATTCATGAGGACCCGTTTTGCTGAATTTGATGACATGGGGCATCGGAGGAAAAACCTCGGGGGGTGGAGAGAAACTCGAGTGCGAGTCCTGACTTCAGGGTTTCTCAAACCCATGCGTCGTTGGTGATTTCCTCCCATTGATTGGCATAGAGTGCCAGGTGACCCCCTATGGGAGGATCGGCCGGAGAATTATTTGTTCCGGCGGAAGGGGCGACCACCGGCCCCTCTAAAGGGCCGTTTGAACTGGTTGCCCCGATAAGGTTGACTAGGTGAGGATTTTTGGCAAGGGCCATATTGGGACTGGCCTTGGCCCTGAGATTGTCCCTGGGATTGGGACTGGTACCTATGATAGGGCTGGAAGGACGCTTTAGGAGCCCTCCTGGAGAAGGAGGATGGCCGGAATGGGCCCTTCCTGGTGGTCGAAGGGAGAATCTTACACTTATCCTTCATCTCGATGAGGATAGAGTTTAGGGCCTCACCAAACAGGGTCTGCTTGGTAATTGGGGCAGAGGCCAATTTCCATTTATACTTGACATCTGTGGACCAGTTGCAAAGCCAGGTCATGCGGCGTGTGACCACCGTGGAGCCCATTGACCTGGCTGAGAATCGAGCCGCTTGCAGGGTGGCCTCAGAGGTAAACTGGGCGGCCGCCAGGAGCTTATTCAGGTCCTGGTGTGCCTGGACATCCGACGGTGGCAGGTGGGCCTGGAGCACGTGGAGCCATTTGAGGCTTGTCCTGCAAAAGAAGGAAGCAGTAGAGGCAGCCCGGACGGCCCAGGCCACCGACTGGTGAGCCCGCAGCAATGAGGAGTCCGTGCGGTGCTCCTCTGGTTTGAGGAGCTCCTCAGGTTCTCCAGGCATCAATGAGTTGGAATACAGATTGAGGACCGGGGCATCCAGGGGAGGCATCGACAGGTGTTGGTCCAGGGCACTGTCCAAGTTAAAAAAAATCTTGTCAAGTGCGGTAGGCAATTGTCCAGTGGCAGGTGACTGCCATTGTTTTAGTATAGTCTCGATAAATAGTTTAGGTGCCGGGATTACGTCGGCTGTTAAGGCCAATGGTTCAAACAAACGGTCCCCGGCGGTGGTCTTGGTGGCCTCGCTAGTCAAGGGCTGGAGGTTGGCAGTGACCCTGGCCTTATGCAGGAGTGACCTGAAGAGGGCTGGTTGGAAAAGTCCTGCAGATGGGGCTGGCTCTGGGGCCAAGTCCTCGTCATCTGACATGGCCAGGTTCGGAAGTTCAGGTTGTAAGTGGTCAACCTGAGATGGGTCCTGATCTGATTCCCTTTGGGAATCTAGGTCCCCCTCATCTTCTTCCTCCCTCTCCCACTCAGGGTAGGAAAGGCAGTCCTGTCCCTGCTGGGCTGGGCTGCGGTCAGGTGACCTATTAGCCTGAGAAGATGGAGCTGGGTCAGTCATGGCTCTGACTGCTGCCTCCAACCTCCTCCTGATGGCCTCATTCATGCAGTCTTGCACTGCCTTAGATTGCAGGGGGTCCCTGGAAGGGGTAACCTGTCTTTGATCAAAAACAGGCCCCTCAGGTTCAGTCCTCCCTAAGTTGACATTCTCTAGGGACATCGAGTCTGAAGGGGGATGACTGGCCCTGTGGGATTGAGGGGTTCCCTGAGTGCTGTGGTGGACCCCTGAATTTGACCTGGATTTGTGATGAGACTTCCCTGATTTAGGAGGGGAGGGGGATCTAAGAGGGGAACAATCCCTGGCCTGAGAGGGAGAGGTGGCCCTGGGGGGGCTCTGCTCATGTCTTGTAGGCCTAGGAGTCTTTGCCTTGGCCTTGCCGGATTTCTGTGTCTTGTCTGCCATTTGAAACAGGGTGTGACACAGCTAAGCTACAGGTAGGTGGAGCTAAGAGGCAAGACAAAATGGCAGCCGCCCACAAGGCAGACAAAATGACGGGTGAGTCCTTTGAGGGGCCTGCTCTGCTGCAGTTCAGTCAGGTAAGTTCTGCTAGCCCCTGTAGCCCTGAAGATACCCTTGGCTCCTTATCTGTCAGTCAGTGGTCTGGAGGTTCTGCAGCGAAGCAGAGGGAGGAATGCACTTGCTGCAGGTGGGAGGGTGGTTCTTGGCTGCTCTGAAGTGTGGGTGGGCCTCAGTTGGTGGCAAACGACCTGAAGGGGCCTTGCCAGCCATTCGGCTTTGAACGAGCTCTTCCACACCGCTCTGATCTCCTTCAGCATGCTGCGATCGGGTTTAGAGATAAGCCGAGCGTTTTCGTCACTCGGCAACAGTCGGGAGCTGTCAAAAGTGCTTCGAACGGCAGTTAGAGGAGCTGAGATGCTCCGGCTGCAGAATTGTTGGTAATCAAGGCCCTCGGACTGCCGCCGGCCCGCGCAGTCAGAACTGGCCCGTCAGCTGTTGTCCAGGGACGGGCTCAGCACAAGAGGATGTCCATTTAGGTGGGCTGAGGGCAGATTATAAAGGCAATTTTCGTTAGTCAGCCGCACCCAGGGCCTGCAATCTGGCAGAAGACAGTGAGGATTGCCTGCCTCACACAGCCACAGCGAAATTAGTTCAAGAGAAAAACGGCAAATTTCTTGCCAGCTTCTGCCAGAGCCCAATGGGGATGGTACCTAGGCACCGTCCGTCCCTTTGATGATTAGGGACAGGTCCCACACCCTCCACAGCCGGGATTAGTAACCGGATTTAGGATATAATTGGGCCTTCGGCTGGAGGGACGAGCAGCAGCCGGCCAGAGGCTTGGCTGCCTTCTCCCAATGCAGATGTATGGCACTTGGGGGGCTCGGTCAGGGACACTCACGATTGAGAGTAGATGGTATTAAAATTGATTGTAGATGGTATTAGAGATATCAGTTGATCTTTGAATAGATGAGAGGCACTAGTCCTTGGCTCAGACTGAGTCAAAAAGAGGGGGAACTAAGCCCTAGAGTCACTATTTATACTTTTTACAGACTCAGTCCTGATTGGTTAGAAGGCTGTGCCAAATCCCAATCTTGGCGGCTAGCTCCACCCACTATGGAGAATAAAAAGAAAAAAAAGAAAAAAAGAGAGAGGAAAAAAAAAGAAATCTTTCTTTCACCATCTCGGCCAGATGCACAACCATCAGCGTCATTTCCACGATATTAAATGAATCTTCTTACTGCAAAATACCAATTTTTGATCTTCTCTCCATCTGGCCTATGACTACCCATACTGAAACCAAGTTCTAATCATTCCTTCCTCTCATCCGAGCTTTAGATCTGACTCTTGCACCCACTTGTGGTTTGGAAATTTTTTGAGTTGTCAGCTTAGGTTGTTGTTGTCTTGATACTTCGATACATATAGCCGCTGCTCTGGTCTGACTCTGATCCTTTGTCTCTTCTTCCACATTATGAACATCACTCTGGTTCTGTAAATCACCTTGACTCATCAAAACTTGTCCCATTTGGACAACTGTCGACAACTCTCCTCTCTCATCTTCCATTGCTTCCTTCATTCTTCTTCCTTCTGGTATTTTGGATATGTCGGCCTTTAACACTTTTACATAAAAATCAGTTGCTTTCAATATTGTATTGAGCTGATATCTCTTTCCCAGATGTATCACCGCTATCCCAGTTGGAGCCTCCCATCTATACTATATTTGCTGTTTTTTCAATTTATCCACCAAAAAGGCATAATCCTTTCTGGCTCTCAACATTTTTGGAGGAATTTCTTTCAGTGTCATCACCTCCTGTCCATCTACCTGAAGCTTGTTCTTGAAAGTCGCCTGTAGAATTTCCTTACGTAATGTCCTTGTGGTAAAATATATTACGATATCTCTTGGCAGATGTTTCTGTTTAGCAACCCAAGAATTAACTTGATATATCTTATCAATTTGCATACCCAATTCCTCTTTTGTCACTCCTAACATGTGCACAAATGCCTCCAACATCCTTTCTTTTAGATCTTCTTGTTTTTTCTCTTTTACACCTCTTACTCTTAAAGCAAACTCCATATTTCTATATTGAATCATTAACACCTCAGCTTCATAATTTTCAATATTATTTTGAGTCTTTCCTATATCTTCACCCAAAGTTATCACAAACTGTTTAATTTCTTCCACCTCCTCCTCCAAAATTTCCATCCAAAATTACCAGTCCTTTAAATGCAAATAACATATCTTCCCTTAATTGCTGGTGTCGAGTAGCAATCTCCTCTGAAACAGCCTGCATTTTTTCATTAATTTCATTAATTTTTAGATTAAATTCCACAACAAGTTCATTCTTCATAACTTTTAAAGCTTCAAATAACTTTTCAGGTGTTAAAGTCTGTGGGGGTGTTGAATAGACAATGGGTTGCATTCTTAGAGTATAAACAGGAGGGTACTCAAATCCTTTGTTAAAAACAGTCTTTCCAGGTTTTAAAGCCATTTAAAATTAGACTTTTTGTTTTAGTCCAAAGTCAGAAAGAGAAGAGAAAGTTCATCAAAGTCAGGCATTTTCAAGCAGAGGGCTGCTAGCGAAATGAAACTTTCCTTTTAGCTTTCACTTTCACGCCCTTTGAAGCTTCAATCGCCATTTTGTTACTCTTAACTCAATTAATCATTTCCGAAATAAACAGTCAACATTGGAGTTAAGTTAAGGTACTTGCCATCCAAGTCTCCTGGCTTTTTCTGTCTGCTGTAGTCAAATTGTTAAAAATCCCATATTGAAGGCAGAATTGGTCGCTGCATCTTGCTCCGCAAAAGCGGAGGCGTCCCAGGTCCCGGAGCAGATGACAGGCTACCTGGAGAGCCCTCACCCTTTGCGCCCCAGATTTTCTCCTGGGGCACTAGGGGGGCTCTACCCTTGCCTGTCAGCTCTCATCTCTCCCCTACGCCCGGGGAGAAGATTTTCAAGCCGCCAGACAGCTGTTCTGGCAGCTTTACGGAGCCTGGGATTAGGCGATCGACAAGGAGCATCCTTGATGCAGCGGAGCCAACCGGAAGTCAGAAGAGACAAATATTAAAGATAGGTGGCATGAACATAACATAGGGAAAAAGCAATACACATTTTATTCAAATTGGCATGCATCATGGTCACGCATGCGCACCAGAAAGCCAAACAAGGAATAATGGATGGAAGCTGACCAAGGAGAGATTCAACCTGGAAGTGAGGAGAAACTTTCTGACGGTGAGAGCGATCAACCAGTGGAACAGCTTGCCAGCAGAGGTTGTGAGAGCCCCAACACTTGCGACCTTCAAGGGGAGACTGGACTGCCATCTGTCTCAAATCGTGTAGGAACTCCTGCTTGAGCAGGGGGTTGGACTAGATGACCTACAAGGTCCCTTCCAACTCTAATAATAAATCTAAATCGATATGGCATGGTTTACACCTGAATTAAATTTAGAAATCGAGGAAATTTCAATAGATATAAATTCATGGGCTGATCACAATCCTATAAGAATTAAATTAAAAGGTCAAAAGAAAACTGGAAGATGGACACTTAAAAGGTCAATTTTGAATCAAAAAGAATTTAAAATAAAAATGGAAACGCAATTGGATTTATATTTTGAAACAAATAAGAAAGAAGAGACTAGTTGTCAAAATTGGTGGGATACTGCAAAAGCGTATATGAGCGGTGTGGCAATTTCTTATATGGCCAGAGAAAATAAATTCAAAATACAACAGCAAAAAAAATTAGAGGAGGAACTAAGAGAAATTGAGAACAAATTGCAAAGTGAAGCAAATAGACAAGAAACAAAACAACAAATGAATTTTGTTAAACACAAATTGAATAACATTGGAAAGGCAGAGTTGGCGCAACATATAAAACATATTAAACAAAACTTTTTTGAAAACGCCAACAAACCTGGGAGATGGTTGGCTTATAGAATTAAAAAACAGAGGGAAGAAAGGAGGATTGGAAAGCTATATGATGAAAAGGGAGAAATAACGTGATAATGAAAAGAAAAAAAGAATAGCATTAGAATATTATGAAAATCTATATAATGATAGCGATAGAAATAATAAAAGTGAAATTATGAAATATTTACAAAAGGCAAAAGTCCCAAAATTATCTTCAGAAATTCAAATGATGTTAAACAAAGAAATAACATACCTAGAGTAAACTGAAGCATTACAGAAACAAAAAAACAATAAAGCACCAGGCCCTGATGGCATACCGGTAGAATTATATAAAAATATACAGGAAAAAATTGGCTCAAAGTTATTAGAAGTATATAATGAGGTTTTAACAAAAGCAAGTGTAAGGAATGTCTTTCCAGCCACAATTAAAGTACGAACTTCTGAGTCAGTGTTCTCAAAAGGATTCCTTTATTTGCATCTGTATAACATCCATTCGTTCAAAGCAAAGTCTAAATGCCTTCAGGCAAGGCAAGCATATTTAACCTTAATGCCCCACCCCATTCAACAGGATGCAAAGCATAATCAATCCACAAGTGTGTGACCAGATGGCTTTTCGTTCCCAGCCTCCTTCCGTTCAACTGACTTGCATTACCCCTCATAAAACCCTATCTTAAGATGAGAAGGCTCCCAGGTATCTAGGATCTGGATCTGTTATAACATTTTGATCAAGCAGAGCCAAGACCCTCCTTCTTCTTTTGAATGGCAGAGTCTGGGGTCTGACATGCTGCCTCTTAAGAGAAAAAAAGGTCCACCTGTAAAACATAAGCAGAATCAATTATGATATATTAACAAGGTTTGTTAGGGTATTGGGAGTGGAATCTTCTCAATAAAATGCGAGTTTTCACATGTTGTTTAGCGACCCACTCGTTCTGTGAAGAAGGCAAATGTTTCCAAGCTACCAGATACTGGGTCTTCCCTCTGTGGATTCTAGAGTCAAGAATTTCCTTGATTTCAAAGTGTTGTTCCCCTTCTATCATGATTGGGGCAGGTGGTGCAGCTACCACTGGTCTAAGTGACGAGGTTACCTCTCTCTTGAGTAAACTAATGTGAAATACTGGGTGGACTTGTCTAAGTGTTTTTGGAAGAGTCAATTCAACCACTACTGGGTTAATGATCCTGCTAATAGTGAAAGGCCCAATGAAATTAGGCCCTAATTTTTTTTGATAGTTGTAATGATCTCAAGAATTTTGTAGATAAATATACTCTATCCCCAACATGGAAAGGTTTAGGCTCTACTCTTTTCTTGTCGGCTTGAATTTTGAAAGCCTCTCTAGCTTCCTGTAAAGCCAACCTGACTACTGGCCATGTGTTTTGCAAATTTTCTATCCACTCCTTAAGTGAGGGGATAGTGGGTTTTTCTGTGGGTAGTTCTGGCATTGGGCTGAAGTCTTGCCCCGTGGCTACTCTAAAAGGTGTAAAACCTGTACTTGAATGTACAGAGTTATTAAATACAACCTCTGCAAATGGTAAAAGTTCAGTCCAATTGTCCTGTTGAAAATTAATAAAACATCAGATACTGTTCAAGAACGCCATTCGTTTTTTCACAATTTCCATTGGACTGAGGGTGATGGGAGGAGCTTAATCCTTGGGCGGTACCAAGTAAGCCCCAAAACGCCTTCCAAAAATTGGAGGTGAATTGGACTCCCCTATCCGAGATTATTCTTTTAGGAGCTCCATGAAGACGATAAATGTGTATTAGAAACAGTCTAGCCAAGCCTTTGGTGGTTGGGATCTTTTGGCAAGGAATAAAATGTGCTTGTTTTGAAAACAAGTCTGTCACAACCCAAATGACCGTGTTTCCCCCACTTTCTGGTAGTTCTACAATAAAATCCATAGCAATTTCTTCCCATGGGGCTGACGGCTCAGCTACTTTCTGTAGAAGTCCTGGAGTTTTCCCCTGTCGTCTTTTTGCTGCAGCACAAATGGGGCAACTCGCTACATAGCTTTCTATGTCCTTTTTCAATGAAGGCCACCAAAATTGTCTCTTTATTAAGTGTAAAGTTTTTACAAAACAAAAGTGTCCAGCTAATCTAGAGTCGTGGCACCTTTCCATTAAACGTAATCTTTGGCTAGCGGGTACATAAAGTTTGTCACCTACCCAAGCTAATTCATCTTTCATCACGCAACTGGATTTGTGGTTCAAAAACCATTCATCGTTGACTAATGCTTGTTTAAAAGCGTGAGTGACGTCTGCGTCCCTCAATGCGTCTTTTCCTCCTTGGGACCTGGTGATTACTTTGGCTGCCAATTGATTTGTTTGTACTATAGGTTTAAATACCTCTGATTTCACACAATTGTATTGTGGCTTTCTGGACAGTGCTTCTGCTAGAAAGTTTTTCCCCCCAGGGATAAATTTAAGACTAAACTCGAACCGTTTGAAGTATTGTGCCCAACGAACCTGTTTAGGAGATAGTTTCCTTGGTGTCTTTAAGGCTTCTAAGTTTTTGTGGTCAGTCCAGACTTCAAAAGGGATCTTACTCCCTTCTAAGAATTGTCTCCAAGTTAAAAGTGCCCATCGCACTGCATAAGCTTCTTTTTCCCAGATTGCCCACTTTTGTTCAGTTTCACTTAGTTTCCTGAATGTATACACACATGGCTGTAGCTGTCCTTGCTCATTACTCTGGAGTAGGATTGCTCCTATTGCCACATCGCTAGAATCTGCTTGTATTATGAAGGGTTTTTCTGTGTCTGGGTGCTTCAAAATTGGTTCTGTTGAGAACAGCCGTTTTAGTTTTTCAAACGCTGCCTGGCATTCCATTGTCCAATTCACGGGCTGTCTCGGTTTAGGATCTCCCTCCCCCTTTGTTCTTAGCAGTTTTGTGATGGGCAGGGCAATTTGAGCGAATGCGGGGATAAATTGGCGATAGAAATTTGCAAACCCCAGGAAACTTTGCAGCTGCTTGCATGTGCGAGGCGTTTCCCAATCGAGTACTGCCTGCACTTTTTGAGGATCCATTTCTATGCCCTGGTGTGAAATACGATACCCCAAGTAATCAATTTTTTCTCAGTGGAATTCACATTTTGAGAGTTTGGCATAAAGTTTTGCCTCGCGGAGTTTGCTCAGCACTGCCCTCACCAATTTAACATGTTCAGCCTCGGTCTCTGAGTATAATAGAATATCATCTAAATAAACAAGAACCCCTTTGTATAAATGTTCACGTAACACATCATTGATTAATTGCATAAACACTGCAGGTGCCCCTTGTAGCCCAAAAGGGAGCACCTTGAATTGGTAGCATCCCAGCGGGGTGTTGAATGCTGTTTTCCATTCATCCCCCTCCTTAATCCTGATTCGGTAGTATGCCTCCCTGATGTCTAGTTTGGAGAAAATTTTCCCTTTTGTGAGGTGGGCCAGCATATCTTTCATCAGGGGGAGGGGATACATGTTTTCAATACTTATCGAGTTTAGGTTTCTGAAATCGACACATAAGCGTTTCGTGCCATCTTTTTTGCCCCTAAATAACACTGGGGCTGCTATCTTTGGTCTGGCTGGTTCAATGAAACCCCTTGCTAGGTTTTTCTCAATGAAAGCACTCAGCTCTTCTAACTCCCCCGGTGACATGCTATACATTTTTGGTTTAGGTAGTTTAGCCCCAGGTAAAATTTCTATTGCACAGTCAGATGCGCGATGCGGGGGGAGTTCATCCGATGCTGCTTCGCTAAAAACTTCTGCCAAGTCTTTGTATTCCTTGGGTATGCCTTCTGTTGTCATGCTATGACCAGGCATGGCTGTTTCCCTGCGTTCAGCCCCCTCAGTTCCTATCTGTGGGTCCTCCGCAACAGTCACGTGCATTTGGAATTTTATGGTGCCTTGCTCCCAATTTATTCTTGGATTCCACTTTTTTAGCCATGCGAGTCCCAAGACTAGTGGCCATTCCATGCCAGGTGCTACTATAAACGTAAGTTTCTCTTCGTGGTTCTCAATGCCTATTTTCAGGGGTTCCGTGGCAAAAGCAGCCGGTTGCCCCCCTGCTATTGACCCATCCAGTTGGCAAAATGCGATGGGATTTCTCAGCTTTCTCACTGTGATTCCCAGCTCCCTGATTAGGGTTGGGCTGATTAAGCAACGGGTGCACCCTGAGTCTACTAATGCGGAGATATTTTTTTCCTCCTCTTGGTTAGGGATAAATAGTCTGAGAGGGAGGGTGAGCGGTTCAATTGGTTTGCTTACCAGTGGTTCATCCTCCGGATTGCTCTCGAACGATGCTGGATCTTCCCTTCGAAATGCCGGGGTGTTGTCTCCAGCGGGAGGAGGGGATGGTGGTCCTACCATCTCGCTGCTCCTCAGGGCTGTTTTCCTCCCATGCTGGATGGGTCTCGCTGGTCTCTCCCCCGTTTGGTGTTCGGGTTTCCAGGTGGGTGTTTGGGGCCAGCATTCGGGTGCTCGGTGTCCCTCCTTCCCGCACTTGTAACAGATTGGAGATTTAGAGGAAAAGCCCTGTTGCCTTCTGAAGGGTTCTTTCCTCCATTGGGGTGGGGATTTCTTCCATGCTCTCCCCGTACGGTACTGATTCCTCGCCATATCAATCTCCGCTTCTTCAGCGGTGAGGTACCACTCATGCAGATGATTCGGTGCGCTCCTAGCCACGCAGGCATTATACAGATCGTCACTCAGTCCATCCTTAAAACAGCTTACCAGGATGTCTTCTGGCCAGTTTAACCGACATGCGAGGTCCCGGAATTCTTCAGTGTACTCCGCCACTGGTCGTCATCCCTGTTTCACCACCTTAATACGATCGCGTGCTTTGCGGTCAGCCAGCGGGTTTTCGAACTGTCGTCGTAGGGCCGTCATGAATTGGTTGAAGTTGTGCAGTTCGGGTGCGTCGTCGTTATGTAGGGTCACCATCCATCTGGCAGCGGCTCCTTCCAGAGCTAAGGTAACTGCTCACACCCGGGATCCCTGGGTTTGGAACTCACCTCCATATTCTTGCATATAGGTGAGCACGTGTGCTACGAAGAATCCCAATTGTTGCGGGTCCCTATCAAATTTCACTCCCAGGGGGGGGGAGTTTTCCTTTCTAGTTGTAGGGCTTGGAGTTGGTTAGGAAGGGGTGCCGCTGCATGTGCTGCCCTGGGGGGGTTTGTTGGGTCCCCTGCCGCATCCTCCATCTGCATGCCGGCTTCCCGGAGGTTGTTGGCCCCCCCAGTCTCCTCAGCGGTTGCTATGCTCCCAGCACTCCTTATTCATCGTTCTGGGGTCCCTCGGATGTTGAGATTTTCCAATGTTTCCATCACCAGCTGGGATAGATATCTCTTCAACCGCCCCTCCCTTAGAGGTGCTTCGGTGGGCTCCTCCTGGTCCATGAGAGCTTCTAGCTCCAATTCCCAATGAGGCTTCCAATTCCTTCGATTAAGGGTGACTCCTCTGGTTCTCCCATCCCAGCTGTCTTTTTTTCCAATGCTGATAGACCAGCGGGGCTTCTCAGAGGTCTCGAAACCTCCCTCAGTCTCTTTACTGGGGAGTGCGGAACAGGCCTCCACCTGGGGGGTGATTGGTGTCTCCCCCCAGCATTCAATTTCCTCCTGTTCCCAGTTTTTTTCAGCCATGATTGCCCGGTCCCCTCAGTAGAGCGAAGTTACTCTCTGGGTTGACCGATTTTGCAGACTTTGCTTTCTGTAAGGAATGTCTTTCCAGCCACAATTAAAGTACGAACTTCTGAGTCAGTGTTCTCAAAAGGATTCCTTTATTTGCATCTGTATAACATCCATTCGTTCAAAGCAAAGTCTAAATGCCTTCAGGCAAGGCAAGCATATTTAACCTTAATGCCCCACCCCATTCAACAGGATGCAAAGCATAATCAATCCACAAGTGTGTGACCAGATGGCTTTTCATTCCCAGCCTCCCTTCCATTCAACTGACTTGCATTACCCCTCATAAAACCCTATCTTAAGATGAGAAGGCTCCCAGGTATCTAGGATCTGGATCTGTTATAACATTTTGATCAAGCAGAGCCAAGACCCCCGTTCTCCTTTTGAATGGCAGAGTCTGGGGTCTGACAGCAAGGATGCGGGCATCTTGGGTAGAAGCAACTATAACTTTAGTCCCAAAGGAAAATACAGATTTGACCCACATTAAAAATTATAGACCGATATCTCTCTTAAACTCTGATTATAAACTATTTGCAACTATAATGGCAGAGATATTTAAAAAAGTATATGGTAGAATTTATACATACAGATCAGAATGGCTTTTTGCCAAAAAGGCACATAAAAATAATATTAGGATAATACTTGATATACTAGAATATCACGAACTACATAATGAGAAACAAATGGGATTAATCTTCCTAGATGCACAGAAGGCGTTCGATAATGTTAAATGGGACTTTCTATACAATCAATTACTTTATATGGATTTTGGGGATAACTTTATAAAAATGTTCCAAACAATATATTCAATGCAAAGAGCTAAAGTAATTATGAATGATGATATGACAGAAAGCTTTCAAATTAAGAAAGGTACAAGACAGGGCTGCCCTTTATCACCATTGTTATTTATACTGTCACTGGAAGTACTAACAAGGATAATTAGGATGGAAGATGAAATTAAAGGACTAGAAATTAAGAAAGAAATTTTTAAAACTCAAGCCTTTGCTGATGACTTAGTTTTTATTATCGAAGAACAATTGGATTCAGGAAGTAGCTTGATGGAAGTGCTGGTGGAATATGGTGAATTGGCTGGACTAAAAATTAATAAAGAAGAAACAAAGATGATCGTTAAAAACATGACGAAAACTCAAGAATTAGAATTAATAGGAAAATTGGGTATACAAATGACAAAAATAAATAAATATTTAGGACTACAGATAACATCAAGGGTGCCACACAAAAAAAGATAATTATGAGAAATTGGTCAGAAAAATAAAAAAAATATCTAGAAGGATGGTCTAATCTACAACTCTCTTTTATGGGAAGAATAGCTCTTATTAAAATGAATGTATTGCCAAGAATATTATTTTTATTTCAGTGTGTACCAACAAATTTGGATAATTTTTTCCCCCAAAGTTTAAACAAAATTATTTCTGAATTCATATGGCAAAAGAAAAAAGCAAGGATAAAAATGAAAGTATTACAAGATTCAAAGGAGAGGGGCGGATTTGGACTTCCAAATTGGGAGAACTATTACCAAGCTTCAATTTTAATTTGGATAAAGCATTGGATAAAATTAAAAAATGAAAGATTACTAAGATTGGAAGGCCACGATTTACATATTGGATGGCACACCTTCTTATGGGAAGAGAAACATAAAACACACCGGTACTTCCAGAGACACTATGTTAGATGAGCTTTGCTTGAGGTATGGGAAAAAATCAAGGGACAAAATTACACACAAATACTAAATTGGTTATCAACATTGGAAATGCAAGTGCATCCAAATTTTATACATTTGGGAAAGGTTATAACATATAAACAACTATTGGATGAGAGGGGAGAATTAAAATCAAGGTTAGAACTATATGAGAAAGGTATAAAACTTGAATGGTGGGCATATTTGCAAATTCAATCAAAATATATGCAAGATAAAAGAGAACCTGGTATAAAAATGGAAGAAACTGGATAAAATAATATTAGGACCAGAAGAAAAAATGATAGGAAAAATATATCAACATCTTTTAGAACAGACACTATGGGAAGAACAGGTTAAGGAAATGATGATTAGGTGGTGCAAAGATTTCGGAACTAATATTGAGCTTAACACTTGGCAAACTCTATGGTATAGAAATAGAAAGCTTACTTTAGCCATCTCTTACAAAGAGAACCTTTATAAAATGATTTACAGGTGGCATCTCCCACCCACAAGAATAGCAAAAGTGAATCGGAATGCATCAGCACTATGCTGGAAATGCAAAAGAGTTCCTGGCACATATTACCATATGTGTTGGGAGTGCCAAAAAACACAAGAATATTGGGGGAAAGTAAGGCAATGGTTGGAAGAAATTTTGGAAATAAAATTGGAATTAAAACCTGGATTATTTTTATTGGGAATAACTATGGATAAATTTGGAAAATATATATTATACCTTATGTTACATATCTTGACCACTGCAAAGATAACATTTGCTCAAAATTGGGAAAATAAAGAAATACCCAAGGAAGGAGAACTTTTAGATAAAATATTAATATGTGCAACAATTGATAGATTAACGCTGCAGTTGAAGGATAAATCAGACATGGAACATTATGAAACATGGAACAAACTATATGAATGGTGGGATAAAAGAAGAGCCAAGATTAAGTGATATTGGGAAAATTGGAAGATTTTAAAAATTGTATAAAATTTGATTCTTTTCAAAAAGAAAAATATAAAGAAATGACCTTATGTAAACAGTTTAACTGGATAATCCGTCATGTACATAACTTTTTCGTATTTTGGTCTTTGTTATGTCCTGTTGTTTGTATGTTTGTTTGTTTTTAATTGTTCTTTAAATAAAATATTTTTATTTAAAAAAAAGGAGTGGCTGTTTCCTATCGAAAGGGAACTTGGGAAACAAATTAGATTTGGGTTTTTCCTTGAGTTGCCGACATGGCATCGGCAATAAATTGGAACTTTGGTGAACCTTTTGCCTTGGACTCTGATTTCTGCTCGATTACTATTTGGAACTTTGACAAAACGCATAACAGGGGAGGAGAGAATACCTAAGGAATACTGGGACTTGAAGGGGGCTTTCAGTGAGAGAGCATCAGACGTGCTGCCCCCCCAATTGACCCACAGACTGCAGTATAGAGATATTGCCAGGGGCGACACTCCCCAAACCAAAAATTTATGCCATGACCTCCCGCGAGTTGGATGAACTGAGAAATTTCATTGACAAAAACCTGAAACGGGAGTGTTGTGCCTTGGCCGCGTCCAGCGCAGAGGATGGAGGATCCGGAGGATGTGGAGCCGCTCATGGTGCAGCAGTACCAGCCCATGTGCCTGGCACCAGAGACGGCTAGTGATGAAGACTCGGTGCCAGAGCAGGACGATCAGCCAGGACCTTCTGCACCTGTATAACAGAGTGAATCATCAGGAGATGAAGAGCCTCTGCTGGATGCTAGAGCTCGTAGAGCAGCCAGCAGACAGGACTGGCTTAGTAAGCATAGGTCTACTCGGAGGTAGCACTGAGGGCTAATTGGGCCACGCCCTTCAGTGCCTATATTAGTCCGGCGCAATCAGCACTGAGAACAACGCATCAATGATCTGCAGCACATTCATAGTTTTGTTTGCATCCGGAGTCCGGCTCGGAAATCTTGTATTTGGAGAAAGCAGCTTCTGAAAGGCTTATTCTGGGAAGCCAGCCAACTTGTAAGATAAGAAGGAACTTAATGAGTATTTGTTTTGAACATTGGAACGTTTGGTTATTAACCCCTAAAGAACCAAAGGAACTTTATGCCTGTTTATGAACGTTTAAAACCCCTGAGCTTTTACTAAGAAACCTCATTAGTAAAAGGACCCTTTTTGTTTGAATAACAAATGGTTGTGTGTGTGTGTTTCTGTGGGTTGCGGTGCTGGGTCACAACAGGGGGTTCATCCAGCCAGCAAGGCCACGAGTGGCTGTCCCCATACTTTTCCAAGAGAAAAAAGATGGCTCTCTATGCTTATGTGTTGACTACAAGAACTTGAACACCATTTGCGTGGAAAACGTATACCCCCCTACCCCTGATGAAGGACATTAGCCCATTTGGCCAAGGGAAGGATTTTTACTAAATTGGACCTGAGGGAGGCCTACTACCGAGTCAGAATTAAGGAGGGCGATGAGTGGCAGACTGCTTTCAACTGCCCCCGGGGTTGCTTCCAATTTCAAGTGCTGTATTTTATGCAACTGATCAACGAAGTACTCCATGAGCACCTTTATAAGGGGTTTTTGGTTTATCTTGATGATATTCCCATTTAGACGGATACAATGGAGGAACACGTGAAACTGGTGCGATCGGTCCTAAAGAAGCTTAAGGCTGCCAAACTCTATGCCAAGTTGTCAAAGTGGGAGTTCCATCAAAGCAAAATTGACTATTTGGGTTATCGCATATCGCATGAGGGTATTGAAATGGACCCTGAGAAGGTACGAGCAGTCCTGGAGTGGGCAGCCCCTCGCACCCGAAAACAATTGCAGAGCTTCCTGGGCTTTGCCAACTCTTATCGCCAATTCATCACCTCTTTCACACAAATTGCGTTGCCAATCACTAATCTCCTAAAAACTAAAGGAGACGCCGAGCTTAAACCTAGTAGGCCCTTAGATTGGACTATGGAATGCCAAGCAGCTTTTGAGAAGCTCAAACGCCTATTTGCGGCCGAACCGGTCCTCAAGCACCTGGACATGGATGCCCCTTTTGTGGTTCAGGCCGACGCCAGTGAAGTGGCCATGGGAGCAGTACTACTGCAAGCCAATGCCGATGGAGTCCTACAACCCTATGCCTACACCTCCAGGAAGTTAACGGAAACCGAGAGGAGGTGGGCCATTTGGGAAAAAGAAGCTTTTGCTGTCCAATGGGCCCTACTGACCTGGAAGCATTTCCTCAAAGGCGCCAAACACCCCTTTGAGGTGTGGACTGATCATAAAAACTTAGAAGCCCTGAAAACCCCTAGAAAGCTGTCACCTAAACAGGCCCGCTGGGCGCAGCATTTTAACCGATTTAATTTCTCCCTACGCTACCTACCTGGGGGAAAGAATTTTATGGCTGATGCTTTGTCTAGATTGCCACAGTACAACAGCACTAGCCAGGAAATAGTCCGACCTGTGATCCCTTCTAAGCAATTGGTGGCTCCAGTAATTACCCGGGCTCAAAAGAATATGGGGTCAGACCTGTCAGCTGACCTAAACTCTCAACTCGCGAATGCACTGAAAACGGATGAATGGTTTCTGTCCCATTCAAATGACTGCACCATTCGCGATGGCCTAGCCTGGGTGGGAGCTAAGCTTTATGTCCCAGCCCAAGTGAGGGAATTAGTGCTGCAAAAGGCCCATGACTCAAAGGTCGCAGGTCACTTTGGATTTGTGAAAACGTTACATTTAGTAGAGATAATTTTGGTGGCCCTCATTGAAAAAGGACATCGAAGCAGATGTTGCTAGTTGCCCAATCTGTGCCTCAGCTAAGAGGCCACCCAGAAAGTCACAAGGATTGCTCCAAAACGTTGCTACACCAGGGGCCCCATGGAAAGAAATATCCATGGATTTCATTGTCAAGTTACCTGAGAGTGGAGGAAATACAGTCATTTGGGTGATCACTGAACTTTTTTCCAATCAGGTCCATTTTGTACCTTGCTCCAAGATTCCGTCTGAAAGGTGTTGGCTAAACTTTTTATTCAGCATGTATACAGACTACACGGAGTACCTGAATGGATAATCTCAGATAGAGGTGTCCAATTCACCTCCCAGTTTTGGAAGGAATTTCTCACCTTGTTAGGCTCCGCCCAAAGCTTAAGCTCCGCCCATCACCCTCAGACCAATGGGGCTTGTGAGAGAACTAACTCGGTCCTGGAACAATACCTCAGGTGTTATATTAATTACCAACAAGATGATTGGGCTGACTTGCTACCTTTTGCAGAGGTGGCCTATAATAACTCTGTTCATAGTAGCACGGGCTTTACCCCATTCAGGGTGGTCTATGGCCAGGACTTTGTACCCATCCCTGAATTGCCACAAGAAAAACTGCAGATCCCTTCGTTAAAGGAGTGGATCGAACAGCTTCAGTTGGTCTGGCCGGTGACTTGCAAAGCACTAGACGACGCTCACCAGGCCCATAAGAAACAGGCTGACAAGAAAAGAGTTAAACCTAAGGAATACCAAGTCAGTGATAAAGTTTTTTTGTCTACAAAATACCTACAGACTACCCAGAAGTCGAAAAAACTTGGTCCTAAGTATGTAGGCTCTTTTCCTATCGTGAAGATTGCAGTAGCTGTTCAATTGGACCTCCCAAAAACCCTTCGAAGGATTCACCCTATGTTTCATGTTAGCCTTTTGAAACCTGAACACATTTCCTCGCTTCAGCCTACCCCGACCCCTCATCCGGTCCCTTTGCTCATTGAGGGGGAACAACATTTTGAAATTAAGGAAATTTTAGACTCTAGGAAACATAGGGGCAAACTCCAATATTTGGTAGCCTGGAAACATTTCCCCTCCTCACATTCTGAATGGGTCGATGACCGGGCTGTCAGGGCCCCCAAAGCGATTTGATTGTTCCAGTCCAAATATCCTGATAAGCCATGATTGCTCTCCTATGTATTTGTTCTCTAATGTGGTTGCTGTTTTGTCTTTCTCTTTCCCTAGGACTAATGTCCCTGTTGCAGGAGGGCCGAATGTCAGCCTCCGAAAGTCCTGCTTGCTTCGGCTGTCATAGCAACGGTGGGAGGGGTGGTTGGGATAGGTATTTGGGTGGGGGATGGGAAGCTGCTGGAGATGTCCCTGTTTATCTCTGAAAGGGGAGGGAAGTTCTTACAAGTTCTACCAAGCCTCAGAGACATGTTTATTGCCTGCTCAAGGTCAACAGCTTCATCGGACCAGATGTGGCCGGCCGGCCAGGTAGTGTGCCCACATGACACATTGGCACATGAGGATTGGATGATTTGCCCAGGGGGGTTATGAGGAAGGGTTTTGGGATGCTTTGTATATGCATTTTTGTGCGCTTTTGGTTTAGAACTTGCTTTTCTTTTGTTGCTATCACTTCTTGTCTAGTAAAATTACTCATCTCTATAAACATGGAGTTGGGGTTTTTATTTCCTGGACTTTGAATGGAGGCACACCTGACAATGTCCATTTTCTGCTCCCAATTCATGGAGACCTAACTGTAACCCTAGCTCTATTTGCCCCCAATGGGAAAAGAAAGGGGAAGGGGAAAAGAAAAGGGGAGGGGAGGGGAGGAGAGGAGAGGAAAGGAAAGAAAAGGAAAGGTAGAAGGAGGACAGAAAGGAAAAAGAAAGGAGTGGAATGGAATGGTACTGCTCAAAAACCAAGTCTCAAGATCTCCTGGATCACTTTGGCTCAGGCAGTCCAATTCCCCACTGGTTCTTTCTATCGGCCAAGTGAAGGAATCGCAGAAAGGCTGCAGAGGCTGGAAGGGGGCTTCAGAGGACGCCATGCCTGAGAAACGCCAGATTTGCAGAGAAATGCCGGCTACAACCAGCCAGTCGCGTTTTGCAAGGAACCGACAAAGTCCCACTGGCTGTTTAGCCGGTTGCCAAAGGAAAGGAGCACGCCAGGTATACGGGCAACTCAGCCCCAGAGGCAAAATTGGTGGGTCTGGATGGGGGGTGGGGAGGAAGTGTTTTCCTGGAACTTTGGAATAGGGAGTGCCAAGAGAAGCGGAATGACCAATGAGAATTCTCCCTTCTTCAGCACCATCGGTTTCCGGGCAGAGTCTCTCTTGACTTCACCTGATGGAGGAGAGAGTTCGGTGTGGAGAGAGAAGCTGAGAGAGGGGGAGGGAGGCACTGTTCCCTCTAAGCTGCACAGGCACGCATGCAACAACAAACTTCCACGCAGCACTTTTCAAATGCAGCGCAGTCGTGATATCAAATCCACCCTGCGAGCACGCCCATCACCCAGCCTGCGTATGATCGCTCTATCTATTGAATGAATGTCAGCCTCTGAATGCTGTCTGGCTTTAAATCGAATGGGGTCTTAGTTCTGCGGTGGGCGGTCTCCTAATGTGTATGTTTGTGTGTGTGTGTGTAGGGGGGGAGTATGAGAGAAAGAGGGAGGGAGGGAGGAGGGAGGGAGGAGGAGGGTGTGTGTATGCGCACGTGCGTGCTCGGGTGGTGGGGGGAGATTTAAAAAACGTCAGCGTGAAGCTTTTAATCTGGCACGGAGCCATCGCCTGTGCCTCCTTTGCCCCCGGGCGCCCTGTGAACAGGCTGCCTCCCTCCCCTCAGCTAGCCTTCGCACCCCCGCTCCCCGCTCAAATGTTGTGGCTACTCCTCATAAATCTCCAACCCTCACACCTCCAAACAGTAGTTAAGTGTCTGGCGCGCCCGCATCTCCTCTCTGGGACTTGTCAGAAATAGAAGGAGAGGGGGAGGAAGACTTAAACTGTGGGGTTTAAGAACTCAAAACACAGATATCATATTGACTGGGAATTAACATCTACTACGTCGAAGTCATCAAGAAAAAAATAAAGGGGACTTCTGGTGGCGCCGCGAGCTTCGTTGGACGCTCTTTATGGGTGCTCCATTCCAGGCTCCGTAAAAGCTGCCAGATAAGCCACATCAGCTGTCTGGCGGCTTGGAAACTCCCGTCCCGGGCAAAGGGAGGGGAGAAGAGCAGATGGGCAGAGGTAGAGCCTCCCTAACACCCCAGAAGAAGCTCTGGGGTGCGAAGGGCGAGGGCTCCCTTGAAGCCTGTCACAGCTCCGGACCTGGAATGCCTCCGCTTGTTTTTAGCGGAGCAAGAAGCTGCGACCATCTCTGCTGGTGACAAATGGTTTTATTACTTTATTACTCTAAACAATGCAGCAGACAGAACATAACAGGAGAATCAAACAGCAAGTATCTTTTACTTAACTCCAGTGTTGGTTTTTTTGGATTTTATGGAGGCAACAAAGTAGCTAAAGATGGACCTTGGAATTTCAAAGGGAGTGGAGAAGGCGGAAGTTATTGAAACTACTGAGAGTTCCGTTTTCTAACAGCTGCCTGTAAGAAATCTTTTTTACTTTATATTTTTTACTTTTTACCTTGATGGACTTTGCTTTTTAAATATATAAGAATTAAAACAAGCCAAGATGTCTTTAAAATTGGCAAAGACTGCTCCTTTTAAAAGAATAGAAAAAGTTGAAAAACTTTTTCTGCAAGACTTTCTCCCCCCCAACACAGATCTGTATGCTTGAGATGTGACAACAATCCATGAAAGAAATGCAAAAGGAGATTGCTTTAGCAGTCAACAAAAAAATTAAAGAAATCAATGGAAAAATTACTGAAATTAATGGAAAAATACAAGCTGTCTCAGAGGAGGTTTCATCTCAGATTCTACAAACTAAAGATAATGTGGAAACTGTACTTAAAACTGTGGTATCTAATATAGAATTATTGAAACAGGACGTTATTGAAATTAAACAGACTACGATGACTTTGGGTGAAAAAGTAATGGAGATGCAGAAAAAAATTGAAGCATCTGAGGCAGAATTAACGATGGTTCAATATAAAGATATGCAATTTGCTCTACGCCTGAGAGGAGTAAGAGAAAACGGACAAGAGGATTTAAAAGATAAGATTGTGGATGTATTGGGGCAGTTTTTGGGGGAGACAAAAGTGGAACTGGGAGGTCAGATTGAAAAAATATACCGTGTCAATTCTTGGTTTGCAAAAAAAAAATCATTTGCCAAGAGACATTGTAATATATTTTACTACAAAAGCATTGCGAAATCGAATCTTACAGGCGACTTATAAAAATAAGCTGAAGGTGGAAGAACATGAAGTTTTGATATTCAAGGAAATTCCTTCCAAAATACTTTTTTTTTTCCCAAAAAGTTTTATTAGTACAAAATTACATAGATAATAGCTAAACATTAAATAGAAAGTACAAACATTTTTTTTTTAATTTTTCTCCCCCCTAACCCACCCCTTTCCCTCCCCCCTCCCCCCCGGACTTCCCAGAGAGAGTACAGGGCATAATATCAATAAAATAAATTTAAATTAAATTAAAAAATTTTGACTTCCACCTTATTTTTTTAAAACTTCAACTCCAAATTGTACACTAATAAAAATTCCTTCCTCCTCCTTTCAATCATCTACCCTTCACAACATTTCTTCACTGTTAACTAAGAATTAAATGATTATTACATAAATGATGACTAAGTATTAAATACAAAAACCTTAAACTTCATCATAAAATCAATCAGTATATAAATAACATACTATTACTATATATCAGATTATAAGCACTAATTCCAAACTTTAAATAACCTTCCTCCCAAAAAAAAAAATGTTAAATCTAATTGTAATATTTTATAACTGGATAGATAACAATTCCAAATCTTTCTCACAATTAAATAAAACTTAAATTGATATTACACAAAAAATAACTAAATAATAATACAAAAACCTTAAACTTCATCATAAATTCTACCACTCTATTAGTAACATAATGTTACTATGTATTAAATTATTAGGTTCAAAAAAGTTCTAAATCTTTAAAAAGAATTAATAATACTTTGAATAAGCCCCCCCAAAAAAAACAAAAGAAAAAAAAAGAATGCAAGAAGTAAAGAAAAGAAAAAAAAATTAAGGAAAGAAGGGAAAAAGAAAAGTACAGTCATAATGGCAACCATCTGTCCAATAAACTTCAACGCTGCATCTTGTTGTATCTTGATGATGGTTGCATCTTTTTGTAACTTGATAATTTTGTAGTTGTCAGCTCGCCTCCCATCTGACCCCGATCTTCCATCTCCTTTTCCACACTGTAGACATCTGTCTGGCTCTGCCAATCATTTAAATTTTGTAAATCTGTTTCGATTTGAAGAGGAAGGGATGGCTTTCCCTCCTCCTCCTCTTTTGTTTTCATACATCTTTCCTCTGGAATCTTGGATATATCAGCCTTTAAGACGTTGACATAAAATTCAGTAGCTTTCTTTGTTGTATTAAGCCGATATCTTTTTCCCAGAAATTTCACTGCAACTCCTGTTGGTGCTTCCCATTTGTAATGTAAATTTAACCTTTTAAATTCATCAATCAGAAAGGTATAATCTTTTCTGGCTTTGAGCATTTTAGAGGGAATTTCTTTCCATATCATCAGTTCCTGGCCATTCACCTGCAGGTTATTCTTAAACGTCGCCTGTATAATCCTATTCCGTAAGGCTCTTGTAGTAAAGTATATTACAATATCCCTTGGTAGGTGTTTTTGTTTTGCATACCAGGAGTTGATTCTATATATTTTATCAATTTGCCTGGCTAGTTCTTCTTTAGACAGTCCAGACACCTGCTCCAAAGCTTCCACCATCCTTCCTTTCAAATCTTCATATAATCCTTCTTTCAACCCCCTGACCCTTATGGCAAATTCCATGGATCTGAATTGCGTCATTAACACCTCTGTTTCAAAATTGCAATATCATTTTGTATTTTATCTATGTATTCTACTGAAGTTGTCAAAACTTGTTTGTTTTCTTCAATGCGGTTTGCCAAAACTTCAATATTTGTTGCTAGACCTTTACATACCTCCAACACATCATTTCTAATTTGTTGGTCAATATTCTTTAAAGCAGCCTGCATTTTATTATCTATTTCACTAATTTTTTGGTTAAATTCAACAATAAGTTCATCTTTCATAATCTTTAAGGTACTTATTAAATTTTCAGGTGTTAAAGACTTTGGGGGTGTTAACTCAGTGGTAAGTTGCATTTTAGAAATATAACCAGATGAATAATCCATTCTTTTATTCAAAACAATCTTTCCAGATTTTGAAGCCATTTTAGTATTTCCAGTGGTGAACAAAGAAAAAGCCAAGCCTCTAGTTAAAGTTCTTTTAAATTTCTTTTAAAATTCTTTCAAATTCCAAAGCCAGATAGAATTTTATTTTTAAAAAATTGTCAGTTATTATTTAATCCAGAATCGGGAGACAGAGAGAGTAAAGCCAACTTTCAAAATCAAAAATTTCCATAAGAAAAAAAGCTGCTAGGGAAACGAAAGTCACTTTCACTTCTCCTCCCACTTTCTCCGATCGCCATGTTGTAGCCTAATAACTGTTACTTAGTTTCTTCCGAAGTGAAAATCAGCAGTGGAGTTGAAAGAAAAAAAAAATCTGTACTTGCCCTTTAAAATCCTGTCTCTCTCTGTCTGCTTGTTTAAACAATTAAGTAGTTGTAATCCCATTCACGAAGCAGCGGGTGGTCACGGCATCTTGCTCCGCAAAAGCGGAGGTTTCCAAGTCCCCGGAGCAAGAGACAGGCTGGCTGGGGAGCCCTCACCTTTCGCGCCCCTGGCTGACACTTGGGGCACTAGGGGGGGCTCTACCCCACCTGTCCGGCTCTCATCTCTCCCCTTTGCCCGGGGCAGAGACTTTCAAGCCGCCAGACAGCTGTTCTGGCGGCTTTAACGGGGAAAAGGAAAGGCGCTCAACGAGGAGCGTCCGCGATGCAGCGATCCGGAACCGGAAGTCTCCTTCCAAAATACTTAAAGCACGTAAAAATTATACTTTTCTGGTGGAAGAGTTGAAACTGCAACAGATAAAATACACATGGGCTATTCCGACTGGATTATTGGTTTATTATAAGGCAGAAAGATATAGTCTCAATACGATTGCTAAAGCAAAGGATTTTCTTGCCAACGTACTAAAGGAGGGGACATTGAAACCACCAGAAGACAAAGGAAATGAGAATGTTGAAGGAGAGGGAAAGGAAGATTTGCATATTCCACAACAGAAAGGAATTCTGAATAGACAAGGACAAACAAATGATTCAGGACAGATTAGAGAAGTATTTGCCGAAAGTGAAAGTATTGTAAGTAAAGAAGAATTGAATTACTCATCTCAGTCCTCAACTCCTCGAAATGAAGCAAGACTAAATCGACACATTTTTAGATCTCAACTTAAAGAAATATTCAGCTCTTCTCACAGATTTGAAAGCGAGGGGAATTAAAAATTGATGTTTTAGTGCTAGTAGAATAAAGCAGGATAAAGCAAAATAAGTAAGATTAAAGTGTAAATGTATATAAGAGGATGTATAAGGTTAGAGGGGAAAAATGATGTTTCAGTGTTAGTAATAAAACAAGGAAAAAGCAAAATAAGCAAGAATAAAATGTAAATGTGTATATGAGGATGTACAAGGTTAGAGGAATTAAATTATAGGAGGTTTAATTATAGAAGGTAAAGTGATGTAATTGAGATTAAATTGGTTTTAAATAGTATGATGGAATTAATAATACAATCTGGGGAATAGGGATAGAAGGTAATGTAATATAATAGATTAAATTGGTAGAGAATAGAATTACACTATATGATGGAAATAAGTATAGAGTGTAATTTAACATAATTAAATGATTGTAAAGCTGTTATGTATTTTTTAGATACGGGCTAATTTGTTTCTGAACTTAATAATTGTGGTTAGGTTGTTGGTAGTATAAGATTGGAAGTGGAAATTTTATAATATTGTAAAAGCTATTTAAATGATACATTTGATAATGGAGAAGAAGGATGGATTATATTTGAATTAAGTATTAGATTAAAAAGACTGTGAGGGATACATTTCAATTTAATTTTTTTTAGTTTAATTAATAATATAAGGAGTTAAGATTTTATGATATTTGGAAGTTAACAATTTGTTAGGATATAGTAGTTTATATTTGTGTAGATTACATATATCTTGTGTATGTTCCGGGAAGTCCAGGGAGGGGGGTGGGGGAGAAGGGGGGTAGAGAGGGGGGGGAGAAAATATTACAAAAATGTTTGTACTTTGTACTTATAAACCTTTTTCAATTAAAAAAAAAGAAAAGAAAAAAATAAAGGACAAACTTACTTATACATGCACAGGCAAGCCATACATGCTTGTCCTCTCTCATATGCATGTAAATGCTCCTTGTGATCATATAATAACTATCTAGAGAGGGTAATCTGTGCATCATGTGTGTGTGTGAGTGTGTGTGTGTGTGTGTGTGTGTGTGTGTTAAGGCGCCCAAGGACTCCCCAGTCAGCCAGCTCAGAGACCCCCCAAGTCCTCGCTGGCTGTGGGGCTGCGTCCCCCCTTCAGTCATCCACTGCAGCCCCACTCCATGATGGATGGGGGGAGGAAGTCCACCCTCCCCTCCAGGGCTGGCATGAACCCCCCTTGAGCTGCGCCCCCCCAAGACTAAAAATATTCCCCCTCTCTCCTCTTCTCTCTCTGTGCGCCGAACTCTCCCCTCCATCAGGTGAAGTCAAGAGAGACTCTGCCCGGAGACCAATGACACTGAAGAAGGAAGAATTCTCATTGGTCCTTCCGCTTCTCTTGGCACTCCCTATTCCAAAGTTCCAGGAAAACAATTCCTCCCCCCCCATCCAGACCCACCAATTTTGCCTCTGGGGCTGAGTGGCCCATGTACCTGCCGTGCTCCTTTTCTTCGGCATATCATGAATATGAGAGTTAAATATAAAATGGCAATTATGTTTTTATTGGGCATTTAGAAATGATATAAATAAAGAAAATAAAATGATGAGTAAAGATTTGAAGCATGGGAAAGAAACATTCTCCATAGTGGGTGGAGCTATGATCCAGGATGGGTTGACCATGTCACACAATCAATCAGGACTGAGTCTTTTCTTAATATAAATTCTGCCTCTTTCTCTATGATCCAGGTTTTTGAGTCAGTCTGTGCATCTAACAGGACGTGTGGTCACCCTTCTCGGATTTTACCTCCATCCATAGTTGGTTTGATTTCTTGAAGGAGATCTACTATAACCTTGTAAGTGTTTGGGTTTCCCCTGTTCCTTTTAAAAAATAAAAATAAAAAAAATGAAGAGAGGCTCTTGAGGCAGCAGCACTAAGGAGCCTGGCTCCTGTCGCAGGCTGACACCGCTGGTCTAGCCTTGGTTTTTTCCCGTTATGCTAACTCTGCAACAGCAGTTTGTGTCACTTTGCCTCGGAAACAGCGAGAGGACTCGCTGACAGGTGGTTGAGTCCTGTTCCCACTGGCTAGTCACTTCACCCATGCTCGCTGTAATTAGCCACTTCAGCCAGGGGAGTTCCTTTTAGTTGATGAGCCCAGCGCACTCAGGGCATTCCACCCGGCCGAGCTATTTAAACGGACCGCCGTGCCGCCATTAGTAGCAAGCAACTTGCCTCATGGCGGCTTCTGATCGGCAGCCCGATAAAAAAAGCCCGCGCTTTCCCACGCATGCGCAGTACGGCCCTCGGCCAGCGCTACAAGAATGGCCTCCTAAACTCATCCCGTGGCCTCGGGCCCTAGATTGCCACAGCGATGACTGCCGCAACCCCCCCTCTGCTATCAGTGGGCCGTTACATGAGTGCTCAGCTGCATTTCAGGCTCATAACATCATTGGGGGGGAACGCTGAAGCCGCGGCCACCATTTTAACTGAGGGATTGGGCGCAGCCGCCATTTTGTTTGGGCGGCAAAATCCTATGGTCAAATTAATGGCCTCACTGTCCTCTCTGTCATTCCCCAGGTGTCTTTCTGCACTTATGGCTGCCTCCTCTTCCGATCAGTTGCAGGGCCTACCTAATGGGGCCGCCCCAACAGCGGCAACCTCGGCAGGCCAGTCCCCAGCAGACCAGGGGCCTAGCACTCCTAGCATGTCAGGGAGGCATCCAGAGGGCAAGCAAGCCAAGGGCCGTGATGGTAAGCCCAAGGCCACCAAGGCTTCCATCAGGGATGAGTCCCGCAGGGACAAAACCTTGCAGAGGATCTATGACAAGGCCTCTGGGGAGCCTACCTGGCAGGGCTGTGGTTCCTCTTCTTCTCCCTCCAATGCCTTGGCTAAGGCAGGCGACCTCGGGGAGTCGGGGTCCCTAGATGCAGGTGACTTGCCCCAGGCTGATTCAGATATCTGGGGGCGCAATCCAGCCTCAGAGAGCAAATTACTGTGCGAGCGGCTATCGCCCCTTCTGCTACATTCATCCCCACTGCTGCTGGCCTGCATCAGTCTCCTCCGGCGTGTCTCCAGGACCCCACGGTCCAGGCAGTCATTCAAGAGGCCGTCAAGCAGGGGGTAGCTGAATGCCTGCAGCAGATAAAACCCACTGTGCCTGCCACGCAGTAGGGAAGGCCGGCTCCCAGATTTGGACTGGACTACCAAGCTGATTACTATGACCAAGCCTGGGCTTCACTTCCCCAATGGGATCAGGCGATAGATTCCCATTCTAGACCATCTGAGGAAGAGGCTGGCCTGGACTTAGAATTGTCCGAGGACGAGGGCCTAGCCCCTGATCCTCCTTCCACATCTGGACTGTTCCATCCTAGTTTATTTAAATCCCTTTTGTTCAAGGCGCACAACACCTCTAACTGGGGTTCTACTGAACCAGCTCCCCAGGGAGCCACCTCCCAGATAGACCCCTTGTTTTTAGAACATGCTCCAGAGGCCCAGGTAGTCCCATATCCCCCCTTTTTTGTTGAGGCGGTGCGGTCGCAGTAGTCAACTCCCTCTACGGGCCCTATCCCATCTGCCAATGACAGGTGTTATTTCAATATTGGCTTGGAGCTAGCACCTGCCCTCCAGGTGCCACCCGTCGATGCACCAGTACTCGCTCTTTTCCCATCTCCCACCATGCCAGAAGATTCCTCCAACCTTCTGAAACCCGAGGACAAGAAAACAGAGCTGACTCTCCAGCGGAGCTTCCTCTCTGCGGCCTGGGCAGTCAAGGCGTCTACCTCCGCCTCCTTTTTTGCTTGAATGTCGCTGGTCTGGCTTCGTGACCTGCAGGCACGCCTGCCGCTTACTAAGACTTGAGCTCACCAAGATATCAGTAAGCTCTTGGCAGCTTTGCGCTATATGGCAGATGCTACCCTTCAGTCAGCTCGATTTGCCTCCAGGTCCATGGGGTCTTCCATTGTGGCCCGAAGGCTTTACTGGCTGCGAACGTGGCAAGTGGACGTGCGCCTCAAATGGTGCCTGGCCACTTCCTCATTTGATGGTAGCCACCTCTTTGGGGCTTCCTTAGATCCTCTCCTAGTGGAGACTTCTGGCCAAGGCCCTACCCCAGACGCCCCTTCCGGCAACCTGATCCAGCCCCAGCCTACCCTCAATCCCAAGGTCAGTATGGGGCTAGGCAAAGGTACCCCCAGGATAGATCCTTCCGGGGAAGGCAACCTAGACGGCCCTTTAGAGGAAGAGGAGGCCACTCGTTCCGGCGCACTAAGTGAGTCGCCGGACGACCCTCCCATCGGTGGGCGCTTGTCACTCTTTGCTGACTGGTGGGAGGAGATCACGTCCGACGTATGGGTCTGGGAGATGGTAAAATTTGGCCTCTCCCTTGAATTGTCCTCCCCAGCTTCTCTCCTCACCCGTCCCAGCCTCTTGAGCACAAATGGCACACGCTTGATGTGCGCTGGGCCCTCCGCATCAATCTTAAATGCTCTGTGGACTGGCGGCGGTCTGAGGCCTTATTCTTATCCTTTCTCCCGCGGTCTCTGCTGCATGGTCCACGCAGGCCTCCTTGGAGGAGATCTGTAAGGCCGCCTCCTGGGCGACTCCTTCGTCCTTTGTGAGGCATTATAAAATTGATGCCTTTGCATCTGCCGATGCGGCTTTCGGTCATCGGGTCCTGCAACAGGTTCTGCCTCCTTGAGCCGGGGCCCCTCGCCCTCCCACGGGACATCTGGCTTTGGCAGGTCTCATCCTGGATGATATCTCCACCCACTATGGAGAATGGAACGTTGTCCTACCTGAACGTCCATTCTCGTAGGTGTGGAGCTATCATCCAGACCCTCCTGTTTGTTCAGTGGGTCCCCGGGGTGGGCGTTGTTTCTGGGTTGTTGTTTGCATTGTCTGTGTGTGTGGAGAGGAGGTTTTGTTCCACAGATCTGAGACGTTTTCGTTGGTGACCACACTTGAGTCTGTACTTCGTCTTCTTCAAGAAGCAGAGGCAGAATTTATATTAAGAAAAGACTCAGTCCTGATTGGTTGTGTGACATGGTCAACCCATCCTGGATGATAGCTCCACACCTATGAGAATGGACGTTCAGGTAGGACAATGTTCCAATATGGCCTAAAATTAAGAGGCATAAGACATATTAACTATCTTGTAAAGTCAAGACATAGAAATTAATTTGGAATAAAAATTTAATTAATCGGTGGTAGACCCGAGAGACAAAATTAGTTCAGAAAGGAGGTAGCACTAGATAAATAACATATACCTAAAACAAGATTTAATAAAATAGATATGAAGTTAAGAAATATTTTTTTAAAAAGCTGACAAACCTAGAGAAATAGTAAGACTAGGAATAAAAATAGATTATTGATTTTTTGATGAAAATGTATTTTATTAATGTATTGGAGGTATATTTGCAAATGTGAATGTGACAAATGAGGAGAGAAAATAAATACAAATTTATTTTAAAAAAAGAATACACAAAGTACACAAAACAATAAAAGAGATGCACAAATATAGTATCAGTTATAATCAATCTCTTCCTGAGGAGATTGTGAAGATTCACGCTGAGGATTCACGCTGAATTCATGGCATCCAGAGAGACCAGGGGCCTTCCCTCCTTGTAGCATCCCTTGCCCTTAAATCTCTCTGATTCCTGGATCTCCTGTAGAGCCCCTTGTATAATGTACTTACATGTACATTATAATGTACTTACAAATACTTACATACATACTTCTGCTGACTGCCGGCTGACTGCAATTTGGCAGTTCAAATCTCACCAGGCTCAAGGTTGACTCAGCCTTCCATCCTTCCGAGGTGGGTAAAATGAGGACCCAGATTGTTGGGGGCAAGAGGCTGACTCTGTAAATGAATTTCCTCTTCATTTTCAGTCGCTGGAGAAAATTTCCTGCCATGTTTCTGGGCTCTTTCTAGTGGTGCCTTCAGCAATCAGCACTCAGGATTAGCCCCTTGGGTGACCCAGGGCAGCCCAGGACACATTTTATGACACAATATTTGATCCATCTGTGGAGAAATGCCAGGGGTGCCCCTTTGGCAACTTTGGACCTTTCAGTATGAAGGGGTTGCAAGCTAAAAGAGCAACTTGGAGATTGGGTTAATTCTACGGTATAGTGCAATATTGGGTTTTCAATTATACAGAATGTAAAGGATGTTTTTATTTTTATAGTTATAATGTACAGTGAAGACGGAATTTAATTTCATTGTACCATGTGCAATGGCAATAAACTAAACTAAACTAAACTAATTATTAAAGGAATCATCCTTTTTTAATTGAACAATGATTAGCAAACAATATAGAATATACTGGTATATAAGCATATAAATAATACACAACCATGACGGCTAGGCAATCAAGATGTAATAAAAAATAAGTAAAGGGGTGGGGATTGTACACATCCATATTTACCATATATCTAAATACTATCATATTGTGGTCTATTGCTATTGAAATAAACTATAAAATCCACCCAAATTTCATACAATTGTGTCTCCCGCCTCTGATGGATTTTGCATTTTTGTTCTGATGTAGCATTTGAAGAGGCCTTATTAACCCACCTCAATAGGAGCCGAGGTGGCGCAGTGGTTAAATTGCAGCACTGCAGTTCAGCAGTTCAGCTGTTCAAATCTCACCGGCTCAAGGTTGACTCAGCCTTCCATCCTTCTGAGGTGGGTAAAATGAGGACCCAGATTGTTGGGGGCAATATACTGAACTCTGTAAACTGCTTAGAGAGGGCTGTAAAGCACTATGAAGCGGTATATAAGTCTAAGTGCTATTGCTATTGCTATTACTAATTGTTTTATTATCCAGGGTTGAGTAATTACTATTCTACCTGCTAAAGTGAAAAATATAATAAGTCTCAGCTTCCCTTCGGATTGGGAGGTTTCTGTGACTCCCAAGTCATCTCTGGCTGTGGGGTGCGCCTTCCCTCTTCTCATCCAGCGCCACCCTAACATCTTATGGCAGAAATTTTCATCTGTGAAATGAAGTGTGTCCATCCATCCGTCTTTCCATCCCAGCCAGATGCTTCCAGCCCCAGAAGAGGAAAGGGGGTTCTGCATTGGGGGGAGGAAGCGTTGATCTCAGACTTTGGAGGTGGGAAGGGCCAGAACCAGCAGCACCACCAATGGGAATTCTCCCTGCTTGAGCGTCATCGGTCTCCGGGCAGAGTCCTTTGTGGCTTCACCTGAAGGAGGAGGAAGTTCATCGCAGAGAGAGAAGCAGAGAAATTGGGATGGGGGATCGGTTCGGTATTGTGGGGGGGCTGCAGCTCAAGGGGGGTTCATGGCAGCCCTAGACGGGACCATTCACTTCCTTTGCTCTCTTCACGAGTCTCAGCCAGGGATTCCCGCTTTCCCCCCTTCTTATCTCCTCCCCCCGACATTCACAACATCGATTCTTGAACCCAAAACCGAGCTGTTATTTGCAGTCGGTCAGAAAACCCCACAGTTCTATGGGTACAACCGCCCCTCCGGCAGCTCCTTTGCAAGGAAGGGATCAAAAGGCAGAAGCTTCCGGGAGGGGGAGAGGGCAGTGACCCCACAGGGCTGGGGTAGGGGCACCCCCATCGACTGTGTGTGTGTGTGTGTGTGTGAAGGCGCCCAAGGACTCCCCAGTCAGCCCGCTCAGAGACCCCCAAGTCCTCGCTGGCTGTGGGGCTGCGTCTTCCCTTCAGTCATCCGCTGCAGCCCCACTCCATGACGGATCGGAGGGAGAAGGAAGTCCACCCTCCCCTCCAGGGCTGGCATGAACCCCCCCTTAAGCGGTGGCCCCCCAAGACTAAAAATATTCACCCTCCCTCCAATGTTCCCTCTAATTTTTTTGGGGGGTGAGCGGAAAAGTATAGGTTTATAGCATCTGTGTCAAAGTGACGTTTTCTGGCTGAATTGAGTCCTAATGCAAATTCTGACATAAGCCTTTGGCTAACTCCTCAGGGAAAGCTCGGATCTCAAAATGGAGTCAGTTTTTGGCTTTCTAGACCCTGGGGAACATGAAAATGTGTTTCTTGTCCGTTTCTGAGCTCTGTGTCAAAAGTGAAGTTTTCTGGGTGAATTGAGTCCTAACGCAAATTCTGAGATAAGACTTGCGCTAACTCTTCAGGGAAAGCTCGGATCTCAAAATGGAGTCAGTTTTTGGCTTTCTAGACCCTGGGGAACATGAAAATGTGTTTCTTGTCCGTTTCTGAGCTCTGTGTCAAAAGTGAAGTTTTCTGACTGAAGTGAGTCCTACTGCCAATTCTGAGATAAGCCTTGGGCTAACTCCTCAGGGAAAGCTCGGATCTCAAAATGGAGTCAGTTTTTGGCTTTCTAGACGCTAGGGAACATGAATATGTGTTTCTTGTCCATTTCTGAGCTCTGTGTCAAAAGTGAAGGTTTCTGGCTGAAGTGAATCCAAACGCAAATTCTGAGATAAGCCTTGGGCCAACTCTTCAGGGAAAGCTCAAATCTCAAAATGGACTCAGTTTTTGGCTTTCTAGCTCCTAGGGAACATGAATATGTGTTTCTTGTCCGTTTCTGACCTCTGTGTCAAAGTAACATTTTCTGGCTGAATTGAGTCCTAATGCAAATTCTGAGATAAGCCTTCGGCTAAGCCTCAGGGAAAGCTCGGATCTCAAAATGGAGTCAATTTTTGGCTTTCCAGACCCTAGGGATCATGAATATGTGTTCCTTGTCCATTTCTGAGCTTTGTGTCAAAAGTGAAGGTTTCTGGCTGAATTGAGTCCTAACGCAAATTCTGAGATAAGCCTTGGGCTAACTCTTCAGGTAAAGCTCAGATCTCAAAATGGAGTCAGTTTTTGGCTTTCTAGACCCTAGGGAACATGAATATGTGTTTCTTGTCCGTTTCTGAGCTGTGTGTCAAAAGTAAAGTTTTCTGGCTGAATTGAGTCCTACTGTCAATTCTGAGATAACCCTTGGTTATCTGAATTTTGGTCACATGACCATGGGGATGGTGCAATGGTTATAAGGGTGATAAACGGTCATACGTGACTTTTCCCTGTGCTGTTATAACTTTGAAAGTCACTTTGAGAGCCACGGTGGCGCAGTGATTAGAGTGCAGTACTGCAGGCTACTTCTTCTGCCTGCAATTTGGCAGTTCGAATCTCACCAGGCTCAAGGTTGACTCAGCCTTCCATCCTTCCGAGGTGAGTAAAATGAGGACCCAGATTGTTGGGGGCAAGAGGCCACCACTCCATGACTGATCGGGGGGAGAAGGAAGTTCACCCTCCCCTCCAGGGCTGGCATGAACCCCACTTGAGCTGAGGCCCCCCCAATACTAAAAATATTCACCCTCCCTCCCTCTCTCTCAGCTTCTTTCTCCACACCGAATTCTCTCCTCCATCAGGTGAAGTCAAGAGAGACTCTGCCTGGAGACCGATGATGCTGAAGAAGGGAGAATTCTTATTGGTCCTTCCGCTTCTCTTGGCACTCCCTATTCCAAAGTTCCAGGAAAACACTTCCCCCCCCCATCCAGACCCACCAATTTTGCCTCTGGGGCTGAGTGGCCCATATACCTGGCGTGCTCCTTTCCTTTGGCAACCGGCTAAACAGCCGGAGGTACTTCGTCGGTTCCTCACAAAACGCGACTGGCTGGTTGTAGCCGGCATTTCTCTGCAAATCCGGTGTTTCTCAGGCATAGCGTCCTCTGAAGCCCCCTTCCGGCCTCTGCAGCCTTTCTGCGATTCCTTCGCTTGGCCGATAGAGAGAACCAGTGGGGAATTGGACTGCCTGAGCCAAAGTGGTCCAGGAGACCTTGAGACTTGGTTTTTGAGCAGTACCATTCCACTCCACTCTTTTCCTTTCTGTCCTCCTTCTACCTTTCCTTTCCTTTCCTCTCCTCCCCTTTTCTTTTCCCCTTCCCCTTTTTCTTTTCCCTTCCCATTTCTATACTACCTTTTTTTCTATTTTATACCCTGATAATCTTAATAAAAAATAGTAATAGGAGCGCTCCTTGTTGCACAACTGAAATATGCAAATTCCTGGGGGGGGGGAAACTCATCACAATTCCAATCTCCATCTGCACTTTTATGCTGGCAAAATTTCTTCCTGACCCACAGAAAGAGGGGGGGTTTCCTTCACATTTGGGGTTGAGGGGCGGAGAATCGGAAGGAGCCGGTTCGTTCAGACGTTCTCAGCAAGAGAGACATGTGTTTCAAGGAAGGAAATCGTTTTTTCTCCCGTAAAGCGAAGCTGTGTCTTTCCCGAGAGAGCCAAGCAGAGGAAATCCCCAGGAAGAGAGCCTGGGGAGAGGGGCTAGGAGGGATCCCTGCAAACCCTCTCCGCCTATCCTAATTTAGCTTCCCTTCAGATTGGGGGGTGTCTGTGACCCCCAATGCCTCGCTGGCTGCCGGTCTTCCCTTCCCCCCTTGTCATCCAGTGCAGTAACTCTTCCTTTGGCAGAATCTTCATCTGTGAAATGAAATTTGTGTGTGTGCCAGATGCTTCCAGCCCCAGAGGAGGAATCCGCGATTCTGCATTGGGGGGAGGAAGTGTTTATCTTGGACTTTGGAGGTGGGAAGGGCCAGAACCACCGGCAGCACCAATAGGAATTCTCCCTACATGAGCGTCATCGGTCTCCGGGCAGAGTCCTTTGTGGCTTCACCTGAAGGAAGAGAGCCAGTTCTGCGGGGAGAGAGAAGCGGAGAAAGTGGGAGGGGGCATCTTGGCCTGAATAACTGCGCGGAACTCTCTCCTGCATTGGGTGAAGTCAAGGGAAATTCTGCCCGGAGACCGATTATGCTGCAAAAGGTAGAATTCCCATTGATCCTCCTGTTCAATTCTGAAGTTTGAGGAATTCTGGTCTAGGCAGCCTTTCCGTGTTCTCTTCGCTTTGCAGAGGGGGAACCGGCGGGAAATTCCACTGCCTGAGCCAAAATGGTCTACGGGATCTTGAGACAGGTCGTTTTCTCAGGGGGGGGGATCATCAGGAGGGGAGGGGTCAGGCTGAGGGAGATCAGGAGGAGGGGCCAGGCTGAGGGAATTTTGCCAGTTTGCTGAACTGCTCATATAATTACAACCGGTTCTAGCAAACAGGGGAGAAGCAGCTGAATCCCACCACTGGTCGATGTGCAGAGGAGAGGCTGGAGAAAAGCATGTGAGTGAAAGTCACAGATACACCCCTGGGGACTCTGTTCAATTGTAATTGTGGTCCTTCCTGTCAGGACACTTTATTGTCAGCCTTCCGAGTAACGCATCCACCAAAAGCAAAACTCCAAGGCGGGTAACTTGTTGCTGGTTGGGAGAGGGAGCAGGGCAGATCGTGTGGCTGCTTTATTCGAGGCTTGACTTTTCAGCCGGCTAGCTTCTAGCTTCCTTAGAGCTTCTGCGCTCCCACACTGCCTGTTCTGGGCTTTTTAATTTTATTTATTTTTGTTTGTCAAGCATATATGATTACGAGCAAAGTATAAACAAAGTACCGTATTTTTCGGAGTATAAGATGCACCTTTTTCCTCCCTAAAAGTGGCTGAAAATTTGGGTGCGACTTATACTTAGAATGTAGCTTTTTTCCCAGCCCTAACTAGGTGCTAACAGATCTTCCCAGCTCTTACCTTGCAGGCTTTTTCATTGTTACTCTCTCCAAAGAATGTTTTTCCAGCCCTAAGTCTTTGCAGAATTTTTTTTCATTGCTCTACTTGCTCTGAATAAGTCTTTTTCTAGCCCTAACCAGGTGCTAACTATCTTCCCAGCTCTTACCGGCTTGCAGGCTCTTTCATTGTTATTCTCCCAGGTTTTTTAAAGTCCTAACCAGGGGATAAAATAATGTGCTGAAGCTGCTCCGAATAAGTTTTTTTTTAGCCCTAACCAGGTGCTAACAATCTTCCCAGCTCTTACTGGCTTGCAGGTTCTTTCATTGTTATTCTCTCAGAAGAAGGTTTTTTAAGTCCTAACCAGGAGATAAAATAATAGCAATAGCAATAGCACTTTTCTTATATACCGCTTCATAGTGCTTTACAGCACTCTCTAAGCGGTTTACAGAGTTCAGCATATTGCCCCCAACAATCTGGGTCCTCATTTTACCGACCTCGGAAGGATGGAAGGCTGAGTCAACCTTGAGCCTAGTGAGATTTGAACAGCTGAACTGTTGAACTAGCAGTCAGCCTGCAATGGCTGCATTTAACCACTGCACCACTTCAGCTCCTAATGTGCTGAAGCTGCTCCGAATAAGTTTTTTTCTAGCCCTAACCAGGTACTAACTATCTTCCCAGCTCTTACTGGCTTGCATGCTCTTTCATTGTTACTCTCTCAGAAGAAGGTTTTTTAAAGTCCTAACCAGGGGATAAAATAATGTGCTGAAGCTGACCAGACTAAGGATGCTAGCCAGATGAATACCTGGTAGGCAGATTGTTTTCCCCTATTTTCCTCCCCAAAAACTAAGGTGCGTCTTATACTCCGGTGCGTCTTATACTCCGAAAAATACGGTATAAACATGGTTGTAGATAGAAATAATAGTACAAGCATGATTATGAGTACAAGAAGTATGAATATATGGGTATATTAGGACAGGAACGTTAGGCACAATTGTGCGCTTATGCACACCCCTTACAGACCTCTTAGGAACTCTCCTGGTGGTTTGGGGCTGCTCTTTCTGAGGCCAGCCACCATTACATTTTAACAAATGCCATTTTTGGACTGGAGCTCAATTGTGGTGGCCATTTTGTTTCTCAAATCTGCCCAGCAATTCATTACACTATTGTGGTGGCCATTTTGTTTTGCCAAATCTGCCCGGCAACTCATTGCAAGCATTCTGGTGACTCCCCTTTTTGGCTGCAAGCTTAGAAATTCATCATTTTTGCTTTCCTGGTATTTTTTCCTAGACATCTGATTGGAAGCCACTCTTTTTTTCTTTTTCTTTTTCTTTACACAGAAACATAACCCAACATGCAAACATATAACGTTAGGAAACTTTGTTCCTGTCATTGTTACAGTTGAAGATCGGTTCATCAAAATTCATACACATATAATCATACACCTATCTAGTGCATATGCAAATAGTGACATTTTTGTTTTCTGCTCTTCTATATATATTTATTTATTTACTGTTCCTTTTTATTTTATTTATTTACATCTATATACAGCTAATATTTGGTATTTATACATTCTATACTTTATTATCCTTATTCTTTAGCCATTCGTACAATCTATTCCATGTTAAGTAATATTCGGATTCTTCTTTATCTTGTAACTCCTTCATCATCTTGTCCATCTCTGCGCAATCAAGAATTTTTGTTATGATTTCCTCATCGTTTGGTGTATCATTTTGTTTCCATTTTGTTGCATAGGCTAGTCTAGCAGCTGTCACTATGTGTATTAGATAGTATATTTCTTTCGCATAATTACCTGTTATAATTCCTAATAAATAAATTTCCGGTTTGTTTGTCTGTCTGTCTGTCTGTCTGTCTGTCTGTCTGTCTGTCTGTCTGTCTGTCTGTCTGTCTGTCTGTCTGTCTATCTATCTATCTATCTATCTATCATCTATCTACCGTGTTTCCCCGAAAATAAGACAGGGGCTTATATTTTTTTGACCCCCCAAAAATGCCCCTGGCCTTATTTTCGGGGGATGGCTATTATTTTTGGGGTGCAGGCAGGCCGCGACGCACCACTTACTGAAGTTCGGCAGCTCCGTGGTCTCTCGGCTAATCTGTTTAGGGGGAAAAAAATCTTGCATAGTGCAGAAACTCTTCTCGCGAGAATTAGCAAGTTCTCGAAGCGAGAAGAGTTTCTGCACTATGCAAGATTTTTTCCCCTAGCTGAGGGAAACCCCAGAGCTGTCAAACTCCAGTAAGTGGTGCGTTTCGCGGTTCTGCGGAGTTTGGAGCTTTGGGGCGAAGGATGGGGCGGGGCGGCGAGCGAGCGACCGAGGTGGTGGCAGAAGGGGCAGCAGAAGAGCGCGGAGCCCAAGAGCAGGTCAGCAGGAGCCCCGAGTAGAAAGCGCCGGCTGCTGTGCCCAGGCGGAACGGCTCCCCCTTGAGTTCGGAGCCCAGCGAAAAGCACTTGAGACCCACCGGGGCGGCGCTCAGCGCGCAGGCAAGCAGGAAGTAGCTGGAGAGCGCGGCGCAGGCTCCACGGACACTCCACTTCATCCTCCGCGTCTCCTCCGCTGCCTGCGCCTCCTCCTCCCTGCCTCGCCTCCTCCGCCTCCCTTCTGTCCTCCTCCTCCCGTGTCCTCCTCGCCGTCATCGACCCTTGCCGGGGAGGCGGCCGCCACGTGTTGCGGGAACATAATGCTGGGGATGGCAGTGGCGAGAAGGGAGAGTCCCGAATGCGCCGCCACCGGTGCCGCCGTTGCTCTGGCTGCTACCGGCACAGCGGCCGCCGCTGTCACCGCTGCTTCCTCTATGCAGGCAGCCGGCAAGAACGGCTCACGCACCAGCTTTTTCCTCCCCGCCCTGCTTCCTCCTGCTCTCTCTTATTGAAGCGGCTGCTGCGGCTGCTGCTCTCTTGCTCGCCGCCGCCGCTACTGCTGGGAGCCGATGAATTATTGATGGCAGCAAGTTCGAGGCAAAAGAGGGGCTTAGCTTAGTCGGGAGGATCTCTGTGCTTCTTTGTAATAATGGGTGTTGACTCCTGCGTTTTAAAGCCACCTCTTGCCAGTCGCCCTTTGGCACGGCTGGCGCACAGAGATCCTCCCGACTAAGCTAAGCCCCTCTTTTGCCTTGAACTTGCTGCCATCAATAATTCATCGGCTCCCAGCAGTAGCGGCGGTGGCGAGCAAGAGAGCAGCAGCCGCAGCAGCCGCTTCAATAAGAGAGAGCAGGAGGAAGCAGGAGGAGAGCAGGAGGGCGGGGAGGAAAAAGCTGGTGCGTGAGCCGTTCTTGCCGGCTGCCTGCAGAGAGGAAGCAGCGGTGACAGCGGCGGCCGCTGTGCCGGTAGCAGCCAGAGCAACGGCGGCACCGGTGGCGGCGCATTCAGGACTCTGCCTTCTCGCCACTGCCATCCCCAGCATTATGTTCCCGCAACACGTGGCGGCCGCCTCCCCGGCAAGGGTCGATGACGGCGAGGAGGACACGGGAGGAGGAGGACAGAAGGGAGGCGGAGGAGGCGAGGCAGGGAGGAGGAGGCGCAGGCAGCGGAGGAGACGCGGAGGATGAAGTGGAGTGTCCGTGGAGCCTGCGCCGCGCTCTCCAGCTACCTCCTGCTTGCCTGCGCGCTGAGCGCCGCCCCGGTGGGTCTCAAGTGCTTTTCGCTGGGCTCCGAACTCAAGGGGGAGCCGTTCCGCCTGGGCACAGCAGCCGGCGCTTTCTACTCGGGGCTCCTGCTGACCTGCTCTTGGGCTCCGCGCTCTTCTGCTGCCCCTTCTGCCGCCACCTCGGTCGCTCGCTTGCCGCCCCGCCCCATCCTTCGCCCCAAAGCTCCAAACTCCACAGAACCGCGAAACGCACCACTTACTGGAGTTTGACAGCTCTGGGGTTTCCCTCCACGGCAGCCCATTCTGAAAGAGAACGCCTCGCGAGGCTTTCAAAGTTCTCCAACTCGTGAGGCATTCTCTTTCAGAATGGGCTGCCGTGGAGAGAAGATCGAAGAACGCGATCGAGGTAGGAGGGTGTCCCTTCAAAATGCTTCAAAGTCCATCGAAGCATTTTAAAGGGATCCGTTTTGCCTGCCATGAAGGGAACCAATGCTTGTCTCCTTTTCTTCGGGGAACATTGGTTCCCTTCATGGCAGGCAAAACGGATCCCTTTAAAATGCTTTGAAGGACTTTGACCACCGGGCGGGGGATGGGGCGGGGCGCGACGTGAGTGAGGAAGGCGGTGACAGGGAAGCAGCGAACTTCCAGACGCTGGTAAAGTGAGCGCCTAGCAGCCCGGCCCTCCCCTGCATTCCCCCCCAAATTGATTATCTTACCAGCGTCTGGAAGTTCGCGGCTTCTCTTTTCAGCAGGTCTTTGCAGGGAAACTCCTTCAATGTAAAGGAGAAGTTATCGCGAGTGCAACCAATTAACAACTTTTCGCACTCGTGAGAACTTCTCCTTTACATTGAAGGAGTTTCCCTGCAAAGACCTGCTGAAAAGAGAAGCCGCGAACTTCCAGACGCTGGTAAGATAATCAATTTGGGGGGGAATGCAGGGGAGGGCCGGGCTGCGAGGCGCTCACTTTACCAGCGTCTGGAAGTTCGCGGCTTCTCTTTTCAGCAGGTCTTTGCAGGGAAACTTCTTGAGAGATCTCTCTCTCTCTCTTTCCGGGCCAAAAGAGTGCCGCCGCAAAAAGAGCGGCTCCCAGCATGTCCCCCCCCTTTCCCCCGGAAGTAGTGGGGGGGCTTATTTTCGGGGGGGGGGGCTTATTTCAAGGCATGTCCCGAAAAAGCCCTGTGGGGCTTAGTTTCGGGACATGTCTTATTTTCGGGGAAACACGGTATTAGTGAGATTTATATACCACCTCACAGTGCAAACACTCTCTAAGCGGTTTACACCAGTAAGCAATATATATTTACATTGCCCCCAACAATCTGGGTCCTCATTTTACCTACCTCGGAAGGATGGAAGGCTGAGTCAACCTTGAGCTGGTAAGATTTGAACCGCTGACCTGCAGATCACAGTCAGCTAAAGTGGCCTGCAGTACTGCACTCTAACCACTGCACCACCTCGGCTCTTTCCAATCAATACGATCCTTTATTATTTCTTCTATTATTTTTCTAATTTTAACCCATTTTTTTTGCTTTTTCACATGTCCACCACATATGAAAATGTGCGTTTTGACATTTCCAACAAAGAGATGAAATTTTATTTGACATTTTCGCCAGCCTTACAGGTGTTAGATACCATCTATAAAACATCTTGCACTGATTTTCTCTAAATGCCATGGCTACTGTTAATTTCGAATTTCTTTTCCACATTTTTCCCATTTATCCAATTCAATATTATAACCCAAATTTTGTGCCCAATTAATCATGGTTTCTTTTACTGTTTCTTCCTCCAATTCGTACAATAATAAGAATTTATAGATTTTACTAATTAATTTGTGGTTTGTTGATATCATAATTTTGTCTAATTCTTGAAGTTCTGTTTGAAATTGATATTGTTTCCTATCCATCTGATATCTATTTTGAATCTGAATATATGTGTACCAATCCATTGTTATATCCTGGTTTTGCAATTCTTGTCTGGATTCCCTCTTCATTTATCTTTATATCTTGTTATCTAACTTATCAAAAGGGCTTTAAACTAAAATTGAGGGGGGAGGGTGACCAATCTCTAGGAGCTAATTCCAAGCAAAACCCCCTAGAAAACAAGTCAAATACTGAGGTAAGGAGGGATGGCAAGGAAGACAAACTCAAATACCAAATAGGAGACATAGGAAGCATACCCAGTCAGACATAAAGACCTCAAGGGCCTATATACAAATGCACAAAGTTGGGGGAACAAACAGGGTGAACTCGAACTAATAATACATGAAGGCAGATATCATATAATTGGAATTACAGAAACTTGATGGGATGAAACCCATGACTGGAACATACTGATAGAAGCATACAAACTTCAAAAAAAAAAAAAAACAACCCAGACCCCATAAAAGAGGAGGTGGAGTTGCACTGTATGTAAAGGACCATTACATTACTACAGAAATGCATGGAACCAAAGACGAAAACCTTCTAGAATGCATATGGGTCAATATAAAAGAAAAAAAGAATGACATTGCCATAGGTGTATACTACAGGCCACCCAACCAAACAGAAAAAATAGATGTACTTTTTTGCCAACCAATTAACAAATATATGTAGGAAACACACTACAATAGTAATAGGGGACTTCAATTACCCTGACATCAATTGGAGGACTAATTCAGCACCATGAGAAATCAAATAGGTTCCTACCCAACCTAGCTGACAACTTTGTTGTCCAAAAGTTAGAGGAGGGAACTAAAGGGACAGCCATACTAAACTTAATCCTTACAAACAGAGAAGAAGTCATAGAGGGAGTTGAAACCACAGGAATCTTGGGTGAGAGTGATCATGTCATACTAGAATTCAACATAACGCAAACACAAGCAATAGAACACAATGATACCAGAGTCCTAGATTTTAAAAGAGCTGATTTTAACAAACTCAGAACTTGGGAAAGATTCCTTGGATGAAAATCCTAAAGGGAAAAACAACTCAAGAAGCTTGGGAAGCTCTGAAAAAACGATCATGAAAGCTCAGTCCAGCACAATACCGCTCAAAAAGAAAAACAGGAAATCCAAGAAGAAACCAGCATGGCTGCACAAAGATCTCTCTGACAAATTGAAAGACAAAAAGGAGAAGTACAAAAAATGGAAAGAGGGACACACAACTAAAACAGAATATCAGCAGATAGACAGAATCTGCAAGACAAAGTCAGGAAAGCTAAGTCTCAGAATGAACAAAGACTTGCAGCAAAAGTCAAAGATAAAAAAAGTTTCTTCCAACATATAAATAACAAGAAAAAAATCAAGGAAACAGTCAGTCCACTAAAGAGAGAAGACGGCAAGGAAGTAACAGGAAACAGAGAGAAAGCAGAGCTGCTTAACTCATTCTTTGCATCGGTCTTCACACAAAAAGAAACTATAGCCCAACCTACCAAAAACATAACTGTAAAAGACAGACTAGAAATAAGTTAAAATAAGCCAAAAAAAAAAAAAAAAGTAAGAGAACATCTGTCTGATCTTGATGAATACAAATTACCGGGACCAGATGTATTACATCCCAGAGTTCTAAAGGAGCTGGCAGATGTCCTCTCAGAACCACTGTACCGCAACTTCCAAAAATTCTGGAGCATCGGGGAACTACCAGAGGACTGGAAAGGAGCTGATGTAGTTCCCATCTTCAAAAAAAGGGGGGGGGGGAACAGACCCAGGAAACTACAGACTAATTAGCCTAACATCAATACCCGGGAAGATACTGGAAAAGATAATAAAAAAACTGATGTGCCAACATCTAGAAATGAGAAAAGTAATAACTAGCAGTCAGCACAGGTTTGTTAAAAACAGCTCATGCCAAACCAATCTTATTTGTGAACCAAAAGTACACATATAGACTGGGTGAAACCAGGCTTAATAGCAGTAACTGTGAGAGGGATCTTGGAGTCTTAGTGGACAACCAATTAAATATGAGGTAACAGTGTGCAGTGGCAGTCAAAAAAGCCAATGCAATTGTAAGTTGCGTTAACAGAGGGATACAATCAAAATCAAGGGAGGTATTAATACCATTCTATAAAGCCCTAGTAAGACCACACCTAGAGTACTGCATCCAGTTTTGGTACCCACACTATAAAAAAGATGTTGAGACTCTAAAAAAAGTGCAGACAAGAGCAATCAAGATGATTAGGGGACTGGAGACTAAAACATATGAAGAACTGTTATAGGAACTGAGCATGGCTAGTCTAGTGCAGAGAAGGACCAGGGGAGACATGATAGCAATGTTCTAATATGAGGTGCTGCCACAGAGAGGAAGGTGTCAAGCTATTTTCCAAGGCACCTGAAGGCCAGACAAGGAATAATGGATGGAAACCGATCAAGGAGAGATTCAACCTAGAAATAAGGAGAAATTTTCTGACAATGAGAACAATCAACCAATGAAATAGCTTGCCTTTGGAAGTTGTGGGAGCATCACCACTGGAGGCTTTCAAGAAGAGACTGGACTGCCATCTGTGAAAAATGGCATCGGGTCTTCTGGGCGAGGGGTTGGACTAGATGACCTACAAGATCCCTTCAAACTGTTAATTTGTATCTGTACAAAATTGTCCAGCATTATGGGGCATGAGGAGAGATGAACCAAGACCTCTTTAAGAAATAAAGGAACAACTGCCTCATTTAGAAAAGAGTTCACCACTAGTAGAAATTACTCACACAACCCTTCCCACCCCACCCCGAGTCACCAGGAGGGGCATGGATCTAAAGAGCAGTTGGTTGAATTCTGTTCTAACAACATTATCCACTTCCTCAAGCCCAACCCGATTCCAGATCGGGTTGACTTCTTCCCCAGGTACCTTCTCCAGACCTGCAACAAGGCAGTCATCCAACTCTGAGTGAATATGAGCAGCTTTGTCAAATAGATACTGAGCAAATTCTTCCATCTCTACATGGGTCATTCAAAAGAGAGCCGCAGGATGGGAATCCATGGTCATAAGAGTAAAGCAGTAGACCCTTCACTGCCCTAATTGCCATAAGGCAGGGTTTAATAGTGATTTTAATCCATGTTTAGTCTAGTTTGTCCTTCGAGTCACAGTCTGGATGTCTCTTCTCTCTTTTCAACTCTAACTCCTCCATGAACATGGGGAGCAACAGGACCCACAAGAGGGGAGAGGTTGCATGAGCATGATCCATTCCAAAGCTTCGGCTGCCACCCTATTCCAAGCAACAACCAGGGCTTCAAATGGACCATGCAGCAGACCATCAGGAACAGACCCCAATTGCCTCTGAAACCCATTTGGGTCCATCAATCACCAGTGGTGGACCAATCTAATTGGTCCAACAACAAAGCCACAGTGGACAGCAGTGCTAGAGAATTCCATAATAATCAGGGCATGATCTGGCCATGCCGAGATACTGAGAGTTCCCCCAATTTCAGCTCACATGCCCAATGCTCGATAACACCACCCAATTAGAAGTATGATCACTGTCCCGTGTTGGGCTCTGGATGATCTGTGATAGATCTGTGGTCATAAACTCTCCTCAGCTCTATTCCTAGAGTAGATAGCTTGAGATCCCCCAAGACCATAAGTCTGGGGAACTCTACCATCAACCCAAAAACGAATTCAAGGAGCTTAGGCAAGGCAGTTACTGTGCAGCAGGGAGGCTGGTACAACATCAACAATCCAAACTGTTCCCTAAAGCCCAACTTAACATCCAGTGACCTGTAGAGCAGCACACCTGAAATCCCTAAGGGATTCCTAGATGGCAACTGCTACATCATTATCCTACACTGTGATCTCTAGTAATTCATACCTGGAAATCAGCTGGGCTTATCTCTGAAATGATCATGCATACCCACTTTTTGGACCCAGCCAGATCTCAGTAATACATGCTATCTTGGCTCCCTCATTGACAGAGTTCCCAGTTGAACAAGGCCCTATTACAGATCTACCTTAAAAGCAGCAGCTGGAAATGATCTTGTTAAAATGAACTTTTAAACTTGTGAACAGAAAATCTAAAATACACTGAATACTTATTCTATGAAACATGTTTAAATATGCTACATTTTGACTGATTTTGTCCGATGAGTTGGGGAAAAAATCATAAACTTGTTGAAAATAACCATGTTTATTTCATATGAATACATTTTTTAAAAAATGGGATTCATCACTTCAGTAAGAAATGTTTTAATTCAATTAATAAAGCATATACAATAGAACTATTTAAATTGCAATTAAACATTTTAACCACACAAGATTCATTTATTTATGAATATTTATAGTAGTTAACAACATATGATAAAAAAGAATGAGCTAATATTTTGAGTTTGAAGCAAGAATTAAACATTAGGTCATTTCTTACAGTTCCTAGTTCTTATAAAATACAATATAAACAGTGAAAACAGAAGTATTTTTATCAACTCATGGTCTTCCTAAATTAATGTTTTATTCTTATTTAAATTCAAATGCTGTAGAAAGCTCATTGTTTTCAATATTCTTCAAGTGATTGTTTCAATTCTGCAAATGTTGCTTCTTTAGAGATACAGTAAAATGACTGTAAACTGAAGATGTATCGGGAAATTCACAAATGTCTGCAGGAAATTGAATAATCGTTTACTGGGAAATAATATTTTAAACATCAGTTTGCCTCTAAACAGTAATATAATTTTTATATCCATTTTACTAAATTTAAATGCTTTAGTGAATGTAGAACCACAAATACAGAAATATTGCACAGGTTCGCCTGGTGCACCAGTTGCGGCCATACTTGGAGAAGGAGGCTCTACTCACGGTCACTCATGCCCTTGTCACCTCGCGTTTGGACTACTGCAATGCGCTCTACATGGGGCTACCCTTGAAGAGTATCCGGAGACTTCAGCTGCTGCAAAATGCGGCTGCACGTGCTGTGGTGGGTGTGCCAAGGTACACCCACGTGACACCGATACTCCGCCAGCTGCATTGGTTGCCCATCGGTCTCCGGGTCCAATTCAAGGTGTTGATCACCATCTTTAAAGCCCTTCATGGCTTAGGACCAGGATATCTTCGGGACCGCATTCTGCCTCATACTTCCCTCCGACCGGTTAGGGCCCACAGAGTTGGCCTCCTCCAGGTCCCGTCGGCCAAGCAATGCCGGCTGGCGGGCCCTAGGGGGAGAGCCTTCTCTGTGGCTGGCCCCGTGCTCTGGAACCAACTACCCCCAGAGACCCGGACCATCCCCACTCTGCTGGCCTTCCGAAAAGCCGTTAAGACATGGCTTTTCCTGCAGGTGGGGGGGACAGCTTAAATCCACCCGAACTTACCCCCCAAGTATGTATGTGCTGAATGGATGTTGTTGTTTTAAATAACTGTTTTAAATTTTGTACTTGTTTTTAATTCTATGTAATTTTTGATTATTCTTGTATTTCTCCCTGTTGTACGCCGCCCTAAGTCCTTCGGGAGTTGGGCGGCATATAAGAATAACAAAAATAAAATAAATAAATAAATAAATAAATAAATAAATAAATAAATATTGCACCTTGCCCAGAACAAATTAGGAGTTAACCTAAAGCCTAGCTGGTCACTGAGCTTACAGAGCACAACATTCTGTCATGTGAATACTAGTAAAAAAATATACCAGTAAATCCAATGTGAGAGAATTCTCTGCTTCATGTGAATCCAGCCAAGTGTTAAGAGTAACTGTAAGGCTTGCCTTTCCTCTCTCCTCAAGAAAGCAGAACTCTTGAAACAAGCATTATTTCAAAAGGAAACTTTTATTGAGGAAAAGTGATATCAAGGAAAGCAAGGCAGGATCTGAAATTCCCACTCAAAAACCCATTAGATAAAATGTTGCAGGAAATCCCTCCCATATGTCCAGTCCGAGCTGAGCCAATTCACAGGTGCGAAGTTATGAGAACTCGAGCCGAGAAAGGTGATAAGAAGTTGGCCCCAAGTAATTCCCTTCCCCCTCCCTTTCCCAAGCAGGTACATCAAAGTGACAGGAAAGCCAGAAACACGAAAGCGGTTGTAAAAGAGTATCCAGGGTCCCTTCCCCACCGGAATGGCAGTATCCTGATAGGGATCTATGGGACCTGACACACTGCCCCCATAGGAGAAGGCGAGGTCCACTGGAAATAGATAACAAATGGAGATAATTTGTGATTATCTGGGTACATGTCATTTATTTATTTATTTATTTATTTAGCTGTTCTTATATGCCGCCCTACTCCCTGGGGACTCAGGGTGGCGTACAACAGAGTATAAGAACAATATAAAAACAGTAGCAAAAATAATAAATGATTTAAAACATTTGATTAATTAAAAAATTAAAAAAACAAACAACACATTCATACCTGGGGGAGACCTAAGATGTTCATTGGTCACATCACCCGCCTGCAGGAAGAGCCATGTCTTAATAGCTTTTCGGAAGGCCAGCAAGGTGGGGATAGATCGGATCTCTGGGGGTAGTTGGTTCCAGAGAACCGGAGCCCCCAGAGAAGGTTCTCCCCCTTGGTCCCGTCAACAGACATTGTTTGGCTGAAGGGACCTGGAGGAGACCGACTGTGTGGGACCTAATTGGTCGTAGGGATGTATGAGGAAGGATGCGGTCCCGGAGATAACCTGGCCCTAAGCCATGTAGGGCTTTAAAGATGATAATCAACACCTTGAATTGCACCCGGAGACCAATGGGCAACCAATGCAGCTGGCGGAGATTGGGTGTTACGTGGGTGTATCTGGGGACACCCACCACAGCTCGTGCAGCCGCATTTTGCACCAGTTGCAGTCTCCGAATTCTTTTCAAGGGTAGCCCCATGTAGAGCGCATTATAGCAGTCCATTACTTTGCATATTGCAGAAACTCTTCTCGCGAGGCAAGCAATTAGCAAGTTCTCGAAGCGAGAAGAGTTTCTGTACTATGCAAAGTTTTTTTCCTAAACAGACTAGCCGAGACACCACGGAGCTGCAAAACTCCAGTAAGTGGTGCATCTCGCGGTGGGGCAGAGTTTGGGGGTTTCAGGTGGGGGATGGGGTAGGGCAGGCCGCGAGACCCTTCCTCAAAAGTCAAGGTGCCCCTGCGCGCAACGAGCACGGGCGGGGTTGGTGGGAGAGCAGCGCTACGCTTTTACGCAGGGGCATCCCTGGCTCTGGCTTTCCCACCCGGCCCCCTCGAATCCCCTTTCCTCCTGGAGTGGGGGCACAAGGCCCGACTGTTCTCACCTGTGGGGGGCTCCTCCGCCCCTTCTCCCGCGCCCAGCATAGCCCAGAGCAGGATCCAGCTGGGCAGAAAAAGCATGATGGCCAAAAAAGCACCAGCCGCTTCTCCCCCAGAAAAGAGGCAGGGAGGGCCACCCGCAGCCCTCCCCGCGCGTGGAGATCCCGGGACTGCCAAAGAGCCGGAGCTTGGGGCAAAGAAAGGACTTCTGCTCCTTTCCTTCCGTGCAGCCAAAAGCAGAAGCAGCAGAAGTCCTTCTTTATTTCCCCCAAACTTCGGCTGTTGCGGGAGAGGATTCTGGTCGCTCTTCACCCTACGGCTTCTGCCTGTCCAGAGGAGCCAAGCTAGTCCCGCAGGGTGTGTGCGCACCCACCTCTCACTTGCTATCACTCTCGCTGTCACGGCTGGGAGCTGCTCTTTCTGGGAGATGTTCTCTTTTAGAACGGGCTGCCCTGGAGACAACATCGAGGAATAGGACAGCAGTACCGGGACAAGTGTCTGATAGGACACGCGCCCCACCTTGCCCCGCCCGCCCTGCCAAGAGAGACGCACCACTTACTGGAGGTTTGGCAGCTCCGTGGTCCTTCGGCTTGTCTGTCTGCAAGTTTTTTTCCCTAAACAGACTAGCCAAGAGACCACGGAGCTGCCAAACCTCCAGTAAGTGGTGCATCTCGCGTCCCGCCCCGCCTGCACCCCGAAAATAATAAGCCACCCCCCCGAAAATAAGGCCAGCGGCATTTTTTGGGGGGGTCAAAAAATATAAGCCCCTGTCTTATTTTCTGGGAAACAAGGTATAAACAAATAAAATAATTTTTTTTCCCCAAAAAGTTTTATTAGTACAAAATTACATGAGTAGTAGCAAAATATTAAATATAAAGTACAAACATTTTTTGTTTTTTTCTCCCCCCCCCCCCCGAACCCGCCCCCTTCCCTCCCCACCTCCCCCCCGGACTTCCCAGAGATAATACAGGGCATAATATTAAATTTAAATTGTTAATAAAAAGAAAAGAAAAAAGAAAAAAAAAGAACACTATTTTTAAAAAAAAACTTCAACTCCAGATTATACACTAATAATATATCGCATTTGTATACAATAGTAAAGATACAAAAAAGAATAAAAAAAAAGAAAGAGAAATCTATTTAACAATACAAACAAACAAACCTCCTACCTCCTCCCTTCAATCCTCTATCTAATACAAAGTAAATGTTATATAAATAATAACTAAGTATAAAATACAAAAATCTTAAACTAATATTTTGTGATAGACTTTACACATTTAGGCTTATGCTTAAACTGATATTATTGACATTAAAAATAACCTCTAAGATAGAACTTGACTAAATGTTACATAAGTAATCATTAAATATTGAATTTCATCATAATATTAATAACATAATATTATTCTAAATTAACTTACTAACTTCAATAAACAAAAAAGAAAGGGAAAAAAGAATAAACAAATCTTCAACAAACTATATATATCTAATATAATTAACATTAAAAGTAACCTCAAAGATATATAAAACTTAGCTAAATATTGCATAGGTAATCATTAAGTAGGGAAAAGGAAAAATGCAATCATATTAATCTCTATCCGTCCAATATATTTCAACATCACATCGTTTTGTATCTTGATAGTTCATCTTTTAATAGTTCAGTAAATTCAGATTTGTCGACTCGTCTCCCATCTGATCCCAGATCTCCATCTCCTTTTCCCCAGCTATCTGGTTCTGGCACTCCTTTTGTGTTTTTGAATCTATTTCCTTTTGATCCATCAAAGATGGCTTCCCCTCCTCCTCCTCTTTTATTTTCATACATCCTTCCTCTGGAATCTTGGATATATCAGCCTTTAAAACATTGACATAAAATTCAGTAGCTTTTTTTATCGTGTTGAGCCGATATCTTTTTCCAGAAAATTTTACTGCTACTCCAACTGGCGCTTCCCATTTATATTGTAAATTTAATCTCTTAAATTCATCAATCAAAAAAGTATAGCTTTTTCTGGCTTTAAGCATTTTAGAGGGGATTTCTTTCCAAATCTTTAGTTCCTGACCATTCACCATAAGATTATTGTTAAACGTTGCTTGTATAATTCTATTCCGTAAAGCTCTTGTGGTAAAATATATGACAATGTCCCTTGGTAAATGCTTTTGTTTAGCGTACCACGAATTGATTCTGTATATTTTGTCGATTTGTGTAGCCAATTCCACTTTGGAAATTCCAGACACCTGATCCAGTACATCAACCATCCTGCCTTTTAAATTTTCATATAATCCTTCTTTCAAACCTCTGATCCTTATAGCAACTTCCATGGATCTGAACTGTGTCATCAAGACCTCTTTTTCAAAGTTTGCAATATCATTTTGGATTTTGTCTATGTAATTCACCGAGGTTGCCAAAGCTTGTTTATTTGTTTCAATACGTTCTGCCAAAACTTCAATATTTGTTGCTAAACCTTTGCAAACCTCTAACACATCAAATCTGAGTTGTTGATTCATATTCTTCAAAGCAGCCTGCATTTTTTTGTCTATCTCGCTTATTTTCTGATTAAATTCCAAAGTAAGTTCATGTTTCATAATCTTTAAATTATTTAATAAATTTTCAGGTGTCAAAGGCTGTGGAGGTGTTAGCTCAGTGTTAAATTGCATTTTAGAAATATATCCAGATGAATAGTCATTTCTTTTAGTCAAAACAATCTTTCCAGACTTTGAAGCCATTGGTGTTTCAAAAGAGTACGAAAAAGAAAGAAAGCCAGGTGCCTGTTAAAGTTCTTTCCAGTTTAAAAATCAGGTAGTCTTTTATTATTGGAAATATTTCTGTTATAACTTTAATCCAGAGTTAGGAGACAGAGAAAGAAAAAACCATTTTTCCAAGTTAAAAGTTTCCATAAGAGAGAGAGAGAGAGAAAAAAAAAGCCTCTGGGGAAACGAAAGTCACTTTCACTTCTCAATCGCCATATTGTTACTCTGTTTCCTTTGTTCCCTTGCCGAAGTGAAAGCTTACCCAGGAGTTGAAACAAAAAGAAAAAAAGAGGTTTCAGTACTTGCCCATCTCATGCCTGTTTCTCTCTGTCTGCTTCTATAGTTTAAATGTAGTTATAAATCCCATTCTTGAAGCAGCGGCTGGTCACTCCATCTAGCTCCGCAAAGACGGAGGTTTCCTGATCTTCGGAGCTGGAGACAGGCTGCATGGGGAGCTCTCCCTTCGCGCCCTACCAGATGGCTCCTAGGGCGCTGGGGGGGCTCTACCCCACCTGTCAGGCTCTCATCTCTCCCCTTTGCCCGGGGAAGAGATTTCAAAGCCGCCAGACAGCTGTTCTGGCGGCTTTTAACAAAGATCGGAAAGGCGTCCAACGAAGGGACGTCCGCGATGGAGCGCTCCAAACCGGAAGTCAAACAAGTAAAATAATAACTACCAGTCAGCACAGATTTGTTAAAAACAGATCATGCCAAACCAATCTTATTTCATTCTTCAACATAGTGACTACCATGTTTCCCTGAAAATAAGACCTCCCTGGATAGTAAGCCCAATTGGGCTTTTGAGCACATGTGCTAAAATAAGCCCCCCTGAAAATAAGCCCTTACCGAAAATATTTAAGCGCATGCACAGCCGGTCCCTGCCATTTCCTCTGGTTGCTTGCCCTGCAAACAACATGAGGTGGCCAGGCTGGAGGGGGGGAAAGGGAGGGGGAACATGCCCCATGTACCCCACACGCCCTTACCACTCCTGCAATCCTAGCCACCGCACCCCTTCTGTCATGCTAATGGCCGCCAGAAAAAGAGTGGAAGGCCTAGCAAAGCGCCTCACCCCCCCCCACCTCCAGCAACTATGGCTGCTTTTGCACCTGCAAAAGGGGCAGGAGGTTCAGCGACGCGCCCCACGCATTGCTGGCCCTCCTTTTTGCTTGCCCAACGTGCCCCACATGCCCTTACCTAACAGACGTTCCTGCAATCCTAGCCACTGCACCCCTTCTGTCACGCTAATGGCCACCGCAAAAAGAGCAGCAGGCCTAGCAATGTGCCTAGCACCCAACTCCTTACCTATCGACGCCTCCAGTAACCAAAGGTGGGAATCTCCCCAGCATTCTTGGCGCTCTTCCGCCTCCCATTCATCCATCCCCTTCGCCTGCAAACTCCAGCCCCACTCCCGCCTCTCCGCCGGGTGACCCCTGGCAACCCAAGACACCCCGCGCGTCGCCCTCCAGACTTGCTGCACTCAAGGAACAGCACAAACCCGTCGACCTTCCCCTCGCCTCTCACCCTTTTTCCTCCCAGCCATCGTTTTGGCGTGTGCCCAAAGCCCGTGCCCACCCACCTATCCCTTTTCCAGAGCGCTCCCTTTGTTCTCCGCTGAACTTCCACCAACTCTTTCAGTCCACGCCCACGTCCTCCCGGCCCTGTGCCCGGCTCTTTATTGAGGGGGTGGTAGGTGGGGAGGGGTGGGGAGGGGGAGAAGCGAGACACGCATCTTACCTGACTTCCAGCTATGTTGCATTTCTTGCCGTTGTGTGCAGGGAAACAAGTTGTGTAGTTAAAAAAAAATCAATTAATTCCAACTTCGAGAAGTTGGAATTAATTGATTGAACTCGCGAGTAGGCTTTTTTTACGGTACAACTTGTTTCCCTGCACACAACAGCGAGAAACGTGATGGAGCTGGAAGATGTGTGTCTCGCTTCTCCCCGGCCCCTCCCCTCCCTACCTGCTACCCCCAAATTGCATCCATAAAGGGGGCAGGTGGCTAAGCAAGGGGCAGGAAGCCCTGCCATGCCCAGCGAGGGAGGAAGAGACGGCAAGAGGAGCCCCATCTCGCTCCACGCGTCTCGCTTCTCCTACGCCCCACCCCTCCCCACCTGCCACCCCCCTCGATAAAGAGACGGCGGAGAAGGGGAGCAGCCAGGCTGCTGTTGCCATTGGGGCATGTGGAGCAAGACGGGGCTCCTCTTGCAGTCTTACCTGACTTCCAGCTCTGTCGCGTTTTAGATGTAATTGTCTAGGTGATATCTCTTGATACTGATGCAGACTAGGATTGTTTTTTCCCCCACAGCTGTACCATCCAATTGGGTCATGTTCAGTTTTTGATCCACCAAGACACCCACCCACATCTTTTCATATCTACTGTTGTCTGAAATAGGTTTCTTGCTTGATTCTTCCTATTCCTTTTCTTCCCATTTTCCCATAGCATGGTGGCTACTTAGTATGGATTTCACACCTTTGAATTTCAAGATCTTTGGCTTTTAATTAAAAATTCCATAAAAACAGCAGCATATAGAAAAACTATAGTTTTATGCCCTGATGCTAAGCTAATTATTACAGTAGTAAAAAACACTTGAATTAATTAGGCATTTATTTAAAAATGTTTAGTATTGAGATATAAATGTAAAATGCAGCAGGGGAAGAAATTCATTACAACTTAGAGATTTCTAAAACATACATTTCAATACATTTTCAAGGTACTCACTTGTTTATTTCTCAGATTACTTTTTTTCTGATTGTGATGCAAATTTTTTATTCAGGAGAGATGATGTCATTTGAACAATTGTGCTTAAGGGCAAACCGCTAAGATGACTCTTGTTTTCTTTTATCTCTACCAAAGCAGCCAAAATATTGTCTCTAAAATAAAATAAATGAGAACTTCCAAGATCAGCTTAATATATTCCTACAAATATCACTTCCGAATAACACACTTACCTAGTAATCTGTGGATATAACTCTTCAAGTTTCTTTACTACTTTGCGGAAACTCCTTAAGTTTAATGTATTTGGAGTTATAAAAGTAGATGATGGATTTGGAGTAAACTGTACTGAGCCAAATGGCAAGAGGCTGTCTGCAATATCCTAGATACAAAATAAACAAAAACTGTAGTTGAACTCACAATTACAATATTAATGCTCTCATTATGGAAACTAACATTTAAACAATGTTGTAACATTAGAAAGAAGTTGAAGTTTTCAGAAATAAGACCTTCTGTTATGTATTCAATATAACCAACCTCATTAAAGTTTTTCACATGCTTTACAGACATGGCAGTTTTAAAAGGTTAATTGAATTATCTAAAATGTTCCCTTTCAATTAAATTCCATTCACTCTAGAAATTTCTTCAATAGCATAACCATAGCAATTGTTACAGTAGAATCAGTCAATCAGAATACAGCTGGAAAGGACCTTGGACCTTCTAGTCCAACCCTCTCCTCAAGCAGGAAACCTTACCATTTCAGACAAGTGGTGGTACAGTCTCTTCTTAAAAACCTCAATTGATGAAGCACCTACAACTTCTGAAGGCAAGCCATTCCACTTGTTCATTGTCCTCAATATTAAGAAGTTTCTTATTAGAACCAGGTTGCTTCTCTGCTTGACTAGTTTCCATCCATTGTTTCTTGTCCTGCCTACAGGTGCTTTGGTAAATAAGTTGACCTCCTCCATTTTCTGGTAACCTCTGAAATACTGCTATCATGTCACCCCTAGTCCTTTTTTCTAGACTAGCCAAACCCAAATGCTGCAACTCTTCATGTTTTAGTTTCCAGGCCTTTAATCGTATCAGTTGCTCTTCTTTGCACTTTTTCCCAAAGTCTCAACATCTTTTTTCTAATGTGGTGACCAGTACTAGATTCCAGGTATGGCCTTACTAAGGCTTTATAAAGTGGTATTAATACTTCACATGATTTTGATTCTATGCCTGTTTATACAATCAAGGATTGTATTACCTTTTTGGGCTTCTGCGGCACACTGCTGGCTCATATTTAAGTGATTGTCCACTAGGACTCCAAGGTCCTTCTCACAGTTACTGTTTTTGAGCCAGGGTTCACCTGATCTGTATTTGTACCTTTTGTTTTTCCTGCCTAAGTGTAAAACCTTGCTTTTCTCCACATTAAATTTCATGTTGTTGTATAGGGCTCATTGTTCAAGTTTGTCAAGATTTTTTGGATCCTGAGCTTGTCTTCTGGGGTATTGGCTATTCCTGGCAGCTTAGTGTCATTTGCAAATTTGATGAGTTCCCTTTCTATTCCCTCACCCAAGTCATTTATAAAGATATTGAAGAATACTGGGCCTAAGACAGAACCCTGTGGCACCCCATTGCCTACTTCCCTCCATGCAGATATAGTACCATTAAGGACTACTTTTTGAGTACGTTTGTCAGGCAGTTACAAATCCATCTGGTGGTGATGCTATCTATTCCACAGTTTTCTAACTTACGAAGAAGTAGGTTGTGGTCTACTTTGTAAAATGCCTTGCTGAAGTCTAAGTATACTATGTCCACAGCATTTCGCTGATCTACTAATTTAGTAACTTTGTCAAAGAATGAAATAAGGTTGGTTTGGCATTATGTTTTTAACAAACCCATGCTGACTTTTAGTTATAACTTTGTTTCTAGATATTGGCAGATCTGCTTTTTGATTATCTTTTCCAGTATCTTCCCAGGTATTGATGTTAGGCTGATTGGTCTATAGTTTCCTGGGTCTGTTTTTTCCCTTTTATGAAGATGGGAACCATATCAGCTCTTTTCTAATCCTCAGGTAATTCCCTGGTGTTCCAAGATTTTTGAAAGATATGGTTCTGAGATAACATCTGCCAACTCCTTCAGAACTCTGAGATCTAAACCATCAGATCCCGGTGATTTATATTCGTCAAGATCAGAGAGGTGTTCTCTAACCACTTTCTTGCTTATTTTAATTTTTATTTCTAGTCTGTCTTTTACATTTAGGTTTTTGTTAGGTTGGGCTACAGTTTCTTTTGGGTGTGAAGACTAGAGATGGGAGGGCCTAAAAAAAAATTCTGAAAAATTGGGAAAAAAACCAGGTGGTTCCCCCCCCCCAAAAGCCATTTTTTCCGGAAAAAATTGGGAAAGAAAGCACTGTGGAATATGTTCTTTTCCAATGATAAATAATATATTTATGACATGATATTCAAACTATATAACATGAAGACTTTAATGAAAGATTTCTGAGGTTTTTTTATTTCTTTTTTTGGTAAAGTCTTAAATTATTGCAAGTTCTCTCAGCTGAAGACAAACAAATCCTGGAATACAATTCAAGTAACACTGTACTTGTCAGATCCCTATCATGATACTGCCATTCAAGTGGGGAGCGGACCCCGGGTTCTTTTACTCACTTATTGCTCTCATCCTGTTTTCCTATGTATTCTGTAATTCCCTAGTTTATAACTTTTACCCTGTCACCTATTCTGCCCTGTGCTTTGATTTACCTTGGGGGATGTACAAGGGGGGAGGGCCATCTGTTTTCTTTCAGTTTGGAAGCCTCACAGAAGAAACGCATGGGAATGAATCCTTATTTCTTTCTCAGGACTACCGCTTCCACAACATCTTCACACCTGTAGATTGGCTCATTCAACATCAAAGTGAGAGGAGGGTCTAACCACTTTATCCTAACGGAATTGCCTGGGGGGGAACTCAGACCCTGCTTTGCTTTTGTCTTGCAATCACTCTCTTTCAATAAAAGGTTCCTTTTGAAATGCTGCTGTCTCAAGAGTCCGTAATTTCTTGATTGGGGAGTAGAGGCAGGACCTCTCATGAACCCCTTTGTTTCCTCTCTCACCTCGCAGCAACTACTTATCTGCCTGTTGGCCTTGTACTTGCAGCTTCCTGCTGACTTCCTCACCGACTTTGCTTGGTTATCTAGTTTCTATTTGCTTGTGGGAAAATGGCAGAGAGCAATAGCAGTCCCAATCAAGTTTAGACTTCCTGCCGGCTTCCCCACTGACTTGTGGAAAGCTGCCAGGGAGTGTTGAAAATGATGATCACGTGAGCAAGACTGAACTGGGCATCACTGAAGTAGCCACAACTTTACCAAATTTAAAACCCATGGGATTAATGGATTTTGACACATTCTGTAAATTAACCCATATGAGATAACTTGGTTCAAAAATTGTTGCTCTATGATGCACCGTTTTGTCCAATTGAAGGTTACCAGCAGACAGACACAAAGGTTTAGTCATATATAGATGCTGATTAACTTGTGTTAATAAAATTTAGTGTTGAAGCCACATAATCATTGTTCATTAAGAGAAATGATGACCTTGGAAGACCTGCACTTATCAGTTAAGCAAGCTTATCTATATTAAACCTTGCAATAGATACACAGATATGTCTTTATGTATTTTAACCTTTAAAGCCCTACATGGCTCTGGGCCAGGATACCTGCAGGACCGCATCCTACCACATACCTCCCTACGACCAGTTAGGTCCCACAGAGTTGGTCTCCTCTGGGTCCCTTCAGCCAAGCAATGTCAGCTGGTGGGCCCGCGGGGGAGAGCCTTCTCTGTGGGAGCTCCGGCTCTCTGGAACCAACTCCCCCCGGAGATCCGGACTATTCCCACCCTGCTGGCCTTCCGTAAAGCCATTAACATGGCTCTTCCGGCAGACGGGGTGATATTGCGATCAATCCCCCATGTATGAATGTTGATGTGCTTTTAGCTTTTTGTAATTTTTAATCATTTTATGGTTTTTTATTGTTCTTATAGTATGCTGTACGCCGCCCTGAGTCCCATGGGAGTTGGGCGGCCTATAAGAACCATTAATAAAATAAAATAAATAATAAATGTACTGATATGTAATCCCTTAAAAGTTACCTCTTGATCTACTTCAAAGGATGCTTTTTTTGGTGAAGATTTAGAAAATATGTCAGAGCCTGAAGCACAAAGGAGCACTTCTGAAGAACTTGAGGCAGGTCTGAAAACATTTGCCAATGGCAAAGCAGGCAAAGGTGACTTCAAATCATCTTTGGAGACATCAGACATTTTTAAAGTGAAAGGATCATCTGGCGGCAGTATGAACGTAGCTGAGATTACAGCAGGAACTCCCAAAATCAGTTCAGAATTTTTCTGATATTTGTTTCTCATTTTAGAAAGTGGCCCTTGATTTTCACACTTTTGTTTCATAGAGTTTTGATTCTCTTGGATTCCTTTTTCCCCAACTGTCCTTTTAAGATGAACTTTCATTGCTTTTCCTTTTATTTCTCTCCCATTCATTTCTTGCACAGCCAGCTTTGCATCGCAGGCTGTTTTAAAAGTAAGAGATGCATACCTAAAATGTAAAATATATGCAGAATTTAAAAAAAAATTATGTACATAAATATAGGAGATGACTAAAACATTGAGTTAGATTCGTTACATTTATTTGGCCTTTTAGAAAGTTTCTTTTGGCCAGTGAAGATGGATGTTGCCAGGTAAAGATTAATTCTTTCTTCCTTGGAAGACGAACAAAAACTTTAAAAATAAACTTAGAATCATAGGGCTGCAAGGGACCTTGGAGATATTCTAATCCAACTCCCTGCCCAGACAGGAGACCTCATACCATCCTGGACAAATGGATGCCCAATCTTTTCTTGAAAACTTCCAGCAATGGAAGACCCACAATTCCAGGAGGAAAGCTCTTCTATTCTCACTGTCAGGAAGCTTCTCCTTAGTTCCAGGTTAGATGTCTCTTTAATGAGATTCCAACCATCACTTCTTTTCCTGCCCTCAGGTGCTTTGGAGAATAAGCAACCCCCTCTTTTCTGTGACTGCCCCTCAAGTACTAGAAGACAGCTATTGTGTCACCCCTAATTCTTCTCTTTGTTAGCTAGATGTACCTAGTTCCCTTAACTGTTCATCATATAATTTAGCCTCCAGACCTCTTGTCATCCTGGTTGCTATTTGCTGTTCTCTGCACTCTTACTGCACAGCATCTTTTATGTATTGTAGTGACCAGAACTGTATGCAGTACTCCAAGTTGGCCTCACTAGTGCAATATAGAGCAGTACTATCACTTCTCATCATCTTGATGCTATCCCCCTGTTAATGCAGCCTAGGACTACATTTGCTTTTTGGTAGCTGTGTTAGAGTCCAGACTCTGTCATTCAGAAGGAGAAGGGGGGTCTTGGCTCTGTTTGATCAAAAGGTATAACATATCCGGATCCCAGACACCTGGGAGCCTCTTCATCTTAAGATAAGGTTTTATGGGGGGTATCCGGATCCCAGACACCTGGGAGCCTCTTCATCTTAAGATAAGATTTTATGGGGGGTAATTGAACGGAAGAGTGAGGCTGGGAAACTTATCCATCTGTCAAACATATGTGGATTGATTATGCTGAATGGGGTGGGGTGTTAAGCTTAAAAAGACTTGTCTTGCCCAAAGGCATTTAGACCTTGCTTTGAATTGAATGGATGTATACAGATGCAAATAAAGGAAATCCTTTTGAAAACCTTGGCTTGGCTCAAAAGTTCGTTCCTTGATTGTGGCTGGGAAGACATACCTTACAGAAAGCAAGGTCTGCAAAATCGGTCAACCCAGAGAGTAACTTCGCTCTACTGAGGGGACCGGGCAATCATGACTGAAAAAAACCGGGAGCAGGAAGAAATTGAATGCTGGGGGGAGACACCAATCACCCCCCCCCGGGCGGAAGTCTGTACCGCACTCCCCAGCTGAGGGAGACTTCGAGACCTCTGAGAAGCCTCGCTGGTCTATCGGCATTGGAAAAAAAGACAGCTGGGATGGGAGAACCAGAGGAGTCACCCTTAATCGGGGGGATCGGAAGCCCCGTTGGGAATTAGAGCTAGAAGTGGCCATGGATCAGGAGGAGCCCACCGAAGCACCTCTAAGGGAGGGGCGGTTGAAGAGATACCTGTCCCAGCTGGTGATGGAAACATTAGAAAATCTCAACATCCGAGGGACCCCAGAACGACGAATAACGAGCGCTGGGAGCACAGCAACTGCTGAGGAGACTGGGGGGGGGCAACAACCTCTGGGGAGCAGGCGTGCAGATGGAGGACGCGGCAGGAGACCCAATAACCCCCCCCAGGGCAGCACACGCAGCGGCACCCCTTCCTAACCAACTCCAAACTCCACAACTAGAAAGGAAAACTCCCCCCCTGGGAGTGAAATTTGATGGGGACCCGCAACAATTGGGATTTTTCGTAGCACATGTGCTCACCTATATGCAAGAATATGGACGTGAGTTCCAAACCCAGGGATCCCGGGTGCGAGCAGTTACCTTAGCCCTGGAAGGAGCCGCGGCCAGATGGATGGTGACCCTACATAACGATGACGCACCCGAAGTGCGCAACTTCAACCAATTCATGACGGCCCTACGACGACGGTTCGAGGACCCGCTGGCGGACCGCAAAGCACGCGATCGTATTAAGGTGGTGAAACAGGGACGACGACCAGTGGCGGAGTACACTGAAAGAATTCCGGGACCTCGCATGCCGGCTAAACTGGCCAGAAGACATCCTGGTAAGCTGTTTTAAGGATGGACTGAGTGACGATCTGTATAATGCCTGCGTGGCTAGGGGTGCACCGAATCATCTGCATGAGTGGTACCTCACCGCTGAAGAAGCGGAGATTGATATGGCGAGGAATCAGTACCGTACAGGGAGAGCATGGAAGAAATCTCCACCCCAATAGAGGAAAGAACCCTTCAGAAGGCAACAGGGCTTTCCCCCTAAACCTCCAATCTGTTACAAGTGCGGGAAGGAGGGACACCGAGCACCCGAATGCTGGCCCCAAACACCCACCCGGAAACCCAAACGCCAAACGGGGGAGAGACCAACGAGACCCATCCAGCGGGGGAGGGAAACAGCCCTGAGGAGCAGCGAGATGATGGGACCACCACCCCCTCCTCCCGCTGGAGACAACACCCCGGCATTTCGAAGGGAAGATCCAGCCGCGTTCGAGAGCGATCCGGAGGATGAACCACTGGTAAGCAAACCAATTGAACCGCTCACCCTCCCTCTCAGACTATTTATCCCTAACCAAGAGGAGGAAAAAAATATCTCCGCATTAGTAGACTCAGGGTGCACCCGTTGCTTAATCAGCCCAACCCTAATCAGGGAGCTGGGAATCACAGTGAGAAAGCTGAGAAATCCCATCGCATTTTGCCAATTGGATGGGTCTATAGCAGGGGGGGAGCCGGCTGCTTTTGCCACGGAACCCCTGAAAATAGGCATTGATAACCACGAAGAGAAACTTACGTTTATAGTAGCACCTGGCATGGAATGGCCACTAGTCTTGGGACTCGCATGGCTAAAAAAGTGGAATCCAAAAATAAATTGGGAGCAAGGCACCATAAAATTCCAAATGCACGTAACTACTGCGGAGGACCCACAGATAGAAACTGAAGGGGCTGAACGCAGGGAAACAGCCATGTCTGGTCATAGCGTGGAAACAGACGGCATACCCAAGGAATACAAAGACCTGGCAGAAGTCTTTAGCGAGGCAGCGTCGGATGCACTTCCCCCGCATCGCGCATCCGACTGCGCAATAGAAATCTTACCCGGGGCTAAACTACCTAAACCAAAAATGTATAGCATGTCACCGGGGGAGTTAGAAGAGCTGAGTGCTTTCATTGAGAAAAACCTAGCAAGGGGTTTCATTGAACCAGCCAGACCAAAGATAGCAGCCCCGGTGTTATTTAGAGAGAAGAAAGATGGCACAAAACGCTTATGTGTCGACTTCAGAAACCTAAACTCGATAAGTGTTGAAAACATGTATCCCCTCCCCCTGATGAAAGACATGCTGGCCCACCTCACAAAAGGGAAAATTTTCTCCAAACTAGACATCAGGGAGGCATACTACCGAATCAGGATTAAGGAGGGGGATGAATGGAAAACGGCATTCAACACCCCCCTGGGATGCTACCAATTCAAGGTGCTCCCTTTTGGGCTACAAGGGGCACCTGCAGTGTTAATGCAATTAATTAACGATGTGTTATGTGAACACTTATACAAAGGGGTTCTCGTTTATTTAGATGATATTCTATTATACTCAGAGACCGAGGCTGAACATGTTAAATTGGTGAGGGCAGTGCTGAGCAAACTTCGCGAGGCAAAACTTTATGCCAAACTCTCAAAATGTGAATTCCACCGAGAAAAAATTGATTACTTGGGGTACCGTATTTCACACCAGGGCATAGAAATGGATCCTCAAAAAGTACAGGCAGTACTCGATTGGGAAACGCCTCGCACACGCAAACAGCTGCAAAGTTTCCTGGGGTTTGCAAATTTCTATCGCCAATTTATCCCCGCATTTGCTCAAATTGCCCTGCCCATCACAAAACTGCTAAGAACAAAGGGGGAGGGAGATCCTAAACCGAGACAGCCCGTGAATTGGACAATGGAATGCCAGGCAGCGTTTGAAAAACTAAAACGGCTGTTCTCAACAGAACCAATTTTGAAGCACCCAGACCCAGAAAAACCCTTCATAATACAAGCTGATTCTAGCGATGTGGCAATAGGGGCAATCCTACTCCAGAGCAATGAGCAAGGACAGCTACAGCCATGTGCATATACATCCAGGAAACTAAGTGAAACTGAACAAAGGTGGGCGATCTGGGAAAAAGACGCTTATGCGGTGCGATGGGCACTTTTAACTTGGAGACAATTTTTAGAAGGGAGTAAGATCCCTTTTGAAGTCTGGATTGACCACAAAAACTTAGAAGCCTTAAAGACACCAAGGAAACTATCTCCTAAACAGGTTCGTTGGGCGCAATACTTCAAACGGTTCGAGTTTACTCTTAAATTTATCCCTGGGGGAAAAAACATTCTGGCAGATGCACTGTCCAGAAAGCCACAATATAATTGTGTGAAATCAGAGGTATTTAAACCTATAGTACAAACAAATCAATTGGCAGCCAAAGTAATCACCAGGTCCGAAGGAGGAAAAGACGCATTGAGGGACGCAGACACCATTCACGCATTTAAACAAGCATTACTCAACGATGAATGGGTTTTGAACCACAAATCCAGTTGCGTAATGAAAGATGAATTAGCGTGGGTAGGTGACAAACTTTATGTACCCGTTAGCCAAAGATTACGTTTAATGGGAAGGTGCCACGACTCTAGGTTAGCTGGACATTTTGGCTTTGTAAAAACTTTACACTTAATAAAGAGACAATTTTGGTGGCCTTCGTTGAAAAAGGACATAGAAAGCTATGTAGCAAGTTGCCCCATTTGTGCTGCAGCAAAAAGACGACAGGGGAAAACTCCAGGACTTCTACAGAAAGTAGCTGAGCCGTCAGCCCCATGGGAAGAAATTGCTATGGATTTTATTGTAGAGCTACCGGAAAGTGGGGGAAACACGGTCATTTGGGTTGTGACAGACTTGTTTTCAAAACAAGCACATTTTATTCCTTGCCAAAAGATTCCAACAGCCAAAGGCTTGGCTAGACTCTTTCTAATACACATTTATTGTCTTTATGGAGCTCCTAAAAGGATAATCTCGGATAGGGGAGTCCAATTTACCTCCAATTTTTGGAAGGCGTTTTTGGGCTTTCTTGGTACCGCCCAAGGATTAAGCTCCTCCCATCACCCCCAGTCAAATGGTAATTGCGAAAATTTGAACGGCGTTCTTGAACAGTATCTAAGATGTTTTATTAATTTTCAACAGGACAATTGGACTGAACTTTTACCATTTGCAGAGGTTGCATTTAATAACTCTGTACATTCAAGTACAGGTTTTACACCTTTTAGAGTAGCCACGGGGCAAGACTTCAGCCCAATACTGGAACTACCCACAGAAAAACCCACTATCCCCTCACTTAAGGAGTGGATAGAAAATTTGCAAAACACATGGCCAGTAGTCAGGTTGGCTTTACTGGAGGCTAGAGAGGCTTTCAAAATTCAAGCTGACAAGAAAAGAGTAGAGCCTAAACCTTTCCAGGTTGGGGATAGAGTATATTTATCTACAAAATTCTTGAGATCGTTACAACCATCAAAAAAATTAGGACCTAACTTTATTGGGCCTTTCACTATTAGCAGGATCATTAACCCAGTAGTGGTTGAATTGGTTCTTCCAAAAACACTTAGACAAGTCCACCCAGTATTTCACATTAGTCTACTCAAGAGAGAGGTAACCTCGTCACTTAGACCGGTGGCAGATACACCACCTGCCCCAATCATGATAGAGGGGGAACAACATTTTGAAATCAAGGAAATTCTGGACTCTAGAATCCACAGAGGGAAGACCCAGTATCTGGTAGCCTGGAAACATTTGCCCTCGTCACAGAACGAGTGGGTCGCTAAACAACATGTGAAAGCTCCCACCTTATTGAGAAGATTCCACTCCAAATACCCTAGCAAACCTTGCTAACATATCATAATTGATTCTGCTTATGTCTTACAGGTGGACCTTCTTTTTTTTTGAGAGGCAGGATGTCAGAGTCCAGACTCTGTCATTCAGGAGAAGGGGGGTCTTGGCTCTGTTTGATCAAAAGGTATAACATATCCGGATCCCAGACACCTGGGAGACTCTTCATCTTAAGATAAGGTTTTATGGGGGGTATCCGGATCCCAGACACCTGGGAGCCTCTTCATCTTAAGATAAGATTTTATGGGGGGTAATTGAACGGAAGAGTGAGGCTGGGAAACTTATCCATCTGTCAAACATATGTGGATTGATTATGCTGAATGGGGTGGGGTGTTAAGCTTAAAAAGACTTGTCTTGCCCGAAGGAATTTAGACCTTGCTTTGAATTGAATGGATGTATACAGATGCAAATAAAGGAAATCCTTTTGAAAACCTTGGCTTGGCTCAAAAGTTCGTTCCTTGATTGTGGCTGGGAAGACATACCTTACAAGCTGTAGCACATTGCTGACTCATACTAAAACAATGGTCCACCAGGATACCTAGATCCCTCTCAGTTATAACTGTTGATCCACATGCTGCCTATTCTATATCTGTGCATTTAATTGTTCCTCCCTAAGTATAGGACCATACTTTTCCCACCCCGTACTACATCTTACTGGATAAGGTCAATTCTGTTAGTCAGTCAAGATCCTTCTGAATTTTAAACTTCTCTTCCAAAGTGTTAACAATTCCCCCTAGCATGGTGTTGTCTACAAATTTGATGAGCTCCCTTTCTATCCCCTCATCTAGATCATTTAAAAAGAAGTTGAAGAGTACTGGGATCAAGACAGAACCATGAGGTACTCCACTGCATGCTTCTCTCCTTATAGATGTAATTCCATTGAGGGCTGTTTGCTGAATGAGGTTGATCAGACAACTGTGAATCTATCTGGCAAAAAAAATCAGAACACCAAATACAAGCTGAATAGACAATACCTTGCAGATGACCCTCACTCTGTCAAAGACCTTGGAATACTCATATCAAATGACCTAAGTGCCAAAGCCCACTGCAACAACATCACCAAAAAGGCTTCAAGAGTTGTTAACCTAATCTTACGTAGCTTCTTCTCCGATTATTTATTTAGCGTATGGCTGGTCACACACAATATTAAAACACTTCATTTTTACAAATTAAAAACAGTTAAAGCAGTAAGAAAAACCTAGAAAGGAAAACAGAAATAACATTTCAAAGCTTAATATCAAGTTTGGAGATCCAGTCAGTAGCTGCCGTTGTGCAGAGGAAGTCCCTACAGTCTCCTGGATATCTTCTGTTAGGGCATTCCCTCACTATATGTTGAATAGTCTGTCGAGGAGCCCCGCAATCACATTGTGCTGAAGGTGTCTTTCCCCATTTATGCAAGGAGTCAGCACACACACCATGAGTTGTTCTAATTCTATTATATGTCACCCACATGTATCGGGGTAGGCCAAATCCTGGAGGTATACTACTAGGGCTAATGTATCTAGAGATATCTTGGGGGGTGAGCTATTCCACGCCTCCATCCACTTTTGTGTGGTGTTCTGATGGTCAGCCATCAACTTACGCGCTGTCAAGAGTGGTGGATTTCTTGATTTTAATCGATATCTTAAGAGGTCAGGAGTATATCCATGTATGGGTAGAGAGGAATTTACCAGGATCTTGCTGTACTCCCGAATAAGGGCTTCTTGTCGTCGTAAGTGCGGGGGAAGTATGTGACTAAGAACTGGTAGCCAGTGACTAGTTGTTGATTTTATACACCCAGTAATTAGTCTCATCATATGGTTAAGTTGAACATCAATAAGTCCTGTATGTGAGCTGTTTAACCATACAGGTGCACAGTATTCCGCTGCAGAGTAGCAAAGCCCAAGGGCTGCACATCGAAGAGTTGGGGCTGAGGCTTCTCTGGTAATATCACACTACTAACCAGAGCATACAAAACATTTGCCAGACCAATCCTTGAATACAGCTCATCTGTCTGGAATCCACACCGCATATCGGATATGAGTACATTAGAAAGTGTCCAGAGATACTTTACGAGAAGAGTCCTCCACTCCTCCACTCGCAACAGAATACCTTACGCAACCAGACTTGAAATCCTGGGCTTAGAAAGTTTAGAACTATGTCACCTTCGGCACGACCTAAGCATAGCTCATAAAATTATCTGCTACAACGTCCTTCCTGTCAACGACTACTTCAGCTTCAACCACAACAATACACGAGCACACAACAGATACAAACTCAAAGTGAACCGCTCCAAACTTGACTGTAGAAAATACGACTTTAGCAACAGAGTGGTAAATGCCTGGAACTCACTTCCCGATTCTGTGGTTTTGTCGCCAAACTCCCAAAACTTTACTCTTAGACTGTCCACTGTTGACCTTACCTGATTCCTAAGAGATCAGTAAGTGGCATGCATAAGTGCACCAGCGTGCCTACCGTCCCTGTCCTAATGTTCTCTCTTATCAGTACCCATCTTATGTATATAAACAATGTTATATCTATGTATATTACCAACACGTACTTGACAAAATAAATAAATAAAATAAAATAAATGGTACTGTCTATCACATTGTTCTATGTTACTAAGAAGTAGACTGTGGTCTGCTTCGTCAAATGCCTCACTGTCTAAGTATGCTATAGCCGCAGGATTTTCTTGATCCACTAATTTAGTCACTTTATCAAAGAAGAGAGTAAAGTTTGTTTGGCATGATCTGTTTTTAACAAACTCATGCTGGCTTCTAGTAATCACCTTGTTAATTTCTAGGTGCTTACAAATCCTCTGCTTGATTCTTTTCTAGGATTTTCCAAGATAATTAATTTCAAAACCTAAAGTCTTTTAACTTAAAACAATGAACATCTGAGCAAATGAGAATATACTTATCATGAATTCTTAAAGTTCTTTTGAAATCCCACTATGGACTACCAGTCTTTTTAGCTAAGAAGCCAAATTACTGGCTTGAATAAAGATCTATTTTCTTGAACATAGATTATAAAATTTTTATGACAATTATGGCAGAAAGAACCAAAAAAATACTAAATAAAATTATTTATTCGGATCAAAATGGATTTTTACCAATGCGGCAGATAAAAAACAATACAAGAATCATTTTAAATATATTGGAATATTATGAAGCGCATCCAGAAAAGCAGGTTGCCCTAGCTTTCCTGGATGCGCAAAAAGCGTTCGACAACGTAAATTGGCAGTATATGATAGGTTTGATCAAAGAGATGAAATTTGGCGACAAATTTGAAAAAATTATAGAAACAATCTACACCTCCCAGTCAGCCAAGATTATGATAAATGGGGACATGACACAATCATTCCGATCTTTAAAGGAGTACGTCAGGGATGTCCGATGTCACCTCTGCTCTTTATCTTAACACTGGAAACACTACTAAACAAAATTCGAAATAATAAGGATATTAAGGGAACAAAGATTAGAAACCAGGAGTATAAATTACAGGCATTTGCCGATGATCTCGTATTTTTTATAGAAGAACCAATTGAAACAGGACAAAAACTGATTAAAGAGATAGAGGAATACGGAGAATCGGCAGGATTGAAAATCAATAAACAAAAAACTAAATTATTAACAAAAAATATGACAATAAAACAAAAAGATGAATTGGAAGGGAAATTAGGCTTACAAACAACCAAAACAATTAAACATCTAGGGATAATACTAACAAATAGATGTTCATCCATTAAAAAAGACAATTATGACAAATTAGTAAACCAAACAAGATTAGAATTAGAAAAATGGAAAAAATTACAGTTATCATTATTAGGGCGTATAGCTGCGATTAAAATGAGTATACTGCCAAAATTTTTATACTTATTTCAAACAGTTCTGATCAAATTAGAGATTAAATTTTTTACTAATTTGAATAAAATTATATCTAAATTTATATGGCAAAACAAAAAGCCAAGAATCAAATTAACGAATTTACCGGATGATAAGAGCAGAGGTGGTCTAGGACTCCCTGACTGGAAACTTTACTACAAAGCAGCATCCTTGGCGTGGATAAAAGAATGGATAAATTTAACTAACAAAAGAATACTAACGCTAGAGGGCCACGACCTACAAATGGGATGGCATGCTTACATATGGAGAGATGGAACTAAGCCACAACTTAACTTCAACCAACACCTAATTAGAAAATCTTTGCTAAAAACATGGTACGGAATCAAAAAGAAGAACTACATGAAAATCCCCAAATGGCTTTCAATTATAGAAGCCATGACCTACCCGAACCTAATTGATATAACCAAAGCAGCAAAATATAGCGACATATTAGATCCGACAGGGAAATTAAAAAGTAGAGAACAATTGGCGGAACAAAATATAAATATTGATTGGTTGACTTACTTACAATTAAAAACTCGACACAAAAAAGACACTGAGGATATGGGTATAGACATGGAAGTGCAAAAACTGGATAAAATTTTGATTGGCCCGAATGAAAAAATAATATCAAAACTATATAAATATCTGCTGGAATTTGATAAAATGGAGGAAATTGTCAAAGAACCCATGATAGCATGGGCAAAAAATGTAGGTCACAACATACACTTGGCTGACTGGGAGAGAACATGGAATATAAACTGTAAAATAACTAAGTCAACAGCATACAAAGAGAATTATTATAAAATGTTTTATAGATGGCATTTAGCTCCATCAAGATTGGCCAAAATATACCCAAAAATGAATTTGGCTTGTTGGAAATGTAAAAAAGACGTAGGTACCTTCTTTCATGCGTGGTGGTTGTGTCCCGAAGCAAAGGGCTATTGGAAAAAGGTGCATGCTTGGTTACAAGAAATTACAGAGAGAACAATGGAATTCACCCCAGAATTTTTCCTGCTAGGGATAATGGAAAAACAACATCCAAAAAACATACAATATTTAATACTACATATTACAACTGCGGCAAGAATAACATATGCACAATATTGGAAAGACAATCAAATCCCACCAGAAAATATACTAATGGACAAAATATATAGATGTGCTGAAATGGACATGCTGACTATTCAACTCAAAGGACAATGCAACTCAGAATACTACAAAACATGGACTAGATGGTACAACTGGACTAAAAAAAAGAGGAAAGACTGTGTGACAACGTGAGAAGAAAACAAAGACAGAAGAGACTGTAAACTTATGATTTAATGTGCATAATTGAGATATAACAATGTTGTAAAAACGGGTGTAGATCTGTATCAAAATATTCAGATGTTTAATGAAGAAAAATAATAAAAAAATTTAAAAAAAAAGATTTATTTTCTTTTATAATGAATCAGAGTGTATCAGTTTCAGAAGAGTATCTGCATGGCCATAACTCATATGTACAAGCACAGAGGTAAGTAATTTTTATCCCCTAATAAGCAATCAGGAAAATTGACCAGGCAGAGATTCAACTCAATCAGACTGAGGTAACTTCCAAATCAGATAGATCATCTCTGTTGTTCAATCCTAAAGAAATTAGACTACTTAATTTCAAATAGTAATATGGCAGTTTGAAGTTTGTTACCTGAACTCATTTGCCAAACTGATGAATTCAGAAAAAGAAATGTGCCTTAAAATCCCTTGCTCTATAACAGCAGGCACACAGCAATTTCAGCCTACTAATTGGCTAAAAGAGTTCCTATGTGCATTCCCAATAGCAATTTTCTAAAGTCATTGGTACATCAGGATGACCTGAACAGACTTAAACCTCATTGTTCCCATCAATCACAATCTTTAATTTGGTAGAGTGAACAATTCAAAACCCCTTGAAGATTCCAGGAGTATTTGGGGGGCTCAAAAACAATGGTTCTCAATAATTGAATATCTAAAGCAGATTTACTTCATCATGAGGATATCGATGCTCATTAATATACAATCAATTAATCATTTTTTATCACGGTTGCACAAATAGAATATTCTACTACCCACACTACCTACTTGAAGTTATCCAAATAATACCATTATTTAGATTAACTTCAGGCATCTGAAGCCCCATCTAGACAAAGAGACTAATCTCATTAGGGTTTTACAAAGGAAACAATACAATCTTTTTCATTCTGATGTTTAAAAAGGCCTTAGAAGTGCAATTCCAGGCTTGTTAAAGACAAACCTGGAGGTCAAATGTGTTGAGTTTTTGGCTATCTATCTATTGAAGCAGTTCATACTCTGCTCACTGATATCTGCTAAATTTTTCAGACTGAATGATCAGATGATTTTCAATTGTGCTTCTTTAATAGGATAGGATGGTAGTATTTCTTCCCCAGCTTTTCCACTGAATTGGATATTCCTTTCTATCTTCTGCCCTGTTCATTTTAAGGAAAAGTTCTGACATTTGTCTCCCAGGCTTTGCTTTTCTACTTAGGCAGAATGGATGGCTTTAGAAAAAATAAATCTGTATTGATTTTAATATTTTCATTTTACTACTATATGAAGAAAAAAAACCTGTATAAAACATACAAAAAAATTATCTCACTCCTATGGGTGATATGTGTCTCTTTCAATCTTAGGTCCCTTACCAGAGATCTGTGAGTTTGAAGGTTCACAACAAGATGCTACAGGTAGCCCTCAACATATTACCACAATTAACCAAAATTTCTGTTGCTAACTAACTAAGACATTTTAAGTGAATTTTGCCCCATTTTACAACCTTTCTTGCCAGTTGTTAAGTGAATCACTGCAGTTGTTAAGTTAGTAACACGGTTGTTAAGATGATCTGGCTTCCTAATTGACTTTGCTTGTCAGAAAGCTGCAAAAGCTGATCACATGACCCCAGGATACTGCAACCGTTATAAATATGAGTCAGTTGCCAAGCATCTGAATTGTGATCACATTACCATGGGGATGCTGCAACAGTTGTAAGTGTGAAAAGTGGCCATAAGTCATTTTTTTCAGTGCCGTTTTAACTTTGAATGGTCACTAAAATGAACTGCTTAAGTCAAGAACTACCTGTATTATCCAAAGACTGGACCACTTGAGAGAAACTCTAGTGGCAACACATAAAGAATAGCCATAGCAATAGCAATAGCACTTAGACTTACATACCGCTTCATAGTGCTTTACAGCCCTCTCTAAGCGGTTTACAGAGTTCAGCATATTGCCCCCAACAATCTGGGTCCTCATTTTACCGACCTCAGAAGGATGGAAGGCTGAGTCAACCTTGAGCCGGTGAGATTTGAACAGCTGAACTGCTGAACTAGCAGTAGCCTGCAGTGCTGCATTTAACCACTGCACCATCTCGGCTCTTAAAGAAGCAAGACCTTTAATTTACCTGACACTGCCAGCATGTTGAGAAAAGACTTGTCAGCATGGTGGCCCACTCCTTTGACTTGGGGTCCCCTGCAGCAGATTTAAATCCCTCCATCCTGCCCCTGTCAAAGCATCACAACATGCAGAAGGTTCCAAGAATAATAAACAAAATGTTGCTGATATTCAAGAGGAAGGTTTTGACCACCTAAATCTTTGGGAACCACAATCTGAGCCAGGCAGTGGCCCAGTCCAGGAACATAATATGGACTTTGTGGCTTAACACATCCAATAACTGTCACACGCTTTAGCTTCCCAGGTAAATATTTGCCCCAGGAATCATATGAAATTACAACACTGGCAGCGTTGGAGATAGGAAGTCATCATCACCAGGGATGGAATCAATCCTCCCCATCAAATTACACCGATATGAAATAACAATATCTTAAAGTCCACCACACTAAGTGCAAACCACCACCAAGGTTATTTGACTCAACATAAGAATGGCAAAGGAAGGCCAAACTATAACCAGTTTGTCTTATTACATTTGAAAGCCCCATGGTGGGTCACTATTGTTTGAGCTAATGTGGTCTCGCGATTGACCGAAAGTTGTTGTATGCCTGCATGAGATCTATTTTCGCAAAAATGGCGCCCGGGCCCAGCGTGTGTAATAGATGCTGTACTACTGGCACCGGGTATGCACATTGTTGTAATGCCTTATTAATTGTGCATTTATAGTCAGCGCAGATGCGTAGAGACCCATCGCTTTTTAAAACTGGCACTATGGGAGTTTCCCATTTAGCGTGATCCACTGGCTCTAAAATTCCCTGAGCTATTAACCTATTTAATTCCTTATCTATTAAGGGTTTTAATGCAAAAGGGACTTTCCTGGGCCTTAGCCTAATAGGTTGAACCCTTGGGTCTAGGCTAAAAGAAATAGGGGTGCCCACGTACTTGCCCAGTGAAGTATCAAACGCGTCCACAATCATTGCGTTGATAGCCTTCTCATCCAGGGTCAGTTTGATTCGTAGTCTTCTACACCAGTCGCACCCCAAAAGGCTCGGAATGTGGTCCCGGGCAATCATCAGGGGAAGGCTTTCTTCCTGATTCTTGTATTTCACGTGCACACGAGTGGTCCCCATCACTGGAATCCGATTCCCCTGGCAGTCTGCAATCTTTACTCTTTGTGTTGCTAGTTGCCCCAGAAAGAGATTTGGCATGGCTCTTCTTGCAGTCTCCCAGGATATTATTGTTATAGATGAGCCCGTACAGATTTGCATCTCACAGGGCGATCCCTCTACAGCCACAGTAATATAGGTTGGTGGATTCTCATCTATTGGCACTTGGTTAACTCGGATGTAGTTTACCCCCGGTTGTTGATACTGGTTACTGGGTCGCCTGTTTTGACTCCTGTCCTCTCGCCCCGGTTCACCTTGATAGTAGCTCCTGCCCGTTCCCCTAGAAGGAAAATGTGGTGCCCTGCAGACTTTTGTTATGTGTCCAAATTTCCCGCATTTGTGGCACGTCGCTTCCCTGAAATGGCAGGATTCCCGGGGGTGCTGGCCCCCGCAACTGGGGCACGGAATTAACTTCCGGCTCTGCCGTTGGTCAAGTTTGAAAACTTCTTCCCCTTTTTCTGGGTCGGCTATCTCGGTGCTGGATCCTTCCTTTGATACATGTACCTCTGCGATCTGTTTCACAGGGGCTGGGATTGGGGGGGGTCCCTTCGGCGGAGCACTTCCGCATCTATGCTTGTGGTTTCGAAAGCTAAAGCATCATCTAAGGCTGTTTGTAGAATCAAATCCGCCCTAGATAACAATTTTTTCTGCAAATTAATGTCTCTCACCCCCCAGATCAGCTGCCCTAGTAAGGCATCTTCCAGCCAAGTGTCGAATTCACAATGTGTTGCCACTTGTCTTAGAGCCAACTCATATTCGAGAATGCTTTCCCCTTCTACTTGTAGTCTTTCCCCGAACCTGTGCCAACTCACCCATTTCGATGGTGCCAGGTCGAAAAACTTCTGTAGTCGCTCTTTTAACTGCTTCCATTCAATCTCATTTGTAGTGCTGGGCTTTGACAAATTTACGGCAGCTCGATAAACTCTGGGTCCACAATACAATAGAAACATCGCTTTTCTTCGTTTGTCTGTCAGGTCTGTGAAATTGTTAGCTTCTAGGAAATAATTAAACCGGTCCATGTACATTTCCCAGGTTTCCTCTGCCTTATTAAATGGGTTTGGTGGATGCAGAGATGCGGACGCCATTGTGCTTCCCTATGCAGTTCCTTTGTTCCCTTTTAAATTTGGCGCCTCGTGGTCGATGCTTGCTTCCGGCTGGTCTGGTCCAGTCGCCTTTGTTCTCAAGTGCATCCCACCTTCGTCGCCAGATGTTACATCTCAGCAATGAGAGTCTGGAGGCGAGGCTTGTGACTTCAGCTCTTTATTTGGTTACAGTGACAACTCCAGCTAAAGCTGGGATCATGGCAGAGGTTTAAATAGAGCGCTGGATTGGCAGAGAGCCAATCAGATTTTACCTGCTCAAGTTTCTGGTTGGACTGGAGTGAAGACTTCCCCCAGTTCCTCAGAACATAACAATGAGGCTCGCCCAGAGGACTCCTACTGCTCGTATACAAGCTGAGATATTGTGTACAAGAAGAGAATACAAAAAATTATAAAACTAAAGAAAAAAAGTTCTGCCACCTTAATTTGGGCAGAACTTGAATTGGAAGTCATAACTCAGCAATATTCTAGCATTCAGTAGCAGGAGTTCTAAAGAAACTGTCAGGTCCCATATATTTCTATAGGGATGCTGGCATTCTGGTGGGAGGGGGGAGGCTTGGAGGGATCTCTATATGAAGTTCCTGTTTCTATTTCCTGCATTGCTTTGCTGTAACTTTCGGGGCCTTGGGAGGGGGAAAGGAATGTGCCTCAAGCCAGGTGCCTTATCTCATCTCTGGAGAAGAGCAGCAGCGTTGCCTGGGAGACTGGCATTTATCACCTTCTCAGCCTGGATTTCTCATAATATCTTTACATCTCAGGATTGGCTTGACGATGTACTGGACTTTGGAAGGGGCTCTGTCTGCACTGATTTAATTTACTGTTTTTAAGTGGGAAACCTGATTCCTGCCTAGATTTCTTGCTATCACTATCTTCCAATAAAAGTTCCTTTTGAAATGGCTTCTATTTCAAGAGTCCTGCTTTCTTGAGAGGATTGGAGAGGCAATACCTTACATTAGGCAGGAATTTCAACTGGTCAACCCAGAGAAGCAATAGCCCTACCGTGGGGACCGTGCACACCATGTCTACCCAGGGCAGTGACCACGAAGAGGCTGAATGCTGGAGAGAAACCCCCACCAAGACCCAGGCAGAAGAAACCCTCAGTGCCTGGATCAAGGAGAATATCACCTTAAGCAGCACTGTCAAGCCAAGGTGGTCCATCAGCGTTGGGAAGAAGGAAGGCTGGAATGGTAGAGCTAAGAGAGTCACCCTCACCCTCGGGAGCAGCTGGCCCGGTTGGAAGTGTGAGCTGGAAAACCTCCATGACAACGAAGTGGAAGAAGCCTCGGGCCGGTCCAACCAATTCCTGAGAGATGCCATGAACCTCATGAGGGAGGCCCTCCATGGCATGTGGATCCAGAGTGCCCCGGCTTGCGCTGCGGGAGAGGATGGAGCATGAAAGGAGGCTACCAACGAGCGAGGGGGGTCCTCAACTCCGGGGACATCTGCTAAAGCCGCAGGAGCCACTGGCGAGTCCACTGCCACCACAGAAGAGCCGCCCCAGAGGGACCCTGGCACATGACACGGCCCACAGCTCGGCGGAAGGAGGCATCAAGTTTCACAGGGACCAAAAATGCCAGCAATTGGGATTTTTCCTCAAGCATGTACTGACCTACATGCAAGAGTATGGGAGGGACCTCACCACAGAAGGGGCCAAGGTCACAGTCATCACCCTGGCCTTAGAAGAAGCAGCTGCATGTTGGATGGTGACCCTCCATAATTCAGCTGCCCCAGAGCTCCGTAACTTTAACTGCTTGACAGCCCTGAAACAGAGGTTTGAGTACCCCCTAGCCGACTGCAGGGCTAGAGACTGCATCAGGCACATCAGACAGGGGTGCCGGCCAGATGAATACATCAAAGAATTTCGGGACCTGGCCTGCCACATAGATTGGCCAGAGGAAATACTCGTGAGCTGGTTCAAGGATGGCCTTAACGATGACCTGTACAAAGCCTGTGTTGCCCACAGAGCCCCAGTCCGCCTGTACAACTGGTATATGTTGGCTGAGGAAGCTGAAATCGACCAAACTCGAAACCAGTACCCCATGTGCTGCACTTGGAGGAGATCCCCACCTGAAGGAAGGAGGGAGGTGGCCAAACCTTGCTCTGCCCCAACGCATTCCATGGCCTGCTTCAACTGTGCAAAAGGCCACCACACAGCTGATTGTCGCACAAGGGTGCCCATCCGAAAGGGAAAGAAGCAAGCAGGGGAGGCCCGCAAAGCCACCACCGCATTTCAGAGACACCGCCCTAAAAAGCTGTGCGGTCATAGAGTTCCTGCCGGAATCATCTGTGGTTCCGGGAACTTCACCCCCTCCGGCGGAGGAGCCCGATCAGTCAGAAAGTGACTACGAAGATCCTTTGGTAAGTGGGACTGTCGAACCCCTTACACACCCCATGGAACTACTAATCCCATTAACTGAGAGAAAAGTGAGGCTTAAAGCGTTGTTGGACTCGGGGTGCATGAGAACTAATAAGCTCGACCCTAGCTGAAGAACTGGGCATTCAACTAAGACCACTACAAACCCCAGTCTCTTTCTGCCAACTCATGGGTCCATTGTTGGGGAGCACCCCAGCCACGTTTGCCACCGAACTGCTTGAGCTCACTATGTCAAACCATTCTAAAACCATTGCTTTCATTGTGACGCCAGGGATGGAATGGCCCCTAGTCTTCGGACTGACCTGGCTAAAGAAGTGGAACCCAAAGGTGAACTGGATGGAGGGGACCCTCCAATTTCCTAGTAAAGGACTAACCCAGAGTGAGGAACCCTATCAGACGGGAATACCACGTAGTGAGGAAGTAGCTGCAACCACGGCAGGTGGACCCCTACCGGGCGTCCCCAGGAAATACCGAGACTTGATGGATGTATTCAGCGAAGCAGCTTCAGATGAACTTCCCCCTCACAGACTACAGACTGTGCCATCAAGATTTTACTACCAGCCAAACTACCTAAGCCAAAACTTTACGCTATGACCCCCCAGAAACTGGATGACCTGAGCCAATTTATAGACAAAAATCTCAAGCGTGGGTTCATCGAGCCAGCGAGACCCAAGGTGGCAGCCCCAGTCTTGTTCCGGGAGAAGAATGGCTCGTTACGTCTATGCATGGACTATAGAAATTTGAATGCTATTTGCAAGGAAAATCTGTATCCCCTGCCTCTGATGAAGGATATGCTGGCCCATCTGGTGAGGGAGGATTTTTTCCAAGCTAGACTTAAGGGAGGCTTATTACTGGATACGGATCAGGGAGGGGGATGAATGGAAAAGAGCGTTTAATTGTCCGTTGGGGTGCGGTATGGGGTTAATGGAGCCCTGACTGACAAGATTCACACAAGCAAAGGGGTAAGGCAAGGGTGAATTTTAGCCCCATTACTATTTAATTTATACATCAATGACTTGCCAGGATTAATGAAAGACCCTATGACGCACATGCCAATGATCCTAAATAGAAATTGTAACACCTTGCTCTATGCTGATGAAATGATCCTATTATCATACTCACAAATAGGATTGCTTAGGCTATTAAGGAGATTTAGTTACTATTGTCAGGATAACTCTCTAATTATTAGCAAATCCAAATCAAAAATTATGGTGTGTGGTAAACATAACTAGAGACATAGATGGCAATTAGACAGGGAACCAATTGAACAGGTTAGCGCAGGGGTCGGGAACCTTTTTGACTAAGAGAGCCATGAAAGCAAAAAATTTGGAAATTTATTTCAGTGAGAGCCATATAATATATTTTAAAAGTGAATTCAACTAAATGTCAATAGGGACAATGGGATATTGAGAGAATCCCTGTCTTTGTGCTGTTTAATTTGTTGCTGCTGTAGCAGCTTCCTTGCTCCAAAGTGATATTTGTCTTTGAGTTGGTGATTTCCATCATAGCATTGGTAATGATTCTTTCTTTCTTTCTTTCTTTCTTTCTTTCTTTCTTTCTTTCTTTCTTTCTTTCTTTCTTTCTTTCTTTCTTTCTTTCTTTCTTTCTTTCTTTCTTTCTTTCTTTCTTCTTCTTCTTCTTCTTTCTTTCTTTCTTTCTTTCTTTCTTTCTCTCTGCAAACCAATCCCCACCGTGGCTCCTTTCTCCCTCGCCCAGCCCTCTTCCAAGACGCCAAGTGCGGGGAACCGCACCAAGCGAGGTAGGTGGGTGGGTTGCTCCCCTCCCCTTGGAGGAAGAAGGAGCCTCTGTCGCTGTCTCTCGCGGGGTTCCAGCCACCCGACTGAGTCCCCGACCGCGGCACCGGCAGGGTTAACGCGCATGGGAGAGAAGGAGAGAGCGCGCTACCGCCGCCGCTGCTACTTTCGCTGCTCCAATATTTCTTTGGTGGGCCTGCGCAGGAGGGACCGCTGAGCAGAGGCACCCGGCGAGCGGGGTGAGAGGCGTGGGGATGCCAGAAGTGGCGGCGGCGGCGACAGGCTCCTGCCCGCGTCTCCCACCCGCCTCTTGCCTTAAGCTGCCGGGCGCCTCTGCTCCATGGTCCCTCCCGCGCGCGCCCACCAAAGAAATATCGGAGTGGTGAAAGCAGCAGTGGCGGCGGTAGCGCTCTCTCTCCTCTCCCATACGCATTAACCCTGCCGGTGCCGCGGTCAGGGACTCAGTAGGGTGGCTGGAGCCCCGCGAGAGACAGCGACAGAGGCTCCTTCCCAGCAGGAGACGCAGGTTGGCGGCGGGGCTCCGGGGCTTCTTCAGCCACTTGGCTGGAGAACGGCGGGGATGTGGCCATGGCCGTTTTTTAGCTCCCCCCGGCTCGGAATTTTCAGTACCCGGCGTATAAGACGACCCCCGACTTTTGAGAATATTTTCAAGGGGTAAAAAGTCGTCTTATACGCCGGCACATACGGTATAACATTAATCCAGTGGTGAAATCCTCCCGGTTCGCCCTGGACCGTCCTTCGGCGTATAGCCGATGGAACTGGCGGCGGTTGCGGCGCGGAGCTTCTCCCGCCCGCTTTCCCGTCCCGGCTGAACGCCGCCATTTGGGTTATTTTTCCCTCTGTGCATGCGTGCGCATGCACAGAGGGAAAAATAACCCAAATGATTGTGGTCAGCCGGGACGGGAAAGTGGTGATTGTGTTCAGCCGGGATGGGAAAGCGGGCAGGAGAAGCTCCGCGCCGCAACCGCCGCCAGTTCCATCGGCTATACGCCGAAGGACTGGCCCGGGCGAACCGGGAGGATTTCACCCCTGCTGCGAGCCATATGCAATCATCAAAAGAGCCACATCTGGCTCGCGAGCCATAGGTTCCCGACCCCTGGGTTAGCGCCTTCATATATTTAGGCATAACTTTTTCCAAGATCGGATCTTGGGCTTGTAACCACCAACCGAGTACACTTAGAGCAAAAGCTCATTTGAATCTGTTACTTAAATTAAATAATCACCGTTACCCAGGCTCCCTAGTACCAGTAATCAAAGTATATAAAGCTAAGGTAATCCCCATGCTCCTATACAGAGCTGAAGTTTGGGGCTTACACTCTATTACTGCCTTAGAACAAGCACAGTCTCAACACCTAAGATGTATTTTGGGTGTGGACCCTAAGACATCTGCTGCAGCAGTCAGAGCTGAATTAGACAGCTTACAACTACTGGCTCAAAATTAATGAAATGGAGATGGATAGACTCCCTAAGCTATGTCTGCTGGAGCAGATAAAATTACAATCACAAACCCTCTGGATTACTAAATTGACAAATTATATAAAGAGCTGTGGCCTCCCTGCCCCCTGTGTAACAGGAGAACAAAAAAGAGCTGCTCAAAGAATCATGGATATAGAAGTTCAAAACGACATAGCCACACTTAGTAAGGCTGGTAGCCTGAAATGGCTGAGCAAATATAAATGCACCTTCCAAATGGACAACTATTTAAAATTACAACTGCCAAAACATCTCAGGGAGACATTTATCCGAACAAGATTCGAACAGCTAGATACAATGGTTACATCTGGGAGATTCCATCCCATCCCATACAATGAACATACATGTATTTGTGGAGCTGAAGAAGTAGAAGATCTGATTCATATGTTATTCAATTGCTGTTTGTATAGGGATGAGAAATAAGTACCTTGATCCATATATTAAATGTATGGCCCAGTGGGAGGCCCATATTAAAACAACATACCTCATGTGTGGCCAGAATTTGAAAACAACATTTAATACAGCACAATTTCTGACTAAAATGGCCCAACTGAGATCGGCATATGTGGGCCTGATTGGGGTAGATAGATTGCAGGGATGATACAAAAATATAATTTTATGTTATTTTATTCTATTTTACATATTTATATATTAAATTATTGTATTTTATCTTATCTATTGTATTTTACCCTACTCTTATTTTAAATTGTTTGTATAGGATTTTATTGGTAACACGTGTTCGGACCTTGTATGTTGATATGGCCTATAGGCTAATCTAACAACAACAACAACAACAACAACAACAACAACAAAACAACAGGATACCTGATCCTGCCTTCCTGACACCAAAGGGCAGCTGGGCTGCCATGGCTGGGTCTGGATGGCTATCCAGTACGGTCCCTATGGTTATGGGATTACAGCCTTCGGATCAATAATGGCTTAGCCACCTTGAACCAACCCAGGCACCTACCATCACCAATGATGAGAAGAAAACAGCAAAATTCCACAATGGATTGGTCATCGCCCGGGCTCCTGGACATCTGTCAAAAATGTGCTACAGGGCTCAGTTGTTACTACTGGGGAATCAGGGCTGGAACAAAACGCAATACCTGGACAACCGAAGAAAATTGAGAAATCATCAAATGTTACTACCAGGCAGAACCAACAGCTAGGGGATTTAAAAAAAGAATGATGCAACTGTGGAAGGAAAAACAGCTGGAAAGTGACATAACTGAACAACTGAACATTTGATTAATGGATCAAAGATGTTTCATCATCCATAATAAAGTTTTTACAGATGCGGAAATGCAACATCTAGAAACATTGGCTAAAAAGAAAACAAGAAGTAATGATGAAAAGGCTGAAGAAATTGTTCCAACATCTGAACAGACTGACCAATCAGTGAAAGAAACCAACATACAGGATGAAGATCCTCCTGTGCAACAACTTGAAAGTGTGGAGCTAAGTGATCTAGCGAAAATGCTGAAAGAAAAGATTCAAAACCACATCAAAGAAAACACAGAAAGAAAAAGACTGCCTGTCAATCGCGAAGTGCATAGCAAACGAGTGAAAGATCTATAAATGCCGTGAACAACATTTTAACTTCCATCCCCATCCATCACACTACATGAAACAAATCAACTAATGTATAGCACAGCCGCTGTTATAACTGCAGAATTGGGTTATAAAATTCCAAAAAAGAAACCTGCTGAAACACCAAAGTGGAAAATTCGATTTGAAAATAAAATTAAAAAACTACGAGATGTCAGCAATTTGAAATACTTGAACAAAGAATGAAAAGCTGAAAAATAGTTTATGCAAAAAATAAAACCTGGATGAAAAAACAATAAAGGAATCATGAAGAACTAAAGCAGCAATAGCAAAGAAAATAGAAAGATACAAAGGACGAATAAAACAATATCGTGAAAATGTCCATTTCAGAAGAAACCAACACCTTACTGGTCACTTGATGAAAATCGAGTCCAAACTAATGTTCACCCACGTAAAGAAAAAACTTTGAAGTTTTGGAAAAAAACTGTGGGGAAACCCAGTGGAACACAATAAAACTGCCTCCTGGATCAAAGATATTCAAAAACAAGCAACAGGAAACAGAATGGAGAATATTGTAATAACAACTGATATGATTGCAAAACAAATAAAGAAGGTCAAGAACTGGTCTGGATGAATTGCATGGATACTGGCTAAAACAACTGATCAACCTTCATCACCGCATGGCCACTCAATTTGACGAAATGCTTCAAAATGCAACAAGCGAAGAATGGTTAACAGCTGATCGAACATACTTGATAATAAAAGATACAGAAAAGAGCAGAGAACCAAGCAACTACCACCCAATTACTTGTCTGCCAACAACATTCAAACTTTTTACAAGAATTCTGGCAAATTCAGTATTAAGTCATCTGATGGAAAACAATTTGTATCCAGTAGAACAAAATGGAAATTATAAAAAATCAAGAGGAACAAAAGATCAGCTGCTCATTGACAAAATGGTACTAAAAATGCAAAACGAATAAAAACGAATTTAAATATGGCGTGGATTGATTACAAGAAGGATTTGACTCACTACCCCACAGCAGGATTAACGCCTGTCTGGAAAACTTTGGAATCAGCAAAAATATTTGTACATTTTTGAAAGCAAATATATAAAAATGGAAAACAGTTCTAACAGCAAATGGGGAGAACATTGGTGAAGTCAACATCAGACGAGGAATCTTCCAGGGGGACTCATTTTCGTCACTACTGTTCAACATCGCATTAATTCCACTGACAATAATCCTCCAAAACACAAAACTGGGATACCAAATCTCAAGCCAACATGGCAAGATAAACCATCTACTATACATGTGTCAGTACTATGTCTAAACTGATTGGGTTTACTAATGTATAAAGAAACCACTAATCTATGCAAATGGTTGGAAAATGCGGGCAAAAGGAGAAGGAAAAGCTTATTGTTTGGGGATTAATGATACATTGCCTATGTTATATATGCCTAAATTGATGTATAATTTATTATCTGTAAATGTATTGGTTAAGGCAGATTACACTGTAATATTTAAAAATAATGAATGTTGATTGAGAAACGGGGCAAGCTAATTACAGTAAAATCAGAAGACGGTTTGTTTTTGTTAAATGATAACCAAGTTAGTAAGACTAATTCAGTGTTTGACAACCAGGATAGTGTAATTGTAGAAACTCCAATTTTCCAAGATAATACTCCTAAGAGATATTTGGAAAATAAATGTAAAGAGGAAAAATCTTCAGTAGAAGAAGAAGAATTTCCAATAGGGGAGGTTAAAATGGAATTGGAAAGGAATGAGAGTTCTACAACTAGAAGAGATAGTAGAATCAGAAAGGAACCTGATAGATATCAGGCTAATGTTGTTTGTCAGGTAGAAATAGCACCTTCTTGCTATACTGATATCAAACTGTTTTCTGAAAGAGAGCAGACGTTATGGAGAGAAGCAATGAATAGAGAATTGCAATCATTAAAAGATTTGGGAGTTTATGAAGAGACTGTTTTACCAAAAAATGAAAAGGCTATAGGACGCAAGTGGGTTTATAAGCTAAACACTGTTAATGATGGCAGTATAACCCATAAAGCAAGGCTTGTTGTTCAGGGATTTAGTCAAACTGCAACAGACTATGATGAGGTATTTGCACAGAGCCTTAAAGCCAGTACATTAAGATCTGCATTAGTATGGGCATGTAAGAATAAGTATGTTGTTCATCACGTAGATGTAGAGACAGCTTATATACATGCAAAGCTGCAGCATGAAGTCTATATGAGGAAACCAGAAGGGTTGAATGGAAAAAGGAATACTGGTTATTGGAAATTGAGAAACAGTTTATATGGGTTAAAACATGCTAGGTTTGAGTGGAACCAGTGCATAGTTAAGCAATTGATAAATATGGGATTTAATGCTGGTTTAGCAGATCCATGTTTATTTAGAAAAGAGGAAAATGGTGAAGTTATTTTGTTGTTACTATTTACAAATTGATGACATTGCAATTATTGCAAAAACTGAAGATAATGTCAAAGAAATTGTAAATAGATTGAAAGAGAAGTTTAGGATTAGATATCTTGGTGAGATTCAACACTATGTAGGCCTTGATGTTAAAAGAACAAATATGGGATTTAAGATATCTCAAGTGAAGAAAATAAATGAACTACTGAAACGGTACAATATGGAAGATTGCAAGGGAGTAAATACTCCAATGAGTACAGAGTTTCAGCATAGCGAGTTGAAAGAAGCAAAATTTAATAAAGATATGTATCAATCCTTGATAGGAAGCCTGTCATATTTAGCAAATTAGTCCAGGCCAGATATTTCTTATACTGTGAATCAATTAGCGAAATATAATTCAAATCCTAGTGAATAGCATTGGAAAGCAGCTAAAAGAATTCTTGGATATTTAAAGTATACAAGTAATTATTCGTTGTATTTAGAATCTAGAAATGATTTAATATTAAATGCATACACAGATGCTAGTTTCACAACGGATAGAGTTACTCGAAAATCAACAACAGGAAATGTTGTATTATTAGGAGATGTGTTGATAGGGTGGAGGTCTATAAGACAACAACACATTAGTCTATCTACAATAGAGGCAGATTTCTCGAGTTTATCTCTTATGTGTACTGAGCTTGTATACTATAAGCAATTGTGTAAAGATATTGGAATTGATATAAAAGAGCCATTTGTAGTATATGAAGATAGTCAAACTGCGATTAACATGGCTACAAATATAGGAGTAAAAACAAGATCTAAGAATACTGATCTAAGGTATTTAAATGTACGACAGAGTGTGCAGAATGGAATGATCAAGTTGGTATATTGCGAAAGTGAAAGTTACTTAGCAGATCTGTTTACAAAAGCACAAAGTTGTACAAGACATAAAGAAAACTGTGAAAGACTGAATGTAAGATTGTAAAGTGTTGTACATTAGAAAACCCAAAGGGGAGAATGTCAGTACTATGTCTAAACTGATTGGGTTTACTAATGTATAAATAAACCACTAATCATTGTTTATAGAAAAAAGTGGTATTGCTTTAAATTGTAAGCATTGTAGGCTTGCTGATAATTATAAAAGAGAACAGGTTAGTAGCTTGAGTAGTGTGTGTCTCTGTGTGCTTAATGATTGACTGATTGCTTGACTGAGAGATTGCTTCTACTCACACTCCTGTTTATATTACTGAAGATTAAAGATGCTACCGAAAGAAGTTCAAGGTTTTTGCTGAACTGTTTGATGAAAGAACTTTATCTACAAAAGATCAATAGCTAAGTGCTAAGAGATTGACTTTGTGTCTGTATGTTAAATAGCTACAATATCTGTTTGCTATTTCAAAAGAAGATAAGTTCAAGAAAGATTCTTCGTGGACTGTTTGTTTTGAAGTTTTGCTAGTTTATTTAAGTAAATTATATTTAACACTTTGAAGACTTCTGTTTATTGACTCTATAGCAGTGATGGCGAACCTATGGCACGGGTGCCACAGGTGGCAAGCGGAGCCATATCTGTCGGCACGCGAGCCGTTGCCCTAGCTCAGCTCTAGCGTGCATGTGCGTGCACGCCAGCTGATTTTTGGCTCGCGCGGAGGCTCTGGGAGGACGATTTGGGCCTCCGGAGGGCCTCCGGGGTGGCGGGGGGGAGCGTTTTCGCCCTCCCAAAGCTCCAAGAAAGCCTCTGGAGCCTGGGGAGGGCAAAAAACGGGCCTACTGGGCCCACTGGAAGTCAGGAAACGGGGGAGTGGGGGGGGGTCATGTACGCATGCACAGAGGGGTGGGGCAAGTGGGGGGCTTTGAATTATGGGTGTGGGCACGCACGAGCGTGCGATAGCGCGTGCGCGCACTATTTTGGCACCCGAGGAAAAAAAGGTTCGCCATCACTGCTCTATAGTATCGAACAGCAACGCCACATTCCGTTGCGTATATTCATTTCATAAACACATAACCTCAACAACATGGATGACTTAAAAATGTATGTGAAAAGCCCCACTGATCTTAAATCAATACTCAACACAGTTCAACTGTTCAGCAGCGACATCAAAATGAACTTTGGACTTGAAAAATGTGCTATATTATCCATGCAGCAAGGAAAAATGGAAAAAAATAGAAGGACTAGAGCTGGGAAATGGAAGCATAGTGAAAGCATTAGCAAAGGATGATGGTTACAAATATCTAGGCATATTGGAAGCAGATACCTTGAATGGAAAAGTCAAAGAGTCAATGCAAAAGGAATACATCAGGAGGGTCCGCAAAATATTAAAATCAAAGCTGAATGCTGGAAACATAATTAAAGCCATTAATACATGGGCAGATCCAGTGATATGCTACTCATCTGGAATCAACTGGACTTTGGCTGAACTGGAAAACTTGGACCGGAAAACGCGCAAACTTTTGAATATGTACCACACTTTACATCCACGAAGTGACATCGACAGGTTGTATCTGCCAAGAAGAATAGGGGGCAGAGGGCTATTGTAAATCCATCAAACTGGAGAAGAAGAAAAACAAAGTTTGAATGACTATGTGAATCAAAGTACAGAAAAATTGCTACAGGATGTGAAAATGGAGAACATTATAAAAACAACAAAAACAAAGGCAGAATATAAGGAAAAACAGCTGGATGACAGATTAAATGGATGGAAAACCATACCTTTACATGGACAGCACTTGAAAAACATTGAAGGAAAATGTGATGACAACTTGACATGGGCATGGCTGAAGATGGGAACCATCAAGAAAGAAATGGAAGGTTTAATACTTACTGCTCAAGAACAAGCACTACAAACCAATGTCATGAAAGCGAAGATACAAAAATCCACTGACAATCCAAACTGCCGACTTTGCAACGACAAAATCAAAACTGTTTCACATTTAATATGTGAGTGCAGCAAAATCGCACAAACTGATTACAAAGCTAGACATGACCGAGTTGCTAAATTAATCCATTGGTCATTATATAAAAAATACAACTTACCTGTATCCAAAAAGTCATGAGAACATAAAGTGGAAAAAGTTGTTGAAAATAAGAAGGTGAAGATCTTGTGGGACTTTTGAATACAGACAGATCGTCATTTGGAATACAACACACCATATATCACAGTTGTCGAAAACTGAAGCGTACCAATTTATTGATATCGCTGTACCAGGAGACGCCAGAGCCGAAGAAAAAGAACTGGGAAAAATCACAAAATATCACAACCTGGCCATCGAAACTACGCGATTATGGATGAAACATGTAACAGTGATACCCATTGTCATCAGGGCACTTGGTATCATGTCCAAGAATTTTACAAAATACATCAATAAATTGCAGCTTCCTGCAATAACACCAGCGGAACTGCAAAAAACTGTGCTACTCGGAACATTGTACATTTTAAGAAGGTACTTGGTTGATACCTAGGATGCTGGCAGCAACCTGTATCAACCATCAGTGCCAGTCAATAATATTTGTGATACATTTTTAAATGTTCAGTTGACTGAGTTTCATGTTTAATGAATAAAAGATTATTATTATTATTATTATTATTATTATTATTATTATTATTATTATTATTATTAATAATAATAATAATAATAATAATAATAATAATAATAATAATAATAATAATAATAATAATAATAATAATAATAATAATAATAATAATAATAATAATAATAATAATAATAATAATAATAATATACAGCTATTGTGGATGACAGGTCTCCTGAGTTGACTTTGCCATCCTAAATTCAGCTACTCCATCTTCTTCAGCCACTTTCTTTTACCCAGCCATCTACAACCTATAAGAATCAGAGCTCCTTTAACCCACCCTAGTTCAACAGTAACTGCAATGTAGCCAAGAAACAACCGATTTCCTATTTTAAGGAATATAAAAAGGATTGTCAGACTCCAGACTCTGCCATTCAAAAGGAGAAGGGGGGTCTTGGTCCTGCTTGATCAAAAGGTTATAACAGATATCCGGATCCTAGACACCTGGGAACCTTCTCATCTTAAGATAGGGTTTTATGAGGGGCAATGCAAGTCAGTTTGAACGGAAGGGGGCTGGGAACGTATAGCCATCTGTATTCCCAGGAAGGAGTTTCACACTTTGTGGATTGATTTGCTCTTGCATCCTGCCAAATGGGGAGGGGCATTAAGGTTAAATATGCTTGCCTTGCCTGAAGGCATTTAGACTTTGCTTTGAATGAATGGATTGTCATACAACTGCTAATTAAAGGAATCCTTTTGAAACACTGACTCAAAAGTTCGTACTTTGAATGTGGTTGGGAAGGCAGTTCTTACAGAACGCAAAGTCTGCAAAATTGGTCAACCCAGAGAAGCAACTTCGCTCTACTGAGGGGACCGTGCAAACCATGTCTGAACAAAACCGGGAACAGGAGGAAACTGAATGCTGAGGGGAGACACCAATCACCACCCAGTCGGTTGCCTGTTCCGCACTCCCCATCAAAGAGGCTGAGGGAGGTTTCGAGACCTCTGAGAAACCCCGCTGGTCTATCGGCATTGGAAAAAAGGACAGCTGGGATGGGAGAACCAGAGGAGTCACCCTTAATCGAAGGAATCGGAAACCTCATTGGGAATTGGAACTAGAAGCTCTCACGGACCAGGAGGAGCTCACCGAAGCACCACTGAGGGAGGGGCGTTTGAAGAGATACCTAGCCCAGCTGGTGATGGAAACATTGGAAAATCTCAACATCCGAGGGACCCCAGAATGACTAATAAGGAGCGCTGGGAGCACAGCAACCGCTGAAGAGGCTGGGGGAGCCAACAACCTCTGGAAAGCCGGCATGCAGATGGAGGACACGGCAGGGGACCCAACAAACCCTCCCAGGGCAGCACACGCAGCGGCACCCCTTCCTAACCAACTCCAAGCCCCACAACTAGAAAGGAAAACTCCCCCCTGGGAGTGAAATTTGATGGGGACCCACAACAATTGGGATTCTTCGTAGCACACGTACTCACCTATATGCAAGAATATGGACGTGAGTTCCAAACACAGGGATCCCGAGTGCGAGCAGTTACCTTAGCTCTGGAAGGAGCTGCTGCCAGATGGATGGTGACCCTACATAACGACGACGCACCCGAACTGCGCAACTTTAACCAATTCATGACGGTCCTACGACAACGGTTCGAGGACCCGCTGGCAGACCGCAAAGCATGCGATCGTATTAAGGTGGTGAAACAGGGACGACGGCCAGTGGCGGAGTACACTGAAGAATTCCGGGACCTCGAATGTCAGCTAAACTGGCCAGAAGACATCCTGGTAAGCTGTTTTAAGGATGGACTGAGTGACGATCTGTATAATGCCTGTGTGGCTAGGGGTGCACCGAATCATCTGCATGAGTGGTACCTCACCGCTGAAGAAGCGGAGATTGATATGGCTGGAAATCAATACCATACGGGGAGAGCATGGAAGAAATCCCCACCCCAATGGAGGAAAGAGCCCTTCAGAAGGCAACAGGGTTTTCCCCTAAACCTCCAATCTGTTACAAGTGTGGGAAGGAGGGGCACCGAGCACCCGAATGCTGGCCCCAAACACCCACCCGGAAACCCGAATGCCAAACGGGGGAGAGACCAACGAGACCCATCCAGCGGGGGAGGGAAACAGCCCTGAGGAGCAGCGAGATGATGGGACCACCACCCCCTCCTCCCGCTGGAGACAACACCCCGGCATTTCGAAGGGAAGATCCAGTCGCGTTCGAGAGCGATCCGGAGGATGAACCACTGGTAAGCAAACCAATTGAACCGCTCACCCTTCCTCTGAGACTATTTATCCCTAACCAAGATGAGGGAAAAAATATCTCCGCATTAGTAGACTCAGGGTGCACCCGTTGCTTAATCAGCCCAACCCTAATCAGGGAGCTGGGAATCACAGTGAGAAAGCTGAGAAATCCCATCACGTTTTGCCAACTGGATGGGTCAATAGCAGGGGGGGAGCCGGCTGCTTTTGCCACGGAACCCCTGAAAATAGGCATTGAGAGCCACGAAGAGAAACTTACACCTGGCATGGAATGGCCACTAGTCTTGGGACTCGCATGGCTAAAAAAGTGGAATCCAAGAATAAATTGGGAGCAAGGCACCACAAAATTCCAAATGCACGTGACTGTTGCGGAGGACCCACAGATAGGAACTGAAGGGGGTAAACGCAGGGAAACAGCCATGCCTGGTTATAGCGTGCCAACAGAAGGCATACCCAAGGAATACAATGACTTGGCAGAAGTTTTTAGCGAAGCCGCTTCGGATGAACTTCCCCCGTATCGCGCATCTGACTGTGCAATAGAAATCTTACCTGGGGCAAAACTGCCTAAACCAAAAATGTATAGCATGTCACCGGGGGAGTTAGAAGAACTGAGAGCTTTCATTGAGAAAACCCTAGCAAGGGGTTTCATTGAACCAGCCAGACCAAAGATAGCAGCCCCAGTGTTATTTAGGGAGAAGAAAGATGGCACAAAACACTTATGTGTCGATTTCAGAAATCTAAACTCGATAAGTGCTGAAAACATGTATCCCCGCCCCCTGATGAAAGATATGCTGGCCCACCTCACAAAAGGGAAAATTTTCTCCAAACTAGACATCAGGGAGGCATACTACCAAATCAGGATTAAGGAAGGGGATGAATGGAAAACGGCATTCAACACCCCCCTGGTATGCTACCAATTCAAGGTACTCCCTTTTGGGCTACAAGGGGCACCTGCAGTGTTAATGCAATTAATTAACGATGTGTTACGTGAACATTTACACAAAGGGGTTCTCGTTTATTTAGATGATATTCTCTTATACTCAAGAGACTGAGGCTGAGCATGTTAAATTGGTGAGGGCAGTGCTAAGCAAACTCCGCGAGGCAAAACTTTATGCCAAACTCTCAAAATGTGAATTCCACCAAGAAAAAATTGATTACTTGGGGTACCGTATTTCACACCAGGGCATAGAAATGGATCCTCAAAAAGTGCAGGCAGTACTAGATTTGGAAATGCCTCACACACACAAGCAGCTGCAAAGTTTCCTGGGGTTTGCAAATTTCTATCGCCAATTTATCCCCGCGTTTGCTCAAATTGCCCTGCCCATCACAAAACTGCTAAGAACAAAGGGGGAGGGAGATCTTAAACTGAGACAGCCCGTGAATTGGACAATGGAATGCCAGGCAGCATTTGAAAAACTAAAACGGCTGTTCTCAACAGAACCAATTTTGAAGCACCCAGACACAGAAAAACCCTTCATAATACAAGCAGATTCTAGCGATGTGGCAATAGGAGCAATCCTACTCCAGAGCAATGAGCAAGGACAGCTACAGCCATGTGCATATACATCCAGGAAACTAAGTGAAACTGAACAAAGGTGGGCAATCTGGGAAAAAGAAGCTTATGCAGTGTGATGGGCACTTTTAACTTGGAGACATTTCTTAGAAGGGAGTAAGATCCCTTTTGAAGTCTGGACTGACCACAAAAACTTAGAAGCCTTAAAAACACCAAGGAAACTCTCTCCTAAACAGGTTCGTTGGGCTCAATACTTCAAACGGTTCGAATTTACTCTTAAATTTATCCCTGGGGGGAAAAACTTTCTAGCAGACGCACTGTCCAGAAAGCCACAATACAATTGTGTGAAATCAGAGGTATTTAAACCTATAGTACAAACTAAATCAATTGGCAGCCAAAGTAATCACCTGGTCCGAAGGAGGAAAAGACGCATTGAGGAACGCAGACATCAATCACGCTTTTAAACAAGCATTACACAACGATGAATGGTTTTTGAACCACAAATCCAGTTGCGTGATGAAAGATGAATTAGCTTGGGTAGGAGACAAACTTTATGTACCCGTTAGCCAAAGATTATGTTAATGGAAAGGTGCCACGACTCTAGATTAGCTGGACACTTTGGTTTTGTAAAAACTTTACACTTAATAAAGAGACAATCTTGGTGGCCTTCGTTGAAAAAGGACATAGAAAGCTATGTAGCGAGTTGCCCCATTTGTGTTGCAGCAAAAAGACGACAAGGGAAAACTCCAGGACTTCTACAGAAAGTAGCTGAGCCGTCAGCCCCATGGGAAGAAATTGCTATGGATTTTATTGTAGAACTACCGGAAAGTGGGGGAAACACGGTCATTTGGGTTGTGATAGACTTGTTTTCAAAACAAGCACATTTTATACCTTGCCAGAAAATCCCAACTGCCAAAGGCTTGGCTAGATTGTTTCTAATACACATTTATCGTCTTCATGGAGCTCCTAAAAGAATAATCTCGGATAGGGGAATCCAATTCACCTCCAACTTTTGGAAGGCGTTTTTGGGCTTTCTTGGTACCGCCCAAGGATTAAGCTCCGCCCATCACCCTCAGTCCAATGGAAATTGTGAAAGAACGAATGGGGTTCTTGAACAGTATCTAAGATGTTTTATTAATTTTCAACAGGACAATTGGACTGAACTTTTACCATTTGCAGAGGTTGCATTTAATAACTCTGTACATTCAAGTACTGGTTTTACACCTTTTAGAATAGCCACGGGGCAAGACTTCAGCCCAATGCCGGAACTACCCACAGAAAAACCCACTATCCCCTCACTTAAGGAGTGGATAGAAAATTTGCAAAACACATGGCCAGTAGTCAGATTGGCTTTAAAGGAAGCTAGAGAGGCTCTCAAAATTCAAGGCTACAAGAAAAGAGTAGAGCCTAAACCTATCCATGTTGGGGATAGAGTATATTTATGTACAAAATTCTTGAGATCGTTACAACAATCAAAAAAATTAGGGCCTAATTTCATTGGACCTTTCACTATTAGCAGGATCATTAACCCAGTAGTGGTTGAATTGGCTCTTCACTCTATTCCATTCAATTCAGGATCTGTTCCTAGCCAGGAGGAAATATAAAGTTATTACAGCTAAAAACTATACAGTCTGATACAGTCTTGGAACCAACTAATTTCTGCCACTCATTCCAAGAATTCAGCTTTATTCTTGAAATGTATAATTCTTCAATCTATTTCCCTTATACACAATTCCATCGTCTATTCCTGCTTTAGCTTGGGAAGATCATTTCAGATTGCTGTACACACAAGAGGAATTCCCATACCCAAAGGGGAAACTAGATCATGAAGTCCATCTGCTGCTGCCCTCCCTACTCCACAGTGACAGGCTCTGAAATTACCAAATTGATTCAATACTAAAACAAACAAAGCTCCTGGAAACAATTTTATTTTAGCAGAAGTGATCCAAAATAATCTAGATTGGTGGGTACCTATTCTGGCTTCCTTGTTCACCTGTATTGATAATCAAGCTAAGATTACCAACAATTGGGGTCTAGATCTGGTGATCCCAATCTAAAAAAAAAAAGTTCTACTCTCCAATTATTGTCCTATCAGCCTCCTTAGTGTAGTCAGCAAGTTATATGCCAGACACCTGTATAATAAGCTCCTGGACAGGATCATAACTGAGAATATATTGGCTAATGAGCAGACAGGCTTCAGAGAAGGCCACTCAATCATTGACCATACTCTAGCCCTCCAACATCTAGTTGAGAAATACTCCTCTCGAGTACACTCTCACTTTATGCAGCATTCATCAAGTCTTAGATGTGCTTTTCATTCTATTTCCATATCCAAACTATGGGAGAAATTGAACTTTTCCTTAATGGACAAAAGACTACTGGTACATATACTGTATATATGTTATATGAGAACTCCCGGATGAAGTTTCGATGTAATGCTGTTAACAAGGGAGTGAAGTAGAGGTGTATTTTACCAGGATCTAGGACAGTTCGCCTCCTCCACTCTGCCACACCTGTTTTGTCCCCAGCCTTCCGCCCCCAAACAATCCGGCTCTGCCTTTTCTCCTTGGCCCCTTAGCCTAACGGGCCAAAAAGACAGTTCACCCCGGGCTTTTGGGCGCACGGGATACTTTGCCCCCAGCCAATCAGAGGAGCAAGAATCCCACCCCCTTGGAAGCAGCCTCTTTAGGAGAAGGAACGGGGGAAAAGTCTTCCCTCTCTTGCTTAAAAGAGACACGTGTTTCAGATGGTCCCAATGAAAGAAAGGGGAGGGAGGAACAGTGCTTCTAGCTGGACTCAATGAGATTCCGTCTCTTGCTTAAAAGAGACACGTTTTTCAGAGGGTCCCAATGAAGGAAAGGGGAGGGAGGAAGAGTGCTTCTAGCTGGACTCAATGAGATTCCCTCTCTTGCTTAAAAGAGACACGTTTTTCATAGGGTCCCAATGAAAGAAAGGGGAAGGAGGAACAGTGCTTCCAGCTGGACTCATGAGATTCCCTCTCTTGCTTAAAAGAGACACGTTTTTCAGAGGGTCCCAATGAAGGAAAGGGGAGGGAGGAAGAGTGCTTCTAGCTGGACTCAATGAGATTCCCTCTCTTGCTTAAAAGGGACACGTTTTTCATAGGGTCCCAATGAAAGAAAGGGGAAGGAGGAAGAATGCTTCCAGCTGGACAAAATGAGATTCCCTCTCTTGCTTAAAAGAGACACGTTTTTCAGAGGGTCCCAATGAAGTAAAGGGGAAGGAGGAACAGTGCTTCTAGCTGGACTCCCTCTCTTGCTTAAAAGAGACACGTTTTTCAGATGGTCCCAATGAAGGAAAGGGGAGGGAGGAAGAGTGCTTCTAGCTGGACTCCCTCTCTTGCTTAAAAGAGACACGTTTTTCAGATGGTCCCAATGAAGGAAAGGGGAGGGAGGAAGAGTGCTTCTAGCTGGACTCCCTCTCTTGCTTAAAAGAGACACGTTTTTCAGAGGGTCCCAATGAAGGAAAGGGGAGGGAGGAAGAGTGCTTCTAGCTGGACTCCCTCTCTTGCTTAAAAGAGACACGTTTTTCAGAGGGTCCCAATGAAGGAATGGGGAGGGAGGAAGAGTGCTTCTAGCTGGACTCCCTCTCTTGCTTAAAAGAGACACGTTTTTCAGAGGGTCCCAATGAAGGAAAGGGGAGGGATTTTTAGATTTATTATTAGAGTTGGAAGGGACCTTGTAGGTCATCTAGTCCAACCCCCTGCTCAAGCAGGAGTTCCTACACCATTTGAGACAGATGGCAGTCCAGTCTCGAAGGTCGCAAGTTTTGGGGCTCTCACAACCTCCGCTGGCAAGCTGTTCCACTGGTTGATTGCTCTCACCGTCAGAAAGTTTCTCCTCACTTCCAGGATGAATCTCTCCTTGGTCAGCTTCCATCCATTATTCCTTGTTTGTCTTTCTGGTGCTATAGAGAACAGCCTGCTCCCCTCCTCTCTGTGGCATCCCCTCAAGTATTGGAACACTGCTATCATGTCACCCCTGGTCCTTCTCTTCGCCAGACTGGCCAAGCTCAGTTCCTGTAACCGCTCTTTGTATGTTTTATTTTCCAGACCCTTTATCATCCTGGTTGCTCTCTTCTGCACTTTCTCTAGGGTTTCAATGTCTTTTTTGTAGTGTGGTGACCAAAACTGGATGCAGTACTCTAGGTGTGGTCTGACCAAGGCTTTATAGAGTGGTACTAGTACCTCTCTGGTCCTTGATTGTATCCCTCTATTTATGCAGCTCAGGACTGCGTTGGCCTTTTTGGCTGCTGCTGCACACTGCTGGCTCATATTTAGTTGGCTGTCTACCAAGACTCCAAGATCCCTCTCGCAATCGCTGCTATTGAGTGTGGTTTCACCCAGTTTGTATGTGTATTTTTGATTCTTCTTACCTAGGTGTAGAATTTTACTTTTCTCCGTGTTAAATTTCATTTTATTGGTTTGGGCCCAGTGTTCGAGTCTGTCAAGGTCCCTCTGGATTTTGAGTCTGTCCTCTGGGGTGTTTGCTACTCCCGCCAGCTTGGTATCGTCTGCAAATTTGCTTAAAAGAGACACGTTTTTCAGATGGTCCCAATGAAGGAAAGGGGAAGGGGAAAGAGTGCTTCTAGCTGGACTCCCTCTCTTGCTTAAAAGAGACACATTTACTCCTGATAACAGTTGTTCATAAACAACTCTTCTTAATTTATCTAAATCACCACAGTTCAAAAACAGTAGCCTTGTCTGACTCAATGCAATGGAATAATTACCATCTTGTGTTAATCTATTAACATGATTGAATATTAATATCTAAGCTTTCTATTATTGCTTCTAAATGAACAGAGAGAGGAAAGTGGGAGATTCATCCCTTAGAGGTTCACACTATGTTAAACACACACCAGAAACAAGGTCACTTAAAATCAGCCCTTTCTTTCATTGGGACCCTATGAAAAACGTGTCTCTTTTAAGCAAGAGAGGGAGTCCAGCTAGAAGCACTCTTCCTCCCTCCCCTTTCCTTCATTGGGACCCTCTGAAAAACGTGTCTCTTTTAAGCAAGAGAGAGAGTACAGCTAGAAGCACTCTTCCTCCCTCCCCTTTCCTTCATTGGGACCATCTGAAAAACGTGTCTCTTTTAAGCAAGAGAGGGAGTCCAGCTAGAAGCACTGTTCCTCCTTCCCCTTTACTTCATTGGGACCCTCTGAAAAATGTGTCTCTTTTAAGCAAGAGAGGGAATCTCATTTTGTCCAGCTGGAAGCACTGTTCCTCCTTCCCCTTTCTTTCATTGGGACCCTATGAAAAACGTGTCTCTTTTAAGCAAGAGAGGGAATCTCATTTTGTCCAGCTGGAAGCACTGTTCCTCCTTCCCCTTTCTTTCATTGGGACCCTATGAAAAACGTGTCTCTTTTAAGCAAGAGAGGGAATCTCATTGAGTCCAGCTAGAAGCACTCTTCCTCCCTCCCCTTTCCTTCATTGGGACCCTATGAAAAACGTGTCTCTTTTAAGCAAGAGAGGGAATCTCATTGAGTCCAGCTGGAAGCACTGTTCCTCCTTCCCCTTTCTTTCATTGGGACCCTATGAAAAACGTGTCTCTTTTAAGCAAGAGAGGGAATCTCATTGAGTCCAGCTAGAAGCACTCTTCCTCCCTCCCCTTTCCTTCATTGGGACCCTATGAAAAACGTGTCTCTTTTAAGCAAGAGAGGGAATCTCATTGAGTCCAGCTGGAAGCACTGTTCCTCCTTCCCCTTTCTTTCATTGGGACCCTATGAAAAACGTGTCTCTTTTAAGCAAGAGAGGGAAGACTTTTCCCCCGTTCCTTCTCCTAAAAAGGCTGCTTCCAAGGGGGTGGGATTCTTGCTCCTCTGATTGGCTGGGGGCAAAGTGTCCCGTGCGCCCAAAAGCCCGGGGTGAACTGTCTTTTTGGCCCGTTAGGCTAAGGGGCCAAGGAGAAAAGGCAGAGCCGGATTGTTTGGGGGCGGAAGGCTGGGGACAAAACAGGTGTGGCAGAGTGGAGGAGGCGAACAGTCCCATTCCGATTTTACCCCCTCCCTTTCTTTAACGTATATATTAATTCCCTTATTGATGAACTGGAAAGTCCCATCTCTTCACCCACTGAAATTGGGAAACAGACACATCTCTGTCTGGGTGCTCCAAATTTTAGCTGAGGTCTGCTAAGAAGAATCCCTAGAAATAAATTATTCTAAAACCAAGCTCATGGTCTTTGCCAAGCACCCTAAGATGCATTTCTTGTAACTGCCTAAATAAATAACTGCTAAATAGAGCAAGACAAAATCTTCAAATAACTGCAGGTAACCGTAAATCTCATGCTGAGTATATCACTCTAAATGAACAAAAACAATGTTGGCCTTACAATCCTTTTACTTCTCCAAATAAGTGCAGCATACACCTGCAGCAATTAAAGTCTTCTCAGTTAACACTTGGGCCCAACTCCTTTTTAATGCTTAATTGGGCCTCTGCTGGTCATTCCTTCTTTTGGAAAGAGTTCAGCCTAAATTTCTGAAAACCAGCTTGCAAGCACCTCTCTGCACTTTGAACAAAGTCCTTCGTTATGAAGCTGGCCTTGTCAAAATTGAAATGTCTGCCTGGATTTACATTTTCTCTCACTGGCTTAAGCTGTTTTTCTTTCCAGTTGGCTTCACCCCTCTAAAGATGACAATAGTTTCCAGTGCTCCTGGAGTCAGGCAATACAAGCCACATTACAACTATGGCTATTCATGGCCAACCATCACCATGATCAGTTACGAACGTGCTCCAATTGATCTCAAACAGCGAGCCATTGATTTAGAGCTGCAAGCTGACTTCTCAGCTCTACTCATAAACGCTTCATGAGCCACTCTGCATGCTTTCTCCAACGATCCAGATATCTTAGTTACATAACGATCCCAAAATTCAGAAGGGCCCTTTCTTCAGTTATCCTCCAAATAAGGCAAGTTACGGAAGGAAAATACAAAAATCCCCTTCGAACAAAGACTGTGTCCATTTGGTGGTGGAATGTATGGAATATGTTATGTTCTATTGTTTCCTCTATGCAGGTGTACATCAGAAGTTACTATTTCCACTTTTTATTAAATAGCCTGGCCATTCTAATTTGCTTTATCTCAAAATTGTATTATCAGATCAATCCAATTCCATCTCTCTGTCTATAGCCAAGTTCAATCCTCAGCAGCAACAAATGTTTCTTAATCAGAAATAGAGAAAAGATATACCGTATTTTTGGAGTATAAGACGCACCGGAGTATAAGATGCACCGGAGTATAAGACGCACCTTAGTTTTGGGGGAGGAAAATAGGGGAAAACAATCTGCCTACCAGGTATTCATCTGGCTAGCATCCTTAGTCTGGTCAGCTTCAGCACATTATTTTATCCCCTGGTTAGGACTTAAAAAAACCTTCTTCTGAGAGAGTAACAATGAAAGAGCATGCAAGCCAGTAAGAGCTGGGAAGATCGTTAGCACCTGGTTAGGACTAGAAAAAGACTTATTCAGAGCAAGTAGATCAATGAAAAAAACCCTGCAAAGACTTAGGGCTGGAAAAACAGTCTTCTGAGAGAGTAACAATGAAAGAGCCTGCAAGCCGGTAAGAGCTGGGAAGATAGTTAGCACCTGGTTAGGGCTAGAAAAAGACTTATTCAGAGCAAGTAGAGCAATGAAAAAAAATTCTGCAAAGACTTAGGGCTGGAAAAACATTCTTTGGAGAGAGTAACAATGAAAAAGCCTGCAAGGTAAGAGCTGGGAAGATCTGTTAGCACCTAGTTAGGGCTGGGAAAAAAAGCTACATTCGAAGTATAAGACGCACCCAAATTTTCAGCCACTTTTAGGGAGGAAAAAGGTGTGTCTTATACTCCGAAAAATACGGTATATTCTTTTGTATTTCATTCTAATTAACTGTGTTTTCTGAATTCTATTTGCTGGTAAATAACCAAATAAAGAATTGTTGATGATGATGCTATAAGGCAGGGGTGTCAAACTCGATTTCATTGAGGGCAGAATCAGGGTTGTGTTTGACCTTGGGGGGAGGCGTGGCCAGGATGGGCATGGCCTCCATCCTGGTGCTACTTGACCTCTCAGCGGCTTTCGATACCATTGACCATGGTATCCTTCTGCATCGTCTCGGCGAGTTGGGAGTGGGAGGCACCGTCTTGCGGTGGTTCTCCTCTTATCTCGCCGATAGGATGCAGTCGGTGTTAACAGGAGGGCAGAGATCGTCCCCTAGGCCCCTTTTATGTGGGGTGCCTCAGGGTTCGGTTCTCTCGCCCATCCTGTTTAACATTTACATGAGACCGCTGGGGGAGATCATCCGTAGACACGGGGTGTGTTTCCATAAGTACGCTGATGACACCCAGTTGTACATCACCACCCCGTCTCAATTCAGTGTGGCAGTTGATGTAATGTGCCGGTGCCTGGACGACTTTAGGATCTGGATGGGGAGGAACAGACTCAGACTCAACCCCGACAAGACTGAGTGGCTTTGGATATTGCCTCCTAAGGACTATGACAACTGTCCCTCCTTGGTTCTTGAGGGAGCGAAATTAACTCCCTCAGATTAGGTCCGCAACTTGGGGGTCCTCCTAGACCCACAGCTAAAATTGGATCATTGCTGTGGCTAGGGGGGCCTTTTCACAGGTTCGCCTGGTGCACCAGTTGCGGCCATACTTGGAGAAGGAGGCTCTACTCACGGTCACTCATGCCCTTGTCACCTCCCGACTGGACTACTGCAACGCGCTCTACATGGGGCTACCCTTGAAGAGTATCCGGAGACTTCAGTTGGTGCAAAATGCAGCTGCACATGCTGTGGTGGGTGTGCCAAGGTACACCCACGTGACACCTATACTCCGCCAGCTGCACTGGTTGCCCATCGGTCTCCGGGTGCAATTCAAGGTGTTGATCATCATCTTTAAAGCCCTTCATGGCTTAGGACCAGGCTATCTCCGGGACTGCATTCTGCCTCATACTTCCCTTCGACCGGTTAGGGCCCACAGAGTTAGCCTCCTCCAGGTCCCGTCAGCCAAGCAATGCCGGCTGGCGGGCCCTAGGGGGAGGGCCTTCTCTGTGGGGGGCCCCACGCTCTGGAACCAACTTCCCCCAGAGACCCGAACCATCCCCACCCTGCTGGCCTTCCGAAAGGCCGTTAAGACATGGCTTTTCCTGCAGGCAGGGGGTTAGAGACGAATCCATCTGAGCTCTCCCCCGGGTTTGTTTGGTTGATGGATGTTTTTTAATATTGGAATTTTTAATTTTTGTATTCGATTTTAATTATGTTTATTGTTGGTTTCTTGTATTTTCTTTGCTGTACGCCGCCCTGAGTCCCTCGGGAGTAGGGCGGCATATAAGAAAACCAAAATAAATAAATAAATAAATAAATAAATAAATGGCCAGCTCAATGTCACTCCTTTCAGGGGTGCCTGTGGTCACCCAAGTGATCTGCCAGTGAAAACGGGCTCCCAAGCTCCGTTTTTGGCTGCCATAGGCTCCTGCAACCCTTTGCCAGTGAAAACGGAGCTCAGGAGCCTGTGTTCGCTGGCAGAAGCACCACAGGCCAGTCCTTCGCTGTTTCCAAGGCGGCCCCACGGGCCAAATCGAAGTACCCCGTGGGCCGGATCCAGCCCCCGGGCCTTGAGTTTGACACCCCTGCTATAAGGTAACAGAACCTCTAATGAGCCGAGGTGGTCTAATGAGCCGAGGTGGCGCAGCGGTTAGAGAGCAGTACTGCAGGCTACTTTAGCTGACTGTGATCATTTGAGTTCAGCTGTTCAAATCTCACCGGCTCAGGGTTGACTCAGCCTTCCATCCTTCCGAGGTAGGTAAAATGAGGACCCAGATTGTTGGGGGCAATGTAAATATATATACATTGCTTAATGGTGTAAACCGTTTAGAGAGTGCTTGCACTATGAGGCGGTATATAAATCTCACAAAATAAATAAATAAACCTTGCAAGTCTGAATGCATCTCCATCCTTCTTCCCTTTACTTTTGAGAAAACTAAGGAAGGTCAGGTTTGACTGCTTTCTGAAATTATATTTCTGCTTCGGAGTAACATTTCTTTTATCTAACTATTGTCTTGTTGTCTTTTCCTTGTTCAAGCTTAGTCTTACATCCCATTACAGGGGTGGGGAAGAGGGTGTATGAGGGGAACAGTCTGTCATTAGCAGTACAGAAAGCCGACAACTATCTAAATTCCAAGGAAGAGAGGGTTCAGGCCTTCTTGACTCTTTATTATCATATTAAATACTATTTCTCTACTCATGTCTACCAAGCAATAATCAAGATCAGAAAAATTATATACATCTCTTATATTTAGATCGTGCTAGCATTCCTTTTGCTGAAGTCATGCACATATACATGTGTTTTACGTATATAACCAGCTCCCTGGTTTACCGAGGAGTTCCGGGAGATGAAGCGCCACAAGAGACGTCTGGAGCGACGCTGGAGAGCCAGCAAAACCGAGTCCGACCGAACACTTTTAAGAACTTTTATTAAGTCTTATTTAGTGGCGATAAGGGCGGCAAAACGATCTCATTTTTCCGCTCTTATTGCGTCCGCAGATTCTCGTCCAGCCGCCTTGTTTAGGGTGACTAGCGCCCTCCTTGCAAAAGGGGGGAGCGAGGAACACTTGCAAGGTAGAGCTGAGGAATACTCGCAGTTTCTGACGGATAAAGTCGCTCGGATTTGGTCGAACCTGGACTCTAGCTGGGCAGAGTCCATTGAGTTGACAGGGGCAAGTCTTGGTTTAACATTATGGGAGGAGTTTGAGTCTGTTTCTCCTGAGGACGTGGACAAGGCTGTGGGGGCTATGAGTTCTGCCACCTGTTTATTGAACCCATGCCCCTCCTGGTTGGTCTCGGCCAGTAGAGAGGTGGCACGCGGCTGGATCCAGGCATTTGTCAACGCTTCTTTGAGGGAGGGTTCCGTACCGCAACCGTTAAAAGTTGCGGTGGTGAGACCCCTCCTCAAGAAGCCTTCCCTGGATCCAGCGGATTTGAAGAACTTTCGTCCAGTCTCCAACTTGCCTTTTATAGGTAAAGTTGTGGAGAAGGTGGTGGCCTCTCAGCTCCTTCGGTTATTGGAGGAAACTGATCATCTACATTCCTATCAGTCGGGTTTCAGGCGCAGTTACAGCACAGAAACTGCCTTGGTCGCCCTGATGGATGATCTCTGGCGAGCCCGGGATGGGGGTAATTCCTCCATCCTGGTGCTACTTGACCTCTCAACGGCTTTCGATACCATCGACCATGGTATCCTTCTGCATCATCTCGGCGAGTTGGGAGTGGGAGGCACTGTTTTGCGGTGGTTCTCCTCTTATCTCGCTGACAGGATGCAGTCGGTGTTAGCAGGTGGGCAGAGGTCGTCTCCTAGGCCCCTGACCTGTGGGGTGCCTCAGGGTTCGGTCCTCTTGCCCATCCTGTTTAACATTTACATGAAATCGCTGGGGGAGATCATCCATAGACATGGGGTGAGTTTCCAACAGTACGCTGACGACACCCAGCTGTACATCACCACCCCGTCTCAATTCAGGGAGGCGGTTGATGTGATGTGCCAGTGCCTGGACGACGTTAGGATCTGGATGGGGAGGAACAGACTCAGACTCAACCCCGACAAGACTGAGTGGCTCTGGATATTGCCCCCGAAGGACTATATCGACTGTCCCTCCTTGGTTCTTAAGGGAGAAAAATTAACTCCCTCAGAACGGGTTCGCAATTTGGGAGTCCTCCTAGATCCACAGCTAAAATTAGATCAACACCTTGCAGCTGTGTCTAGGGGGGCTTTTGCACAGGTTCGCCTGGTGCACCAATTGCGACCATACTTGGAGAAGGAGGCTCTACTCACGGTCACTCACGCCCTTGTCACCTCTCGACTGGACTACTGCAATGCGCTCTACATGGGGCTGCCCCTGAAGAGTATTCAGAGACTTCAACTGGTGCAAAATGCAGCTGCGCGTGCTGTGGTGGGTGTTTCAAGGTACACCCACGTAACACCTATACTCCGCCAGCTGCATTGGCTGCCCATTGGTCTCCGGGTACAATTCAAGGTGCTGATCATCATCTTTAAAGCCCTACATGGCTTAGGACCAGGCTATCTCCGGGACCGCATTCTGCTGCATTTCTCCCTCCGACCGGTTAGGTCCCACAGAGTGGATCTCCTCCAGGTCCCGTCAGCCAAACAGTGCCGACTGGTGGGGCCTAGGGGGAGGGCCTTCTCTGTAGGGGCCCCTCCTCTCTGGAACCAACTTCCCCCAGAGATCCGAATTATCCCCACCTTGCTGGCCTTCCGAAAAGCCATTAAGACATGGCTCTTCCTGCAGGTGGGGATGAGTTGAGACGATCTTATATCTGATGTCTCCCCCAGGTATGTATGGTGTGTGTATATATATATTTTAACTGTTTTTAAGTGCTTTTAATAATTTGTTTGGAGTTTTTTACAAAATGTTGTACGCCGCCCTGAGTCCTGAGGGAGTAGGGCGGCATAGAAAAGCTACCAAATAAATAAATAAATAAATAAATAAAATTGAAGGGGAACTCATCAAATTTGCAGTTGACACCAATCTGGTAGGACTAGCCCACAGTCCAGAAGACAAGCTCAGGATCAAAAAAGATTTTGACAGACTTGAGCAATGGGCCCTATCCAACAAAATGAAATTTAATGTGGAGAAAAGCAAGGTTTTACACCTGGGCAGAAAAAAATAAAAAGTACAAGTACAGATTATGTGAAATCTGGCTGAAAAACAGCAACTGTGAGAGGGAACTTGGAGACCTAATAGACGATCACTTAAACATGAGTTAGCAGTTTGCAGCCGCCACCAAAACAGCTAATACAATCCTTGGTTGTATAAACAGAGGCATAGAATCAAAATCACGTGAAGTATTAGTACCACTTTATAAAGCCTTTGTCAACTTCGAAATGTGCCCATGCTGTCACAGCCATCTTTTCATTTCTCACCTTGCCACAGACTATGGGGGGAGAGAAATGAAGAAGCGGCTGTTTGGCATTTGGAGATTATAGAGTGCAAATATTTTTTTTCTTAAATGGAATTATAACTAAAGCCCAATTGATTGAAGATTTGGAGTTTTGCTCTTAAAGATTTGGAAACTTAGAGGGAAACAACTTGGTTGCTGGAATTGACTTAAAAAACGGAAGAATTAGAATATAATAATAAAAGGCAGAGTTGGGAGTCTGAAACAGGAAGAGCCATCTGCTGGTTGGAGGATTTATTACAAGCATGGGATATTACAAGAAATAATGTTTTAACAGCTGTTGTTTATGAATAGAGCAGCTTGTTATTGCATAAAAGGAAAACATTCGGACTGAGTTGGATAAGAACTAAATTGGACTGAATTTTAACAACAATGGAATAGCAAGAAACATTTGGACTTGTAATGACTAAATGGAAATTAAAAGGATTTAATTGGTGAGAATTTACTAGAAGATTAAAAGAGCTCCAAAATATATTACTATTAACAGCTGTAAGGATTATAAAAAATTGGTGACTTGTGATCTTATTGATATTGAAATAAGCGATTGCTAAAAACTCTTGGAACTTCTTAAAGATTTGGTGTTTTTTTTAAATTCCTCAATCATCGTAAAAGGGAAAAAAATTTGCAAATTATAAAAGGCAGTGGAACATATTGTCAGCAGCTGAACAGATTGTTGAAAATAATTGAATTCTGACTTTGAGACATGGAGATTAGTGATTCTATTTAAGCTTGGATTTAAGAATTGAGAACTGAGATTTTAAAGATGGAGAGAATTGATTATGAAGAATTGGCTGAGTTTATGAAGGACCTTTTTGAAAACTTTAGAAGATCTGTACTGGGAACATTTGAGACAGGAAAAAATGAAATGCAAACGGGAAAAAAAATAGATAAGAGAACAGAAGAAGAAAAGAAGAATGATGAAAACATTATAAATGATGATGAAAAGGGAAAGAATATTGAAAATGTAATGCTGATTAATGATTATTTTAACGACAATGACTCCACTGGACTGAACAGTGAAAATAGAGATAAAGATAACATTGATAATGAAAATAGAGATAAAGATATCAAGAATAACTATGTTCAGATTGATAAGGATTTTGAGATATATAAAATGGAAAAAGGAATGGAGAAAATTAGATATATACAGAAAGTAAAATTAAGAGAGAGGAAAAGAGCGTGGGGAAAGAGAACTCATTGGTATAAAATTAAAAGAAAGACGAAAAAGAATTTAAGCAGATGGGGGTGGAGGAAATATATATACAAAAACGAAATAGTTGAGAAACTAAAAGGGAATGGATGATGATATTGGAATATTATGGAAATGTTTTTTCTTTTTATTTAAAATTATTATCTTATAAAGAGTCAAAAAAAATTTCTGTTCCTTTATATACAGATTAATACTGTTTAACAAATTAAAAGATTTGATATTTTAGATAAAACAAAGTTAATTAAGATGACAAGTATGAATGATAAATATAAATATTAGAGTTCAAAAGATGTATCATGATTGTGCATTTCTTTTTATCTATTTCAATTTATTTTTTCACATATGAAATTTGTTCAAATGAAAAATCTCAAAGGGGAAAAATGTATTATTTTAAGAGTTGAATATGTAATTGAATAAATTTAGAAAGATATATATTCTCCCTTTTGTTCTTTTTATAAAGATTAATATTGTTGAATTTTTTGGAATAATGTGGATAAAACAATACAATAAGAGAAATATGGAATAAATATGATCACTAGAATTTAAGGGAAATTACTTAAATATTAAATAATGAACAGGATATATTATGAATGTTAATTACTTTAAAATTTATTAAGCTGAGATTTGATAAGTTAATTGATTTGGATTTTTTCCTTTTCTTTTTATATTCTATTTTTTCTTTACTATTTTTTGTCTTTTTTTCTATTTTTTTTTCTTTTTTGATGTTTAAATATAATAGATGGTTGAATTGATAATGGTAAGATTAATCTTTTGATTTGATTTAATTAAATATTTGTATTGAGACAGGTAATAAAGAATTAGAAATAATCGAAATGAATTTAAATGTCGGGGGGGGAAAGGGGGTATACTATGAGTGTATATTATGACTGTGCACTATTTTTATATATGAGATTTGTTTAAATGGAAAATTTAGGACTTTTTTATTCTAAGAGTTGAATATTTACAGAGTGGATAAAATTAGACAGAATTCTGATGATTAATATGAGAAATTAAAAGAATAATTGGGCATTTAGTTTTTTGATAGAACAAAGGATAAAAAACAGAAGCGATGAATAAAGAGATTAAAGAATTAAAGGAAGCAATATGGCTTAAAATTAAGAAGCAGGAGACAGTAACTATCTTGAAAAGTTAAGCGAATAGCGATCAATTTGGATGGAAATTTGGAATTAACTGGTGCATATCCCAGATGACAAAACTAGAAATTAATTTTTTTTGGGAGGTAAGATGGAAATAGCAGCATGTACCTAGAAGAGAGTATAACATAAAAAAAATATAACTATAATGATTTTTCTTTTTTAAGAAAAGAGATATGATTAGTTTAAAATTGAGATTAGCATCAGTCTGTCAAATATAAAATGAGTTTAGTATAAAAGCACTCAAGGAAAGGCAAAGAAAGTGAAAGAGGAAGTAGAAGGGGAGGAAGAGAAGGTGTAGAGAGGGTAGAGGAGGAGGGAAGGAGCTAGAAAGTAGGAGAAGTTGGAGATAGAGAGAGGGGAGTGTAATGGAATAAAGTAGAACAGACTGATGAATGATGAGGCAAGTGTTGAATAAGATACTGATTTTTGAATGATTGATTATATTGAACAAATATGTATTTCTTATTGTAATATCTTAAGGTATATGTGTATTGAATTGTATATGAAGTGATGGAGAAAATAATAAAAAAATTTTGGGGGAAAAAAGAAATCATCCCATGGGAACCAAGGTAATCTCAACAGATGTTTGGCGAGGGCTTGAAGGAGTTGCCATAGAGACACCAGAACATCTAATTGGAGGGAAGAAATAATTCATTCTTTAAATTAGGTGAAAACTGTGGGAACTAGCTACAGTAGAGTTGCTTTTGCTTTCGAAATGATGTACTCAATAAAGTTATGCTTAAAGAGGTCTGATCATCTCAACTTGCTGGTTTGGTTGGGTTTGTCAGTCGGAACCTTGACAGCCTTAATAAGACCTGGAATACTGCATCCAGCTGGAATACTGCATCAAGTTTTGGTCACATTACAAAAAAGATGTTGAGACTGTGGAAAAAGTGCAAAGAAGAGTAACTAAGATGAATAAAGGTTTGGAGACTAAAACATAGGATTTGGGTTTGGCTAATCTAGAGAAAAGAAGACTGGGGAGGGGGCATGATAGCAGTATTCTAGTATTTGAGAGGCTGCCACAAAGAGGAGGGGGTCAACTTATTTACCAAAGCACCTGTGGGCAGGACAAGAAGGGAGTGGGGTGGTAATTTACCGAACTTTCTGACTGCAGTTGCTTTAAAAAAAGACACTTATCACTAATTAGCGTAAGCGTCTCCAGCCAGGTACCCAGAGATGGGGGAGGGATTTACAGAACTCACTGCTTGCAACAGTAACAGAGATGGAAGGGACCTTGAGGTCATTTAGTCTAACCCACTGCTCTCACAAGAGAGTATTTCTGATAAATGCCTACCCAGTCTCTTCTTAAAAGCTTCCAGTGATGGGGCACCCACAACTTCTGGAGGAAATTTAAATTTAAAATCTACAAACTACAATAATATACACTAATCTCCAAAATAAAAGCAAGGAAACACAATTATAGAATGCTTTGTGTAGATGCTGGCTAGCATTTATTTATTTATTTATTTATTTATTTATTTATTTATTTATTTATTTTGGTATTCTTATATGCCGCCCAACTCCCGGAGGACTCAGGGCGGCGTACAACAGAGAAAAAATACAAGAATAACCAATTAAATATTAATTAAAACAAGTACAAAGTAAAGCTGAGTCTGACCGGACACTTTTAAGAACTTTCATTAAGTCTTACTTAGTGTCGATAAGGGCGGCAAAACGTTCGCATTTTTCCGCTCTTATTGCGTCCGCTGACTCCCGCCCAGCCGCTCTGTTTAGGGTGACCCGCACCCTCCTGGCTAAGGAGGAAGGCGGAGACCCCTTGCAGGGCAGAGCTGAGGAATTTTCTCGGTTTCTGGCGGATAAAGTCATTCAGATTCGGACAGACCTGGACTCCGATTGGGCAGTACAGGCCGAGATGACTGAGGCAGGTCTTAGTCCGGTTATATGGGACAGGTTTGAACCGGTGACTCCTGAGGATGTGGACAAGGCCATAGGAGCTATGAGTTCCGCCACTTGTTTATTGGACCCGTGTCCCTCCTGGTTGGTTTCGGCCACCAGGGAGGTTTCACGCGGCTGGCTCCAGGCGTTGGTCAACGCTTCTTTGAGAGAGGGGTCCGTCCCGCAGCCCTTAAAAGCTGCGGTGGTGAGACCCCTCCTCAAGAAGCCTTCCCTGGACCCGGCGGATTTAAAGAACTTCCGTCCAGTCTCCAACCTTCCCTTCGCGGGGAAGGTTGTTGAGAAAGTGGTGGCACTCCAGCTCCTACGACTGTTGGATGACACTGATTGTCTGGATCCCTTTCAATCTGGTTTCAGGCGCGGTTACAGTACGGAAACGGCTTTTGTCACCCTGATGGATGATCTCTGGCGGGCCCGGGATAGGGGCCATTCCTCTATCCTGGTGCTACTTGACCTCTCAGCGGCCTTCGATACCATTGACCATGGTATCCTTCTGCGTCGTCTCAGAGAGGTGGGGGTGGGCGGCACTGTTTTACAGTGGTTCTCCTCCTTCCTCTCTGACAGGACGCAGTCGGTGTTGACAGGGGGGCAGAGGTCGAGACCTAGGCCCCTACTATGTGGGGTGCTGCAGGGCTCGGTCCTCTCGCCCATCCTGTTTAATATCTACATGAAGCCGCTGGGTGAGATCATCCGACGACACGGGGTGAGGTATCAGCAATATGCTGATGATACCCAGTTGTACATCTCCACCCCGTCTCAGTTCGGGGAAGCCGTAGACGTAATGGGCCGCTGCCTGGCCGATGTTAGGGTCTGGATGGGGAAGAACCGGCTAAAGCTTAACCCTGACAAGACTGAGTGGCTGTGGATACTACCTCCTAAAGACTCGACCAATTGTCCCTCCTTGGTTCTCGGGGGGGAGAAATTAGCCCCCTCGGAACGGGTCCGCAATTTGGGTGTCCTCCTAGATCCAGAGCTAAAATTGGAACAACATCTTTCAGCTGTGGCTAGGGGGACCTTTGCACAAGTACGTCTTGTGCACCAATTGCGGCCCTACTTGGAGAAGGAGGCACTTCTTACAGTCATTCATGCCCTTATCACCTCACGGCTGGATTACTGCAATGCGCTCTACATGGGGCTACCCTTGAAGAGTGCCCGGCGACTACAATTGGTGCAAAATGCAGCTGCGCGAGCTGTGGTGGGTGTACCTAGATGCACCCACATAACACCTATCCTCCGCCAGCTGCATTGGTTGCCCATTAGTCTCCGGATCCAATTTAAGGTGTTGGTCGTTACCTTTAAAGCCCTACATGGCTCAGGGCCAGGTTATCTTCGGGACCGCATCCTGCCGCATACCTCCCTACGACCGGTTAGAGCCCACAGAGTCGGCCTCCTCCAGGTCCCGTCGACCAAACAATGTCGGCTGGCAGGACCAAGGGGGAGGGCCTTCTCTGTGGGAGCTCCCTCCCTGTGGAACCAACTCCCTCCAGAGATCAGGACCATCCCCACCCTGCTGGCCTTCCGGAAAGCGATAAAAACCTGGCTCTTCCGGCAGGCGGGGTAAATGAGATACTCTTTTAACTTTTGTAATTTCTGTATTTTTAATTATTGCATTTGTATGGTTTTTATATTTTAATGATAGCTTTTATTTTGTAATGGATCGAATATGTTGTGAGCCGCCCTGAGTCCCTAGGGATTGGGCGGCATAGAAATCCAGCAAAATAAATAAATAAATAAATAAAAATAAATAAAAAGCACAGTATTTCTACAAGCAGTTTCAAGGCAAATGCAAATAAACTTTATCTTTGCAAAGCACTGTACTTACAAACACAATAGTTTGCTAAGTATTGTACTTAAAAGCAGAGCAGTTCCCAAAGTGCTTACAAACAAACAGTACAGTACTATAGAATAACAAAAAAGAATATTTTAAAATACAGAAGCAATTCTAGCACTCAATTCTAGCACTAATCTTCAAGCCCACCCAAAAACAAAAAACAAACTTGGTGCCTCTTTTTGGTCACAGTTTTGAATTTCTAACGTTAAGTATCCTTTCTGAATAAATTTGTTCTTGTGAAAAATTCGCTAAATGAACGTTCATACCTGGAGGATTACCTATACACCAGCGGTGGGTTGCTCCCAATTCAGCCCGGTTCTTAGAACCGGTAGCGGCGGGATGCTCTGCCCACCACCAGGGACGCTCCGCCCACCCTCCCGGGACGCTTCTGTGAACTGGTAGTAACGGGTTTTAGAACCCACTACTGCTATACACCTCTCTGAACAGTGTCTGGGAGGCTGTGGTTGTTGCTGCACAAAAAGTTGATTGTCAACAGATCAAGAAACTGACAGAGTCCATGAATGGAAGGCTTATGACTGTTATTGAAAAGCAGGGTGTCTATATTGGTCACGTTTTGAAATGTCAGAAATTCGTACATTTTTTAGTTGTTTATTATTCTCACTTTAACAGATGCAAATAAATGAGTGAGATGGGCAAATTTTCATTTTTCGTATAGCTCCCTAATAATTCTGCACAATAGTTGCCTAATAATTGTGCACAGATAGATTTCTCCTAAGAAAGCCAAAACTTCACTTTTATTTTCTTAAATATTCAGGTTTGAGGTTTATTAACATTTTGGATTGACCAAGCGCACTGCAGTTGTTCAATAAAATTAATCCTCCAAAATAGAACTTGCCTAATAATTGTGCACAGAGTGTATACATTTCTACTGAATTGATTAAAGGATATACCATACTTTTCGGAGTATAAGACACCCCCCCAAAAGTGGGTGAAAATTGTGGTGTGTCTTATATACCGAATGTTGTCGAAGCCCCGCCCACCCACCGCCCCCACCCATTGGCCATTTTTGGCCTCTGTGCGTTGCGTTTTCGGCCTCCGCATGTCCCATTTTAGACCCATTCCAGGCTGTGGGGATCACCACAGTACATCACTGCCAATCACCATACTTAACCATCGCATTTTCGGACGGTTCCAGGTGGCAGGGATTGATCCCGCCGCCTGGAATCGACCAAAAATGTGATGCGCGCAGACCAAAACAGGGCTTGCGGAGGCCGAAAATGCAACGCGCAGAGGCCAAAAACGCAATGCATGGAGGTAGCGATCGGTGGCGATGTGCTGTGGCAATCCCGGCAGCCTGGAACGGGTCTAAATCAGAGTGTGTGGAGGCCAAAAACACGATGCGCGGAGGCCAAGAATGTGACGCATGGAGGCGGCGACGTGCTGTGGCGATCCCCGCAGCCTGGAACAACTGATTGGTGTTATTCCAGGAGGCTGATCCAACCGCCAATCAGCTGCTCGTGTTAAATCAGGCTGCGATAAGGTGCTGAAGTTGACCAGGCTGTTTGCTGCAAGGACACTAACCAGATGAATACCAATGCAGGTAGGCGGAGGCAGATTTCTTTTTCTTGTTTTCCTCCCCAAAATCTAATGTACGTCTTATACTCCGGAGCATCTTATACTCCGAAAAATACGGTACTTACTGCCATAAACTACCAACATAGTACTACGGGTAGCAGTAAGGACTATGACAGAACTTACTATTTCAATAAGTTACTAACTCACTTATAAAGGATGATGATTCATAATGTATATAATGTACAGTATATTCTTAAATGCTTGGTTCAGACATCCCAATAGCAGCAGCCACAGACGTGACAGTACATCACACATACCTGTAATTTTCAGAATACTCGCAAACCAAAACCTCAGAAACATTATACTTCTGGAAATGAAGCCAAAGGTCAACCTAAAATAATCAAGAAGATAAATGTACTTTCAGAATAGCATCAAGTGAAACAAACATTATATTCTAATCTTAACTTACTTCTGATAATGAAGGATTCAGACCATCAACATGGACAAAATAATTGTTTTTCAACTCTTTTTTCCTCCCTTCTATTGTTTGTGTTTCTAAAAATATACAAAGCATATAATTCAGGTATTTATTTACTCTTAAATGAAAACAAATGTCACATAGATAAAGAGTGTTATCAATGCAGGGAAAAGTATTCAGAAAAACAAATTTCTGTGGATTTTTTTCCCTGACAGTTCTTACTGATTCAAGGGGTACATTCCTGGACTGCGTAGAGTGATTTTTTATTTGACCTTATTTTTCCTCTTCCAACATTCTATAGTCCTTTTTTTGGGGGGGGAGCACTTCTATCACAAGCTACAGATTTTTTTCTACCTGTAGATATATTAATACATTTTTCTACACTATTCTAGCTTCTTCTGTTGGTAAAAGGACATTTTTACCTTTAAAAATAAACTGAAAAGCAAATGAAAGACAAAGCCACTAAATTAGCTAGAACATAGAACAATAGAGTTGGAGGTCTTGACTTCCGGTTTTGGAGCGCTTCATCGCAGACATCCCTCGTTGGATGCCTTTCCGATCTTTGTTAAAAGCCGCCAGAACAGCTGTCTGGCGGCTTTAAAATCTCTTCCCCGGGCAAAGGGGAGAGATGAGAGCCTGACAGGAGGGGTAGAGCCCCCCCAGCGCCTTAGGAGCCATCTGGCAGGGCGCGAAGGGAGAGCTCCCCATGCAGCCTGTCTCCAGCTCCGAAGATCCGGAAACCTCTGCCTTTTGCAGAGCTAGATGGAGTGACCAGCCGCTGCTTCAAAAATGGGATTTATAACTACATTTAAACTATAGAAGCAGACAGAGAGAAACAGGCGTGAGATGGGCAAGTACTGAAACCTCTTTTTTTCCTTTTTTTTTCAACTCCTGGGTAAGCTTTCACTTCGGCAAGGGAACAAAGGAAACAGAGTAACAATATGGCGATTGAGAAGTGAAAGTGACTTTCGTTTCCCCAGAGGCTTTTTTTTTTTTTTCTTTCTCTCTCTCTATGGAAACTTTTAACTTGGAAAAATGGTTTTTTCTTTCTCTGTCTCCTAACTCTGGATTAAAGTTATAATAGAAATATTTTCAATAATAAAAGACTATCTGATTTTTAAACTGGAAAGAACTTTAATCAGGCAACTGGCTTTCTTTCTTTTTTGTACTCTTTTGAAACACCAATGGCTTCAAAGTTTGGAAAGACTGTTTTGACTAAAAGAAATGACTATTCATCTGGATATATTTCTAAAATGCAACTTAACACTGAGCTAACACCTCCACAGCTTTTGACACCTGAAAATTTATTAAATAATTTAAAGATTATGAAACATGAACTTACTTTGGAATTTAACCAGAAAATAAGTGAGATAGACCATAAGATGCAGGCTGCTTTGAAGAATATGAATCAACAACTAAGATTTGATGTGTTAGAGGTTTGCAAAGGCTTAGCAACAAATATTGAAGTTTTGGCAGAACGTATTGAAACAAATAAACAAGCTTTGGCAACTTCGGTGAATTACATAGATAAAATCCAAAATGACATTGCAAATTTTGAAAAAGAGGTCTTAATGACTCAGTTCAGATCTATGGAAGTTGCTATAAGGATTAGAGGTTTGAAAGAAGGACTATATGAAAATTTAAAAGGCAGGATGGTTGACATATTGGATCAGGTGTCTGGAATTTCTAAAGCGGAATTGGCTACACAAATCGACAAAACATACAGAATCAACTCGTGGTACGCCAAACAAAAGCATCTACCAAGGGATATTGTCATATATTTTACCACAAGAGCTCTACGGAACAGAATTATACAAGCAACGTTTAACAATAATCTTATGGTGAATGGTCAGGAACTAAAGATTTGGAAAGAAATCCCCTCTAAAATGCTTAAAGCCAGGAAAAGCTATACTTTTTTGATTGATGAATTTAAGAGATTAAATTTACAATATAAATGGGAAGCACCAGTTGGAGTAACAGTGAAATTTTCTGGAAAAAGATACCGGCTCAACACGATAAAAAAAGCTACTGAATTTTATGTCAATGTTCTAAAGGCTGATATATCCAAGATTCCAGAAGAAGGGTGTATGAAAATAAAAGAGGAGGAGGAGGGGAAGCCACCTTCGATGGATCAAAAAGAAATAGACTCAAAAATCCAAAAGGAGTGCCTGAATCAGATAGCTGGGGAAGAGGAGATGGAGGTTTGGGAGCAGACGGGAGACGACTTGACAAATTTGAATTTATTGAACTATTAAAAGATGAACTATCAAGATACAAAACAATGTGATGTTGAAATATATTGGATGGATAGAGATTAATATGATTGTATTTTATCTTTTCCCTATCTAATGATTACTTATGCAATATTTAGTTAAGTTTTATATAATTTTGAGGTTATTTTTAATGTTGATAATATTAGATATATATAGTTTGTTGAAGATTTGTTTATTGTTTATTCTTCTTTTATTTTCTTTTTTTGTTTATTGAAGTTAGCGAATTAATTTAGAATAATATTATCTTATTAATATCATGATGAAATTTAATATTTGATGATTACTTATGTAACATTTAGTTAAGTTTTATCTTAGAGGTTATTTCTAATGTCAATAATATTAGTTTAAGATTTGTGTATTTTATATTTAGTTATTACTTATGTAACACTTACCTTGTATAAGATAGAGGACTGAAGGGAGGAGGTAGGAGGTTTGTTTGTTTGTAGTGTTAAAGAGTTTTCTCTTTCTTTCTTTCTTTTTTTTTTATTCTCTTTCTTTTTTTTCTCTCTCTTTTTTGTATCTTTACTATTGTATACAAATGCGATATATTAGCACTATATAGTATGGAGTTGAAGTTTTTTTAAAAATAGTGTTCTTTTTTTCCTTTTTCCTTTTTCTTTTTATTAACAATTTAAACTTATTAATATGCCCTGTATTATCTCTGGGAAGTCCGGGGGGGGGGAGGTGGGGAGGGAAGGGGGTGGGCCTGGGGGGGGAAATAAAAATGTTTGTACTTTGGATTTAATATTTTGTTACCACTTATGTAAGTTTGTACTAATAAAACTTTTTTGAGAAAAAAAAAAAAAAAAAAAGAGTTGGAGGTCTTCTAGTCCAACCCCTTGCCCAAACAAGAGGCTCTATACCATTTCAGATAGTTGTCCAGTCTTTTTTTAACGATTTTTATTAATTTTTGCCTTCAAAAAACAAACATACAACAGTAAAACATATACATACATAAAAAAGAACAAAAATCAAACATAAAAAACATAAATTAGTTAACAATCTTGCACCATTTTTGTATCAGTGTTATATATTTTCCGTTTTTCTTCCCACTTATTTTTATATATTCATTTACAATTCCCAATTGTTTCTTTATATTTTCTATATATTCTATTTCTTACATATTATGTTTCTTATTGATATCATTATAGTATTCTATATACGTTATTTAATATGATCCAATTCATATTCCAAGTTTCCAACTCATTACTCTTATTTTCTTATTCTTTATTTCTAACCTCTAGCCATTTGTACAATTTGTTCCACACTAAGTAATATTCCCTTTCTTCTTTTTGCTTTATCTCTTTTGTTAATTTGTCCATTTCCACACACTTCAAGATTTTTCTTATTACTTCTTCTTTTGGTATTTCTTGGTTTTTCCAGTTTTGAGCATAGGCTACCCGTGCTGCCGTTATTATATGCAGGATTAAATAGTGGATTTCTTTATTATATCTTTTAGTAAGTATTCCCAATAAAAATGATTCCAATTTCCACTCCATCTCCTGCCCTATTATTTCCTCCAACCATTTTTTTATTTTAGTCCAATATTTTTTTGCATTTGAGCATGTCCACCATAGATGATAATAGGATCCATATGCTTTCTTACATTTTCAACAATTCGGTTTCATCTTTGGAAACATTTTAGCTATTCTTGCTGGTGGAAGATGCCACCTATAAAAATTTTGTATTGGTTTTTCTTGTATGCCGTTGACATGGTCAGTTTCAGATTTGTTTCCCAAATTTTTCCCCACTTTTCCAAATCTACTGTATATTATAGCCAAAAATTTTCACCCACCTAATCATTGTGTCCTTTACCACCTCCTCTTCCATTTTATATCTTAACAAGAATTTATATATTTTGCTTATCTGTTTTTCCTCTGTACCATGTAAAATCTTGTCTAGTTCTTCTTGAAATTCATATAATTTTATGTCTTTATTATACCTATTTTGAATTTGAGTGTATGTCCACCAATCTGTGTTTATTCCTTGCTCTTTCTATTCTTGCCTAGTTTTCAAATTTAGTATTTCAATTATCAAGTTCTTATACCTTACTGTTTTCTCTGTATCTGTTGAGTTCGGGTATCTCGGGTACAATTCAAGGTGTTGATCATCATCTTTAAAGCCCTACATGGCTTAGGACCAGGTTACCTCCGGGACCGCATTCTGCCTCATACTTCCCTTCAACCGGTTAGATCCCATAGAGTGGGTCTCCTCCAGGTCCCGTTAGCCAAACAATGCCGACTGGCGGGCCCTAGGGGGAGGGCCTTCTCTGTGGGGAGCCCCGTGCTCTGGAACCAACTTTCCCCAGAGATCCGAATTATCCCCACCCTGCTGGCCTTCCGGAAAGCCATCAAGACATGGCTCTTCCTGCAGGCAGGGGTTTATATCCGAGATCTCCCCCTGTGGTATGTTGTTGAATGTTCTTTTTTAACTCTTTTTAACTTTTAAAACTGTTTTTAAATTAAGTTTATTGTTTAGTGTTCTCTTAAAATGTTGTGCGCCGCCCTGAGTCCTTAGGGAGTAGGGCGGCATAGAAGAACCTAATAATAAATAAATAAATCTCGCATCCATCCCGCAGCCCTTAAAAGCTGCAGTGGTGAGGCCCCTCCTCAAGAAGCCTTCCCCGGACCCTGCGGATTTAAAGAACTTCCTTCCAGTGGGTAAGGTTGTAGAGAAAGTGGTGGGTAAGGTTGTAGAGAAAGTGGTGGTGCTCCAACTCCTACGGTTATTGGATGACACTGATTATCTAGATCCCTTGCAATCGGGTTTCAGGCCCGGCTACAGCACGGAAACTGCTTTGGTCACCCTGATGGATTATCTCTGGCGAGCCCTGGTGCTACTTGACCTCTCAGTGGCTTTCGATACCATTGACCATGGTATCCTTCTGTGCCGACTCGGCGGGTTGGGAGTGGGAGGCAGTGTTTTACAGTGGTTCTCCTCCTACCTCTCTGACAGGATGCAGTCGGTGTTGACAGGGGGGCAGAGGTCGACCCCTAGGCCCCTGATTTGCGAGGTGCCTCAGGGCTTGGTCCTCTTGCCCATCCTGTTTAACATCTACATGAAACTGCTGTGTGAGATCATCCGACAACACGGGGTGAGGTTCCAGCAATATGCTGACGATACCCAGTTGCACATCTCCACCCTGTTTCAGTTCAGGGAAGCAGTGGATGTAATGTGCCAGGGCCTGGACGGTGTTAGGGTCTGGATGGGAGTGAATAGGCTCAAGCTCAACTTTGACAAGACCGAGTGGCTGTGGATATTGCCCCCTAAGGATTATATCGACTGTCCCTCCTTGGTTCTTGGGGGAGAGAAATTGACTCCCTCAGAACAGGTCGCAATTTGGGTGTTCTCCTAGATCCACAGCTAAAATTGGATCAACATCTGTCAGCTGTGGCTAAGGGGACCTTTGCACAGGTTCGCCTGGTGCACCAATTGCAACCCTACTTGGAGATGGAGGCCTTACTCATAGTCACTCACGCCCTCATCACCTCATGGCTAGACTACTGTAACGCGCTCTACATGGGGCTACCCTCAAAGAGTATCTGGAGACTGCAATTGGTGCAAAATGCAGCTGCATGAGCTGTGGTCGGTGTTCCTAGATACACCCACGTAACACCTATTCTCCGCCAGCTGCATTGGCTGCCCATTAGTCTCCGGACGCAATTTAAGGTGTTGGTTTTAACCTTTAAAGCCCTACATGGCTCAGGGCCAGGTTACCTCCAGGACCGCATCCTACCGCATACCTCCCTACAACCGGTTAGGTCCCACAGAGTTGGTCTCCTCCAGGTCCTATCAACCAAGCAATGCCGGTTGGTGGGACCACGGGGGAAAGCCTTCTCTGTGGGAGCTCCATCTCTCTGGAACCAACTTCCCCCAAAGATCAGGACTATCCCCCCAACCTGCTGGCCTTCCGTAAAGCCGTGAAAACATGGCTCTTCCTGCAGGCGGGGTGAAATAGATCTCAATTCCCCCATATACGATTGATGACTGGTTTTAACTTTTGTAATTTTTAAAAATTATTATTACTGTGTTTTTATTGATTCTTCTTTCTTTTTGTTGTACGCCGCCTTGAGTGCTGCGGGATTGGACGGCCTATAAGAACAATAAAAATAAATAAATAAAATAAATAAAAAATCTCATTGCTTCCGTTATAGATAGCCAATTTGGTATTTTAATATAGTGATTTTTCTTTATTTTTTGCCAAATCTGTAATAATGAGTTTGATTAAATGCCTTTATTTTTATTTATTTTTTATTGAAAAAGTTTTATTAGTACAGAGTACAAACATTTTTTAATTTTTCTCCCCCCTCACCCACCCCCTTCCCCCCCTCCCTCCCCACCGGACTTCCCAGAGAGAATACAGGGCATAATATCAATAATAAAAAAAAGAAAGAAAAAAGAACAAAAACCCCTCAACTCCAAATTGTACATTGATAGATTACATCATTAAACTTCTATATTTTATATCATCTGTATGTAAAGTAATGATAAAAAAATAAGAAAAGAAAAAAAATAGAAATAAAGATACAAACAAAACAAAACAAAAATACAGAAAGAACAAAGATAATAATAAAGAAGAAAATTATGCAAAGGAAAAAGAACAATTTCTTCCTCTTCCTTTCAATCATCTACCCTAGACAACATCCACTCAGAGTAAGTAAAACTTAAATGAATATTACATAAATAATAGCTAAATATAAATTACAAAACTCCTAAACTTCATCATGATATTAATAGCATAATATTACCATACATCAAATTATTTCCAAAAAATTATAATTCTTAAAAAAGTATTAATAATAATAATAATAATCTGAATTGTGCAAAGGAAAGGAAACAATTTCTTCCTCCTCCTTTCAATCAACTATCCTAGACAGCCTCTAGTCAAAATTAAATAAGACTTAAATAAGTATTATACTTCCAAAAAATTCTAAATCTTTAAAAGGTATTAATAATTCTAAATCTTTTTAGAAAGCATTAATAATAATAATAATCTCAAAATTAAATAAAACTTGAGTAAATATTACATAATATCTAAATATTAAGTAATAAGAACTTTTAGATTTCATCATAACAACATAATATTATTATACATCAACTTATTAACTCAGGGAAAGAAAAAAAAATCCTTAAAAGTATTAATAATAATAATAGAGAAACATAAAGGAGAAAGAAAAAAAATACCTAAGACAAAGGAAAATCCTTCCTTTGAAACAAATTTTAAAGTCTAATTATAATACTTTATAACTTAATAATTTTAATTAAAAATTCCAAATCTTGAAAAAATATTAAAAGGAAAAAGTTAAAGGAAAAAAAGAAAGCAAAAAAAAAAAGGAAAAGGAAAAATACAATCATATTAATCTCCATCCATCTAATACATGTCAACACTGCATCTCTTTGTATCTTATTGGTTGCCTCTTTTTGTATCTTGATGATTTTAAATTTATCAGCTCGTCTCTCATCTGATCCCGATCCTCCATCTCCTTTTCCACATCTTTCTGACTCTGCCATTCGCTTTGACTCTTTGAAACTATTTCATTTTGATCCGGTAAGGATGGCTTTTCCTCCTTGTCCTCTTCTACATTCATACGTCTTTCTTCTGGAATTTTAGATATATCAGCCTTTAAAATGTTGACATAAAATTCAGTAGCTTTCTTTGTCGTATTCAGCCGGTATCTTTTCCCCAAAAATTTCACCGCTACTCCTGTTGGTGCTTCCCATTTATATTGTAAATTCAATCTTTTAAATTCATCAATCAAAAAAGTAAATTCTTTTCTAGCTTTAAGCATTTTAGAGGGAATTTCTTTCCATATCCTAAGTTCCTGACCATTCACCTGAAGATTATTCTTAAACGTCCTGTATAATTCTGTTCCGTAAGACTCTTGTAGTAAAATATATAACAATGTCCCTTGGTAGATGTTTTTGTTTTGCATACCACGAGTTGACCCTGTATATCTTTTCAATTTGTGTAGCCAATTCATCTTTAGACATTCCAGAGACCTGCTCCAAGGCCTCAATCATTCCTTTCAAGTCATCATATAATCCCTCCTTCAACCCTCTAACTCTTATAGCGAATTCCATTCTTCTAAACTGTGACATCAACACCTCTGTTTCAAAATTTACAATGTCCTTTTGAAATTTATTTATATATTCCACCGAAGTTGCCAAGGCTTGTTTATTTGTTTCAATACAGTCCTCCAAAACATCAATGTTTGTTGCTAGTCCTTTGCAAACCTCTAACATATCCATCCGTAATTGCTTTTCCATATTCTTTAGAGCATCCTGCATTTTTTTTCTATTTCATTAATTTTTTGGTTAAATTCCAAAATTGGGTCCTGTTTCATAATCTTTAAAGTACTTAGTAAATTTTCAGATGTCAAAGATTGTGGAGGTGTTGACTCAGTAACAAGTTGCATTTTGGAAGTATAAGCGGAGGGATAGCCAGCCCTTTTATCCAAAACAGTCATACCAGACTTTGAAGCCATTGTTGTAATTCCAAAGGAATGCACAGAAAATGCCAAATCTCTATCAGTTGTTATTATAATCCAAAATCAAGAAACAAAGAAAAAAAAGCCAATTTTCAGATTCAAAAGTTTCCATAAGAAAAAAGCCACAAGCAGAGCAACAAGTCACTATCACTTCTTCTTTGTTGTAATTCCAAAGAAGTGCAAAGAAGGGCCAAATCTCTAAAAAGTTTCTTGCAATTTCAAAGGCAAATAGTCTTTTTTTTTAAAAGTTATCGTTTTTATAATCCAAAATCAAGGAACAGAGAGAAAAAAACCAATTTTCAAAATTTCCACAAGAGAAAAAGCCACAGAGAAAACGAAAAAACAATCTTTCCAGACTTTGAAGCCATTGTTATATTTCCAGAGGAGTACAAAGAAAAAGCCAGATCTCTAATTAAGGTTCTTACCAGTTTCAAAGGCAGAAAATTTTTTATTTTTTATTTTTTAAAAGTTATCAGTTGTTATTATAATCCAAAATCAGGAACCAGAGAGAGAAAAGCCAATTTTCAGATTCAAAAATTTCCATAAGAGAAAAAGCCACAAGCAAAACGAAAGTCACTTTCACTTCTCCTCCCAACTTCTTCAAATGCCATATTGTTACTTGTTAACTATTACTTTGTTTCTTTTCCAAAGTGAAGGTTGGCAGAGGGGTTAAAAAAAAGAAAATTTAATACTCGCCCATCTTAAGCTCCTGTTCCTCTCTGTCTGCTTCTTTAAGCCATAAAATGATTATAAATCCCGTTCAGGAAGCAGCGGTGGATTCGGCATCTTGCTCCGCAAAGGCGGAGGTTTCCGGATTCCCGGAGCAGGAGACAGGCTGCCTGGGGAGCCTTCACCCTTTGCGCCCCTGGATGGCTCCTAGGGCGCTAGGGGGGCTCTACCCCACCTGTCAAGCTCTCTTCTCTCCCCTATGTCCGGGGCAGAGATTTCTAAGCCGCCAGACAGCTGTTCTGGCGGCTTGGCAAGGAATCGGAAAGGCGCTCTAAAAAGAGCATCCTCGATGCCGAAAGCCGAAACCGGAAGTCGATTAAATGCCTTTAAAAGTAACTATGGACGTTGTTTTTCCCTTCCCAAATGAATATGTGCCAACCTAATTGTAAATTATGTCCTTCTAATGTCAGGATCCTCCTATTCTTTAATACAATCCATTCCTTTATCCATGTTAGGGCTGCAGCTTGATAATATAACTCCCAATTGGGGAGGGCAAAGCCCCCTTTTTCTTTGCTGTCCTGCAGCAATTTCAATTTAATCCTCGGCTTTTTCCCTTGCCAGATATATTTTGTCAGTAATTTATTTAAATTTATGAAGAAGAGTTTTCCTAATTTTATTGGCACTACTTGAAATAGGAATAATAATCTTGGTAATATATTCATCTTGATGGCCGTTATCCTCCCTATGAATGATAATTGAATATTTTTCCATCTGTCTAAGTCTTTTTTGTTGTATTATTTTATTATAGTTGTCCTCCATGATTGACAAACACTTTGCCGACAACCAAATTCCTAGGTATCTTACTTTTTTTTTGCTATTTGCATATCAGTTTTGTCTTCTCTTTCTTGTTTTTTGGTAAGGCTTTTGGTTATTATTTTTGTTTTATTTTTGTTTATTTTGAATCCCACTATCTCACCATATTCTTCTATCTTTTGGATTAATGAGCTGAAGTGGTGCAGTGGTTAAATGCTGCGACTGCAAGCTGACTGCTAGTTCAGCACTTCAGCTGTTCAAATCTCACTAGGCTCAAGGTTGACTCAGCCTTCCATCCTTCCGAGGTCGGTAAAATGAGGACCCAGATTGTTGGGGGCAATATGCTGAACTCTGTAAACCGCTTAGAGAGGGCTGTAAAGCACTATGAAGCGGTATATAAGTAAAGTGCTATTGCTATTGCTATTGCTATAATTTAGGTCCCGATTCTAATGGCTCTTCTACTATAAAAACAAGGTCGGCAAAGGCTTGTACGTTATACTCCTCTTTCTAAATTTTAAACCTTTTATATCATGGTCTTTTCTAATTTTTATCAATAATACTAATGTTAGAATAAATAGAAGAGGAGAGTGTGGACATCCTTGTCTTACCCCTTTTGTAATGCCAAATTGTTCCCTTGACTCTCTGCTCATTATTACCTTTGCTATTTGTTTTGTATAATTTTTTTCTATCATTCTCCCAAATTTCTTCCTAAATTTCATATTTTTTATTTGTTCAATCATAAATTTCCAATTCAAGTTGTCAAATGCCTTTTGGGCATCAAGGAAAACCAATGCAACTTGCTTTCCTGAATGTTCTTCGTAATACTCTTAGAACATTCATTATTGTTCTCATGTTGTTTCTTATCTGTCTGCGTGGAAGGAAACCGTTTTGATCTGAGTGGATATGTTCATTTAATAGTCTCTTAAGTTGCTCTGACATGATTGAGGTAAATATTTTGAAATCCGTGTTCAACAGTGAAATTGGTCTGTAGTTTTGATTTGTTGTTGATCTGTTTCTTCCTTTGGGATCAGCGTAATGATGCTGGTATTTTTGCTTCTTCAAGTGTTTCATTACATATTTCCAACATTATCCCTTCTAATGTTTTTGATATTCTTTTATATAGCTCCGCTGGAATTCCATCAGGACCCGGTGGTTTGTTTTTCTGTTTCTTCAACGCAATTTCTAGTTCTGTTGCAATTATTGGCCAATTAACATCTCTTTCTGTTCTTCTGTAATTGGATTTAAATTCTGCTTATCAAAATATTGTCTTATTTTATTCTCTGAGATGTTATCCTGTGTGTATAGCTTTTAAAAAAAATATTTTCCCCTCTTTTTCATGATGTATTATTCCTTTCTCATCTTGTAATTGATAAATTGTTCTTTTCTCCTTTTTTTAAAAAATTGTATACTAGCCAGTGTCCTAACTTATTCGCATTTTCAAAAAAGTTTTGTGTTCCTAATTTTCTGTGCCAATTCTTCCTATTGCATTATATTAAATTTGTGTTTTATAAGATTCCTTTTTCCCTTTATTGTGGCATTTTGGGGATCTTTCTGTAACTCCAATTCTGTTTTTAAGTTCTTCCTGCATTGTTTCCTGTTGTTGTTTCCTTTTTGGGGGGGTTCATTGCCGTATATGCTATGGTTAGTCCATGTATATATGCCTTTGTGGTGTCCAACAGATTTTGTAATGTTGTGTCCTCTTTCTTATTTACCTTGAATAATAATCTGAGTTCTTTTTCTAGCATTTGTTTATATTCTTTTTCTTTTAATAAATTTTGGTTTATTGTCCATCGCTTCGTTTCTGGCCTTTCCATATTATTTTTATTGGGTTATGATCTGCCCAGCTGTTAACCTCTATTTCTATTTCTATTATGTCTTTTCGAAGTTCCAGTGTCACCCATGCCATGTCTATTCTTGACCAGGATTCATGTGGATTTGAATAAAATGTATATTGATTAGTTGTCCCATGCCTTTCCCTCCAAATGTCTTGCAAACTTAATTCTGATGTCATCTCAAAAAAGGATTTTAGTAATATATTTCTTTTTTTATTTTTCTTGTTACTTTTGTAATCTTTTTTAGTGTCCACAATCACATTAAAATTGCCAATTATACATATGTTTTCATATTCCCATTCCATTATTTTGTTATGAAATTTTTAAATAAAATTCATATTGATTGTTGTTTGGTGCAAATATTGTTGTGAGTAATATTGATTTTTGTTCTATTTCTATTTTGATCATTAGGATTCTTCCTTCCTCATCTGCATATATCAGTTTTGATTTTATTCTTTACTTAACATATGTTGCAATTCCTCCTTTTTTGTGGGTTAACGTAGTATACAGTTTTCCTATTTTCAGGTTTACAAGTAAATTGCTGTGTTCTTTCTTAATGTGCACTTCTTGCAGTGTTATTAGGTCTATATTTAATTTACATAGTTTTGCAAATGTTTGTAGTCTGTTTTTTTGGCGAATTTAAACCATTTATGTTTATGGAAAGCATTTTAATTTCTGCCTCCATTTTTATTTATATTGTTTTCTTTTGTTTCTTGTCTCCCTTTGTACTCTCGCTCTCGCACTTTCTCGTTCCAGCCATTCTCTTTCTCTTGTTCTTATTTCTTGTCTCTCCCTTTCTTCTAAATGGTCTTCTTCTTGGCTTTTACTCTCCACTTCATCTTTCTCTTTGTATATTATGGTTTCTTCCCTTGTTTTTTTATTTATTTCATCTCTTATCCTTCTCCTCGTAAACATTACGTGAACCTCTTTAGCCAGTTTGAATCTTCTTGCATAATTTGTATGTACCCTGTACACTTCATCTATCTCCCATCTTATATCCTGTTTGTCCATTTGCAATATCTCGGCAAAAATCTCTGCCATCTTATCCCCCAGTTCTTCCTTTTCCTCCACAATGTTCTGGAATCTAAGACAATACGATGCCTTTTCCATTTCAAGAAAGTCTGTAGACTCCCCAAGTTCTCTTGTTGCCGACATAAATTTTTGCTCAACAACATCCACTTTCTGATCAACTTGTTCTATCTTGGTTTCCACTTTTTTATTTTTTGTTAGTTTTCTTGGATAGCTTGTTGAATGTTTCCTATTTTATCATCCATGTTTTTTATATCTCCTTTCACTTCTCCTATTTCCATTTTCATTTCTTCATGGTGTCTTCTGGTTTCTTCATGGTTGTTTGCTATGGTTTCTTCTGTTTTGGTCATCGATTCTTGGATCATTAATAATGTTGCTTGGATATTCTGGATACTTGATGTCACACCTGTCTTCTCCATCGCCAACATGCTCTCGATTGATCTTTGACTTGAAGGCAAAGATGTTGTTAATGCTGGTGTTGAGATTTTTTTCTTCCCTGTCTTAGTTACTGTGGTTACACTTGTCATTTTAATTGCTTGGCAGATGTATTTCCACGATGGCATACAAAATATATATTTTCCTCCTCATCCTTTTTTTCCCTTTTGGCTTAGCCTCTATTTGGATCTAGAACTAATTGTTACTCCCTAATTATCTTCTAAATATAGTTATATCAAATATTTCAATATACAATATACTATATACAAGTATTAAGTTTGTTTACATTATTTACCCTATATTTATATATCACAAGTCAATAGGGGACTTCCAGCGGTGAAGTCATCATGAAGCGGGTGAAGGATCAGACCTCCGGACCCAAATACCCGAAATTTCCGTGTCAGAAACCCTTTAAGAGCACAGTTGATCCCGAAGAGATTGACAGGATAAAGAGGACACTTTGGAGATGGCAGGTGAAAGCAATCCCCTGTTCAGACAGGAGAAACCTCTTAAACTGACGGAGAATAATTCAACCATTATGGCCGTGCTAGAGCGATGACAGCCACAAGAGCAGGAAGCAAAAAGTGAAAGCAACAGCTGTGATCAGTGGAGTGAAAAATCCCAATGGAAAAGGTGATAATTTTTTGGGGAAGAGGTAAAGCGGAAAGAGAAAGACTGGAAACAAAAGGGCAAAATTGTGCCTGGAAAACAGCGGCGACTAAAGAGGGAAAGGAGTGGAGTAGTAAGAGTGACAACTCAAAAAAAAATTTAAGACTTTAGAAGTAATTGTTTCGTGGAGGTTTAAAATAAACGCATACAGACAAAGCAGTGATCGAGGGTGATCGAGAGTGATTAAGGACTACAAAGTTTCAGAATACTAAAGGAAAAAGGAGAGCAAAACGAGGAAGAGAAAGAATTAAGCCGTTTGAACAGTAAATTAAGATTTCCGACTCAGACTGGAATTGGATTAGCTACAGGGAATGAAGAGTAGCGAAGATTAATATAATGTGACATCGCTTTGTTGGACTTTTTTTGGACTTTGGACTATTATTTATTTATTTATTTATTTATTTATTTATTATTTATTTATTTATTGTTCTTATATGCTGCCCTACTCCCTGGGGACTCAGGGCGGCGTACAACATGTCAAGAACCACTAAACAATATAAAAGATTTAATAACAATTTAAAAAATAATTTATTAAAAAACCTACAACAACCATACATACATGGGGGAGACCGAAGAAGTGAATTGTCTCATAACCCCGCCTGCAGGAAGAGCCATGTTTAAATGGCTTTTCGGAAGGCCAGCAAGGTGGGGATAATTCGGATCTCTGGGGGTAGTTGGTTCCAGAGAACAGGGGCCCCTACAGAGAAGGCCCTCCCCCTAGGCCCCGCCAGTCGGCATTGTTTGGCTGACGGGACCTGGAGGAGACCCACTCTGTGGGACCTGACCGGTCAAAGGGAACTATGAGGTAGAATGCGGTCCTGGAGGTAACCTGGTCCTAAGCCATGTAGGGCTTTAAAGATGATGATCAACACCTTGAATTGTATCCGGAGACCAATGGGCAGCCAATGCAACTGGCGGAGTATGGGTGTTACGTGGGTGTATCTTGAAACACCCACCACAGCACGCGCAGCCGCATTTTGCACCAGTTGTAGTTTCCAAATACTCTTCAAGGGTAGCCCCATGTAGAGTGCATTACAGTAGTCCAATCGAGAAGTGACAAGGGCATGAGTGACTGTGAGTAGAGCCTCCTTCTCCAAGTATGGTCGCAACTGGTGCACCAGGCGAACTTGTGCAAATGCCCCCCTAGCCACAGTTGTAAGGTATTGGTCTAATTTTAGCTGTGGATCTAGGAGGACTCCCAAATTGCAAACTCGTTCCAAGGGAGTTAATTTTTCTCCCTCAAGAACCACGGAGGGATAGTCGACATGGTCCTTAGGAGGCAATATCCAGAGCCACTCAGTCTTGTCGGGGTTGAGTTTGAGTCTGTGTCTCCCCATCCAGATCCTAACATCGTCCAGGCATCAGCACATTACATCGACTGCCTCCCTGAATTGAGACGGGGTGGTGATGTACAGCTGGGTGTCATCAGTGTACTGTTGAAAACTCACCCCGTGTCTACGGATGATCTCCCCCAGCGGTTTCATGTAAATGTTAAACAGGATGGGCGAGAGGACCAAACCCTGAGGCACCCCACAGGTCAGGGGCCTAGGAGACAACCTCTGTCATAACGAAAACGAACGATATAAATATAATTTTGTGAGTGAAAAGCCGGAGAAGAGCGAGAAGGGGGACTGGACAATAAAAGCACCACCTAGTGGAATTAGCCCAAGGAACAATATGACAAGTGGAAAACAAAGGCTGATGTAATCTTGTAATGTATTGATATAAGCAAAGTTTGGTGAAAAGAACAAAATATTGTAATACAATAGAACACTGCTATCATTAGAAGAATTTAGATAAGTAATTAATAGAAGCAACAAGTAAATATTTATAATTTAAGGTGATTAAGAGAAACTGATTTATATATCTATAGATATTTATTATTACTTATACATATAACAATACTTAAATGTAAGAATTATATATTAATATTACATATTAATTTGTATTAAAGTTAGTTAAAAATATTAGATATTTATTTGGATGATAACTTGTGAATTGAAATTAATTTTATAGATGTCCAGTCTCTTTTTAAAAGTCTCTGGTAATGGAGCACCCACAATTTCTAAAGGCAAGCTGTTCCATTGGTTGATTACTCTCACCATTAGGAAATTTATTCTTAGTTCTAGATTGCTTCTCTTCTTGGTTAGTTTCCATCCATTGTTTCTGGTCTTACCTTTTGGTGTTTTGGAAAATAGTTTGACCTTGTCTTTGCAGGAGCCCCTCAAATATTTGAACACTGCCATCATGTTTCCCCTAGTCCTTTTTTTCATAAGACTAGACATACTCTGCACTACATCCTACATCATCTTGAATCTCCAAAGACCTACGCAAGGGTCCTCTTTGTAGACTTTAGTTCAGCATTCAATACCATCATACTGGACATTCTTCTAACTAAACTAAATCAGCTAGAGGTACCTGAACACACTTGTAAGTGGATCATAAGCTTCCTAACAGACAGGAAGCAGCAGATGAAGCTAGGCAAAATCACATCAGATACCTGTAATATTAGCACAGGAGCACCCCAAGGCTGTGTGCTCTCTCCACTTCTCTTCTCTCTATATACCAATGACTGCATCTCAAACGATCCATCTATTAAACTACTGAAGTTTGTAGATGATACAACAGTGATTGGTCTCATTCAAGACAACAGTGAATCCGCATACAGATGGGAGGTTGAACAACTAGCCTCATGGAACAAGGCAGGAACAGAGGCAGGATGAACAGCAGACAGAGAGCTCAGATGAGGAGCAAGAACCACCCCCTCTTGATGCAAGGGCTCGGAGAGTGCAGAGAAGGCATGATTAGTGCAGACGGAGCAGGCTTCTCGCGAGGAGAGTGCCCCACCCATCTTCACCAGGCACATCTGGGGAATGAGACTTAAGGAGACACATTTGTCAGGAACAAACGCTGAGTTCCTGAAGTGTTGCGTGCCAACGTTTGAACTTGCCAACAGTCCTTACATTACTTTTGGCATTCTGGACTAATTACCTGGATCTTTTGTTCCCTGAACTCCTTGATTTGCTCATTTTATTTATTTATTTATTTAAATTTCTATGCTGCCCAACTCCCGAGGGGACTTTGGGATTTATTGCTGTGCAGCCTTGGTGCAGAGAGCGCTGGGCTGGACTAATTGCAGCCAGAGGCTGCTTGAGATTTGTGTGGGGGTTTGTTATCACTTTGCTCTGGGACTTGCCAGAAACGTGGGAGCGTTTGGGGAGATTTGGAGCAATAAAGGGGCAGTTTGAACTGCCAGCTGTTTGTGTTATCTCTGTGCTGTGCCCTGGATCATCACACCCAATTCCTGTAATCATTCTACGTATGTTTTAGGTTCCAGTCCCCTAATCTTTCTTGTCCCTCTTCTCTGCACTCAACATCGCTCCAGAGTCTCAACATTGTTTTAATATTGAGGTGACCAGAGCTGGATGAGGTATTCCAAGTATGGTCTTACTAAGGCTTTGTAAAGCAGAACTAGAACTTCAAGTAATCTTGATTCTATACCTCTATAAATGCAGCCTAGGATTGCATTGGCCTTTTTGGCTAGTGCTGCACACTATTGGCTCATATTTGATTGTCCACTAGGACTCCAAGATCCCTCTCAAACTTACTGGCATTAAGCCAAATTTCACCTAACCTGTCCCTGTACAGTTGTTTTTTTCTTGCCTAAGTGTAAAACCTTACTTTTACCAATGTTTAATTTCATTTTGTTAGATAGGACCCAGTGGTCAAGTCTATCAAGATCTCTTTGGATCTTGAGCTTGTCTTCTGGGGTGTTAACTATTTCTGCCACCTTAGTGTCATCTGCAAATCTGATAAGTTCCCCTTCTATTTTCTCATCTGTCATTTATATTGTGCCCAAAACGGAACCTTAGGGTACCCCACTGCTTACTTTCCTCCATGTAGATGTAGTTCCATTGAAGACTACGCAGTGAGTACAATTTCTCAGCCAGTTACAAACCTGGTGGTGGTGGTTATCCCACATTTTTCTAGCTTGCCAAGAAGTAGGTTGTGTTCTACTTTATCAAATGCTTTACTGAAATTTAAATATACTATGTCCATAGCATTTCGCTGATCCACTAATTTACTCACTTTGTCAAAGAATAAAATAAGATTTGTTTGGCATTATCTATTTTTGATGAACTCACGTTGGCTATTGGTTATAACTTTGCTAGCTTCTAGGTGCTTGCAGATTTATTGCTTTATCTTTTCCAAATTCTTCCCAGATATTGATATCAGGCTGATTGGTTTGTAATTTTCTTTCTTCCTTTTTTGAAGATGGGAACTACGTTAGAACTATGTCATATAGTCCATAGTGATCAAATAACTTTGAAAGATGTTTAAATGGTTCTGAAATCATGTCTGCCATTTCCTTCAAAACTCTGGGACATAGTCCATCAGGACCTGTTAAGATATTCATGAACTGGGAGAGCCATGTTAACAAGGTCAGCGAATGAATAGGCATAGCAACTAAGTCAGCCAATGGGAGCTAAACACTTCTGAGACTGTGCAGGGAATTGAAACTGAAAACTTAGCTTAAGGCTGGGCATGGCTCAGTCCACTCTGTCCTCTCTGTGCTTGTCTGCTCTGCTGAAATGAAACTAACTCTCCTGCTTGTGTTTACTTGAAGAAATAATCTACTTGTGGTATTGTATATATGTATATTACTATGTTTATAAAGAAGTTAATGAAGCCAGCTGAATCAGTCATCTGTGTGTGCTTCTGGAAACTGATTTTATTGCAAAAAACTCTGATAGGTTATGGGCCCAGAGCACACTGAAGACTGCATTGTACTTTAAGCTGAAGAGACTGCCTGTGTTTAGAAAGAGAAACCAGACAGAGATTGCAGGATGGCTATTGTTGAATTTAAGGAATGCTCTGTGCCTCATTTGGGGCAGAAGAACTATATATTTTAGGCTGCAAAGATGGAATGTTTCCTGAAGGCTAAGGAGCTGTGGGATTTGGTTATTAATCAACCACAGGAAGCTTTAGCAGAGGAAGCATGATAAAGTAATGGCTTATATCATCTTAAGTTTAGAAGATGAACAGTTTATCAATGTAGCTGATTTAAAGAATGCAAATGAAGTCTGGCTGAAATTGAGAAATGTGCATGTGACTATGTCAGCATGCAATATTGTGCATTATCAAGAAAATTATACAGAGCCTTTTTGCAACCAGGTGAATCTGTGGAAAGACATTTATTGCAAATGCAAACTTTGTTTGTCGAGTTGGAACAGCGTGGAATGAATATTCCTGAGTCCCAGAAGGTGCTGTTAGTGTTAAACAGCCTTGATGAAACATGGAACATTGTTTCTGCAGTATTTGAATGCAAACCAGAGCAGGACTTGCGTTTGGAAACTCTGAAGGCATGTTTGATTGCAGAAGAGAACAAACGCCATTATAGAAAGAGCCACGAGGAAAATTTCCTGAGGTGGGGGCCCAAGGAGCAGAGAGAGAACAGCGGAAAATTCCACAGACTGGCTATCTGTAGAGACCCTAGCAACAGATGAGGTCACTGAAGAAAAGAAACAAGCAGCAGAAGGGATCAGATTACAGCCCAGCAACAGAGGCGTTGCTTCGTTTGTGATTAAAGGTCACATTTAAAGAAGGACTGTTTGCAAAGAAAAAGCTGTTTGCAATAAAAGAGAAATTATTTGCAAGGAGGACAATCCACTGATGGACAGATTGTGGTTGCAAAAGTTGGCTATTGCAATAGCAGAGACAAATGGTTAATAGACAGTGGGGCAAGTCAAATCATTGTTAATAATTCCAAATTGTTTTACAGGTTGGTTTCAGCTGCTCGAGATGCAGTAGCCTTGGCAAATGGCCAGAAGGCTAAAGTCATTGGAAGAGGCAGTGTGCAAATTCCATATCTGGAAAAGAGGTTTAATGATGTATTATGTGTGTCTTAAATGGAGCATAATTTGTTGAGTGTCTCTAGTTTAGACAAGCAAGGATTTTTTTTGTAAAAAAAATTTTTTCTCTCCACAATATCTGTACATATATCAATACATATACCTTACACTATATCAATAATATAATTGAGTATACATTTCATTCAATCAGTATTTTTATATCATTTTCATTCATATAATTCTTATTTCTGGGTATATGTTTTTAATCTCATGCTACCTCCTAACAAACCTAATTTTGTCTCCTGGGTCTACCACCATTTATTTTTCAAATTTTAACTCAAATCAACCGCTATAGCTTAATCCAAAAACAAAACACATTATCTCTCATGCCTCTTAATTTTAAGCCGTATTGCTCCCTTCCCTCATTTGATATCTTTATTCATCGTTCACTTCCCCCCCCAACTCTAACATTTGTCCTAAATTCCTAATTTTAAGTCAATAGTCTTTATCTTCACTTTTTCTATTGGTTATAAAGGAAGTTCTCCAACTCATCAATAGTTTAATTTCAAATAAAAAAACCTTATAATAATATTAATTATTTGTTATTAAAATCTTACATCATTCCAACAATTTCCATAGTCGTCTAGATCCTCTCAGTATTGTATCAAATCCATAAATTTTCAAAATCTTATATTTAAACAATCTCTTATACAAAAATAATAACTATTCAAATTATACCATTTTCCAACATTTAATCCACTTCCATTCTTTCTAATTCTTTGTTTTCTCTATCAGTACAATTATTCAATTATATTAAATCAAAAATTTATTCTAACACCACCAAACATTTATCCACCTAGTATGAAATTATTAACCTATATAAAAAAACCTTTTAACTAAACATTTATATTGATTATTTATGTCAAATTCTAAGCAATTAACATTCTAATCAGAATTAAACCTAATAATAATTCTAAGAAAAAAAGAACATTTCGATAATCTTCCAACACTAATCATCCATTTTCTTTTAACTTCTCAACTATTCCCTTCTTATAGATGTATCTTCTCCACCCCCATTTCCTTAGCTTCTTCTATTTCTTTTACTTTTGTACCAACAATTTCTCTTTCTCCAAATTCCTTTTCTCCTTTTAAAATATATCATCTTTGTAGATCTATCTTCAATTCCTCTTAATCTTTTCTGCCTATTTCCCCCTTTTGTTTCTTTTTTGTCACTGTGCATCCCAGTGTAATCATTATAAATCTCAATATCCCTTTTGTCACTGTAAATCCCAGTGTAGTCATCATAAATCTCCGTATGCTCATCAATCTGTTCATATTTATTGTCTTTTAGTCTCTTTGTTTCTGTATAGTCATCCACATAATCATCGATCTGTCCTTCATTTTCAATATCCTTTTCTTTTTTGTTATCGTAAGTCCCAATATCAGTCTGCTTCTCCTCTTCTGATTGCTTCTCCACTTTTTTATTATTTTTATGTTTTTATTTAAAAACATATTTTTAAATCTTCAAACAGGTCTTTCGAAAGTCCAACCAATTCTTCATAGTCACTTGCCTCCAAGTCATCAAAGTCACAATTCTCAAATCCAAAGGCTTGTAATCAATCCCCAACTGCTAGCAAAAATCTGCTTCCACAGCCTTCTATAGTTATTTCAAATCTCTATAATTTCCATTTAGAATTCCAAGTCTTTAAAATCTTTTTATTTTAAAGTTCATTTCAAATCATTCCAATTTGCAAATATCCAGGACGTGTTTCCAACTTTACAAGTTTTCCATTTAAATCCCAAATTCAAATAGTCTTTTCATGTAAAAGCCTAATCCAATCCAAACCAATCCAAAATGTATCTTCAAACACGATAACACTTAATACCCTGTTTTTCAATTTCTTCCAGACTCTAAGATAACTATTTCCCCCTCAAGGTCAGTCTTAGCTGTCAACAAGCTTATTCCCACAGTCAGATGTAGTATATTCTCCAACCAGCACATGGCATTGTTTATTTCCAATATCACAAATCCACTCTTTCTTACAAGGTTTAATTCTCTTTATTTATAATTCCATTTAGCATTTTAAAATGTTCTCTTCAGATTTTTAATTTTCCGATCTCTTTAATTCCATCAAGTCCTTATAGAAACATCCTCAAAAATTGGGCTTTTAATTTAGTTCTTCTAGCATCTCTATGATTTTTCAGATTGCTAGATAGCCGCCCTTTAAATTTTAAGCACTCTTTCAACCCCCTTTAAAGTTTTCGTTTTCTTCTTTTAAATCTTCAAACCGGCCAAACACTCACCAGCTTCTGTACTTCTCCCCCTCTTTCCAGCACACGCTTCAATCTTGCTACCCAGATGACTCCCGATCTCTGCAATTCTCTCAGTCTGTTTGTGGCTGCCGAGGCTAGGACAACATCTTAGGTCGTCTTCCACAGCCGCTGGCCGAGCTAAAATCGGATCCCTGGGGGGTTTGCACACACACCCAGTCCACCGATGGTGCTTCTTTTTATCCCCGCCCCTCCAGAGCGGTTCTGACCCGGTACAAACTTGTACCGGGTCTCCAAGCGGCTGGGATTCGGAGTTCCCCAGCGGAGCACGGGGAACTCCGTGCTGCTTCGGTGCTGGCCACGCCCCCAGTCTCCAGACAAGCAAGGATTTGAGACCACATTTGTAAATGGAAGGTGTCTCATAAAGAGAGATGGGAATATATGTGCATAGGGTATAAAACAGGATAATCTTTATGTGTTGCAGGGACAAAAGGTTCAATGTGCGCAAACGTTTGGAAATGTTGCACAGCATGATTCATGTGTTCATCTCTTGCACAGAAGTCTTAGCCATGCCAGCTTCAGTTTTGCAAGCGATGGAACAGTTTGCAGAAGGGTTAAATTTAAAGGGATGTAAGACATACTTGGACTGTGCAGTATGCAAATCATCAAAGTCCAAGGCATTCCCAGTAAGCAAAAATAGCACAAGGCAGACAAGAGCTCTAGAGCTGGTACATGCAGATTTGTTTGGGCCAATGCAAGCCAGTTTGGGAGGAGCAAAGTATGCGCTGGTCATTGTAAATGACTACAGCAGGTTTGGATTCTGCTATTTACTAAAGAGTAAAACAAAGGTGCTACAGAAGTTTAAGCAATGGGTAAGCTTCGTAGAAAGAAGGTATAAACAACAGGTATGTCAGCTGCAAACTGACAGAGGTTCAGAATTCATGTCAGCAAGTTTTCAACAGTGGTTGGGACAGTTGGGAATAAAACACAGATGCACTAATCCGTACACAGCAGCGAAGAATGGTGTTGCTGAAAGACGGAATGGAGTCTTACAAACCATGAAAGACTCACTGCTGGAGGATTCTGGTCTGGGCAGGTCGTACTGGGGTGAAGCCATGTTGACTGTTAATTATTTAATTAATAGGCTGTGGAGTTCCTCCATTAATGATACTCCATATGCAGTCCTATTTGGGAGAAAACCATCTCTGGCACATTTAAGAGTTTTTGGAAGTACTGCATGGGTGCATATTCCAAAAGCAGTTAGAAGAAAGGGACAACCAAAGGCTAGAAAGCTCAGGTTTATGGGCTATGAGCCGGGCTCAAAAAGCTATCGTTTTAGCGATGGGAGCAAAAGAATAGTGATTTCCAGGTCTGCTAGTTTTGCAGAGCAAAATTGGAACAGAATTGATGCAAATTTTGGAAATGATTCACTTAGTGATGATGATCCACTTAGTGATGGTAACTCACTTAGTGATGGTGTCAGCGTTCAGGGAGGAGAAACTGATAAAGCTGAACAAGATATGAAGCAAGAGAGGATTGACACACAGGAGCAATCAATGCCACGCAGGTCACAGCGTTGGAACAAGGGAATTCCACCTGACAGGTATTCTGCCAGTAAAATTAAAGTGTGTAATGTATGGTATGAGCCAAGAAACTATAAGAAAGTATTGGCATTACCCAGATTAGCACAAGAAAAGTGGAAAGAAGCCATGGACAAGGAAATGAAATCCATGGGAGAACATAAAGTGTTCACATCTGTGACTTTGCCACAGGGTAGCAAAGCTGTGGGATGTAAGTGGGTATATAAGAAGAAAGTACTGCCCAATAACAAGGCCATTTATGGGCTGAAGCAGACAGCCAGAAATTAGAATATATGTCTAGATAAGGCATTGAAGAATCTTGGGTTCAAGAGTTGCAAGGCTGATGGTTGCATATACACTGGAAAGTTACAAGATGGGGATTGTCAACTATTAGCATTTATGGAAGATCTTTGTTTCATTGAAAAGGATTTATTGCAGTAAAAGGGATACTCAGGTATTTGGAGGGAACTGTGAATGTGGGTCTTCAAATACAAGTATCTGAAGAATATTAAATTATTTATGTCTCTTCCAGTCATGAAGGGATGAGTGTTAACATATTCACGAACTGGGAGAGCCATATTAACAAGGTCAGCCAATAAATAGGCATAGCAACTAAGTCAGCCAATGGGAGCTAAACACTTCTGAGTCTGTACAGAGAATCGAAATTGAAAACTTAGCTTAAGGCTGGGCGTGGCTCAGTCCACTCTGTACTCTGTCCTTTCTGTCCTCTAAGTCCTCTCTGTGCTTGTCTGCTCTGCTGAAATGAAACTAACTCTCCTACTTGTGTTTACTTGAAGAAATAATCTACTTGTGGTATTGTATATATATTACTGTGTTTATAAAGAAGTTAATGAAGCCAGCTGAATCAGTCATCTGTGTGTGCTTCTGGAAATTAATTTTATGCAACAAACTCTGATAGGACCCAGTGATGTGAAACCATCTAGAGCCTAGGTCACCAACCTGTGGTCCGCGAGAAAATTTTGGTGGTCCCCAGAGATATCTTTGTATTTTTGCATGTTTTATATTGCACTTGTCCTCAAGGTGAGGTTGCTGAGGAAAACAGTACCCGGCACGTGGCGGGTACTGTTGGAGGTGGCGGGCGTTTTTAGGCTGGCCTGGACCAGGGAAGGGTGAGGGTTGCCGATGGCTTTTCTGGAGGGGCTCGGCCATCGCCACATCCCGCGCTTTGGAAGGCGCCAGGAAAGCCAAGGCCATGGGACCTAGGGGGGATTGGGACCACGTGCATCCAGCCACCTACGGTGGGTGGACGGGCGCATCTGGAGGTGTTTGAGAATGGACGGGATGCGCCGGAGTTGCTCTGGGGGTGCCTGGAGCTGCTGGCAGCGAAAGGGGGGGGGGAGATGCGGAAGGCACTTCCTTATTCCCATTCCGGCTTGCAGCTCCTGAGGAGGGCATACTGCGCAAGGCGGGTGGAGGCGGGCTGGATGGGCACAGCCGAGTGGACCTTCGCCAGAGCTGCGCTCCGGATTCTCTCCAAATGCGACTCCTTTTGTGCAGTCCGCAGCCAGCGCAGAACTGGGCTCTTGGGTAGGGGGGCGGGGGCTTGGGGTGGGGATGTCAAGCGCTGCTTCATTCGCAAATGCCTCCCCACCCCGTCTGCAGTCCGGGGGCAAGGAATGTTACTTCTATTCCACCCCACTCCCCCCCCTAATCCAGAGGAGACTTTCACGTGGATCCCTTTCACGGGCTCTCTGGGCAAGAGGGGCGCGCTGTGTCCCTCTCTACCCAGGAAGGCTGCTGTTGAATTCGCCGCGCAACCAACAGGACACCTGTGGCCATTTGCCTTCCCCTTTTGGGAGGGTGGGGCAGCCCGCTCCACCCACCCTCATCCTGGGCTTCCTCCTGCCCTTTGCTTCCCCTTCACTTGCCTTTTGCGCCTGCTTTGTTTTGTTTTTTAATGTATCCTGCAGAAATTATTACCTCCATCCTTAGGACAAGGATGCTCGTAGTCGTCAGTGAAGTATGCTTGGTGCAGGGTGACGTCAGGGTAATCTTAAGATGAAGCAACCATTGCCAAGCTGTATGCTTCATTATTGTTTTGACCATTACAACAGTCACCCTTCTCTGAGGATACCGATTCTCATCCGATTGTTTTACTTATTTCTCAGACGCTCTTTTTAGTTAAGTTTGATCTTAACTGTATTTTTTTAATTGTAATATTTAATGGCATCAAATAATTTGATTTTCTTTAGTTTTAGATTTGAATGGTTTCCATGAAGATAATAATTTTGTTACAATTAAACAACCTTTAAAGATTTTGTTATTAAATAAACATTTACAATTTTGTTATAATTAAATAAGCATTTATAATTTTGTTATATTAAATAGGTGTATTTCATATTAATAAAATGGAAGTTCTCGGATCATTATTTTACAAATGTATTTATCTTTTTTAAAAAATTCATATTAGTGATCTGCGGGACTCAAAATTATGAATTAGTCCACGGATTTAAAATTATGAATTTGGTGGTCCACGGAATTTAAAATTATGACCTTGGTGGTCCCTGAAGTCCAAAAGGTTGGGGACCCCTGATCTAGAGCTGACAGGAATTCTGTTACCTTATTTTTGCATATTTTAATTTGCATTCCTAACCTGTCGTTTACGGTTGTTTTTGGTAAGTTGAATAGTGTTTTCTTTCTGCATAAAGACATATCCAAAGTATGAATTATGGTAAGCAGTTCTGCTTTCTCTTTTTTATCTAAAAAAGTTGAAACTTTTAAAATTGTTTTTCATATTTGTTGCAAGTCTTACTTCATTCAAAACTTTAGCTTTCCTAACTTTGCAGGTTCAGGCTATTTATTTATATTCTGCATTAGTTATGAGTCCCTCTTTTCATTTTTTTGGTATTTTTTTCTCTTAGTTTGTTTGAGTTCTTTGTGCAACCATGGTGGTTTTTTCCCCCTTTTTTAGTGGTATTGAACTGGACTGGGCTTTTATAATTGTATTTTTCAGATTTTCCCAAGCTTCCTCAGATGTTTTCCCCTCTAGGATTTTTATCCATGGAATCTTTACTAGGCTCTCTCTGAGTTTGTTAAAATCAGATCTTTTAAAGTCCAAGACACTGGTTTGATTAAGTTCTGTTGCTTGTGTCTGTTTTATATTGAATTCTAATATGACATGGCCACTCTCCCCTTCCTACAACTTCAATTCCCTCTATCACTTCTTCGCTGTTGGTAAGAACAAGGTACAGTATAGCAGTACCTCTAGTTGCAACCTCTACCTTTGGGATGATGAAGTTGTCAGCTAGATTGGTCAGGAATCTGTTTGATGTCCCACGATAAAGAGTTTATCTCCCAGCTGATGTCAGGATAGTTAAAGTCCACCATTACTGCTGTGTATTTCCTATACACATTGGTTAACTGATTAGCAAAAAGTTCATCTATTTCTTCTGCTCGGTTAGGTGGTCTGTAGTATACACCTATGGCAATGTAATTCTTTTTTCCTTTTATGTTCACCTATAAGCATTCTAGAAGGCTTTCATCCTTTGTTGTCTGCATCTCTCTGGGGGGGAAGTGGTCTCTAACCTATAATGCAATGTCACCTCCTCTTTTGTTAGGGTTAGGGTCTGTTTCTTTTGAATTGTTTGTATCCTTCTAGGTAGGGCCAAAGAAATTGTGTTTTGTATTTTGGAGGCTTTGGCAGAATTTAGGAAATACAATTTTTCAATGTTTAAGGACCCAATTCCACTTTTCAAATCCCCTGAAATTACAAATACCTATAACAATAATGATATATGAGCCATGGTGGTGCAGTGGTTAGAGTGCAGTACTGCAGGCTACTTCTGCTGACTGCCAGCTGACTGCAATTTGGCAGTTCAAATCTCACCAGACTCAAGGTTGACTCAGCCTTCCATCCTTCTGAGGTGGGTAAAATGAGGAACCAAATTTTGGGGGGCAATATGCTAAGTTTATTCTAAACAGCTTAGAGAGGGCTGTAAAGCACTGTAAAGCGGTATATAAGTCTAAGTGCTATTGCTATATCCAAACATAAGAACAAATGAGAAAGGCTAATTGACAAAGATAAATCACAACATGAAACTATTTATTTTACAAATTAATAATACTAATTGTCAGTTTGTATTGGTAACCCATGCCATCAGTTGTGAAATGAATCTTTAAAGTAATATTAGCACAGCAGAACTGTACTTTTTGGAATGTTAACACTACGATTAAAGTAAACAATGTTAACTTTTATACATTTTCTTATTCTTGTTTTGAATGTTGTTTGGGCACGTTTACCATATTTTTCAGAGTATACGATGCACTCCCCCCCCAGAGGGTGAAATTTTGGGTGCGTCTTATACATCAAATGTTGCATCAGCCATACCTGGAGGGAAGGGGGAGGGAGTTGGTGCAGCGGCGGCAACAGGCAGCTGATTGGCGGTATTCTGGGAGGCTGATCCAAATGCCAATCGGAGAGGTGGGATTCAAACAGTTCGGCCAAACTGTTTGTTAAAGTGAGGAGAATCAGCTGATCCCACCACTGCCTGCCCTGTTCATTGAGCAGTTTGCCGAGGACGCCCTGCTGCCGCCTGCTGCCCAGCCACCCCGCTGCCTGCAGCCCCATCGCGCCACCAGTCCTGCCGCACCGCCTCGACTGCGTGGACTGTGAGCCCAGAGACACAGAGAGAAATATGGCTTGGCTTCCAGGGCCGGAGAGGGCAGGCAAGGGTTAGGGTCATTGTCATTGGGGTGCACGTGGTGAGACGGGGCTCCTCTTGCCATCCATTTTCCCATAACTGGGCATGGTATGGCTTCCTGCCCCACTGCAGCCATTGATGCAATTTGGGGGTGGCAGACTGTGTTTTATTACCACAGGCAGGCATGCTAGAGCCTGCCTGTTTGTCTTTGTAAAGATAACATGGTTAGATTTTTTTTGGGAGGAAAAGAATCACCAATGTCCTAAAATTCTCAGCTTACTATTGTTACTGTAGTTTAGGGCAGGGGCGTAATGAGCTAGTGTGGCATGTACTGTATACAGTATACCGGTATCTTGTGTATGAATGTATGAACATGGTTTCAGCTACAGTGCTCTGTATTGTTATAAAGGAAACATTACTGTTCTTTCTTGCAGAAAAATACTACGGTACCTCCTACATACTGGTACAAGAATGTCAAAGCAGAAAAGGCAAGCATATAAAATTTATTTTAAACTGGAAGTGGTGAAATATGCTGAGGAACATTTACAGAAAGCTGTGATAAAACACTCTTGTAATTCCAAACTAATGCAAAACCAGTACTGACCTGTTGGAGACCTCTCTAGAGGGTTGGCACACAAAACTGATGACTCAAGTGTTGTTGGGTTCTCTGTAGCATCAAACCACTCTTCGCTGATTTCTTGTGTATTTAAAGGACCTTACAATAAAAATTAAAAATAAACAATTGAGTATACACAGAGATTGCAAAGCATACCAGCATAGATCACAAAGAAGTCTCTGTCATTCTTATTGCTCTCATGCAACCTCTTTCTCGGTGTTGATCCTAACTGAATAGGTGAGGAATTGGTAAGAGAACATCTAGCTTATCTGAATGAGCTCAAGTATCCTGGATTGGATGGTTTATATCCCAAGGTATTGAAGGAGTGGCAGATGTGATCTCAGAACTACTGAATGAAATCTTTCGGAGCTCTTATAGCACAGGGAAACTGCCAGAGGACTGGAAAAGAGCTGATGTGCTTCCAATCTTCAAAAAAAAAAAGGGGTGGATGGATCCAAGAAACTACAGACAGCTTGACATCAATACCTGGGGAAATTCTGTAAAATGTAATCAAGCAGCAGATTTGTGAGCATCTACAAATGATCAAGGTGATTAACAGAATTAAGCATGGGTTTGTTAAGAACAGGCCACGCAAAACCAACTTTATTCTGTTCTTTGATAAAATAACTAGAATCAAGGAATCCTGTGGATATAGATTTTAGTAAGGCATTTGATAAAGTAGACCACAGTGTACTTCTTAGTAAGATAAAACAATGTGAGATAGACAGTATCATTACCACATAGCTCTGCAATTAGCTGAACAACCAGACTTAGAATGTGGCCCTCAATGGAACTACAACTATATGGAGGGAAGGGTGCAGGTGGGTATCTTAAGGTTCTCCTTGGGCCCAGTGCTCTTGAACATCTTCATAAACAACCTAGATGAAGGGTTTGAAAGAATGCTCATCATATTTGCAGATGATGCAAAGTTGGGGAGGCAATATTAAAACTGGAGGTTTTTAAAGAGAGATTGAACAGCCGTTTGTCTGAAATAGTATAGGGTCTCCTGCTTGAGCAAGAGGTTAAACTAGAAGATCTCCAAAATCCCTTCCATTATTCTGTTATTGCCTCCTTTGATAAAGTGACTAAATTAGTCTATCAGAGAAGTGCTTTAGATATAGTATAATAAGATTTATTTGGCATGGTCTGTTTTTAACAAATCAGTGCTGGTTTCTGTTAATCTCTTTGTTCATTTCTAGATGTTCACAAACCTACATATCTTTTCCAGGATTTCTGTAAGTATTAATGTCAACCTAATTGATCTGTAGCCTCCCTGATCCCCTTTTTTGGACAAAGGAACCACATCAGCTCTTTTTCAGTCATCTAGCAGTTCCCCTGTGCTCCAGGAGCTGTGAAAGATTTTGCTCAGACTTCCAGTGGTGACGCGGGGCATAGCAGCTGTAGAAGGACGATCTCCGTCCTTTGAAGCCGCTTTTCTTTAATCATTAGAGACCCTTCGAGGCACAAAAGATCTGGAGGACTGAGTGGGGAAAGAGGGACAAACCAGGCAACAGCGAGGCGAAGACGTTCGCCCGCTGGGGCGAAGGGCACCCTCTCTATCTGAGACAAAAGTGTCCATCTTTGTTGTTGAGACATGGCGGGCCTGAAGCCACGGCGAACCACATAGAATGAGGAAGCAAATATTGTAGCAGATTACACCCAACTTGTGGAAAAGAAGACTCTCACAATATCAGAGAGTGATCCAACTACAAGGACAAAAAGGGGGCTCTAAAAGGAACTTAGCGGCGAAAGAGAGGAGGTTGAAAATCGCAGCAACACCAAAAACTAAGAGACAGCGGAGATCGGACATCAGAGAGAGCGGAATTACAAGTGAAAGTGAGAGACAAGGAGAGCAATAAACAAAGTCCGCGTAGCCGTAGAGGATTGGAAAGAGCATCTTTTTATCCATTAGACAGCCAGCTGATCGTAACGCACAGGAGATCGTAAACCAAGGCAAGACTGGCCAAGGGCGGATGACTGTGCAGGTTAACAGCGGAGCAACTCTCAACAGCAGACAGAGCAAAAAAGAATCTGAGAAATCAGGGCAGAATCAAATATGAACTGAGTAATCCTGGTCTCATTTGATATTTACTGGCATCGATATTGACAGACTCTTTTCTCTTACTTTCTTCTCTACTTCTTTTATATATTTTTACTCTTTCACTCCTCTTCCTGTTTATTGCTTAGAAAATACTTTTTTTGCTCACTCTGTTGTTTTCTATATATCAAATACCATTATATCCATATAAATATCATAAATTAGGAAGTTCTTTACTTTATCAATTAATACTTTGTTGAAAACAGTAAAGTAGAAGATATTATAGATTATTGTACAGATATATTCATATAGATTATATAAGATTGTAAAGCCTATCTAGATTAAGAAATAAGAAATATAGTGGATCCAAATAGAGCTCAATTAAAATAAGTTAACTAGTAGAGATTTATAATATACTGTATATATATATATATATATACAGATAATAATACAATATAGCTTTTATTATTTATTGATTATTTACTGATACAATACTTGCATATTATATTGCTATAACTTATTGACTATATGCTATATTTTACCATAAATTGACTATATACTATTAATTAACTATATTATTTGTACCTATACTATTTATACTATTTATATTATCAACAATTATGATATTGAATATAAGAGAAATAAGTGGAAGATTTATGTGATAGAGTTCATATTTAAGAACACGATCAAATTGGCTATCTGAATTAATATTGTAACAGCATAATAGATAAAGGAACTGAAACTAGAATTAGAAATCAACATAAAATAAATAGGTATACTTAAAGGGGGGGGGGACCCCGAAAGGGATCAAAGTACTGAATGGTAATTTGGAATAAGATTTATAGAATATTAGAGCAGTAAAGTAAAATCCTTAAAGAAATGACAAGCACTACAACTACGACGACATTAAGGGGAGGGAAGAAACCAACACCTACTTCGGCGGCGGGGGTAGCTTCCCCTGCCAGCCAAAGGCAAATAGATGAGATGCTGTCTACTGAGAAGGCGGGGGTACGTCGGTAATCCAGAACATGAACACTACTTTAAACACTGTGCAAGAGACGATGCTCAAATTACAAGAAATAATTTCACAAAATCATACGGAATTAAAAATGGATATTCTAAAACTAGACAACAAAATGGAATCTATTCAGACTGCCATACAAAAAAATGAGCAACATATCAAGATAGTGGAAGTAAAAAGTGAACAGAACGAAAAGAAAATAGAGAAGGTAGACCAGAGATTGATTAAAACTAGCAAAGAACTGGAAAAGTCATTAATAAATTTAGAAATGGATAGATCCTCCTATTTTTTAAGATTTCAGAATACAGTATACCTGAAACAAAGGAAGATCTCGGAGAAGAAATGGCAGGATTGGTTGCTGAGATTCTACAGAAAGACAAAAAAGACATCATCAATGAGATAGATGAAGTTTATCGCATTCAAACAAATTATGCAAAGCGCCATAACCTGCCAAGGGAGGTTCATATTAGATTTGCTAGAAGGAAAGTAAGAGACAATGTATATGCAGCAACGAGAGGGGAAACATGGACATATAAGGACAAAGAAATAAATATACTAAAACAGATTCCAAGGAGGGTACGGGAATTGAGAAGGGATTATAGATCATTGGCGACGACTTTAAATTAAAAAAAACATACTGTACAGTGGATCATCCCGGAGGGGATGATAATTTCATGGGAGGGAAGAAAGGTCAAGGTGGATAGTATAGAAAAGGCCCAAGAGTTATATGACCAACTTTTGGGCATAGAAGAAGAAACGGACAGTGGGGAAAAGTTAGAGACGACAAGCCAGGAAGAAAGACAGGAAGTAGAGGAGGAAGAAAAGAGAGAAAAGACTAAGGAATCTGAAGAATCAAATCAAAAGACAGGAAGAGTTAAGACAAGGACACAAACAGCAGCAAAGGCAAACAAATAACTAGTTACAAAGGAAATAGAAAATGCAAAAAGGAATTAAAATCATTTCATTGAACATCAAAGGATTAAACAATGCAGGGAAAAGAAGGAAAATATTTACAAAATTAACCAAATTAAAAGCCGATATAGTATGCCTACAAGAAGTCCACATCAAACAATCAGATAGAAAATACCTAGAATATCAAAAATTAGGAGATTTTATTTATTTATTTAATTAAATTTATATGCCGCCCAACTCCCAAAGGACTCTGGGCGGCTCAACAACAGAACAAATATTAAAAACATCAATTAAACATTAAAACAATTAAAACAATTAAAAACCCATGCATATCATTTTCATGGCCGGATCTCAGCGATTACAACCGCGAGATCAACGGCCCCAGGCCTGCTGGAAAAGCCAGGTCTTTGCTGCTTTTCGGAAGGCTAATAGGGTGGGGGAAGTCCGGATCTCCAGAGGTAGCTGGTTCCAGAGAGCTGGGGCAGCCACAGAGAAGGCCCTCCCCCGCGGGCCCGCCAGCTGGCACTGTTTAGCTGACGGGACCTAGAGGAGACCAACTCTAGGTCCCGTCAGCTCCACGTTGAAACAACGTGGAGGCCGTGAGGCTAAATGGTTGACCTGGACTGAGGTGCCTGGGCTGTGGGTTGGGGGGGATTCCCATTCTACCCCCCCCCCCCAGAAAATCAGGCACGGATCGCTGGGACCTGCTACCGCGACCAGGATACATTGCCGCCACCACCAAATGCGGTGTGATTGAGTGACGAGTGCGAGTGCTGAGGTCGGAGAGATAGTGGCGCGGCCGCCATCCCATCGGAGTGGCCGTTAGCGAGAACGGGCGGTCCCTTTTTCCGGCAGAGGAGAGACTCTGCTGTGAGGGCTAGCTTGTTAGTCAGACTGGTTCATCTACCTTCTCCTGCCTTTGAGTGTTTTTTATCAGCTTCACTCACTCGGTGGACGCAGGAAAGACACTGGGGTTGCCGTCGCCATCTTGGCTATCGCCAGTAATGCCTCTCCGAGATCCGAGACCTGGGATGTCTGACGCCGCCGAGTTTAATATGACGGTTCTGGATGAGGCTTGGATCTCTACCCTCCTTAAGTCAGGACTGAATGCGGCTTGGATTTCTGCCTTTTTCGAGCTGGGGCAGCCCGAAACGACATCTTCGGGTACAGTTGAGATTTATACTTTGCTGAAGTCTCGGCTATTTAGAACAGCGGAGAACAGGGAGGACTGGAAAGGAGATTGGGAAATCTTTTCTCTTTGCCAGACTGGTCTGTATGAGTCCTTGTTGTTAAGCAGCCCAGTGAAAACTGCTCGGGGGAAGGAGCTTTGGATACATCGAATAGGGCTGCGTAGGGAGAGGCTTCATTGGTCTCCATTCTGGTATTCCCCCCGACTTTGGGACTCTGGCAAGAAAGACCTAAACCCTGATTGGAACTGTAACATCGTAGCAGGGACTGGAGCTGTGCAATCACAGAACCCTGATTGGAACTGTAACATCATAGCAGGGACCGGAGCTGTGCAATCACAGAATTGTTGATTTTAATATCAACAATTTAATATCAACGATTAACTAACCTGCATTTTTTACCCCGGAAGTACTGTGATTGTTATTAATGGGTGGGTTATGAATGTGTATGATTGTGTGATTATATAAGTGGATGAGCGATAGGGATGTATATGTGTCCAGTGAGAATGGTATGGATGACCTGCAGGAAGGGAGGGGGGCCAGCGGGGGGGGGAGGGGGTCTCTGGTGGGGGCGAGAGCCGGAACATCTCGGTCATAATGGGAAGAGGCAGATATGGCGGGAGCAGAGGGGAGGGCCGCTCTCGGGGAATAAGACCTCGCTGTTTACAAGCGATCCCTTGTTCCGGCCCCTCTGATCCGGTTCCATCTTGCTCAACCCGGGTACCTGGCAACCAGGGTCTTCAGGGCCCTGGGCTCAGGATGCTGCTGCTCAATGCCAGGTCTATTACCAACAAAGCCACCCTGATACGTGATTTAATCACAGAGGAGGGGGCAGACCTGGTGTGTGTTACCGAGACCTGGCTGGGACAGGAGGGGGGAGTAGCTCTCTCCGAGATATGCCCAGCCGGTTTCTCGGTGCAGCATCATTCCCGACCCCAGGGAAGGGGGGGAGGAGTGGCAATAATAGCGCGCAGAGATCTGCATCCTCGTAGGATCCCTGCCCCAGAGATTGTTGGGTGTGAGATGCTTCTTCTGAAGTTGGACTTAGGGGTGCAGGTGGACCTTCTCTTAACGTACCTGCCTCCCAGCTGCGTAAGTAAGGCCCTGCCTGAGTTGCTCGAGGCAGTAGCCGGCTTGGCGGTTGAGTTCCCCAGGCTTATGGTCCTGGGGGACTTCAACTTGCCTTCTGCTGGCGAAACCTCTGGAGTAGCTCAGGAGTTCATGGATTCCATGACAACCATGGACCTGACCCAAGTAATCCAGGGTCCGACTCATGAGGGCGGTCACACGCTCGACCTAGTGTTTCTTTCGGGGCAGTGGAGAGATGATCTGAAGATAAGGGACATAGTCATCACCCCACTGTCATGGTCAGATCATTTCCTACTGAGGTTGGATTTCGCAGTCCCATTCCTCCCCCGCAGGGAGGCGGGACCGACTAGGTGGTTCCGCCCCAGGTGCCTAATGGAACCGGAAGGATTCCAGAGGGAACTTGGGGAAATACCTGAAACCCTGGTACACAATTCGGCTGACTCCCTGGTGGCTGCCTGGAACATCGCAGCATCAGGGGCTTTAGACCGAATTGCGCCTAAGCGACCTCTCCGTGGCGGTGGATCCCGGAAAGCTCCCTGGTTTACCGAGGAGCTCCGGGAGATGAAACGCCAGAAGAGACGTCTGGAGCGCCGCTGGAGGGCCAGCAAAACCGAATCCGACCGAACGCTATTAAGAATTTACATCAGATCTTATTTAGTGGCGATAAAGGCGGCAAAACGATCTTATTTTTCCGCTCTTATTGCGTCCGCAGATTCTCGCCCAGCCGCCTTGTTTAGGGTGACTCGCTCCCTCCTTGCCAAAGGGGGGAGCGAGGAACACTTACAAGGCAGAGCTGAGGAATTCGCAGAGTTTCTGTCGGATAAAGTCGCTCAGATTCGGTTGAACCTGGACTCTGGCTGGGCAGAGTCCATAGAGTTGACAGGGGCTAGTCTTAGTCCACCGTTATGGGAAGAGTTTGGGCCTGTTTCTCCCGAGGATGTGGACAGAGCTGTGGGGGCGATGGGTACCTCCACCTGTTTATTGGACCCGTGCCCCTCCTGGTTGGTCTCGGCCAGCAGGGAGGTGACACGCGGCTGGATCCAGGCGGTGGTCACCGCTTCTTTGAGAGAGGGATCCGTACTGCAGTCGAGCCGGGGTCACGCCGGAGCGGAGCAGCAGCCGATTCTTCGGAGGCTGTTTTCGCATTTTTGTGGTTTTCCGGAGGCTCCAGGGCGAAACTGATCTTGAAGAGACCAGTGGCAGAGAGGGGAAACCTCGGAGCATCAGGAGAGAAAGGCAATCCCCCCTGATAGCGAGAGGAAACCCCGGGATCCGACTACAAAAGAGATCGGCTCCATTGAGCAGATCCGGTGGCGTGACGGAGGGACGAGAAGGAAAAGCTCCAAATGAGAACAGCTTAGGAGAGTAGAAAGAATGTGGATTGAAGACGGACTTTTAACAACGTGTAGATGGAATAAGAAAGAGCTTCCCTTTTAGTGGGTTTTTTTTTTAAGGATTGAGAACGATAAGCTTTGCTCTAAGAGGTTGGTGGCAGCGAATATCAATGGAGAGCGGAAATGACAGGAACGGAGATCCGGGATGTTACAATTGAAAGAAAAGGAAGAAAAACATCTGAGTGGATCGGAAAGACCGTTTTGTAAAGAGAGTAAATGAGAGAGTGGAGAAAAGAGTAAGCTTGAAGGGACTACAAAAGTGAAGATTGGTTAAGGAAGTGAGAAAGTTTGTGGAAGTTTGTAACGGAACATTTGGAAGCAACTGGAAGAGACATTTAAAAAAAAAAAAAGAAAGCAACTAAAGAGATCGTGTAAGAAGGAACACCTGTTTTGCATCGAAGAACTTTATAAAAACTGCATTGGATTAAGAAGCAAACCTGGCTGGATGAATTGTTTTTCTAAAATATTGATCGAAGGAGTGTGGAAATTGGACTTGTGTTTCGCCTAAAGAACTGGGTTTGGAAGTGAATATCAGAGGACTACCTTATGCTTTCCCTTCCCTCTTTGAGAACACACAGAGATAACCCTCCTTCTGATTAACTGCTTCCAACTGAAATTGGACTGAACTGATTTGAAAAGGAGCATTCCCGGTGATATGTAATAACTGTCATCCTTTCTTGCATTTGTGGGAAGGTAAAAAATGTACTCTTAATATTACCTGCAGGATTCATATAACATTCAAGTGCCTAGATAGTTAAATACCAAATCTTAATCAGGTGTTTTAGAGATTTAGTGAAACTAATAACTTGGAAATATCTTGAGTATTGACTACCAAATAGTAAAGAGATAAAGTACCTGGGATATCTTGTGATTATCAAATCCCTCTTGCTGATTGGGAAATATTGAAAAACAACTTTTGTGTAGATTTGTAATAACACTTGGCAATAGAAATTTTAAAACTTTTGACTGGGGACCCTAATAATGACAAGCATACCCAATACAATGTCTAAAACAGGGAAAAAACCAAATATCTCCACCCCATCCCCGGCAGGCCAGCGGCAAATAGATAATCCCCCAGAGAACTCACAGGTTACCCTATCAGGGATACAAGAAATGATGTTAAGAATGCAAGACTCTATGGACAAGCATTGGGAGAGTATGAGGGAGGATATGGGTGAAATGAGAGGAGACATTAGAAAAATGGAGGAGAGAATGGGTAATCTTGATGAGAAAATGGGAACAATACAACAAGTACTAATAAATAATGAAAAAAGAATGAAAGCAGTAGAAGACAGAACTGAACAAATAGGTCAAAGAGTAATGGGAACTGAGAGGAGACTGGAAACAATTAACAGAGACCTCGAAGAGGCCATAGCACATCTGGAAAATGATAAGGCTTCTTTTTACTTGAGATTCCAGAATGTGCCAGAAGAACAAGACGAATGCCTTTTTGAAAAAATGGCTGAGATTATTGCAGGATTAAGAAATAGAACTCAACAAGAGATTCTGGGTGAAATGGATGAGGTCTTTAGACTGCAGACAAATTATTCTCGTAGGCATAAGCTACCTAGAGAGGTCCATGTTCGATTTATTAAAAAAAACATTAGAAATGAAATTTATAACAATGCAAGAGAAAGGACGCCTATATTTAAAGAGAAAGAAATTATAGTACTGAGACAAGTCCCCAGAAGAATTAGAGAGAAAAGGAAGGGGTACAGTTTTTTAACTACACAATTGATAAAACAAAATATATTATACAGATGGCTGATTCCTGAGGGGATATTGATATCTATGGGAGATAAAAAGTTTAAGATTCTCTCAGTAGAAGAAGCTAGAGACTTTTACAAAGAATACATTGAGGAAGAAGAAGAGCAGGGACTTGCAGAGGAGAGAGAAAGAATAGATCGAGAGGAGCAAGATGCAATTGTAAATGAGATGGTACAGCAAAGAAAGGAGGCGAAAAGGATAGTATATCAGGAAAGAGATGGCGCAAGAACAAGGGCTCAATCAGAGTATAGGAAAAGAGGACAGAGGGAACCAACGAAATGAAGGATCAAAAGAAAGAGAAATAAGTCTCATTTCTATGAATATAAATGGATTAAATGCTCCAAATAAAAGAAAGAAAATTCTATCGAGATTAGAGAAATTGAATTTAGATATATGTTGTCTCCAGGAAGTTCATGTAAAAAATGTCCAACTTAATATTTTAGAAAAACCCTCTTTGGGCAAACTATTTGTGGCTTTCGCTAAAGAAAGAAAGAGAGGTGTGATTGTATACATAAAGAAATGGTTAAATCCAGAAATAATATATTGTGATGACGAAGGGCGGAAATGGTGGAAATAAAGTTGGGATATAAGAAAATATTGTTAGTAATGATTTATGCCCCAAACACAAAGCAGAAACCTTTCTTTTCCAAAATTCATAAACAACTCTTGGAAATTCAATGGGAACATCTTTGTTTAATTGGCGATTTTAACGCGGTAGCAGACCGAAAGAAAGATTGTAAAAGTAATAATAGGAGGAAAAAAAGAAGGAAGCTACCTGATTCTTTTGAGGAAATGAGAAAAGAATTTATACTGACCGATGGCTGGCGGTACTTAAATCCTGAAAACAAACAGTTTACTTTTTTTTCGTATCCCCATAAGTCATGGTCACGAATAGACATGGCATGGATGACCCCCAAATTGTTAGATGAAATAATGGAAATAGATATTCTTCCCAACGCTTGGGGAGATCACAACCCATTAAAAATAAAATGGAAAGGATTAAACCAGGGAAAGAAAAAAAGATGGTCTCTTAATCAAAGAGTTGTCCAGGAGAAAAATTATAGACAAAAAATAGAAAAAGAATTAGAATACTTTTTTGAAATTAATACGAAAGAACAAACCTCATTAACGAATTTATGGGATACAACCAAAGCATATATTAGGGGATTGACGATAGCCTATGTTGCCAATCGAAATAAAGAAAGAAGGAACAATTTAAACTTATTAAACCTTAAACTTAAAGACTTAGAAAACAAATTAGCAATTACACCACAAGATGATGAAACTTTGGAAAAAGTGAACGCAATCAAACATAATATAAATCTGATCTCGCAGGAAGATTTGGCGCAGAAAATTAAAATGTCAAAACAAAATTACTTTGAATTTGCCAATAAACCGGGGAGATGGTTAGCCCATAAATTGAAGAAAGAAAAGATGGACAGACAAATTGACCAATTGAGAGATGAGAACGGGGTGTTTTACCTTAAATCAGAGGAAAAGAAAAATATAGTGCGAAATTTTTATACTGAACTATACAAAAAAGAAAATATTAGTCTAGAAGAAATTAAGGAATATATGGAGAAACTAGAATTGCCAGTCCTATCTGAAGAGGATAGGACGGTTCTAAACAAAAACATAACAACCGCAGAAATTAGAAAGGCTATCGCCAAACAAAAAAACAATAAAACGCCAGGCCCAGATGGTATACCTTCAGAATTTTATAAAAAATTTCAACAACAATTAGAAAAATTAATGTTAGAGGTTTATAATGGGGCTATGGAAGAAGCTAAAATTCCCGAGTCTTGGAAAGAGGCGTACATAACGTTAATCCCGAAAGAAGAAGCAGATAAATTACAAATCCAAAACTACAGACCCATTTCATTATTAAATACAGATTATAAGATATTAGCCTCTATTATGGCAGACAGACTCAAACCAATACTAAATAAACTAATACACTCTGACCAGAACGGATTTTTGCCAAATAGACAAATTAGCCATAATACAAGAATTATACTGGATGTTCTTGAGTATTACGACATACATATAGAAAAACAGCTGGCATTAATCTTTATTGATGCCCAGAAAGCTTTCGATAACCTTGATTGGCGGTTTTTCATAACCCAGCTTGAGATGATGAATTTTGGCGTTAAATTTTTAAATCTGATTAAAGCAATCTACAAAGAACAATCAGCCAAAGTACTTGTGAATAATGATCTGACGGACAAAGTAAACATTCAGAAAGGAGTTCGCCAAGGGTGCCCCTTATCTCCACTACTATTTATTCTGGCTTTAGAAATTCTTTTGAGGTGTGTAAGACAAAATCACAATATAAAAAGTTTAAAAATTAAAAAGGAGGACTATAAGGTGCAGGCCTTTGCAGACGATATGACTTATATCCTGGAAGATCCCATAAAATCGGGCCCAATACTAATGGAAGAAATAGAAAAGTTTGGTAAGGTGGCAGGATTAAAAATCAATAAAGAAAAAACAAAAATAACTAAAAACTTAACTGAAAAACAAAATAGGACTTTAGAAACAATACTGGGAATTAAAATAGTTTAAAAAGTTAAATATTTAGGGTTATGGCTCACTGCCAAATGTAGCACCATCAAAGAAGACAACTATACAAAATTAAATCAAAAAATACAAAAAGAGTTGCAGAATTGGGCTAAATTGCAACTATCGTTATTAGGTAAAATTGCCGTTATCAAAATGAACATTTTACCCAAGTTATTATTTCTATTCCAAATTGCACCGATAAAACTTAAAAAGAACTTTTTCACGGAATTAAATAACATCGTCCACAAATTCATTTGGTCAAAGAAAAAGGCCAGAATTAAACTCCAGACGTTACACGACCGTAGGATTAATGGTGGCTTTGGACTCCCGGACTGGGAAAGTTATTACAATGCGGCTGCATTGAGCTGGATTAAGGAATGGGTTTTATTACGAAACAGAAGGATCTTAACTCTGGAAGGTTTTAATCTTCAAGTAGGCTGGCATGCATTCCTGTGGGGAGGGAAACATAAGGCACATGCATATTTTCAGAGACATTATATACGGGGTCCCTTACTAGAAACCTGGCTTAATATAAAAAATGATTACTATAAAAAAATTCCTAAATGGCTATCAACATCTGAAGCCATTATACATCCAAATTTTATAAACAAGAACAAAATTATTACCTATCAACAGCTTTTAGATGAACAAAATAACCTTAGGTCAAGACAAGAACTAAGTACAAAGGGCATAGATTTAGAATGGTGGCACTACCTTCAGATTCAAACCCGATATAAGAAAGATCTCTCCCAATTCGGCTTCCAAAATAGTAATGAATTAGACAAAATATTTATGGGGCCAGATGAAAAAACGATCTCCAAATTTTATAATCTGCAGTTGAAAACTAAATTAAAAGAGAACGAAGTTAAAGGCTATATGATCGCTTGGGCTCAAAATTTGGGATATGAAATAAATTTGAATGAATGGAAGGTTATTTGGAAAATCAATTATAAATTGACACTAGCTGCATCCTATAAAGATAATATCTATAAAATGGTATACCGTTGGCACCTTTCCCCAGATCGCTTGGCAAAGATGTTTCCATCGCTATCACCTAAATGTTGGAAGTGTAAAAAGGAAACAGGGAGCTACTACCACATGTGGTGGTCGTGCCCCAAGGTTCAAGTATTTTGGAAAAAGATTAGATCTTGGTTGGAACAGATTTTAAATGTGAAAATGGAATTAAAACCAGAAATGTTCTTACTGGGGATCTTCCGGAGCAAATTTACTAAAGAAGAAAGATATTTAATTTTGCAAATTAGAACCGCAGCTAGACTATTATATGCCCAAAATTGGAAATCTGATATTATTCCCTCCTCAAATATGATAATTAGGAAAATTTTAGAATGCTCAGAAATGAGCAAGTTAACGATGGACATTCATCAAAAAAACAACTCTGATTTCTATGAAATATGGGCAAAATGGTATTCCTGGTTACAATCAAATAAAAATTTAAAATTATGGACACAGAAGAAGACTTGATCTGAAAAATCTTTCCTTACCATCTCCTTCATAACAATAAAAATGATTATTATCGATGCACATAATTCGAGGATATAAATATGAAAAATAATGTAAATATGTATAAATACGTTTTAGATTAGTTTGAACTAAATAGTAAAAGGGATAAAGGTTAAAAGCAACCAATGTAGTAAGATTGCAAAACTGGATTTAGTTACACAAAGGTATAGCTGTTAAAATGAAATGCCGTTTTTTGTGTATTAGTGTTTGTATTTTTTTTCCTTTTTTCCTTTTTCCCCCTTTTCTTAATGTTTTCTTTTTTCTTTTTTCTCTTTGATGTTGTGTGTTATTATGTATGTTTTTTTTAAAGTTTAAAAACCGAATAAAGATTATTTAATTAAAACCGTACCGCAGTCGTTAAAAGCTGCGGTGGTGAGACCCCTCCTGAAGAAGCAATCCCTGGATCCAGCTGATTTGAAGAGCTATCGTCCCGTCTCCAACTTACCTTTCTTAGGGAAAGTTGTGGAGAAGGTGGTGGTTACTCAGCTCCTACGACTTCTGGATGAAACAGACCATCTAGATCCTTATCAGTCGGGTTTCAGGCGCGGCTACAGTACTGAAACTGCCTTGGTCGCGCTGATGGATGATCTCTGGCGGGCCCGAGACGGGGGAAACTCCTCCGTCCTGGTGCTACTTGACCTCTCAGCGGCCTTCAATACCATCGACCATGGTATCCTTCTGCATCGTCTCGGCGAGTTGGGAGTGGGAGGCACCGTTCTGCGGTGGTTCTCCTCCTATCTCGCCGATAGGATGCAGTCGGTGTTGGCAGGAGGGCAGGGATCGTCCCCTAGGCCCCTAGTATGTGGGGTGCCTCAGGGGTCGGTTCTCTCGCCCATCCTGTTTAACATTTACATGAAGCCGCTGGGGGAGATCATCCGCAGTCATGGGCTGCGTTTCCATCAGTACGCTGACGACACCCAGCTGTACATCACCACCCCGTCTGACTTCAGTGAGGCAGTTGCTGTAATGTGCCGGTGCCTGGACGACATTAGGATCTGGATGGGGAGGAACAGACTCAGACTCGAATTATGTAAAAATATAGAATCAGTGGAGATAGCTCCAAATATATGGGCGGACCATAACCCCCTAGTAGTGATGTGGGGAGAAGTTAAAAGAAAAACTAGGAGGTGGACCTTAAACAGAAGACTATTACAAGAAGAAGAGTACATACAAATTACTACAGAAGAAATTTTTTTTTTTTGGAAGAAAATAAGAAACAACCAACCACAATATAAAATCTATGGCACACACTAAAAGCCTATATTAGAAGAACCACTATTGCTTATACAGCCAAGAAGAATAAAGATAAATGGGAAACTTATAATAAAACATTAAAACAGTGGTTCCCAAAGTGGGCGGTACCGCCCCCTGGGGGGCGGTGGGATGCCTTAGGGGGGCGCTAAGAGGCAAGGGTGGCAGCAGGGGGCACTAAGAGGGGCGATGGGGGCAGCAGGTGTTTCGCCGGTCCTGTCCCCGTGCCACTGCCCATGTCCACCCGCCGCTTTTCCCACCACTCTTTTCCCGGCGGGGGCTGGGCGGGCCGCGAGACGGGCATCTTACTGGACTTTAACAGCTCCGTGTGTCTGTCGGCTGGTCTCTTTAGGGAAAAAAAGCTTGCAAAATACAGAAACTCTTCTCACGAGAGCGAGCAATTAACAACTTCTTGCAGTGAGAAGAGTTTCTGTATTTTGCAAGCTTTTTTCCCTAAAGAGACCAGCCGACAGACACACAGAGCTGTTAAACTAGTAAGACGTTCATCTCGCAGTGGGACACAGTTTGGGGGTGACAGGTTGGGTGGGGTGGAGCAGAGCGGGGGCTGGGCGGGCCGCGAGATGGGCCATATATGGCTTGAGCAGCTCACGCCGGGGCTCCTTGAGAGACTGAGAATTGAGGTCCCAATTCAAGGGGCACCAAAGTTGTATCATTCCTGGTCGGCCAACAAGCTAGGACCCCAATCTATTTACGGCCACGCAGGGGCCGCTTGGTACAGTATATTTTGGCCGCCCGTTCTGGAATCGCTCTTGTAATCACAGCAACTCTTGGCTGTCGTCTCTCCTTGCCCCGGACGCTTGCCCCGGACGCTTAGACCGCCGGCAACGAAGAGCCTCCTCAGCCAAGGCTTCAGCGGCTCCAGCCGAAGGTGGGGAGGGGGGGTGTAGGCCTTCCGTTCACCATCCTCAGCCCCATGAGTGACAGTGGCGCTGGGAAGGGGAGGGAGTTGCCCGTTTGCTTTCTGCGTAACGTTAAGAGCTCCTCTGCAGGGGACGCATCTCACAACCGGCGGCCTGCGCCACCTTCCACAAAGCCCAGCGCTTCATGGGGCTGAGGACAGTGAACAGAAGGCCTACACCCCCTTCCCTGCCTTCGGCTGGAGCCGCTGGATCCTTGGCTGAGGGGGCTCTTCGTTGCCGGCGGTCTAAGCGTCCGGGGCATACGTGCGGAGGAGAGGCGACAGCCAAGAGTTGCTGTGATTACAAGAGCGATTCCAGAACGGGCGGCCAAAATATACTGTACCAGGCAGCCCCTGCGTGGCCGTAAATAGATTGGGATCCTAACTTGTTGGCCGACCAGGAATGAAACAACTTTGGTGCCCCTTGAATTGGGACCTCAATTCTCAGTCTCGTCCAGCGCCACTCTCGCCCTCATTTAAAAACATGCGCTTCCCATCGGCACATTATGTGGCCAGATCCTATGCTCTCAAGATTGTAATCTGTGCAGGCTGGTGACAATAAAAGGGCAGGCATTTTAAAAAGTGCTAGGATTCCTTAGCTGCTCATGGGCTTTTTGAAATAAAATGAATTATTCATGTTGCTTAAGCCACATTATTTTGCATACTTTTCTCTTTACTGGAAGTAAAACTACGGTTTTTACTGCTCTTTGGCTGTTGCGGGAGAGGATTCCCTCGATTCTGGTTGCTCTTTACCCGGTGGCTTCTGCCTGTCCCGATTCTCCCCCTTGCCATGAGAGAGACAGAGCTAGAGCAATCGAGAGGCGGCTACGCGCACACCCCACAGGACTGGCTCAGCTGCTCTGGGCTGCCTCCGGCGTTTTCAAACACGCCCCTCTTCATCGCAGACAGAAGCGTGTTTTAAATTGCCGTAGGCAGAGCCCAGAGGAGCCGATCTAGTCCTGCGGAGTGTGTGTGCACCCACCTCTCGCTTGCTATTGCTCTCGCGGCCAGGAGCCACTCTTTCTGCGGTGGGTACTCTTTTGGCCAGTGGAGAGAGAGAGAGAGAGAGAGAGAGAGAGAGAGAGAGAGCGCAATCGAGAGGCGGCTAAGCGCACATCCCGCGGGACTGGCTCGGCTGCTCTAGGCTGCCTCCGGCAGTGTTTTCAAACACGCTCCTCTTCCTTGGCCAAGCCGCCAACGAGACAATCAGCGCACCTCCCCGCCTAGCCTTACTCTTTGGGGAAAGATGGTAGGAAGGAAGGAAGACAGACAGAAAAAGAAAGGAGGGAGGGAAGGGAAGGAATAAGGAAAGAGAGAGAAAGAGTGGGAGGGAGGGAGGAAGACAGAAAGAAAGATGGTAGGAAGGAAGACAGAAAGAAAGAAAAAGATGGTAGGAAGGAAGGCAGACAGACAGAAAAAGAAAGGAGGGAGGGAAGGAAGAAGGAAAGAAAGAAGGAGAGAGAGGGAGGGAGGGAGGAAGACAGAAAGAAAGATGGTAGGAAGGAAGACAGAAAGAAAGAAAAAGATGGTAGGAAGGAAGACAGAAAAAGAAAGGAGGGAGGGAAGGGAGGGAAGAAGGAAAGAAAAAGAAAGAAAAAGAAAGAAAGATGGTAGGAAGGAAGAAAGATGGTAGGAAGGAAGACAAAAAGAAAGAAAGAAGGGGAGAGGGAGAGAAGAAAGAAGGACTTATGACCACAATTGAGCCTAACATTTTGGTTGCTAAGCTAGAACGTAGTTAAGTGAGTTTAACCACATTTTACAAGTTCGCCATGCCCACCCGGGCACCTGACCACCAAGCCACACCCATCTGAGGGGGTGGGGGCGGTGAGGATGAGTTTGTAGCACCAAGGGGGCGGTGGACTGAAAAAGTTTGGGAACCACTGCATTAGAAGATATAAAACAATTGAAATATAAACTTCAAAAGAAGCCAAAAAATGATAAAACCTATAAGGCATTAATGGCATCTAGACATGAATTAAATTTAATAGAACAACAAGACTACACCAAAGACATTAGGTTCACAAAACAAACATTTTTTGAACAAGCAAATAAACCAGGCAGGTGGTTGGCCTATAAAATTAAAAAGGAAAAAGATAATAGAACAATCTACCAATTAACAGACGAGAAAGGGAAACTTCAACATACAGAGGAAAAAATAAAAGAAATTGCTACAGAATACTATAAGGGATTATACAGACAGGATCAGATAGAATTTGACAAAATAACTAAATACTTAATAGATGGAAACATGCTACAAATAGAAGAGGATGATAAGATAACATTAAATAAAAAAAATCACATTAAAGGAAATTCAAAATGCAGTCAAGAAACAGAACAGTAACAAATCACCAGGACCATATGGCATCCCCGGGGAATTTTATAAAAATTTAGGAAATATATTAGAACACCTATTACTAGAACTATTTAATGATGCCCTTCTAAGAGCTAGAATACCAGACTCCTGGAGGGAGACGTACATTACTATGATCGCAAAAGGTGCCAAGACAAATCAAATACAAAATTATAGGCCAATTTTGTTGCTGAACGCCGATTATAAAATTTTCATGACAATTATTGCGGAACGAACCAAAAGAATATTAAATAAAATTATACATCTGGACCAAAATGGATTTTTACCAATGAGACAAATTAGGAGCAATACAAGAACAGTGTTGGATATATTAGAATACCATGAAGCACATCCAGAAAAACAAGCTGCCCTAGTTTTTCTGGATGCGCAAAAGGCGATCGACAACGTAAATTGGCACTATATGATAGGATTAATAAAAAGAATGAATTTTGGCGATAAATTTGAGAAAATGTTAGAAACAATTTACACCTCCCAGAAAGCTAAGATAATTATAAATGGGGAAATGACTAAACCATTTCAAATATCCAAAGGAGTCCGACAGGGATGCCCAATGTCACCTCTGCTCTTTATCTTAACATTAGAAACATTATTGAACAAAATTCGAACTAACCCAAATATTAAAGGAACTAAAGTGAGAAATGAGGAATATAAACTGCAGGCATTCGCTGACGATCTGGTATTCTTCTTAGAAGAACCATTAGAAATGGGACAAATATTGATAAAAAATATAGAGGAATAAGGAGAGTCGGCAGGATTGAGAATCAATAAACAAAAACCAAATTTTTAACCAAGAATATGACAATAAAACAAAAGAAAAAATTAGAAAAGAAATTAGGCCTGCAGAGCACAAAAAAATAATAATATTTGGGAATAAATTTGACAAATAGATGCTCATCTATCAAAGAAGATAATTATATGATATTAATGCACCAAACTCAAATGGAATTAGAAAAATGGAGAAAATTACAACTATCACTATTAGGATGAGTAGCGGCAATTAAGATGAGCATCTTACCAAAATTTTTATATTTGTTCCAAACAATACCTATCAAATTAGAGATGAAATTTTTTACAGAATTAAATAAAATTACTTCCAAATTTATATGGAAAGGTAAAAAGCCAAGGATTATATTAACAAATTTATAAGATGATAAGAGCAGAGGTGGCCTTGGACTACCTGATTGGAGACTATATTATAAAGCAACCTCCCTGACTTGGTTGAGAGAATGGATAAACCTAAAAAACAAACGATTACTACTACTGGAAGGACATGATTTGCAGAGGGGATGGCATGCCCACTTATGGGACGATGAAAAAAAACCACAGAAATACTTCAATAGACATATAATTCAAAAATCTTTACTGAAAACTTGGTATGGAATTTTAAAAAATACTATATGAAAATCCCTAACTGGTTCTCCACCATGGAGGCTTTGGCATACCCAAATTTAATAGATGCAACTATAGCAATAGCAATAGCACTTAGACTTATATACCGCTTCATAGTGCTTTACAGCCCTCTCTAAGCGGTTTACAGAGTTCAGCATATTGCCCCCAACAATCTGGGTCCTCATTTTACCGACCTCAGAAGGATGGAAGGCTGAGTCAACCTTGAGCCGGTGAGATTTGAACAGCTGAACTGCAGTGCTGCACTTTAACCACTGTGCCACCTCGGCTCTTATGATTAGATATATCTAAAATGATTAGATATGAAGATATATTAGAATCATCAGGAAAATTAAAAAGCAAGGAAGAATTGGCAGAACAAGGCATAAAAATTGATTGGTGGCCCTATTTACAATTACAATCGAGAAACAAAAAAGATATAGAAGGAATTGGCATAGACACAGAAATTCAACAATTGAATAAACTTCTGACGGGCCCGGAAGAAAAAATTATTTCAAAACTATATAATTACCTATTGGAATTTGATAAAATGGAGGATATAGTAAAGGGACCGATGATTGCATAGGCAAGGAACATAGGCCATAATATACACTTGGCTGACTGGGAGCAGATTTGGAAAAGGAACTATAAAATAACGAAATCAGTAGCCTATAACGAAAATCACTTTAAAATGTTTTATCGGTGGCATCTGGCCCCAACGAGATTGGCAAAGATATATCCAAATTCAAATCCGGCTTGTTGGAAACGCAAAAAAGACTTAGGCACCTTCTTTCACTTGTGGTGGACGTGTCCCGAAGCGAGAAGGTACTGGCAGAAAATACATAATTGGCTGCAAGACATAATAGAAAGAACAATAGAATATACTCCTGAATTTTTCTTATTGGGAATAGTTAGAAAACAATATCCTAAAAATGTTAAATATTTAATGTTGCATATTGTAACAGCGGCAAGAATTGCGTACGCGCAACATTGGAAGGATATTCAAGTGCCCTCAGAGAATGCAATAATAGCAAAGATATATGACTGCTGAGATGGACAGATTAACTATTGAACTTAAAGGACAAAAAGACTAGTAATATTATGAAATATGGACAAAATGGTACGATTGGATAAAAAAAAGAAAGTTTGAGAGACAATGTGGGACGAGGACGCAAGATCTTATAAACACGAATTAAATAATGTATGAATTATGTAAATTCAATGTATGGAAATTTGTGTAGAAATATTTGTGTAGAAATATTTCTGTATTTGTGTAGAAATATTATGTTTTAAAATGGAAAATTAATAATTTTTTTAAAAAAGAAAGATTTTGCTCAGTGCTTCTGAGATCACATCTGCCAGGTCCTTCAGAACCTTGGGATGTAAACCATCTGATCTTGGTGATTTGAACTCGTGTAGAGTGGATAGGTGGTTGGGTTTTTTTACCATTTTCCTGTCTATTTTGACCTACATTCTTGTTCTGTTTCCCACTGTACTGCTTTCGGTAGGTCAGACTATTTTTTCTCTTTGCATGTACACAGAGGCAAAGAAGGTATTAAGTATTTCACCTTTCTCACTGGGTATCTGCCCTTCATGGCTACTGCACTGAATGAAGGACTGAACATTTATTATTTATTTATTTATTTATTATGGTGTTCTTATATGCCGCCCAACTCCCGAAGGACTCAGGGCGGCGTGAATCTGTGTGAATATATTTATTTGCTTTGGTTATTTATTTATTAAATTCATATGCCTCCCATTTCACTATTGAAACTATCCTTGGTTGTTGTGCAGGGAATGCTGTTGATATGTTGGTGCCTGGAAGATGGTAAGGTATAAATGCACCCAAGCAACACAGGTTGGTACAATGTGAGTCTCCTTCAGCACCACTATAATTCTGGACAGAGAGACACTACCTCTTCAAGATCAGGTTTATGATTTCAGGATTTGGACTCATGATTCCTGCTTTAGCAATAGGAGTAGGCAGTGGCCAGGGGGTGTAACCTGGCTGTTTCCTAACTGGCACAGAAGACCTGGTGACAGTAACATGTACTGTACCACCACTTAAGATAGATTACTGTAATGCTATATATGTAAAGAGTATTCTGAAATTACAATTGCTCCAGAAGGCAGAAACTTATGTTTTAACTGGCTCTTGATGTTTGAGCACACATTACATCTACATTGTAGGACATGCACTGAATATTGGTTTAGCTCCAAGTTCAATTTAAAGAAAGAAGTTGAACTTACTTTTCTCTTTAAGACTGTTTTCTTTCTCCTCCTTCTTGGAAAGGCACTGATGAAAATCACTGTTTTCATTCTTTTCAGATGTAATCTATTAAAAAGTCTATGCTGAATTTTGTTTTTAATTATACTGTGGTTCTTTGGCATACATATTTTTCTGAGAATTTTCCTCAGAATGATCACAATATAAATTTGAATTGCTCTAATTAAATTTTAACCCTTGAATATTACTTTAGAAACAAAAAATGAATTAGTATATATTAGTCAAATTTATTATATTCATGTTCAAAATATAACAATATATATTACATAATGCTTTGAGGTATGGATACTAAAAATGTGTTGTATTCTAGAATTTGCTTTCAAAATACTTCCCTTCAAAAGACCACAAACTCAAAGTAATGAAATAAATATGCAAAAAACCCAAGCCCCAACTCACTAAGTGCAGTAAAGGTACTTCATTATCTTGTGACAATAACATTTCTGACACCGATTTTCTGGTTCCAAGAGGTGAACTAAAAATTAAGACAAAATATTAAATGAATGCAGTATTTCCATAGGTAGACAAAATATTTTCCAAACAGTTTTCTTACTAACCTTGCCTTAAATTACATTTTTATTACAAACCTTTCCTTTCAGGCATAAATTACAACTATTCTTTCAAGTATATAAAATATATTTTAAAATTTATGTGAAATGTATTTAAGTATGTAAATACATTTAGTTGTTCTTACAAAATAATATATACCTGCAATATCAAGGAAGATCAGTAACTTTTTACAGAAATAGTGTTTAGCCTCATTATTCCATATTTCCTGATTGAGTTCTAATTTCCAGATGAATAGCATTCACTTATTTTATTTTATTAATTTAATTTCCAAGACTATTTGGAATACCTACCTTGACTATACTATTTGTGAAAAAGATCTTGAAATAGTAACTGATTAAAACATGAATGTGAGGCAATATGAAGTGAAGTTTGGTCTAGTGGTTAAGGTACAGGGCTAGAAATTCAGAGATCATGAGTTCAAGTCCTGCCTTAGCTATGAAAGTCGGCTAGGTCAGGGGTAGGCAAAGTTGGCTCTTCTATGACTCGTGGACTTTAACTCCCAGAATTCCTAAGCTAGCATGATTGGCTCAGAAATTCTGGGAGTTGAAGTCCACGAGTCATAGAAGAGCCAACTTTACCTACCCCTGGGCTAGGTGATTTTGGACTAGTCACTCTCTCTCAGTCCAATCCACCTCACAGGGTTGTTGTTGTGGAGAAAATAGGAGAAAGATGTGTTGCATATATTCAGCTCAAGTTATTTATAAAAATAATAAAGGCAAGATACAAATAGATAAATGAAATAAAATAATTTTCAAATAACAGAAAGTTAGTCCACTTTATACTGCTTTGGTCAGACTACCTAAAGAAATGCATCTGGTTTTGAGCAGAAACTTTTAAGAAGTGCTTAAAAGTCTTCTTTAGGCAGAAAAATAGAAACATAGACTCATAGAGCTGGAGGGAACCTTGGAGGTCTTCTAGTCCAACCTCCTGCCCAAGCCAGGAAACCTTATACCATTCTGAAAAATGGATGTCTAGTCTTTTCTTGAAAACTTCCAACTCCTGGAGGCAAACTGTTTCATTGATTAATTATTCTTATTGTCAGGAAATTTCTTAGTTCCAGGCTGGACCACTATTTCTTCTTGTCCTAGTCTCAGAGGTGCATTGGAAAATAAATCTACCCCCTCGTCTCTGTGATTGCTCAACTACTAGAAGGCATTTGTATGTCACCCATAATCCGTGTCTTTGTTAGACTAGACATACCTAATTGCATACATACCATATATCATATGGTTCGGCCTCCAGAGCCTTGTCATGTTTATTGCTCTTCTCTGCACTCTTTTTAGAATCATAGTATCTTTTTGTATTGTGGTGACAATTGGATACAGTATTCCAGATGTGGCCTCACTAGTGCAGTATACAACAGTACTATCATTTCTTGTGATCTTGATGCTATCTCTCTGTAGACGGCATTTTGCATACTGAATACTCAAAGAACTGGAAAGTATGTTCTATGAGGAGATGCTGAGAAATAGCTATATTTAATCTTGGAACAAAAGAGTGAAAGGGATCCTGAGAGTACCCTTCAAGAATCATACAATCCATGATATGGCCTAGATGAATATGGAGTTAATAACAGAAGTAAGCGAAATAGAAATAGAACCAAATATGTGGGTGGATCATAATCCGATTAAAATTAAGTGGAAAGGGAAAATTAAGAAAATGAAAGTAAGATGGACCCTTGACCAAAGAGTAGTTAAAGAGCAAGCGTATATAGAAATGATGGAAAAAGAGCTGAAATATTTCTTCCAGGCCAATACACAGGAACATACTACAACACAAATCCTATGGGATACGACAAATGCATATATTAGGGGTTTATCTATAGCATATCTTGCCAACCGAAATAAAAAGAAAAGGGACAAACGTAATAAATTAATTGGTGAAATAAACAAATCAGAAAAAGTCCTGCAAAACAATCCAAATGACACAAAAACTGCAGAAGAGATAATAATATTAAAACATGAACTTAAACTTATTACCCAGGAAGAATTAGCATGAAATATTAAAATAGCAAAACAAAACTCCCAGAATTTCTGAGCCAATCATGCTAGCTTAGGAATTCTGGGAGTTAAAGTCCACGAGTCATAGAAGAGCCAACTTTGCCTACCCCTGACCTAGCCGACTTTCATAGCTAAGGCAGGACTATTTTGAATTTGGCAATAAACTAGGTAGGTGGTTAGCTTACAAACTCAGGAAGGAGAAAGCGGATAGAGTAATTGATGCATTAATAGATGATTCAGGAGAAATTCGAACCAGCATGATAGAAAAAGAACATAATACAGTGGTACCTCGAGATACGAGTGCCCTAACATACGAGATATTTGAGATACGAGCTGTCGAGTGAGCGAAGTTTTGCTTTGAAATACGAGCAACATTTGAGATACGAGGAACGGCCGGCTGCACACGACCCACTCATTTCCGCAACATTCTGAAAGGGAGGAAACCTTCAGTCAGATTTGAATATCAAAGAGAATTTTCCCCCTTTAGCTTAGCCATCCTGGCGTCTGTATGGCTCTTGGGGGGGGGAGGCAGAGAGAAAGGAAAGGCAGGAAGGAAAGGGAAAAAGAATGGACCTGAAAGGAAGAGAAAGGGGAGAAGAGGGGGGGGGGAACTCTCTCTCTCTCTCTCCCTCTCTCCCTCTCTCTCCCTCTCTCTCTCTCTCTCTCTCTCTCTCTCTCTCTCACACACACACACACACACACACACACACACACAGACCTCTAGCAGCCAGCCAACCAGCCCAGCCAGCCAGCCTGGGGGCTGGAACGGATTAATGGCATTTCAATGAATTTCAATGGGGAAAATTGCTTTGAGATACGAGCAAATTGACATACGAGCAAGGTTACAGAACGGATTAAACTCGTATCTCGAGGTACCACTGTACAAAGATTCTATACAGAACTTTACAAACAAGGGAAAATTGAAGAGATGGAGATTACGGAATATTTGAAAGACAATAACAGAATTAAGAACAGCTCTAAGTAAACAAAAAAATAATAAATCCCCAGGGCCGGATGGTATTCCATCCAAAATTTATAAAAAAATTACAGACCTCTTTGGAATTAATAATGTTGGAGGTATACAATGAGGCTTTAATGGGAGCAAAAATTCCGGATACTTGGAAGGAAGCATATGTAACCTTAATTCCGAAAGAAGATACAAAGAGACAACAAATTCAGAATTACATGCCTATATCACTTTTAAATACCGATTATAAAACATTGGCTACGATCATTGCGGAAAGATTAAAAAAGATACTCAATAAAATAATACATACAGATCAAAATGGTTTTTTGCCAAACAGGCAAATAGATATAATACAAGAATACTACTTAATGTTCTTGAATATTACGATAAGCATATTGAAAACCAGGCAGCGTTAATATTTATTGACGTTCAGAAGGCGTTTGATAATCTTTATTGGAAGTTTTTCACAATTTTATTTGAAAAAATGGAATTAGGGAATAAATTTACAGGACTAATCAAAGCAATTTATAATGAACAAACAACTAGAATAATATTTAATAACGAAGTAACAGAGAAAATAAATGTATGTAAAGGAGTTCGACAAGGCTGCCCTTTAGCCCCATTAATATTTATTTTGGCATTGGAGAGACTTTTAAGAGAAATTAGAACTAATCAGGAAATAAAATGAGTGAAAATAAAAAAAGAGGAGTACAAAACCCAGGCCTTTGCCGATGACATGGTTATTATTTTGGAAAATCCGATTGAAACGGGACCAAAACTGTTAGAAGAAATTGAAAAATATGGAAAGATCGCAGGTTTAAGAATAAATAAGGAAAAAACAAAAGTAATAACTAAAAATTTAACGGCAAAACAAAAGGACAACCTGGAAAAAATATTAGGAATTAATTAATTAAATTAATTAATTAAAACTGTTAAAAAGGTAAAATATTTGGGACTGTGGTTAACCTTCTAAATGTACAACAATAAAAGAAGACAATTATTCAAAATTAATCAAAGAAATTAAAAAAGATTTAGAAAATTGGTCAAAACTGCAGTTATCTTTTATGGGTAAAATTGCAACCATTAAAATGAATATACTCCCAAAAATTTTATTTTTATTTCAAATTGTTCCGGTAAAACTTAAAAAACAGTTTTTTGTAACATTAAATAGAATTATACATAAATGCATCTGGTCAAAGAAAAAAGCAAGAATTAAAACAAAACTCCTACAGGATAGTAGAAGAGGAGGCAGATTTGGATTACCCGATTGGGAGGTGTATCAAGAAGCTGCCAACCTAATTTGGATTAAAGATTGGATATTAAGAAACAAACGAATTCTAACAATAGAGGGCTACAACTTACAGATAGGTTGGCATGCATTCTTGGCAGATGGGAAACATACAATCCAATGATAGGAAAAATTGAAAAGATTTTTAAACCAATTTATACACACGGATCAAAATGATTTTTACCCAAAAGACAGATAAGAGACAACACGACAATAATATTAGATACTTTGGAATATTATAAAGCACATCCAGGGAAACAGATGGCTTTGATCTTTTTGGACGCATAGAAAGCGTTTGATAACGTGAATTGGTAATTTATGATAGCACAATTGGATAAGATGGAATTTGGTGAGAGATTTGTGAAAATGATAAAGGCGATTTATAGCAAACCAACTGCCAATGTATTAGTTAATGGAGATATGACAGAGAAAATTGCCATCAAAAAGGTACTATACAAGGATGTCCCTTGTCACCACTGCTTTTCATATTAACATTAGATGTAGAGATAAAAGGTATGGAGATCAAAAAAGAACAATATAAACTACAGGCAGATGATTTGGTTTTTATTTTAGAGGAACCAATGGAAACAGGAACAAAATTATTGAAAAAAATAGAAGAATATGGAGAAGTGGCAGGCCTAAAAATTAATAAAGAAAAGACAAAGATTTTGGTTAAAAAACTAACAGAGAAACAAAATAAAGATTTGATGAAGAAAGTGGATATTCAAGTAGTTAAAAAAGTTAAATATTTAGGAATCCAACTAATGGCAAAATACACAACGATTAAAGATGATAACTATGGTAGATTGTTGAAACAAATTCAAACAGACTTGGAAAGATGGAAAAATTTACAATTATCTTTGATTGGAAGAGTGGCAACAGTAAAAATAAATATATTGCCAAGGCTATTGTATTTTTTTCAGACCATACTGATAAAATTGGAAAAGAAATATTTTGAGGAACTTAATAAGATTGTGAGTAAATTTATTTGGCAGAGGAAAAAAGCAAGAATCGGATTAAAATTGATGCAGGATAATAGAAGAGGAGGAGGATTTGGACTTCCAAATTGGGAAGTGTACTATCAAGGCACTGCATTAACGTGGATAAAGGAATGGATTATGCTGAGAAATACAAGATTGATGACCTTGGAAGGACATGACTTACAATTGGGCTGGCATGTGTTTCTTTGGTATGGTAAACAAAATGCACATAAATATTTTTATTTTATTTTATTTTATTTTATTTAGTGCTCTTATATGCCGCCCTACTCCCTGGGGACTCAGGGCGGCGTACAAGATTTTAAAGAACAGCTAAACAATATACTTTAAAACAATTTAAAATACATTTAAAAAGAACAACAAGGCATACATGCGTGGGCGGGGACCAGAATGAAAATCATCTCAACATCCCGCCTGCCGGAAGAGCCATGTCTTCACGGCTTTTCAGAAGGCCAGCAAGGTGGGGACAATTCGTATCTCTGGGGGGAGTTGGTTCCAGAGAGCAGAGGCCCCCACAGAGAAGGCCCTCCCCCTAGGCCCCACCAGCCGACATTGTTTGGTTGACGGGACCTGGAGGAGACCCACTCTGTGGGACCTATCCAGTCAAAGGGAAGTATGAGGTAGGATGCGGTCCCAGAGATAACCTGGTCCTAAGCCATGTAGGGCTTTAAAGATGATGATCAACACCTTGAATTGTACACGAAGACCAATGGGCAGCCAATGCAGCTGGCGGAGTATAGGTGTTACGTGGGTGAACCTTGACACACCCACCACAGCACGCGCAGCCGCATTTTGCACCAACTGAAGTCTCCGGATACTCTTCAAGGGTAGCCCCATGTAGAGCGTGTTGCAGTAGTCCAATCGGGAGGTGACAAGGGCATGAGTGACCGTGAGTAGAGCCTCCTTCTCCAAGTATGGTCGCAATTGGTGCACCAGGCGAACCTGTGCAAAAGCTCCCCTAGCCACAGCTGTAAGATGTTGGTCTAATTTTAGCTGTGGATCTAGAAGAACTCCCAAATTGCGAACCCGTTCCGAGGGAGTTAATTTTTCTCCCTCAAGAACCAAGGAGGGACATTCAACATGGTCCTTAGGAGGCAATATCTAGAGCCACTCAGTCTTGTTGGGGTTGAGCCTGAGTCTGTTTCTCCCCATCCAGATCCTGACATTGTCCAGGCATCGGCACATTACATCAACTGCCTCCCTGAATTGGGACGGGGTGGTAATGTACAGCTGGGTGTCATCAGCGTACTGTTGAAAACTCACCCTGTGTCTACGGATGATCTCCCCCAACATTTCATGTAAATGTTAAACAGGATGGGCGAGAGGACCGAACCCTGAGGCACCCCACAAGTCAGGGGCCTAGGGGCCGACCTCTGTCCTCCTGCCAACACCGACTGCATCCTGTCGGCGAGATAAGAAAACCATCGTAAAACAGTGCCTCCCATTCCCAACTCGCCGAGATGATGCAGAAGGATACCATTTTCAAAGACACTATATAAGAAATGGATTATCAAGGGTGTGGGAGAAAATTTAAGAACAACATTATCTTAAGATACCAGTGTGGCTTTCAACAATGGAAGCATTGAGAAGTCCAAATGTTTTTAATATAAGAACTATGGTTAGATATAAAGATACTTTAAATGAAGAAGGGGGGTTAAAAAAGGAGAGGAGCTGAGCGAAATTGGGATTTATATCTCCTGGTATGCATATTTACAGATAAAATCTAGATTTGATAAGGATGTAAAACTGCAAGGGTTTTATCATGAATTAACAGAATTACCGTATTTTTCGGAGTATAAGACGCACCTTAGTTTTGGGGGAGGAAAACAAGGAAAAAAGGCCTCTGCCTCCCAGCAATTTGCCAAACAGCAAACAGCAAACAGTACAGATGATATACACTGCTGTGTATTTCTGTGCATGTGCCTGACCCATAGAAATGGCAAAGAATTGGAGAAATGTACATTTATGGCAGTATATTAATCCCAGAAAGTTTTCTTAAATGTAATCACACTAACTCCTCCCAATTATTTAAATAGATCTACTCCAAACATGACTAAGTCAGGGTTTCTCAGCTGCCTTCTTTTAATACTCATACTTAATACTAATACTTAAAACTAAAACAGGACATTTCAGATTATACTTTTACAGATCTTTAAAATTGATGTGGCTTTCTGGAAGTATTCTCTGCTATTTAAAAGAAGATACAATAGCACTGGGCCTCTTCAGAGCAAGCATTTATTTTAAAAAGCTTCTTAATTTTGTTAAGTTGTCTAGAATAATAAAGCAGTCTTTAAAAAATAAGTCTAATAATTTGAACACTCTACAAACATTTAACAAAATAACATATTAACAGAATCTGCCTCTACCTAGGATAGAACTCACAACCTCCTGATTGTGAGGCAAGGGCTCTACCTCTAGGCCATAGCAGTTACAGCTTACCTCCTTGCAATTTCAGCAGTCTAATATTGCCAGCAGTTTATCTCCCAGCAATTTGTCACATTACAGCCACCGTAGTTAGTTTCATTTTACCACGTGGCTTGCAAGCCTCCGTCAGCTGTAGGTCGGGAGGCAGTTTATCTCTTCTTGTGCTCTTCTTGTGCTTTGCCCTCTTTGCTGCAAAGAGGTAAATTGCTGGCAGGCAGAGGCCAAAGGGTGGGGGTGGCTGGGTGGGCTACATTCGGTGTATAAGACGCACCCAAGTTTTCACCCTCTTTTTGAGGGTAAAAAGGTGCGTCTTATACTCCGAAAAATACGGTAGATAAAATCTTAACAGGAGTAGATGAGAAATTAATAAAGAAACTGTATAATTATATTTTGGGCGCAAACCTAGTGGAAGAGCAAGTTAAAGAAACAATGATAGTATGGGCCAAAAATTTTGGCCATACAATTGAACTAGACAAATGGCAGAAACTATGGGAGATAAACTATAAATTAACAATTTCAACTGCGTATAAAGAAAATTTGTATAAGATGCTTTACAGATGGCACCTATCTCCAGCAAGATTGGCAAGGATGTTTAAAGACAGATCGGTGAAATTCTGGAAGTGTCACCAGCTACCGGGATCATACTATCATATGCGGTGGACTTGTGCACAAGCTAAAACATATTGGACTAAAATTAAGACGTGGTTAGAAGAGATGACGCAGCAACATATTGAATTGAAACCAGAGACATTTTTGCTAGGGATATTGCCAGAAAATTATAGAAAAGCAGATAGATATTTGATTATACATGTATTAACTGCAGCTAGAATTGTATATGCTCAGCATTGGAAAAATGGAGAATTACCTGAAGAAGAAAAAGTGATAAGGAAAAAATTAGAATGTGCAGAAATGAATAGACTAACATTAGCAATTAGAGATAAAGAACAGATAGAATATTATGCGGTTTGGGAGATGTTTTATAAGTGGATAGAAAAAAAGAAAGGAGTGTGGAATTGAAAAAAGCAAGTAAGAAATGTAAATATATCAAGATAAAATGTGTAATATACTGGGAAAAGAACAAAAGGGAATGTAATGAACGAAAATTGTAAAAATGTATAAGAAAAAAGTATATAACCAGACGATACACTGCTGATGGAAAAAGAACGTTTTTTATGTATGTATAATGAAAAAATAAAAAAAAACTTCACCAAAAAAAAAAAGAATTATACCATCCTTTCTGTATGTTAGATAACTGCCTTAGCTTCCTGGAAAGGACATCTGAATGGAATGCTAGGGGAAAAAAGGAGGGATGACTGAAATAACCTCATAGAAAACTCTGGTTTCTGACCATTTTCATGTTCTCATTATTTCTAGAACCCAGAGATATATTTAAAGGAATAACACCAACAATAGGAGGTGGCAGGCTGAAGATATAAAATTTTCAGAGACATGGAGAAGGAAACAAAAATGGGAAAAAGCTGTATAGCTGATGTGGGGGGGGGAACAAAGTGAAAGTGGTTTATTTTGTGGCAATGGGATACTTTTAAATATCAAGCATACAGACTTCCGGTGGCAACGGCTTCTGCGCTAGGAGGCAAAAAGGCAGGGCTCTGTCCTTAAACCCCCTTTTTCCTGCTGAAGGACCTCTTGTAGGTGCGACCGGACCTGGAGGGACCGGTCGATGGAGAGGGGAACTTTTTGAAGTCCATGAGGCAACTCGCAATTACTTCATAGGACGAGGATAACCCCCTCAACTTCGACGGAAAAGAACCGGCCGTTTGGCCGGCCATAGCAGTAACGTCCACACAGCAGGAAGGCGAAGAGTGATCAAAGAAAGCTGAATCAGAGAGACAAAGGAGCCTTTTGGACTATTAATGCGAGCCATTCAGAGGGAGAGCACCCTATTTAACAACAAATTGAAAGCAAGCGGCGAAAGGGAGAGAAAAGGAGTAGCCATGGAACTGACAGCGTAGAAAGTGAAACCATGAGAACCTCGGGCGGAAAGGCAGAGAATAAGTGACTTGCTAAGTATACCTAAAAGGATAAAGGAAAAACTATCTCAAAATTCTCTTATGAAAATTGACCCCCTTTCATTTTGCTTAGTAACTGTTTGTACCTTCTATTCTCTACTTTCTTCTCCTTTCTTTATTTTTCTTTATTCTTTCTTTCCTTTCTCCCTTTCTAATAGATTAATTATATAATGGTGTGATTGATAAATATACTTAATATTATAATTTATAACAATTGATAGCTAACTGTTTATAGTGTAATTAATATAAGAAGTTGGTAAATAATATATTTATGTGATATTTATCTATAGCTCTTCACAAATTATGCATACATAATATTAACACTCAAATAATTTAATATGTTTAAAGTGGATTATACAAGGCAATTATAGAGTTGTGATAGGAAGTCCAATATAAGAGCTATAACTGTTTAAAGGATAAGAATAATAATTATATTTTTATAAACGTATAATTATTTGAAATTGATTGATTGAAGTTTATATTAACATAACCATATTTTAGAATAACTAGTGTCTTTTTCTGCTATAAGATACACGTATCAAAGTTATAAGAGTCAAAACAATTGTATATGTCACTGTGGAAAAATATATGAGAATCTTTTAATATGACCAGTATAACTACCGCTACCAAAATGAGTAAAAAGCAATCATCAAACCCCACTTTAACAGTTCAAGAGTCTCCAATGCATAAAAAAACCATTGAATCTATGTTACCAAAAGAAAAATCTGGATCATCTAGTAGCTTGCAATCTATCCAAGAGACATTATTTCAGATGAAGGAATCAATGGCGAGAACCAATATAATATTAGAAAACAATAGAGAAGAAGCAAAAAAATATCATGAGGAACTAAAAATAGAAATGAAGTAAAGGACAAGGTGAAAGGAATAGATGACAAGATTGTAAACATTCAACAAACTTTAAAAGAAAATGTACAAGATTAAGACAATAGAAGATAAAATAGAAAGAGTAGAACAAAGGATTGATGGTATAGAAGAGAAAAACACTGTGTCCTCTAGAAATTTAGAAGCTATAGCTCATTTAGAGATAGAACACGCCTCATATAATTTGAGATTCCAAAACATCGCAGAAGAGAAGGGGGAAAACTTGGGTGAAAAAATGGCCGAGATATTAGTTGAAATTTTACAAACTGATGCACAGGAAATAAGGCGAGAAATAGATGAAATTTATCATGTGCACACAATCTATGCCAGAAGACACCACTTGCCTGGAGAGGTGCATGTAAAATTTGCGAGGAGAGCCATCTGAGACGACATCTATAGATGGTCTAGGAACGAGGAATTTCGTATAAGGACAAGGAAATAATCATATTGCAACAAGTCCCCCGTAGAATCAGAGATAATAGGAAACAATATTATTTCCTAACTAAAAGATTAATAAAGGATAATATAATGTATAAATGGCTGATGCCGGAGGAGCTCTTGATAACATGGCAGAAGATGATCAGAATCAACTCAGTAGAACAAGCACGAAATTTTGGTGAACAAAGCGGCCTAATAGAAGAACAACCTAGCAGTGAAAGTAGGGAAAGCAGAGAAGATTTAGAAGATAGAAGCCAAGAAGAAGATCTAGTACAGTGATGGCAAATCTATGGCACGTGTGCCACAGGTGGCACGCGGAGCCATATCTGCTGGCAGGTGAGCCGTTGCCCTAGCTCAGCTCCAGCATGCATGTGTGCGGCTGCCAGCTGATTTTTGGCTCACGTGGAGGCTCTGGGAGGGCGTTTTTGGCTTCCGGAGTGCCTCCGGGGTGGACGGGAGAGGGCGTTTTCACCCTCCCCAGGCTCTAGGGAAGCCTCTGGAGCCTGGGAAGGGCAAAAAGCGGACCTACCGGGCCCACCCGAAGTCGGGAAACGGAGCGGGAGGGATCGTGCGCACATGCACGGTGAAGCATTGAATTATGGGTGTGGGCACTTGAGCGTGTGCAATAGCGCACGCAGGCTGATGCCGGAGGAGCTCTTGATAACATGGCAGAAGATGATCAGAATCAACTCAGTAGAACAAGCACGAAATTTTGGTGAACAAAGCGGCCTAATAGAAGAACAACCTAGCAGTGAAAGTAGGGAAAGCAGAGAAGATTTAGAAGATAGAAGCCAAGAAGAAGATCTAGTACAGTGATGGCGAATCTATGGCACGTGTGCCACAGGTGGCACGCGGAGCCATATCTGCTGGCACGTGAGCCGTTGCCCTAGCTCAGCTCCAGCATGCATGTGTGCGGCTGCCAGCTGATTTTCGGCTCACGTGGAGGCTCTGGGAGGGCGTTTTTGGCTTCCGGAGTGCCTCCGGGGTGGACGGGAGAGGGCGTTTTCACCCTCCCCAGGCTCTAAGGAAGCCTCTGGAGCCTGGGAAGGGCAAAAAGCGGACCTACCGGGCCCACCCGAAGTCGGGAAATGGAGCGGGAGGGATCGTGCGCACATGCACGGTGAAGCATTGAATTATGGGTGTGGGCACTTGAGCGTGTGCAATAGCGCGCGCAGGCGCGCTTTCGGCACCCGAGGAAAAAAAGGTTCGCCATCACTGATCTAGTAGAAGAAAGGAAGAAACAAAAGGTCATAAGAAAAAAAGACAGCAAGAGAAAACACAAGGTAGAGTGCTAAGAGAAACGAAGCATCCTAAAAGATATAAATAATAATCTCCGAAGAAACAAAAATAACATTCAGTAAAGTAAATGGACTTAATAACCGGAAGTAAAGAACTCAAACATTTTCTAAACCAAAAAAAGGGAAAAACTTGACATTAATGTAACTGTCCTCCAACAAGTACATATCAAAAGAGAGAATTTAAGACTACTTGTTATACTCACAACAATTTATGCCTCAAATGATAAACAATTTGAATCACATAAAAAATACACGATAAATTTACAGAACTAGGAGTAGAGAATTTAATTACTATTGGGGATGCTAATACCTTAGTTAACAGTAAGAGAACAAAAGAAAAGTATAAAGGTGTACTTTCAAGTAATCTTATAAAGGTTTTAGAAGATACATTGTACAATAGGATAGGTAATGTGAGAGTAATATGAATATTAAATGAAATACTGTATAAAATGTAATCATCCGACAACAGCTTTTGATGGATAGGGGGCTACAAATGCCCCATCTGTTTGTTATACGTTTTGGTGTGTCTTGTTTTGTGTGTTCAATAAAAAAAATAAAAAATATATATCAAGCATACCCACAACCTGAGAAAATTATAAAAAGGTGTAATCATATACTGCACCTTTTTTGTGGAATAATACAATGAGTATTATTTTTATACCCGAATCTTGGGTCTTCTATATAGAATCTATTTATTTTAAACATCACTTCTTACAAACCTGCTTATATTTTCCTTTTCTTTCATAAAAAGTCTACAAGTCTGCCAGCAGTGCTGATAAAACATCTGATAACGAAGTTTTAAAAGCTGCATTTCAGCTTTCACGGCTCTCTGTAGCGTTTCTTTACAACAATTTGGCAAACAATTTATTTCTTTTGATAGTTGCATCATCCTTTCAATAGAAATATTAGTTAATATTAATACCAAGAAATATGGACTAAATTATTTTTAAACTTTTAAGAAAAAGTGTTTTCTTTTTCTTCATTTCTGTCAACTATCCCTTCAATGACGGGAACCAGTTTGGTGTAATGGTTTCAGGCAGCAGGTTAGAACTTGAAAGACAGCGAGTTCTAGTCTTGGATTTAGATACAAAGCCAGCAGGGTGACCCTGGGCCAGTCATTCTCCCTCAGCTCTAGAAGCAGGTAAGGCCAAACTACTTCCAAAAAACCTTACCAAGAAAACTGCAGGTTTAGTCCAGATCAACACTAATTTGAAGGGACAAAAAAAATCCCTTAATGAGTGTAGTAATATTTTAATGCATTAAGAATAGCTTTAAGAAATTACTTTTGTGTGTTCAATTTGGTTTCAAATGTAACTATTCACTAATTCAGATCTAACTGTAATCTTGTTAATTTTGAAGATGATAGGTTCACAGGTCTTCTATGAATGGAATAGATGATGTTGAAGGATGCAAGCTGCTGCCAAAAGACCTCCCTCTAGTTTTTGGGGACTGGTTGAAAAAGGTCCATCCTAAAATCCAAACAGGATTTGCAGCCAGTTCCCAGAAACAAGAGGGAACCTTTTCTCTTGGGGATTGGCTGCAAATGCCCCATACTGTAAACACTCCGTGCCAAAGTCCTACTTGGATTTGGGGATGGCCTTTTTAACCCCCTTTGAGAGAAAAAGGGCTGCCTTTCAGAGGGATTCAGCCCCACATGAGGAGTCTTTCTGGCAAGCAGCTTTTATTCCATCTGCATGACAACTTGCAAGTTCACTTAATAACAACCACAACTGGAAATGCCAGGATTACGGTTCTTTAGCGAAGCAGACATGTGATTTCTTGCATAACTTGTGCTGTGACCAAGCAATGTGGTCTCAATTACGATCATAGGTTGAAGACTATCTGTTATTTTAAAGAAAAACATATTTTTTAGATCATACCTGTATGGAATTTCATTCAAATCTTTGCTAGTGATATTACTCCATTCCAAAGGATCCTGGAAAGATCAATGTATAAAAAATTATGTATCTGCAAGTCCTAACATTAAAGTATTCCCACCATTTATTAATTTTTAATCAATCCTATATTAAGTATTTGACCATTATGTTCTAAGATAGCCCTACAATTGTTGCCATGAAAGTTTTCACTGGATTTCCTCAGAAAGTTCCGAGGAAGATATTTAAATCTACGAAATGAAACCAGGATATGTATTTAATACTGTTTGCCAAAATTAAAATTACTAGAGAAACAGATTCCTTACCACACTTCAATCTGGGAGGCATACCACGTGAAGAGCAGAAAGAAAAGACTGTTGAAATGTATTTTAATGTATAATAATTACTACTTATATAATAGGTAATAATTTATACTACCTATGCCATATTTGCTTGAGAATTTGCTTGAGCTAACCATCTTTGCTTTCTTTTGATCCCCACTCATACTTGGGCTCTCATCTGGCTGCGAATTTTGTTCAGAGTCCAGTTCTTTCCTTTTCAAAAACTTGTCCATCACTGCAGTATCTGCTCCTGTGCAGTATAGTTCCCCCACAGACATACAGCCTTCAGCCATACAGTGTATTACTGAAGGCTGTATGCCTGTGTACTGCCCCACTTCGGTGCTCGGAACACCGAAGGAGACGCGCCGCTGGTAACACTTACCAAGTTGACAGCGCGCGTCCTCCTCGCTGTTCCGGTCCTCCGCGATTGTTGCTATGGGCGCACGCATGGGACATCAGTGACGTCCCTGCGTGCGCTACCTCCCGGCGGTCCCCGCATTTTAAAGTAAACGCGGGGCCGCAGGGTCTTAATAGAGGCATCTCTGTGTCCCGAAAGCAACTTTCGGGACACAGAGATGTCCCGCAGCAAAAACACCCAGTGGGTGTTTTTCCCACGGCACACCTTACACTATGTCACGGCACACTAGTGTGCCGCGGCACAGTGGTTGAAAAACACTGACCTATGGTACTTTACAGATATTTAAAACAAATATAATTAGCATCTATAAAATGAATATGATCAAGGTCTTCCTCTTAAAAATCAATCAGACCCAACGCTTCTCCATCACAATGGGGGAGGAGGAGAAAGGGAGGATTTTGCATTAAAGCATTATTCCAAAGCAGTTCTGAGCAAACGTTTCTTTATATAATCACACCAGCTTATGCAACGTTTTACCCAGAATTATTAGAAGTGCAAGGAAATAATTTGGTAATTAAATAAATCTCCCCAGCATTTTTCAATTACCTCAGAGTTCGATTTCCATCCATGTTTTGTAGCATCACTAGTAATGCAATCTTCCAACATATCAGATATTGCTACTTGTGAGTCAATCATCTCCACATTGCCAGGGATACATGACCAGTCTGTATTGCAGGCAACACTTCTATAGTCAGCTATTACAGGCATTATTTCTGAATCTTGTGCCAACCATTCCCTGGGCCTACATTTACTCATCATTGTTATCACAGTGTTTTGTGCCTTAGATGCCACTGGACTTTTAACATTAATGGCACGACTTGTTGTAAAACTAGCTCTAAAGTCAGCAGTTGCATCAATAGCTTGGTTAATTGCACTTTGAAGGTTTTTACGAGATTCATGGTATGTATTTGTGATGCATTTCAATTCTGTACTAGAAAAATTCTCAATGCAATTTTCATGATGTTCACAGGAACTGTAGATAGAGGTTTCTAGATCATTATTAACTATAATTGATGGTTTGTAGGCATATGTATTTGAATCTTCTGTATTATGAGAAACCTGACAAAAAGGTAGTAACCTTCTCTCCTGGCATAATATATTTGGATTTCCAGATTTATTTAGATAATCATTTGTTTTAAGTATTTCTTTAGTAGTAGCAGTAATAGATTTCAGTGTGGTATCACTAAGAAATTTTACTTTAATCTTTTCTTCTACCTCAGCTTTGCTAGCTAAAAATAATTTTGAATTATTCTTTTTTTTATTAACTTTAATATGAGATGAATCTTTAACAACACTATAAGACATGCTAAGACTCTCATTTCTTTTTTCACCTAAGGTTATATGCTGGTTCTGTGAACAACTCACATCTTGAAACATCTGGGGGAATGTTGATATTTCATTGCCATTGTAATGGTCCTTAACAACACAACTTGATGTAGAAAATTTATCTTCAGGTTTGTCCAATGGCTGCTGATCTGTAACATTATTTTCATTTACCATTTCTTTTTCTTGAAAATTTTCTGAATTATCTGTTTTCTGCCTATATGAACAGACACAATCAACATAATCCTGTTCTTCAGCACTGTGATATTCTAAGTGAGAGTCATCGTCAAAATAATTGCATTCGTATGCACTCTCATTCTCAACATCGGAGAAATCTGTATTAATATTTAGTTCATTTGTAGTTTCTACTGCACTTGAAGTATTGTGTTGCTGTTTATAGACATACGTAAATTCTTCTTTGACTGATGAAATTAGGTTTTCTTTTGATAAGCTTAAAAGTGAGGCATCTAAGTAACATGACTGGCTTGAAATGGAATACTCAGCTCCCATTTGAAGATCACTACAGGTATTATCAACTTCATATTTTTGGAAACATGTTGCCTCTTGTGATATATTCAGGATGGATGATATATCTGCATCTTTTTCCACTCTGCATTTTCTACATTCCATGATCCCAGTCTCAGGGTAGTTATTTGAAACAATTACCCAAATGGCAACTTTATTAAATGTATTTTTCTTAAAACTGCTTCAGAGTTGATGGGATTTAACTATTGTTTTTTCACCTGTTTAAAGGCAAGATACATAAATTATTATTAAATTAGATAAGTATTTTGTTAATTATTGGATTTTGTTAATTAAACTCATATACAGAAACTATCAGAATAGCCAGACGACCAGGTATAGGGCAAGACTAATTAATCAGAGGTTTTTCCTTCTAAGCATAATTGCTTTACATTTAGGATTTTAATATATAGTTCCTGAAGCCTTAAGCATAATGTTTAATGAGTACTTGTTTTAGAATTATTTTGTAACTTCATAAATCAGTTTGAAACATTTTTTTTCAGAATGTACCTACAACAAACTAAATATAACTGAGGTTAATTTTAAATTTATACTTGCAAAATTGTAACTAAAGGTCACAAATCCTCTGAAGATAAATATTTAACTCAACTAAAGGCATTAAAAAATCAAGCTTGTCTTCTACTTTGCAATCTGTTGTCATACATTTCAGAATCAGCATCGCCATAGTAACTGCTTTCCAAAAACAGGTATGGAGAGAATATTGCTAGTGGATTTGATGTATCTATAGTAATGAGACTATAGATTTCAGATAAGCAGTCTTTGTTGGGAATACAAAAGTAGTTTAAAATAAGTAAATCTTTCATAAAATTGAAAATTTTTATTGTGATTATTGACCAGTAGTAGAGTAACACTTGATTTCAAAAGTTATAAAATGAAATAAAAGGATTAAGATGAACAGAAAAAGGAAATTGTGAATATATAAATATCCAATGCAAATATAAAATGAGCTAAATAGTAATAGCACTTACTGTGTCCCCGAAAATAAGACCTATCCCTGAAAATAAGCCCTAGCCTGATTTTTAAGTGTGGGCCTAATATAAGCCCTACCCCCAAAAAAGCCCTAGTGAAGGGGTTGGGCGTGCTGCTCTCAGCTGAGCTGCTCCTGCCTGTGCGGGCCTCCAAGACCTCCGTCTCTCCTGCTACAGAGCCGCCAACAGAGTTCTTCCCCACCAAAGCCGCGCAGGGCAGGGGAATGGCGCAGCCCAAAGGCAATGGCAGGCAAGGCGACGTGGCTCCACTGCTGGTGAAGGGGCCCTGGCAGGCCAGCAGCAGGCCAGCCGAGAGCAACACGAGGCTAGCAGCAGCAGGTACAGGATGGGGGTTGGTCGACGGAGGCTGTGGAGGTTTCTAGCCTTGCAATCCTGCATAGGAAATCCGTAGGTTTGCTCCAGAGGTGCGGCAGAGCGTTGCACTGGGAGGCCTTTACCCTGGGGATCCCGCGTGCCCCCCAAGTCTGACATTGCCCCCGGAGCCAAGAGGGTTGGGGCAGGTTGCTTTGATGGCTTGCATTGCATGGCATACTGGTAGCATTCAGTTGAACGTCTTGCTCGCCTTTCCAACATAAGGTTGCAGGACGGGGGCTTGGCGGCCAGGGAAGACGGGGTTTGGGCGTACAAAGGAGGGGCGATCTCCCCCTCCCTCTTCTGTCCTGCTGCAGGGCCACCACGCAGTTCCTGCCCGCCGAAACTGCATGGTGGTCAAGAGCAGCATGGTCAGGCGGGTGAAGAGCTGCCATGAGGCCAGCAGCAGGAGGTGTGGCAGGCCCAGCAGCCAGCCAGAGCACAGGGGGAGGAGCAAGCGATCCTTCTACCTCATTGTAGCAGCAGCCTGAGCAAGACCCAAGCTCCAGTGTCCCAGCAGCAGCAGGGCCAGCAGGCAGGGTGGGCAGAGGCCTGGGTGCGCCAAGAGCTTGGCCTGTTGCGGCTGCAGGCAAACAGATGGTGGGACAGAGAGAGCTGGGCTGGCGGTAGCAGAGCTACCACTCCCGTCAGCCCCCATGCTAGCTGCCTCCTGTATGAAAAAAAAAAAAAAGACATCCCCAAAAATAAACCCTAGTGCTTATTTTCGAGCCCCAAAGAAAATTAGACTGGGTCTTATTTTGGGGGAAACATGGTATATACCACTTCATAGTACTTTACAGCATTCTCTAAGCAGTTCAGAGTCAGCATATTGCCCCCAGCAATCTGAGTCCTCATTTTACCGACCTCGGAAGGAAGGAATGCTGAGTCAACCTTGAGCCAATCAGGATCGAACATCGGGCAGCAAGCAGAGTCAGCCTGCAATACTGCATTCTAACCACTGCACCACCATGGCTCATATCAGTGTGGTCAATAGCAAACTAAGCAAAATAAAGTCTCTCATAAAGTGAAAAATCTCCCAGAAATGGGACAAATAGACATGCATTTTTAAAAAAGAATTTTTTTTGTATGTTTATATGATAGACATCACATAGACAGAGCCAGTTTGGTGTATAGGTTAAGGCAAAAAACTAGAAACTGGAAGACTAGCAGCAATTAGTCCTGTCTTAGGTTTAAAGCCAACTGGTAACCTTGCACCAGTCACTCTTTCTCAGCCCTGGGAAGCAGGCAAGGGCAAACTATTTCCAAAAATCTTGCCAAGAAAACTGCAGGGACTTGTCTAGCAGTTGCCATTAGTCAACATTGATTTAAAGCCACACAAATACATTGCATACTTCAAATATAATTATTTCATTTATTAAATTTATATGCCAGCCATTTCAGAGTCACGCTAGGTATATACATATGACAGGGCAAGAATATGCTGATCTATATTTCTTGGAAAGCAAAGAAATGTTCAATCTTAAAATTTATACTAAGTAGAACATTGTGTATAGACATAATTTCATTCTACTTTCTGTATGCAAATCAATTTAGGCTATGTACAAACACAGAGCCTTGAATATGCCTAACTAAAGAAATTTAATGTCCCCCTCCTTGATCAATTTGCACCATCAGTATAAATTAAAATGAAGGGAAGGGAATTCCTTCAATTTGAGAGATTTGCTAATACAATTTAGTCAAGCTGATGTCCTCCAAGTATCTTGGATTAAATTTCACCTCCCTTATCAGCAAAGCTATTGGATTTAAGTTTATATCAGGAGATCATCAAGTTAAGGAAAGCTGAATGCTAAGGCATGCAACTTTGGATCTTTGCCATGGTCAAATTCCAGTATTCTTACATACACACTTTAAAAGGAACACGGTGAAGTATATCATACATTTATTTATGTATATCCTTAATAATTTTTAAAAATAACCAAGGCAGCAAACATACCTAATACTACTTTCTCTTATTTCTACAACCTTGTGAGCTGGCCCAAAGTTACACAGCTGGCTTTCATGTCTAAAGAAGGAATTCATGGTCTGATGCACAGGTGTCAAACTCATGGTGTCACATTGCTGTCACATGACGTTTCATTACTTTTTTCCCTTCGTGGAGCTGTGGTGGGCATGGCCTGCGTGCAGTGGTGGGTTCCTACCGGTGCGGTCCACTCTATAGCACCGGTAGCGGCCCGTTGGTGATGTCATAGTACTGGTGCGGTCGGTCGCCGGTGCCTGGGTGCCGCCATTAAAAAAAAATTTTTTTTAATTTTTAAAAAAATTTTCTTCTGTGCATGCCCAGAAGCCGAGCTTCCAGCACTGCGCATGCATTGCCTTCCTACCCCACAGTAAGTCCAAGCAGGGGAGGATGGCTGAGGGAGCGCGTGAGACGCTGAAAGAATGGGCAGCAGGAGCTATCTCCATTCCCCTCCCTTCAGCAGTCCGAGAAGCCACAAATGCGCGGTGATGATCCTAGGCATTTTTGCACGTTCGAGAAATCTTGAGCTGCTGAGGGGAGAGGGAACGGGCGGCAGGAGCCTAGGATTATCGAATGGGGAGAAGCATTCAGGCCGGACAGAGCCTCCTAGAAGAACCGCTGGTGTGATCTTGCTGCTCCCGCGGCGGCGGGCTGCGTTGCAGGTGGGCAATGTCCCCCCGCTTCTCCAGCCGCTGCCAAGCTCCCAAGGCCCATGCCCACCCGGTCACATGGCTGGCAAGCCACACCCACAAAATAAGCCACGCCCACAGAGTGGTAGTAAAAAAATTAGGAACCCACCCCTGCCTGCGTGTGATGCATCTGGCCCCTGATCTACTGGTTTCTAGACTGATTCCTTAATTGCTAGACCAAACTGTCAGTACTTAAAGATTTCATATTCAATATCAAACTATGGGAGTTTAGCTTTATTCTATATTATACATTTTCCATATAGCATGTGTAATCCAATAGTGTTATGGATTGGGATTACATTTTCTTAGAATTAAGGAGAAATTTCCTGACAGCGAGAACAATTAATCAGTGGACCGGCTTGCCTCCAGAAGATGTGGGTGCTCCATCACTGGAAGCTTTCAAGAAAAGATTGGACAGACATTTGTCCAGAATGATATAGAGGCTCTTGCAGGAGAGGTTTGAAGTAGACGACCACCCAAGAGCCCATTCAACTCTTTATTCCAGCAAATTTCAGCATATTTCTGTTAGTGTAAAATAGTCTGAACAGATCAGGATCATGCTGCTCTTATTAAGTGGTTTTAAAACATGTTTTATTTACTTTAAATTATTTCTTGGTCATAAATATTGTGATTCTTATCAGCAAAGATGTTTGAAATGACTCCAATATACACTACTCAAGTAGTAAAATCAGTTATACCCAACAATTTAAATTTTTACCCCAGTGAAACACAAGACAGACTAACTTAATCTTCTACGGCTTAGAAAAGTACTGTAATAGCAGACAATTTTTATTAGTATCAATTTGTCTTTGCGCTACAATCAAGGCCTACATAGCAACTTAAGGTCCTCTCAAAAGCTTCTAAAAGAGAACATGTCTCCGACCTAAACCTTAACGTGGCTCACTCTTAATTATTACATACACTTTGCCACGGTTTGTCTTTTCTAAATCAAGCAAATGGTTGAAAATGCAGGTGAAGCCTTTTACATAAGGCAGTATCTTACACATTTCAGAAATAGTAAGAGATATCCCATAAATACTAAACGACAATCTGGGCCACAGACAGCAGATTAACGTTTTTTCAGCCATGGCGAACCACGATATACCACAGCGAAGCGATTTAACCAGTTACCTTCCGGAAAAGCTTACTAAAATTCGTGATGTTTTTTCTTTCTTATGCACGTCGTTCACAAACTACTTCAACATCCGATAACAACTTCCTATAAGTGTCCCCTCATGCGGCAGCACACTCCAAGAGCAAAAGGGAAAGCTTAGAAATCTGGCAAGGGGCAGACCCAAGCAGAAATAATCTTAACGGAAACGTTCTAACTGCGACCAAAACAGCCCAACGGCCGAAACCTCCCATATGCCTCGCCTGTTCATTTTATAAAGGACGGTCTTCTTCAGTCAAAATTTTATTGGCTGACTCCTTCTCCCCCATGGATTGGTGCAGAAGGAGCTCGTGCTCTATTGGAATTAAAATATTCATCAAGCGTGACGGGTTTGAAATCCGGCTTGTGGGCGTGTCCTCGCTTGTTCTGCTACTGTATTTCTCGCTAGTCTGGGCAACGTGGGTATTAATAACACAGCGAAGTCTATTGTGAAAGTTAGCTCTTCTGGAGTAAGTGTCCAAACAGAAATGAGAAATTTCCTGACAGAACTATGAAACAGTGGAACAGCTTGTCTTCAGAAGTTGTTGAGTGCTCCATCACTGGAGGGTTTTAAGAAGAGATTGGACAACCATTTGTCTGAAATAGTATAGGGTCTCTACTTGAGCAAGGGGTTGGACTAAAAGACCTTCAAAATCCATTCCAACTGTTATTCTATTAAGAGAAAAGTCAGAAATCTTTCCTAATGGTGCAATAAAGAATTATAATTATGGGAATGGAAGTGAATAGGAACCCCTTTCATCGCTCTTATATCCTCAGGAAAGTGGCAGTTGCCACAAATATTGCTCAATTGTCTGAAGCAGAGTCCTTTTAGACAATCCCAAACTAAAACTTATGGACAGTGTATAACTTTTTAATTTAAAAATACCATTTGCTGCAAACAATTACCACACTCATGGAGACCAGTAAAGTGAATATGACTATAGAGAGAGGAAATGTTTGGCTTTTTAAATCTTTAGTTCTACGTTTTCTGGCAATTGACACAATCCTCTACTGTCTCCAAAACACTTTACATTGTATGTTTCTCTTAGAATTCTTCTAAGCAGAATTTACTTTCAGCTTTTTATGTTCCTGTTGTGAAAGTGTTGTCTTGTAACTTTAAAAAAATGGGAAAGGGATGGTAAAACATGCAAACACTGATGGATAAGTAAGAAAAGAAAACAAAGATACGAAAAGCAAGAGAAAATAGAATGAAGAAAAAAGAGAAAGCTTTATAGGTATTAAAGAAACTATTATAGAAAATAATTTATTAAATGCAACATCAATCAATTCACCTGAAATCACAGAATATGCCCACTGTGAAAAGTGAATGATACTTCTGATTAATTTTGGAATTGTTGTGAAACAAAAAATATGGATCTGAAGTACAGGTCCTTGTAGAATCTCAATTTTGCACAGCTAAAGCCCTCCAAAACATCTAAATAAACCAAAAGACCCAGCAGATCTAGAAGAAAAAAGCAGTCCTTACAACATATAGTGTAACAACTGCAAAAGCCATGATGTAGGGCAAGTGACAAAAGACTAGCAGATCACTTTCATGAATACCAACTACCGATAGCAATCAGTTTTAAGGGAAAGTTATTTGGATTCACAACTTGCATAGAGAGAAACTATTTGTTATACATCCTCTCCCTTTTAAAATGTACCCTCTTTTTTTTTAAATGTCACTGGAGCTTATTTTTGTGAAATAACAGAATAATTCAAAGATAGTTTGCCATTTATCAATATATAAGTTATTCTATAAAGCTGTTTTATAAATGGAGGAAAATGAGTAATATGATTAAATTATAGATCATATAAATTATAGACCACTTTACCTATTCTCTAATGCCTATACATTCTATAATTCTTTAAAGACAAAGATGCAAAAGAAATAACTTTATTCCCTCTAGGGAAAATTCACTAAATAAACACAAGTGGTACATCTAAGATTTGTTGGAAAGGATGTGACCACCCTAGAATATACTAGAATTTCTGGGTGGAATTCACTAAATGTCCAACAACTGGGAAATTGGTTTTTAAGCAAATACCGTAAATAAGATTTGAACTGCATCGGTTTTAGCAAGAACAGAATTATGTCTTTCATAAAGAGAAAAGGTAAAGATAAAAAGCAAAAGCAAGATTAGTACTCCAAATTTAAACATTTGATACACAATTTATTAGAAATGTTTTAATGGAAAAGCTTATAAAGATCTTTTAATTTAACTTGTAAGATTTTATTTTGCTTTTTATAATTACTTTGCTAAATACATTAACCAAACTACTATATGAAGAAGGATTACATATAGAATAGAGCAGAGCAGAGCAGAGCAGAGCAGAGCAGAGCAGAGCAGAGCAGAAAAATAGAATATAATAGAATAGAATAGAATAGAATAGAATAGAATAGAATAGAATAGAATAGAATAGAATAGAATAGAATAGAATTCTTTATTGGTCAAGTGTGATTGGACACACAAGGAATTTGTCTTTGGTGCATATGCTCTGTGTGTACATAAAAAGACAAGATACATTCGCCAAGACTCATAAGGTACAACACTTAATGATAGTCATAGGATACAAATAAGCAATCAAATCATACTAGGAAACAATCAATATAAATCGTAAGGATACAAAAAACAAAATTAGAGTCATGCAGTCATAAGTGGGTGGAGATGGGTGATAGGAACGATGAGAAAATTAATAGTAATAGTAATGCAGACTTAGTGAATAGTTTGATAGTGTTGAGGGAATTATTTGTTTAGCAGAGTGATGGCGCTCAGGGAAAAACTATTCTTATGTCTAGTTGTTTTGGTGTGCAGTGCTCTATAGCGTCGTTTTGAGGGTAGGAGTTGAAACAATTTATGTCCAGGATGCGAGGGGTCTGTAAGTATTTTCATAGCCCTCTTTTTGACTCATGCAGTATACAGGTCCTCAATGGAAGGCAGGTTGGTAGTAATTGCTTTTTCTGCAGTTCTAATTATCCTCTGAAGTCTGTGTCTGTCTTGTTGGGTTGCAGAACCAAATCAGACAGTTATGGAGCTACAGATGACAGACTCAATATTTTCTCTGTAGAACTGTATCAGCAGCTCCTTGGGCAGTTTGAGCTTCCTGAGTTGACCAAGAAAGAATATTCTTTGTTGGGCTTTTTGATGACGTTTTTTATGTTAGGTGTCCATTTTAGGTCTTGAGATATGATAGAACCTAGAAATTTGAAGGTCTCTACTGTAGATACTGTGTTGTCTAATATTGTAAGAGGTGGTAGTATGGGAGGGTTTCTCCTAAAGTCCACCACCATTTCTACGATTTTGAGTGTGTTCAGTTCCAGATTGTTCTGGTCGCACCACGAGGCTAGTTGTTCAACCTCCCGTCTGTATGTGGATTCACTGTTGTCTTGAATGAGACCAATCACTGTTGTATGATCCTGTCAGATGATCCCACCACTGGGTGGCCCCTCCCCCTCAATCCTCGCCTGCCCTGAGAAGGGCAACTGTGATGGATGGAGACTCACTCCGTATTCCAGAGCGGGAGCGAAGCACCCCTCTACTTGCCTGTTTTTCCGGCCCTTGTTGGTGCTGTGCGCACCTTGGTTATCTGGGGGAGATGTGCAACTTTTCTCTGTGCCGAGACACTGGCTGGGCCACCCAGCTGCAGCCGATGCTCCGTGTTGTAATGGGCTCTAGGAGGAGGAGGAGGCTCTAGGAGAAAGGAATATGGGGAGACCTGTGGAGATGACCTTGGTTCCCACAAGATAGAGCAGTGTTGTGGCAATGCATTCCAACCTCCTTCCCCCTTCCCATACTGTGTGGCAACTGAGAACCAACAAAATGGCTTTTGCCAGGTTCGGTTTGAAGTTGATAGTCGGATCTCCCCTAGTGAGTGAGAAGTACCTGGAAAACATCAAGTACAGATAGATTAAGTCCCTATTAGCCATCCCTCCCATCACCAGGTTATTCCTTTGGCTTCTGGATTTTTTTTATCATGGAACTTCTTGATTAACATATCTGCTCTTATGACCTTAATCTTCACCCAGGTAGTTTCTGACAGGGGGTAACCCTTCCACTGCACTAGGTATTGTAGCATTCCCTTATATAATCTAGAGCAGTGGTTCCCAAACTTTTTCAGTCCACCGCCCCCTTGGTGCTACAAACTCATCCTCACCGCCCCCCACCCCACCCCCTCAGGTGGGCATGGCTTAGTGGTCAGGTGACCAGGTGGGCGTGGCCAACTTGTAAAGTGTGGTGGAACTCACTTAACAATGCTCTTGCTTAGCAACCAAAATGTTAGGCTCAATTGTGGTCATAAGACTTTCTTTCTTTCGTTCTTTCTTTCTTCTTAACCTTCCCCCTTCTTTCTTTCTTTCTTTCTTTCTTTCTTTCTTTCTTTCTTTCTTTCTTTCTTTCTTTCTTTCTTTCTTTCTGTCTGTCTGTCTGTCTGTCTGTCTGTCTGTCTGTCTGCCTACCATCTTTCTTTTTCTTTCTTTCTGTCTTCCTTCCTTCCTACCATCTTTTCTTTCTTTCTGTCTGTCTTCCTTCCTTCCTACCATCTATTTCTTTCTTTCTGTCTTCCTTCCTTCCTAACATATTTCTTTCTTCCTCCCTCCCTCCCTCTTTCTTTCCTTTTTCTTTCCTTCTTCCCTCCCTTCCCTTCCCTCCCTCCTTTCTTTTTCTGTCTTTCTTCCTTCCTACCTACCATCTTTCTTTCTTCCTCCCTCCCTCTTTCTTTCTTCCTTTCTTTTTCTTTCTTTCTTTTTTCTTTCCTTCTTCCCTCCCTCCTTTCTTTTTCTGTCTGTCTTCCTTCCTTCCTTCCTACCATCTTTCTTCCTTCCTACCTACCATCTTTCTTTCTTTCTTTCTTTCTTTTTCTTTCTTCCCTCCCTCCTTTCTTTTTCTGTCTATCTTCCTTCCTTCCTACCATCTTTCTGTCTTCCTTCCTCCCTCCCTCCCTCCCTCGCTCTTTCTTTCTTTCCTTTTTCTTTCCTTCTTCCCTCCCTTTCCTTCCCTCCCTCCTTTTTCTCTTCTTCCTTCCTTCCTACCATCTTTCTTTCTTTCTGTCTTCCTCCCTCCCTCTTTCTTTCTTTCCTTCTTCCCTCCCTCCCCTCCCCTCCCTCCTTTCTTTTTCTGTCTGTCTTCCTTCCTACCGCCTTTCTTTTTTCTTTTTCTCTTTCCCTCTTCCCTCCCTCCTTTCTTTTTCTGTCTATCTTCCTTCCTTCCTACCATCATCCTTTCTCTTTCTTTCTTTCTTTCTTTCTTTCTTTCTTTCTTTCTTTCTTTCTTTCTTTCTTTCTTTCATTCTGTCTTCCTTCCTCCCTCCCTCTCTCTTTATTTCCTTTTTCTTTCCTTTTTCCCTTCCTTCCCTTCCCTCCCGCCAGCCGTGGCCAGGCCGCCTCCGCTCACCCAGGCCGATGGCTTGGTTCTCCGGGTCGTGCACCAGGTCGCAGAGCGTCATCAAGGCCGGCTGCCATGTCAGCAGCTCGGGGTGCTGTAGCTCTTCATTGAGCTTGGGGAGGCCTCGGCGGTTGAAGGCCACAGGCACCTTGGTGGGGTCAATGTCAGGGGCAGCTGGGCTGAGATCCGCGGGTGCGCCATGCCGGAGGGGAGCCCGCCAAATTGCGCACGCCGGGTTGCTAGGTGCCGGGGACGCCGGGCGGGAAAGTCCGCGCATGGACAGGTTCCACAGTGGGGCCTTCCCGTGGGTCTGCGAGCACTCACCCAAGCAGCTTTGGGAGCGGTTGGCTTCCCTCGTCGCTGTGCCGCACTCAGTACCTAGCACTTGGAACTCCATCGCATTCCATGCTTTTGGGTGCAGGGCAGCCCATTCTGAAAGAAAACATCTCATGTTTTCTTTCAGAATGGGCTGCCCTGCACACAAGAGCGAGGGACACGAGAGAGCTTTAAATGCTAGGTAGGACGCCCGTCGCGCGGTGGGATGCAGTTTGGGGTGACCAGTCGTGCGGGGCGGAGCGGAGCCTGGGTGGGGGCTGGGCGGGCCACGAGATGGGCATCATACCTAGCACTTGTAACTCCATCACATTCCATGCTCCTGTGTGCAGGGCAGCCCATTCTGAAAGAAAACATCCTGCATTTTCTTTCGGAATGGGCTGCCCTGCACACAAGAGCGAGGAACGCGAGGGAGCTTCAAGTGCAAAAGCATGGTGAACCACCTACCGCCCCCCTGGCCCCTCTCAACACCCCCCTGTCACCACCCTTGCCTCTCACTGCCCCCCTAAGGGTTCCCAGTGCCCCCCGGGGGGCGGTACCGCCCACTTTGGGAACCACTGATCTAGAGTCTAAGATCCTTCATAATGAGTTTCCCTTTCCACTACGATAGGACCTGGGGCTACCTGAGCTACTGGCCTCAACTCCGATCCTATTACTGGCTTCAATAAGCTCTGTGAAAAACTGGATGCACTTTCCCTAGCAAACATGGGAGTTTCAGCTCTACCGTGGATGATTTTTACAATGGGGAAAGGTCCTATAAATTTAGGTCCCAGTTTTTTGCAAGGCAACTTCAGTTTCAGGTACTTGGTGGAGAGGTAGACTTTCTCTCCTATGTAAAACGGTCTTGGGGGGGCTCATTTTTTGTCTGCTTACTCTTTTTGTGTTTCTGCGGCCTTAGTTAATGCTCATTTCACATTTCCCAATGCACTCTGCAGTGAATGTACCCATTCTGTCAGATTCACTGATGAAGGGGGTTCCTGTGGGTACTCAGGCATGGGAACAAATTCTACTCCTGTGGCTACCTTAAATGGAGTGAGCCCTGTGCTGCTGTGCATGGCATTGTTGTACGCCTCCTCAGCAAATGGCAGTAGTTAATTTGCTGGTAATTGACATAGCATCTCAAGTACTGCTCTACCATTGCATTCCCGTGTTCCGACGCCCTATTTTTACTCAGATGGAAAGCTGAACTAAGCCCCCTGGGAAGACCCAATTAGCTTAATAAACTCACTCCAGAACTTGGCCGTAAATTGAACCCCTTGATCTGATATGATTCTCTTTGGGATTCCATGCAATCGGTAAATATGTTTCATTGTGTGGCAACTGAGAACCAACAAAATGGCTTCTGCAAGGTTCGGTTTGAAGTTGACACCATGTATGAAAAGCTAAGTACACCCTTAATACTTCCATAGGTATGAAGAAGCTAAGTAGCAGCCAGGTCCTGCTAATCAGGTGCCCTTGGATCAATTGCTCCTCAGCAAATGTGACTACTTTTAGAAAAACCAACGTTTTAAGAATTTAATCATCTCCAGCACTGAGGTGTGTCTTTCTCTTTGACACAATGTCAAAGAGAAAGACATCAGCAATGGCCGCCCAGCTGCAGCCGATGCTCCATGTCGTAATGGGCTCTAGGAGGAGGAGGAGGGGACGCCATCTCCCCCATTGTGCAGCTCGCTAAGTTTAGGTGCAAGAGCAGCAAGCAGTCATGGAGGCAGCGAGAGGTATATGGGAAGATGCGTGACTTTCTCTGCCCTGAGACATTTAAACTCAGTGCACTGCACAATGGGGGAAATGGCATCCTCCTCCTCCTCCTTCTGGAGCCCATTACAACATGGAGCATTGGCTGCAGCCAGGCGGCCCAGCAAGTGTCTCTGCGTGGAGAAAAGTCACGCATCTCCCAACAAGGGCTGGAAAAAGAGGCAAGTAGAGGGGTGCTTCGCTTCCGCTCTGGAATACGGAATGAGTCTCCATCCACTGCTGTTGCCCTTCTCTTCTCAAGGCAGGCAAGGAGTGAGGGGGAGGGACAGGGAGGGGGCAGTCAGCTGACATGGAGCCACAGCAGGGGGACGAAAGAGCTTCATTTATCTGGGAATCTGAAATGACTCTTGATTTAAATCATATGGTAAAAAGCACTCAAAGAAGAAAGATGTGAAGTTTCCAAAAGATGTCCTAATTCATGAGCCATGAGCCAAAGTCCAAAAGAAATATAAAGATTTATTAGGGAACTGAGGCCATGGAGGCTGCGGCGCCCTCATGACCCTGTTTCCCTCCTTCTCATTGGGCATGTCATAAATCACATTCTCCAATGAATCACATTGGCGGGTTGTGAACCCCACATCCCTCCTTCTGACTCCGGTAACCTAGGACACAATCAGTAAAAGAAACATTTGTGGAATGTAGTTTCAGTTAGTGCAATCAGCCACTCCTTCAGCTCCCCCCCACTCCGTTCCATTTCATGGCAACTTGAAATCTTTGCAAGTTGACAAAAGAACAACATCAGCAAAAAAAAAACCACCCTCGCCTATTTTTGGAAATGGTTCAAGAGGGAACACACACACACAGAGAGACATGAGAGAGAGGGGGGAGGGAGGGAGGGAGAAAGAGAAAGATGAGAGAGGTAGAGAGGTAGAGAGAAAGATGAGAAAGAGAGAGGGAGAAAGAAGAGAGATGAGAGAGAGGGGGAGTGAGAGAGATGAGAGAGAGAAAGAGGGGAAAAGATGAGAGAAAGTGAAGGAGAGGGAGAAAGATGAGAGAGGGAGAGAGAGATTTATTTATTTAATTTATTTATTTATTTGTCAAACATGTACAAGATAGTAGGTGTTTGTATAAACATAACATAAGCAAAGAAGTACAAATAAATGAGGACAATAGGACAGTAAGACAGGTTCGGTAGGCACAGTGGTGTGCTTATGCATGCCCCTTACAGACCTCTTAGGAATGGGGTGAGGTCAACTGTAGATAGTCTAAGGTTAAAGTTTTGGGGGGTTTGGGGAAGAAACCACAGAGTCAGGTAGTGCATTCCAGGCATTGATCATTCTGTTGCTGAAGTCGTATTTTTTGCAGTCGAGTTTGGAGCGGTTTACATTAAGTTTGTATCTATTGTGTGCTCGTGTATTGTTGCGGTTGAAGCTGAAGTAATCATTGACAGGAAGGACATTTTGGTATATGATTTTTTGAACTACATTTAGATCAGATTGAAGGCGACGTAGTTCTAAATTGTCTAATCCCAATATTTCAAGTCTGGTGGAATAAGGTATTATATTGCGAACAGAGGAATGGACTATTCTTGTGAAATACTGTATTTCTGGACTCTCTCGGTTGTATTAATGTCTGATATGCAGTGCGGGTTCCAGACAGGTGAGCTGTATTCAAGAATTGGTCTAACAAATGTTTTGTATGCTCTGGTTAGCAGTGTAATATTGCCAGAGAAGAAGCTACGCAAGATTAGATTAACAACTCTTAGTGCCTTTTTGGCAATGTTGTTACAGTGGGCTCTGACACTTAGGTCATTAGATATGAGTACTCCAAGGTCTTTGACAGAGTGAGGGTCGTCTACAAGGTCATGTCCTCCAAGTTTGTATTTTGTATTCTGATTCTTTTTGCCAATGTGTAAGATGTTTAAAAGAATGTGTAAGATGTTTAAAAGAAAATACCTGGAGCCAAAAAACCTGGGTAGGCATGGCTGGGGGTGTTCATGTGACTGAATGTGAGTGAGTGGCCGAGTTGGCCACACCCACCCAAGTTTTGTGGCTCCCGGTGTTTTCTTTTCTGTGAGAAATGGGTCCAAATGGCTCTTTGAGTGTTTAAGGTTGCAGACCCCTGTTCTAGGAGTATAGCATAGTATATATCCATTCACCAGTAGATGGTGCCTTCAGCTTAAAAATCAACGTTAAAAATTCACTTTAAAACTATTCTACCAGTTATTTATTTCAAATTGATTCAAGCTAAATATCCAATAAACAGTCAGATGTCCAACATTTTAAAATGCCTGTTCAAAGTCATGCCAGTAAGATTTATACATCCAGTCTTTTTGTATTTTATAACTTTTACTTATTTCCTGTTAGGGTGCAGTTTCTCTCTGCCTCTTTTTAATTGCCGCTTACAAACATTCCAGAGAGCCTCTTTTCCGGATTAATTTTCTTTTCGGGTCAAATCCTAAGCAAAAATTAGAATTCACCTCACCAAGCTCCAATCACTGTCCACTCACACTGATCCAGCACAGTCTTACCATGTTTCCCCGAAAATAAGACAGGGGCTTATATTTTTTGACCCCCCAAAAATGCCCCTGGCCTTATTTTTAGGGGGTGGCTTATTATTTTCAGGGTGCAGGCGGGGCGGGGCACAAGACACACCACTTACTGGAGTTTGCCAGCTCCATGGTCTCTCAGCTAGTCTCTTTAGGGAAAAAAACTTGCAAACAGACAAGCCGAGAGACCACGGAGCTGCAAATCTCCAGTAAGTGGTGCGTCTCTCTTGGTGGGGCGAGGCGGGGCAGGCGTCCTACCAGACACTTGTCCCGGTACCTCGGTCGTGTTCTTACGGTGTTCTCTCCAGGGCAGCCCGTTCTATAGGAGAACATGTCGCAAGTTTGAGAAGTTTGAACTCGCAAGACGTTCTCTTTTAGAATGGGCTGCCGTGGAGAGAACACCGTAAGAACACGACCGAGGTATCGGGACAAGTCCCAGGTAGGAGGCACGTCTCGCGCTGGGGTTTGGCAGGGCGTTGCGTTCCTACGGTACCTGGGACTTGTCACGCTGTGGGGCGGGGGATGGGGCGTGCAAGGCCGCAAGACTCTTACCGTACCAGAGTCTGGTCTGGCAGAGAGGAAGACAGAAACAGAAAACAGGGAGAATTGGGAAAGGACAGAAAGAGAGAGAGGAAGAGGAAAACAGAGAAACAGAAAACATGGAGAGAAATGAAAGTAAGGAAGGAAGGAGGAGAAACAGAAAACAGGGATACTGGGGAAAAGAAAGAAAGAAAGGGAGAGGGAGAGGAAGAGAGAGAAACAGAAAACATGGAGAGAAATGAAAGGAAGGAAGGAAGGAAGGAAGGAAGGAAGGAAGGAAGGAAGGAAGGAAGGAAGGAAGGAAAGAAGGAAGGAAGGAGGAGGAGAAACAGGGATACTGGGGAAAAGAAAGAAAGAAAGGGAGAGGAAGAGGAAGAGAGAGAAACAGAAAACATGGAGAGAAATAAAAGGAAGGAAAGAAGGAAGGAGAAACAGAAAACAGGGATACTGGGGAAAAGAAAGATAGAAAGGGAGAGGAAGAGGAAGAGAGAGAAACAGAAAACATGGAGAGAAATGAAAGGAAAGAAGGAAGGAAGGAAGGAAGGAAGGAGGAGAAACAGAAAACAGGGATACTGGGAAAATGAAAGAAAGAAAGGGAGAGGAAGAGGAAGAGAGAGAAACAGAAAACATGGAGAGAAATGGGAGGAAGGGAGGAGGAGAAACAGAAAATAGGGATACTGGGGAAAAGAAAGAAAGAAAGGGAGAGGAAGAGGAAGAGGAAGAGAGAGAAACAGAAAGCATGGAGAGAAATGAAAGGAAGGAAGGAAGGAAGGAAGGAAAGAAGGAAGGAAGGAAGGAAGGAAGGAAGGAAGGAAGGAAGGAAGGAAGGAAGGAAGGAAGGAAGGAGGAGAAACAGAAAACAGGGATACTGGGGAAAAGAAAGGAAGGAAGGAAGAGGAAGAGAGAGAAACAGAAAACATGGAGAGAAAGAGAGACACATTTGCCACACACAGGGAAATCACAATTGCAGACCCTGAACCCAACCCACACACAGGGAAACTACAATGCTCGTGTATGGTACAACAATAAATTTATTCAAATTCAACAATATTTTCAAATTCAACAATATTTTCAAACTCAGCAATATTTTCAAACCCAACCATATTTTCAAACTCAGTCTTTTCAAACTCAAACACAACAATTTATTCCAACGCAACAGTTAATTCCAATACGGTTGTCATATCATCTTCTTCCACAATATCATCATCAAAAAAGTCCAGATCCTGATTTACATTCTGTTCTTCTTGAGAGTTCAATTTCTGCAACACCAATGGTCCCAAGCGTTCATGCTTGGCAATGGAGCATTTGCCACATATTCATCAGTAATTTGGTCCCAAGCGGTTTTCACCCAGTGTACCAGTTCTTGCAGACCAGGGTTGACAAAATTTCCCCGCTCATTTCTTGTCATCCGGTGTTAGATATACTGGTTGATTTGAACATGCAGGTTATCTTTAAAGGGTTTGTTGATGGCTATGTCTAATGTTTGCAGGTAGCAAGTCATCCCTGCTGGGATCATAATCTGATTAATTCTCCTTTGAGACAGGAATGTTTTCATGGCTTTCGCACGGTGGGTGCTGGCTGCATCCCACACCACCATGCCTCTTTGGCCACCCCTCATAACAAGTGGGAGCATAAGCTCCACCCACTTTCGGATAGCTGCCTGGGTGCACCAGGCCTTTTCTGTTTCCAGGACATACATTCCTGATATTTTTTCTATTTTGCACTTCTTGCCCTTGCTTATCAATAAGGGCAAGATGGCCGGATGGCCAAAATGCATGTTACACGAGTGCTTTCATATCCTGTGGAGGATATGTAAATGGACGTGGCACCCCTCTGGTCTATGGTGGTTTGAGCCCCTTGGCCCATAAAGACAGCTGTCTCATCCATGGCAATAATGTTTGATGGCTGGTACTTTGAAAAGTCAATGCCATCAACAAATGTCTTGAACGCAACTGCCCGTTTCACAAGTTCCCCATCGTCCAGTTTGACTAGCGAAGTGGATCTCCTTAGAGAGAGTTCATGTCGCTGGAGGAAGCTATCCAGCCAGTGCTTAGAGGCTTTGAATTGTTCCTGGGGAATGTCTAATTGTGGAGCCATTTCAAGGGCAAATGCTTGGATATCAGCCCTGTGTACAACCAAAGCCCTTGCTCTCCGGTCAGCGATCCACTCAGAGATGCTGTCTTCCAGTTCAGGGAATAGTGGTTGCCGACCTGACCCACACTTGCGTTTCTTCCCATTTCCTTTCTGCACCTGTTGAGTTAGGGCTTTGTACTCTACTCTCCATTTTCTCACCATATGGATTTCCAACATTTTCTCTTTACAGAAAGCTGCCAGATTCTTTCCCCAGGAATCTTCCACTATTCCTTTTTTGAATTCCACAGAGTAGCTCTTCCTTTTTGAACTCATCTTGTGTGGGGGTCAAAATAAAAGTCATTTTAGATCATTACATCCATTAATCCAAAACCCTGGGAGCATGGTGGTTGGGATTTGGCATTGTGGTTTCCCAGTGTGTGGGTTTAGGTTTTGCGATTGTGGTTTCACTGTGTGTGGCAAATGGGTCTCTCATTCCCTCCCTCCCTCTATTTTCTGTTTCTCTTCCTCTTCGTCTCCCTTCCTTCCTTCCTTCCTTCCTTCCTTCCTTTCCTTCTTTCTCTCCCTGTTTTCTGTTTCTCTTTCTCTCCCTTTCTTTCTTTCATTTCCCCAGTATCCCTGTTTTCTGTTTGTCTCTCTTCTTTCCTTCCTTTTCTTTCTTTCCTTTCCCCAGTATCCCTATTTTCTGTTTCTCTCTCTTCCTCTTCCTTCCTTCCTTCCTTCCTTCCTTCCTTCCTTCCTTCCTTCCTTCCTTCCTTTCTTTCCTTCCTTCTTTCTTTCTCTCCGTTTTCTGTTTCTCTTCCTCTCCCTTTCTTTCCCTTCCCTTCCCTTCTCCCCATTCTCTCATTTGTTTTGAGTCTCACAAAGACTTATTTGTGGCATCTTTTACCGGCATGGAGGGGGGGAAAAGGGGGGGAGGGACACATGGCTCCCCTTGCCGTCTCTCCCCCTCCCTTCGCCGGGCATGGCAGGGCTTCCTGTCCATCGCTTACGGTAGCTACCCGCTTTAGGGATGCAATTTGGGGGTGGCAGGTGAAGCTGGGGAGAAATGAGACTGTCTCACCTGCCACCCCTCTTGATAAACAGACGGTGGGCTGCTGTTGCCATTTGGACATGTTGCCATGGCAAAATGAGCATTAGGACAGCGGGGCACCTCGAGACCCACTCCATGCTGTGGATTGGGAGGCGCGCTGCTGTCCTGCCATTCATTTAGCTGCGGGGTGCAATTTGGTGCAAAATGAGCGTTAGGAAAGCGGCGCGCCACGCAACCCACTCCATGCCGTGGATTGCGAGGCGCGCTGCTGTCCTACCGCTCATTTCACGCCAAATTACACCCCGCGGCAAAATGAGCATTAGGCCAGTGGCGCACCTCGAGACCCACTCCATGCCGTGGATTGCGAGGTGCGCTGCTGTCCTGCCATTCATTTTGCTGCGGGGTGCAATTTGGTGCGAAATGAGCGTTAGGACAGCGGGGCACCTCGCAATCCACTCCATGACGTGGATTGTGAGGCGCGTTGCTGTCCTGCCGCTCATTTTGTGCTGCCATCAGCCCTACCGGTAGGTATAGTATTCCCTCCCTTCGCCCCCGCCTGCTCACCTCATGTACAGCAGCCAGTGTAAATGGCGGGGACCGGCTGCACATGCGCTTAAATAGTCGGGAGGGGGCTTATTTTCGGGGCAGGCCTTATTTCAACGCATGTCCCAAAAAGCCCTGTGGGGCTTATTTTTGGGACATATCTTATTTTCGGGGAAACACGGTATTTATTATTATTACTTATACATATAACAATAATTAGATGTAAGAATTATATATTAATATTACATATTAATTTGTATTAAAGTTAGTTAAAAATATTAGATATTTATTTGGATGATAACTTGTGAATTGAAATTAATTTTATAGATGTCCAGTCTCTTTTTAAAAGTCTCTGGTGATGGAGCACCCACAATTTCTAAAGGCAAGCTGTTCCATTGGTTGATTACTCTCACCATTAGGACATTTATTCTTAGTTCTAGATTGCTTCTCTTCTTGGTTAGTTTCCATCCATTGTTTCTGGTCTTACCTTTTGGTGTTTGGGAAAATAGTTTGACCTTGTCTTTGCAGGAGCCCCTCAAATATTTGAACATTGCCATCATGTTTCCCCTAGTCCTTTTTTTCATAAGACTAGACATACTCTGCACTACATTCTACAATATCTTGAATCTCCAATGACCTACTCAAGGGTCCTCTTTGTAGACTAGTTCAGCATTCAATACCATCATACCGGACATTCTTCTAACTCAGTGGTGACCAACCTTAAGCATACCATGTGCCAATTTTTTCACAGACGAATTCAGATGTGTCATACAACTCAAGCATGTTTTTTACCTTCTTACTTTCACGTTTGGGGTTGTAAAATAGGGATGGGGGTAGGATCTGCTTTGCTTAAGGGAGGAAAAGGAATAACTCAATCACGCAATTCAATTTTCTTTTGCACTGTAATGGATTACAGGAATTTAAGCATAGAAAAGTATAAAACTAAACAAAAGTGAAAAAGAACAAATAGATCACAAGTACGTACGTCGTATCACACAGAATATCAATTATGTGGAATTTGAATTCTATGTTCGCATCAAAGAAGAGTGGCGCTCTTCTTTGACAAATGTAATATACACCGTATTTTTCGGAGTATAGGACGCACCGGAATATAGGACGTACCTAGATTTTAGAGGAGGAAAGCAAGGAAAAAAGTATTCTGAACCAAATGGTGTAGTAATATATTATTTAATAAAATACCAGTATAGCAGAATACTTTTTACAACCATGTACACTTTTTACAACCATGTACACTTTTTACAAACTTCAAACTTGACAGCTTTAAGACTTGTGGACTTCCAACTCCCAGAATTCCTCCTCCAGTCATGCTAGCTCAGGAATGGGAGTTGAAGTCCACTGGTCTTAAACTTGCCAAGTTTGAAGAGCCCTGGGTTAGGGGTTAGGGGTGGCAAGGGTCTTCAAACTTGTCAAGTTTAAGACTTGTGGACTTCAACTCCCAGAATTCCTCCTCCAGTCATTCCTGAGCTAGCATGACTGGAGGAGGAATTCTGGGAGTTGAAGTCCACTAATCTTAAACTTGGCAAGTTTGAAGACCCTTGCATCCCTAACCCAGGGCTCTTCAAACTTGGAAATTGGTCTTCAAACCTGTCAGGCTGCTCGCTTCGGGCAGCAGCGGCGGTGGCTCCGGCGGCGGTGAGTATCGGCGGTGGCGAGTATCGGCGGTGGCGGTGGCGGCGGGGGTGGGGGCGGGTCCTGCGGTGGGAGCTGCAATGGGGGTGGGGGCGGTGGCAGGTCCTGCGGTGGGGGCTGCAACGGGGGCGGGGGCTGCGGTGGTGGCACCGGCGAGTGTCGGCGCCGGTGAGTATCGGCGGCGGCGGGGGCTGCGGCGCCGGCAGCAGGTCCTGCGGTGGGGCGGGGGCTGCAATGGGGGCGGGGGCTGTGGCAAAGGCGGCGGCAGGTCCTGCGGCAGGGGCAGAGGCTGCAACAGCGGTGAGGGTGTGGGCTGCAACGGGGGCTGGCTCCGGCGGCTCCCAGCAACAGCGGCTGAGCTCCGGCCAGCAACAGTGGCAGCGGCGGTGGCCAGAAATGGCTGGAACCGGCCGAAAATGCCTGAAACACAATGCTCTTTTTTTGCCTCCACATGACCTGTTTTTGGAATGGGGAGAAAAGTTTTTTTGTGGAGGCAAAAAAAGAGCATTGCATTTCAGGTGGTGGGTGGTTCCAGCCAGCGCTGCAGCCCGAAAACACTTCCTTCCCCATTCCAAGAACGGGGCGTGCAACCAGGCACTGCCCGCCACCTGAAACACGATGCTCTTTTTTGGTCTCCGCACACTCCGTTTTGAAATCGGGGAGGGGATCGCAGCGCTGCCGCCTGAAAACGCTTTCCTCCCCAGGCTGAGTGGCGGCTGGCAGGTGGGTGGGGGCTACATTCAGAGTATAAGACGCACACACTTTTTGACCCTTTTTGGGGAGTAAAAAGGTGCGTCTTATACTCCAAAAAATTCGGTATTTAATCTTGAATCTGTCTTTCAATCACTCTCAATACAAAAACCACACTAGTACACTCAATAAAACACTGCTTCAAACTCCACGCCACGATGGCTCATTCAGAACTGACTGACCATATCGAACACTCGCCGCTCATTCGCACGTGACTTCAAACACACGATGTGTTGCTAGTGCGCTGTGTTTGCGATCGTTTGAGCAGGAATGCGCAATGACAACACCGATAAAAATATTTGTACATTTGTAAACCCACCTAAAGTAACATCTTAAAGCCCTACATGGCTCAGGGCCAGGTTACCTTCTGGACCGCATCCTGCCGCATACCTCCCTACAACCGGTTAGGTCCCACAGAGTTGGTCTCCTCCAGATCCCATCGACCAAGCAATGCCGGTTGGCAGGGCTGAGGGGGAGAGCCTTCTCTGTGGGAGCTCCCTCCCTTTGGAACCAACTCCCTCCAGAGATCAGAGCCATCCCCACCCTGCTGGCCTTCAGTAAAGCAATAAAAACCTGGCTGTGGTTACTAAAAAGATTTAGTAATCTGCTAGCTTTGGGAAGTCAAAAAGAATAGATCCTAGAGCGGTTACAGATTACTGACAGAACATTGAGTATTATTTGGACTTAAGGCAAGATGGCTCTTCAGGAAGAATCGGAGTCACTTCAAAAAGAAACTATGTTGTTACTCCAAAACATTTATGACACTATGATGGGGAACTTCAAGGAGATAAGGGATTTACTACATGACATAACTGGAAAGGCTGAAAATGTGCAACAAGTAATAATAAATCAAGAGGATAAAATCCAGGAAACGGGAGATAACTGGAAGCTTAGGATGAGATAGAACAGACCACACAACAAATAGAACAAGGAGAAAAGAAAGAGGAGACAATAAAGTTGGGTGAAATAAAGTTGAGGGAATATATACTAAGTGGTAGAAAAATGAAACTCAATAAATGAAAAATATTTTTGGAAAAAAGACAGAGGATTTAGCAGACCCGTGGGTAGACTGGCAGCAAAAAATAATGGAGATGGAAATAATGGTTGGGTTAAAAATGAAAGATGTATAGTATGTCACAGAAGTGAGTACACTCCCTCACATTTTGTAAATATTTAAGTATATCTTTCCATGTGACAACACTGAAGAAATGACACTTGGTTACAATGTAAAGTAGTGAGTATACAGTTTGTATAACAGTGTAAATGTGCTGTCCCCTCAAAATAACGCAACACACAGCCATTAATGTCTAAACTGCTGGCAACAAAAGTGAGTACACCCCTAAGTGATAATGTCCAAATGGAGCCCAAAGTGTCAATATTTTATGTGGCCATCATTATTTTCCAGCAGTGCCTTAACCCTCTTGGGCATAGAGTTCACCAGAGCTTCACAGGTTGCCACTGGAGTCCTCTTCCACTCCTCCATGATGTCACGGAGCTGGTGGATGTTAGAGACCATGCGCACCTCCACCTTCCGTTTCAGGATGCCCCACAGATGCTCAATAGGGTTTGGGTTTGGAGACATGCTTGGCCAGTCCATCACCTTTACCATCAGCTTCTTTAGCAAGGCAGTGGTTGTTTTGGAGGTGTGTTTGGGATCGTTATCATGTTGGAATACAGCCCTGTGGCCCAGTCTCCGAAGGGAGGGGATCATGCTCTACTTCAGTATGTCATAGTACCAGTGGTGGGTTCCTACCAGTGCGGTCCACTCTATAGCACCCGTAGCGGTCCGCTGGTGACGTCACAGTACCAGTGCAGTCGGTTGCCAGTGCCTGGGCGCTGCCATTTTTAAAAAATGTTTTTTAATTTTTTTAAAAAAATTTCTTCTGCGCATGCCCGGAAGCCGAGCTTCCAGCACTGCGCATGCGCTGCCTTCCTACCCACAGTGAGTCCAAGCAGCGGAGGATGGCTGAGGGAGCATGTGAGATGCTAAAAGAACGGGCGGCAGGAGCTATCTCCATTTATTTATTTATTTATTTATTTATTTATTTATTTATTTATTTATTTGTTTGTTTGTTTGTTTGTTTGTTTGTTTGTTTGTTTGTTTGTTTATTTATTTATTTATTTATTTATTTATTTATTTATTTAATAGATTTGTATGCCACCCAACTCCCAAAGGGACTCTGGGCGGCTCACAGCATATTAAATACAAAATCTAAAAAACAGTTAAAAAATTTAAGAACAAGATTAAAATAATGTAAACAATTAAAACATTTAAAAGCATTTTTTTTAAAAGCCACAATTTAAAAACCCAATGATGCACTCATGGGGCCAAGAATAATAGATGTTATATTAAAATCATTGGCCCCAGGCCTGTCGACAAAGCCATGTTTTTAATGCTTTTCTGAAGGCTGGCAGGGTGGGAATTATGCGGATCTCGGGGGGTAGTGTATTCCAGAGAGCCGGTGCTGCCACAGAGAAGGCCCTCGTTCGTGGGCCTGCCAGCCGACATTGTTTGGCTGACGGGACCACCAGCAGACCAATTCTGTGGGCTCTAATCGGTCTTAGGGAGGTATGTTGGAGAAGGCGGTCTCGGAGGTAAACTGGTCCTAAGCCATGTAGGGCTTTAAAGGTAATCACCAACACCTTGAATTGCGCCCGGAGCCCTATGGGCAGCCAGTGCAGTTCGTGAAGGATGGGTGTCACATGGGTGTATCTAGGAACACCATCACCACACGCGCTGCCGCATTCTGCACTAGCTGCAGTCTCCGAACGTTCTTCAAGGGTAGCCCCATGTAGAGTACGTTGCAATAGTCAAGGCGTGAGGTAACAAGGGCGTGAGTGACTGTCATTAGTGCCTCCCGATCCAAGAGAGGACGCAACTGGTGCACAAGACGGACTTATGCAAAGGTCCCTCTGGCCACAGCTGTTAGATGTTGGTCCAATTTTAGCTGTGGATCCAGAAGGACCCCCACGTTGCGAGCCCGTTCTGAGGGGATCAAATCCCCCCCCCAGAACCAAGGAGGGACAGATGTCAAAGTCCTTAGGAGGCAACATCCAAAGCCACTCGGTTTTATCTGGGTTGAGTTTGAGCCTGTTAACCCCCATCCAGACCCTTACAGCGTCCAGACACCGGCACATCACATCAACTGCCTCACTGAATTGGCATGGGGTGGATATGTACAGCTGAGTGTCATCAGCGTACTGTTGGAACCTCACCCCATGCCTACGGATGATCTCACCCAACGGTTTCATGTAGATATTGAAAAGCATAGGGGAAAGAATCGACCCCTGAGGAATCCCACATATGAGGGGTCTCGGGGTTGACCTCTGTCCCCCAGCCAACACCGACTGCAACCGGTCAGAGAGATAGGAGGAGAACCACCGCAAAACGGTGCCTCCCACTCCCATCTCCCCGAGCCGTCGAGAAAGATACCATGGTCAATGGTATCGAAAGCCGCTGAGAAGTCAAGTAGCACCAAGATGGAGGAGCAACCTCCATCTCGGGCTCACCAGAGGTCATCCATCAGCGTGTCCAAGACAGTTTCTGTGCTGTAACTGGGCCTGAAACCAGACTGAAAAGGGTCAAGATACTCCGTTTCATCCAAGAGCCGTTGGAGTTGCAGTGCCACCACTTTCTCCACCACCTTCCTCATGAAGGGGAGGTTAGAGACTGGTCGATAGGTTTTAAGATCAGTTGGGTTGAGGGATGGCTTCTTAAGGAGGGGCCTCACCACCGCAACCTTTAAAGGCTGGGAGAAGAACCCCTCACTTAAAGAAGCGTTGATTAACTCCTGGAACCAACCTCGTGTCACCTCCCTACTTGCTGAGACAAGCCAGGAGGGGCACGGATCCAGGATACAAGTGGTGGAGCTTACCGCTCCAATGGCCTTGTCCACTTCCTCAGGGGTCACCAGGTCAAACTCTTCCCATAAAATGGGATTAAGATCTGCCCCTGTCATCTCGGCTTGCTTTGCCCAATTGGAGTCCAGGTCTATCCGAATCTGAGTGATTTTATCCGCCAGAAACTGTACGAATTCCTCAGCTCTCCCTTGAAGTGGTTCCTCCGCCCCCATCCCATTGAGAAGGGAGCGATGGGCGAGAATCTGTGGATGCGATAAAGCGGAAAAATGCGAACATTTTGCCGCCCTTATCACCACTAGGTAAGTCCTAATAAAGGCTCTTAGTAGTGTTTGATCGGATTCGGATTTACTGGCCCTCCATCGTCGCTCTAGGCGTCTCTTCTCTTTCATCTCCCGGAGTTCCTCAGTGAACCAAGGTGCTCTCCAGGATCCACTGCCATGGAGAGGCCGCAAAGGCGCAATTCTATCCAAAGCCCCCGCTGCCGCCCTATGCCAGGCGGCTACTATGGCTTTGGCGGAATTGTGTACCAGGGATTCAGGTAAGTCCCCAAGCTCCTTCTGAAACCCTTCCACGTCCATTAGGCGCCTGGGGCGGAACCACCTAGTCGGTTCCGCTTCCCTGCGGCGTGGGAGTGGCATGGAAAAGTCCAACTTTAATAGAGAATGATCTGACAATGACAAGGGAGAGATGACTAAACCCCTTAATTCCAGATCATTGATCCATTGCCCGGAGAGAAATACTATGTCGAGTGTATGACCCCACCTGTGAGTCGGACCTTGAATTACCTGGGACAGGTCCATGGTTGTCATGGAAGCCATGAACTCCCGCTCCGCATCAGAGGAACCGCCCAGCGATGGCAGATTAAAGTCCCCCAGCAACATGAGTCTGGGGAACTCCACTGCCAGGCCGGCTACTGCCTCGAGCAGAGCGGGCAGGGCCATTGACACGCAGCTGGGAGGCAGGTACATGAGCAATAGGCCCACCTGAACCCTAGGTCCAACTTCACAAGGAGAGCCTCACACCCGACAATCTCCGGGGCAGGGATCCTACGGGGTAACAGACCCTTCCGGATGATAACTGCCACTCCGCCACCCCTTCCCTGGGGTCGAGGCTGATGCTGCACCTGAAACCCGTCTGGGCATATTTCCGAGAGGGGAACACCTCCCTCAGGTCCCAGCCAGGTCTCGGTTATACATGCCAGGTTGGCTCCCTCTTCTGGGATAAGTTCCCGAACGAGGGGAGCCTTGTTGACAATTGACCTGGCATTCAGCAGCAGCAGCTTGAGCCCAGGGCCCTAACTCCAAAGGGTTAGAACATGGAATCACTTGCAAGTAGCGAGTCCTAGTTCTCCTAGTGCGGCCCACCCCTTGGCTCCCCCTCCCCATAATTACCATATGTTCCCCTCCACATAATTACCGATATGTTCCGGCTCTCCTCCTCTCCAGAGATCCATTCCCCTCCCTTCAGCAGTCCGAGAAGCCATAAACGCGCGGTGATGATCCTAGGCATTTTCGCACGTTTGAGGCTTCTCTAGCTGCTGAGGGGAGGGGGAATGGGCGGCAGGACCTATCTCAGTTCCCCTCCCTTCAGTAGTCCAAGAAGCCACACCCACCCGGTCACATGGCTGGTAAGCCACACCCACCCAGTCACATGGCTGGTAAGCCACACCCACAAAATAAGCCACACCCACAGAGTGGTAGTAAAAAAAGTAGGAAGCCACCCCTGCACAGTACATGTTGGCATTCATGGTTCCTTCAATGAACTGTAGCTCCCCAGTGCCGGCAGCCCTAGACCATGACATTCCCACCACCACACTTGACTGTAGGCAAGACACACTTGTCTTTGCACTCCTCACCTGGTTGCTGCCACACACGCTTGACACCATCTGAACCAAATAAATTTATCTTGGTCTCATCGGACCACAGGACATGGTTCCAGAAATCCATGTCCTTAGTCTGCTTGTCTGCAGCAAACTGTTTGCGGGCTTTCTTGTGCATCATCATTAGAAGACGCTTCCTTCTGGGACGACAGCCCTGCAGACCAATTTGATGCAGCATGCGGCATATTGTCTGAGCACTGACAGGCTGAACCCCCCACCCCTTCAACCTCTGCAGCAATGCTGGCAGCACTCATACGTTTATTTCCCAAAGCCAACCTCTGGATATGACGCTGAGCATGGGCACTCAACTTCTTTGGTGAACCATGGCGAGGCCTGTTCTGAGTGGAACCTGTCCTGTTAAACTGCTGTATGGTCTTGGCCACTGTGCTGCAGCTCAGTTTCAGGGTCTTGGCAATCTTCTTATAGCCTAGGCCAAGGGTCAGAAATTGTGGCTCGTGAGCCAAAAGCGGCTCTTTGGGCCCTAGAGTGTGGCTCTTCCACCTGCAGGCGCGCACGTGGTATTTTCACAGCTGGCTTAGGAACTGCTTGGTGAAATCGGAGGTTTACCTCAAAAGTCAAGCCGAAAATCAATTAGAGTTTAATTGATTCAAAGCCTCGGGGTCTCAGGGGTTTCCATTGAGACAGGACTGGCGTGATTTACATGAGAAAGCAAGGCTCCGGCAGAAGGAATTTCCTTTAGAATGGTAACTCCGAAGAAAGGCTAGGAAAAAAAAGCTTCATTGCGTTCTGCCTTCCGTGGACGCTTTAAAAGTCACCAAGTGGGAAAGGCGACCTTCAGAAAGAGAGTCGGTTGGTGAGGGTTTTGAACACCCCCTTGTGCTGCAAAAGTTCGAATCCCTGGGAAATAGTGCCTCGCAGGATCAACCTTGGAACTGAAGTGGAGATTTTAGTCGCGGTTACTCAGTACGTGTCCCTTGGGCTGAAAGTCCGGCTTTGTTTGGTTAGAAGTGACTTCCCTATGGGAGCAGCAGCCTTCAATCTCCGCGTTATTGCCTATTTACCTCTCCCCCTTCCCCCCACCTTTGCCTTGCAAAGATGTTTACCAAAGTTAATATTTGATATTATTAGAAAACTCTCTTGATTTGCATGCTGGTATGCTACCTGTGGATGGAGGAAAAGAGGCAAACTCAGAAGGCAACAGCCATCGGATTTTCTCTTCTTCCATGTGGGCTGGCTCTTCCCTCTCCCCCTTCCCCCCACTCTTTTTTTCCTGGGAACTAAGCATGAACGTGCTTAGTAAACAATTAAGTCCTGGAAGTTTAATTTTGTGGAATCTACTGGGAATGTTGCTGCCTTGATTCCTGCTCATAGTTATACAGCTAAAAAAGGGGGGAGGGGAAATGGTGAAGCTAAAAGGAATGGAAGGTTTGTGTGTGTGTGTGGGGGAGCAAAATAACTCCAACAAGCAATTTACCCCTCTTGTCTGATGGTGATGCAAAAGAAGATACAAGCCATTGGGTAAAGTCTGTGGGAGAGACATGTTCTGGTCTTCAACCAGAATGAATGGTCCCAGAGGTGCCTTGCAAAGATGTTTCCTTTGGTGAAAGTTGCACGTGAATATTTGATTTTATTAGAAAACTCTAATAAAAACTCTAATAACAGAATTCAGAGGAACTGAAAACAGGCAGAGTTTTGGAAGAGATGTTGAAAGAAGGTGACTTAAAACCAGGCTATTTTGGAGGATCCAAAGATCAGGACTTAATTTTTGATTACAGCTTTGCCAGGTTTAGGCTGGAAGTCATTCCCCCCCCCTGGCTGTTGCTATTAACCTCTGTACCACAAAGTTTCAGTTTTTACACAGGAAGACTCATCTGTTTTAACAAAACTTGGTTGCAGAAGGTCGGGTTTCAATCAGCTTGGTGACCTGATCGTTCTTAAGAGGTTCTTTCAGTCTGTAGTTAATTAAATTATCTTTTTGCTCAAGATTTTGAAAGAGAAACTTTGACTCACTTTCCAAGCCTGTTGAAACATCACCAAGAAAATAATTCTCATATTGACTATTTCAAAACAACACTTTTAAATATGAGGAAAGCTTTTCTCAACAGGTTTCAGGAATTTAGAAACAGCAAAGTGACGTTAGCCTTTGTTAAAAAATGCTCTTTGTTAAGTAGCCTTTGTTAAGTAGCTCTTAATGCTACTGTAACAGAATTAAATTTATCTCCCTTTAATATTAACATTGGCGACTTTGAAATGCAATTGTTGGATTTAAAAAACAAAGAATTGTGGAGCTCGAAATTTGAACGTCTTTGTGCTGATGTAGAAATATTGGAGAAAAACAAATGTGAACTTAGTTCACAGTACAAGTGGTCAGCTTTGAAAGACCTGGAGAAGGAAGATATGTTGATTTTTAACACCTGGAATAGTATTCCTGACTCATATAATCAAATGAAAAAATGAGCGTTTGCTGTTCTTTCCTTATTCGGGTCTACATATTTATGCGAACAATTATTTTCAAGCATGAACCTTGTCAAGAGTAAATTGAAAAGTCGTCTTCTTGATGAGAACCTGGAATCGTGCCTAAAATTAAAAACAACAACATACAAACCTGACTTATCCAAACTTTGCAAGGAGATGTAAGGCCATTGTTCACATTAGTGTTTGTCAGTCATTGCAATGATTTAATTTTATGGATATTGTAAGGTAAATTGTAAGGAATTTAATTTTATCAATAAATAATATTGTTTTTAAGTATGATATCAAGTTTTATTCAATGTACCTATAGTTTAACTAAGACATAAAAATTTAACACAGAGATACACAGAGAGGATGAGATATAGACGGAGAGAGAGAGACAGAGAGAGATACAGAGGGGGAAGAGAGATACAGAGAGGGGGGAGAGGGGGGAGAGGGAGAGGGAGAGGGGGAAAGAGAGATACAGAGGGAGAGAGAGAGATACAGAGAGAGGGGAGAGAGGGAGAAAGAGATACAGAGAGAGGGAGAGAGATACAGAGATACAGACAGAGGGGGAGAGACATAGATACAGAGAGAGGGGGTAGAGAAACATAGAGACACAGAGATACAAAGAGGGGGAGAGAGAGAGATGGAGAGGGGGGAGATAGAGAGGGAAAGGGTGAGAGAGCCATAGAGAGAAGCAGAGAGAGGGGGAGAGAGAGGGAGAGGGGGAGAGAGATACAGAGGGGGAGAGAGACATTGATAGAAGGGGAGAGAGAGAGAGAAAAGGGTTTTGTGGTTCCCAGTTCTCTGTCCTAATGACCGGCTGGGTAGGTGTGGCTAGGGGGTCATGTGACTGGGTGGGAGTGAGTAATGTTGAATTGGCCACGCCCACCCAGGTTTTGTGGCTCCCGGTGTTTTTTTTCTGTGGGAAATGGGTCCAAATGGCTCTTTGAGTGTTTAAGTTTGCCAACCCTGGCCTAGGCCATCTTTATGTAGAGCAACAATTTGTTTTTTCAGATCCTCAGAGAGCTCATTGCCATGAGGTGCCATGTTGAACTTCCAGTGACCAGTATGAGAGGGTGAGAGCGATAACACCAAATTTAACATACCTGCTCCCCCTTCACACCTGAGACGTTGTATCACTAACGTGTCACATGACACCAGGGAGGGAAAACGGCTACTTAGGCCCCATTTGGACATTATCGCTTAGGGGTGTACTCACTTTTGTTGCCAGCAGCTTAAACATTAATGGCTGTGTATTGTGTTATTTTGAAGGGACAGCACATTTACACTGTTATACAACTGTATACTCACTACTTTACATTGTAGCCAAGTGTCATTTCTTCAATGTTGTCACATGGAAAGATATACTTACATATTTACAAAATGTGAGGGGGTGTACTCACTTCTGTGACATACTGTAGATGAGGACCCAAGAGAGGAATATGGGAGGCAAGTTAAAAAGAGAAGAAGTGAAACTTTCAACAGGATGAGAGGTGATGGATAGAAAAGATCTTTTAAAAATAAGATTGGCTGTACTGAGAACTAGAATAGAGTAAGAAATTAGAAACGGGGGGAACATTATTATATGAATTTTTATGCAACACATTTAAAGTGAATGTTTGAGGTTAAGATTAGATTTTTAAAAGGATGTTATCAGATATGCCCAAGAACAATGTTATGACTATTAGAAGAATGTAGCAAATATTGAATAATTGAAAAATGAAGGAATGCATGCTGATATAAATATGTATAACAATAAATAACATTAGACCATGTAAGTTCGACTAAAGTAGTAATTTTTATTTGTATTAATATTGGTTTTGTGTCAAAATGAACGACACTCAGATGCCACACTGTCCATGCAATGATATTGATGATATTGATGTATGTTTAAAAATTAAAAAAAAGCTTTACACTAAAAAAGGGGGGGAAATTGGAAGCGTCGTGGCGAGACAGGCTGGAAAAAGCAAAGCTCCAACTAACTTCGTGGAAAAACCAGCCTGATGAATCACTGCCGGGGGCTTCGCTCAGAACCATCTTGAAGGGACGGTGAAGAAGGAGAGGCATCTCAGATGACCCAGAAGAGCAGGCAAGTTCCTTGAGCGGTCAGAGACAGCTCTTCGAATCGGCGGCGGGGGCGGGGGCCATTATTAAATGACAACTTCTGTTAGGTTCTCATACTGAAGAGGCAGGAGACGAGTTAGTGGCTTCAGCTCTTTATTAGGTCATGGTGGGAACAACTGCTGGGGACCCCAGCTGTGGCTGGGGTTTAAATAGGATAGTCCTGGCTTGGACCGGGACCAATCAGGACCAACCTGTTGATGACACTAAGCTGGACCAAATTGGGAACTTCCAGCTAAGATGTAAATGTAAGGACACAACATCCCTCCCCCCTTAGATGACTACATTTGCATATGTAGTCATCTAAATATGCTGGACGCCTGGTGTCTCTAGATGACCTGCGTAGCTCATTTTGGGTGTCGACTTTGGGTGGAGAGGACGTGTTTTCCCTCTCTGGCTCCCTCTGTGGAACCTGCTAGAATACTTTGGATGCTCTCTGGATTCTGCATGGAATTGAACCTCCGTAATCGCTGGGTGGTGCTTCTGGAATTTCAGCTAAGTCCTCCATCTCCCTCGTGTTAGAATTAGGTGTAGGAAAAATGACATTATTGCCCTTCTCCCAATCTATGTTTAGCGGCGGCCTATAACGAAGCTGGTCTATGTGCCGCCACCATTTCCTCCCATCTTCCAAAACTATTATGTATGTATCCACTGGGATCCACTGCCACAGAGAGGTCGCAAAGGCGCAATCCGATCTAATGCCCCTGATGCTGCAGTGTTCCAGGCAGCCACCAGGGATTCAGACAAATTGTGTACCAGGGTTTCAGGTATTTCCCCAAGTTCCCTCTGGAATCCTTCCGGCTCCATTAGGCGCCTCGGGCGGAACCACCTAGTCGGTCCCACCTCCCTGCGGGGGAGGAGTGGGGCTGTGAAATCCAACCTCAATAGGAAATGATCTGACCACAACAATGGGGTGGTGACTATATCCCCTAATTTCAGATCATCTCTCCACTGCCCGGAAAGAAACACTAGGTCAAGCGTGTGGCCTCCCTCATGAGTCGGACCCTGGATTACTTGGGTCAGGTCCATGGTTGTCATGGAATCCATGAACTCCTGAGCTGCAGCAGAGGTTTCACCCGCCGAAGGCAGGTTGAAGTCCCCCAGCACCATAAACCTGAGGAACTCCACCGCCAGGCTAGCTATCGCCTTAAGCAGCTCAGGCAGGGCCTTAATAATGTAGCTGGGAGGCAGGTATGCTAACAAAAGGCCCACCTGAACCCCTAAGTCCAACTTCAGAAGGAGCGTCTCACACCCAACAATCTCCGGGGCAGGGATCCTATGAGGATGCAGATTCTGACGCATTATAATAGCCACTCCTCCTCCCCTTCCCTGGGGTCGTGAATGATGCAACACTGAGAACCCGTCTGGGTATATCTCGGAGAGGGCTACTCCCCCCTCCTGGCCCAGCCAGGTCTCAGTTATGCATACCAGGTCCGCCCCCTCATCAGTGATTAGCTCACGTATCAAGGGGGCTTTGTTGACAATTGACCTGGCATTCAATAGCATCATCTTGAGCCCAGGGCCCTGAAAACCCTGGCTGCCAGGTACTCGAGTTGAGCAAGATGGAACCACATAGGAGGGGCCGGAACAAGGAATCACTTGTATACAGCGAGGTCTTATTCCCCGAGAGCGGCCCACCCCTCTGCTCCCGCCATACCTACCTCTCCCCATCATGACCGGAATATTCCACTCTCCACCCCCCCCAGAGATCCCCCCGCTGGACCACCTCCCTTCCTGCATAACAGTTGATGCAGAGGCTCCGCAATGGTAGCTTTATTCTGCAGGAATATGCTGTAAAAGTTCAACAACCCTAAAAATGCTTGAAGTTCAGTCTTGTTGGTGGGCACCGGGGCTTCCCTAATGGCCCTAAGTTTATCCTTTGTGGGGTGCAATCCTGAGCCATCTATCCGGTATCCTAGAAATTCTACTTCCTGACCCCCTATCTGGCACTTGCTAGCTTTTAGTTTTAACCCAGCATCTCGGAATCAGCATCTCGGAATCTAGTCAGCACTTCTCTGAGTCTTTCTCTTAACTGTGTTGTGTCTTTTGCTGCTATTAACACGTCGTCAAAATATGGAACGACACCTGGTATCTTGTTTAACACTCTCTTCATTATACTTTGAAAAATTCCTGGGGCTACGCTAACTCCGAACTGCAGCCTATTACATTTAAATGCCCCACGGTGCGTGACGATGGTTTGTGCTTCTGCAGTCTTGCGATCCACAGGCAGTTACTGGTACGCCTGCGCGAGATCTAGCTTTGCGAAAATGGCGCCCGGACCTAATGTGTGCAATAGGTGCTGGACTACCGGCACCGGATATGCGCTCTGCTGGAGGGCTTTGTTAACTGTACATTTGTAATCTCCACAGATGCGAATAGAGCCGTCATTTTTTAATATTGGCACTATTGGGGTTTCCCACTTAGCGTGATCCACTGGTTCTAAGATCCCCTGACTAATTAATCTGTCTAACTCCTTATCTATCTTTGGCCTTAATGCAAAAGGAATCCTGCAGGGTTTTAGCCTTATTGGTGCTACCCTTGGGTCTAGGCTAAAAGAAATTGGGGTGCCCACATACTTGCCCAGACGTTGGTCGAAATTTCCCTGGAACTCCTGTAGCAGGTCTCCACAGCTCCCATCCGTAGCCAGGGTTGCGTTTATCACCTTCATCTTTCTGGTCACCTCCATGTTGAGCGCTCAGAACCAGTCGAGTCCCAACAGGCTGGAGATGTGGTCGCGGGCAACAGTCAGCTTCAAGTTTGCTTCCTGGTCCTCATATCTCACCATCACATCTTTGATTCCCAAAACTGGGATTTGATTCCCTTGGCAGTCGGAAATCCGGACCGGTTGATCTCGCAACTGCCCCCGGGTTAGGCGTGGGATGGCTTTCTTCGCATTTTCCCAAGACATTATAGTTATGGAGGATCCCGTGTCGATTTGCATGTCACAATGAGAGCCTTCTATAAGAACCACTATTTTAATTTTTGAATTGTCCCGCTCTCTGACTTGATTAACTCGAATGTAGCTTATCTCTTCCTGAGGAGCAAAGCTACCGCTCCGTCTGTTTGGGCCCCTCTCATTCCATCGCGATTTACCTTCACGCCGCGACTCACTCTGATAGAAACTTTGGCGGGTTCCTCTGCTAGGAATACGGGGGGGGGACGAGGTGCCTGGCAGACCCTGGCAATGTGGCCAATTTTCCCACAGCATCGGCAACTTGCTTTGTGAAAATAGCAGGATGCCCGGGGGTGCATTTCCCCACAACTAGGACACGGAGTCAGTTTTTTTGGGGGGGGGGGGGCGGCGCTGATCTATGCGAAAAACGTTTGCGTTTTCTTCATCTGAGCACTCGTCTGGGCTCTTGGATTGTACCTCATTTACCTTGAATGCGTGTTTTGCTGGGGCTGACGTGCCCTTCTGGCGCAGCGTTTCCGCCCCATCCTTGGATGTTTCTGCTGCCCTGGCGTCCGCTAAGGCAGTTTGCAGGGTCAGCTCATCCCCCTTGGCTAGAAGTCTCTTCTGTAGGTTCAGGTCCCGTATTCCTCGGATCAGTTGGCATAACAGTGCCTCGTCCAAATTGCTGAATTTGCAGTGCACCAATGCCTTTCTTAGATCCGCGATGTATTCGTTGACGCTTTCGTGCTCTTGTTGCATTCTTTCTCCAAACTTGTGCTGGCTCACTACCTTTGAAGGTGCAGGATCATAGTGGTTCTTTAAGACCTCCTGGATCTTTGTCCATGAGGCAGCCTCGACTTGCTCCGGCTCCATCAGGGTCGCAGCCATCTTGAAAACCTCTGGCCCACAATGGGTCAAAAATATGTCTCTTTTAATGCTATCTGATTTGTTGTTCAATTTGCTTGCGCCCAGGAAACAGCAAAATCTTCTGAGGTATTTGTCCCAAGCTTCCTTCTTTGGATCGAATGACATCGGGGGGTGGATGGATGACATGGCAGCATGGCTTCCTTAGATTTCCTTTGTTCCAATTTGAATTTGGCGCCTCGTGGCTGGAGGTGTCCTTCCAGCAGGCTGCGTTTCTTTGTGTGCAACTCTTCAGTATCCCACCTTCGTCGCCAAAATGTTAGGTTCTCATACTGAAGAGGCAGGAGACGAGTTAGTGGCTTCAGCTCTTTATTAGGTCATAGTGGGAACAACTGCTGGGGACCCCAGCTGTGGCTGGGGTTTAAATAGGATAGTCCTGGTTTGGACCGGGGCCAATCAGGACCAACCTGTTGATGACACTAAGCTGGACCAAATTGGGAACTTCCAGCTAAGATGTAAATGTAAACACAATGTAAATGTAAATGTAAATGTAAACACAAAAACTTCAAAGCTGGGGCAATCAGACTAAGTGTTTGTGCAGGAGCAGTGAATGGACAAAGTGCTGGGACCGGGTGAGAAAGAGACCAACTCACAGGTAAAAGCAATTTTTCAATTTGGATTTTTTTAAGAAAATCCCTAAGCTGAAATAGCGGCTAATTGGCACTTGGGAACTGTCAAAGGGAAAAAAAACAGACTAAAACTTTAAAGCCCAAGAAGATCCCTTTCACTTTAGATACAATTTTAAATTGGAGAAATAAAAATAACAGAAAGAAGAAATTGGTGAAAAAGAAAGCCCTTTGTTTTTGTGTATTTAAAGTAATTATTGGATATTTTTGACAATCAGCTGGAAGCATATTGTGAATTGGACAGTGCCATCTACTGGTGAGAGGAAAATATTGCAACAATTGTAACAACTTGTGGAAAAAGAGAAAAAGAAAAAGTACAGGTGTCTGACCTTCAATTGTAAGAAGATAAGAGGAAAACCTGAGAAATTTTAGGGAGTGTTCTGCTTTGCCCAGACTGTTTTGACTTTGTTTTTGGATAGTAGCAGAAGATAAATAAACTCTGTAATTGGACTGGATTGATTATTAGAACTGGAGTTAAAAAGAAATTGAATAAAAGAAAAAGACTATATGGACCTTAAGTTTGAAATTAGTGTGAAATAATATAAAAAACATAAATTGGCAACATGGAGGATTGGATGTATGAAGAATTATTTGCTATGTTAAAAGCTGTGGGTGAAATTGTAAAAGGTGATAAAAAATTAGAAACTGGACCGGAGCATGAAATAGTAGAAGAGTCAGAAACTGTGTTTGAAGATTTTGAGCAGAAAATAGAAGAGAGGGTGGTTAAGAGAAATGAGGAACAAGAAAATAATACAATAGAAGAAGAGATGGGATGCAAAAAACTGAATGATTTTACTGGGATTTACAGTGGCGAGGGAAAAGTTGAAAGAGGAGAAAAGTACTTAAAAAAGAATCAACCAAAGGATAAAAAGCAAATTGGTGGGAAGAGATTAGAGAAATTTGGGGGGGACTACACGAACAATAAATTTTAAAAAAGAGAAAAAACATTTGAGAGAAAAGCTACAAGATACATAAGAATAAGAAAAAGAAGAAGAAGAAGTTAAAGGAATGGGGTAAAAGGAGAGATTTAGCAAGGAGCGGAATTTTGGAGGGACTAAAGGAAAATGGGTAAACAAAGGCGGGGGGAAAGAAGGAAATAAAATAAGGGCCATACTAAAGGATTTAAGAAAACTATATTAATATTGATAATGGTGGATAGTCGAACAAATAGAAGGTTTATTGTAAAATGGCTTAGTGGTAATTAAGATATATATATTATTTAGGGCAAAACAGAATTAATAGAAAAAAATGGGTTGAGGAACTTGCTGTAGTTAAATGTGGATTGTTAATTGAATTAAGAAGTTTTTAAATATAAGACTTGAAGAAGAAGATGAATATTGACTAGAGTAAAACAGAAAATAGATGGAATGTGTAAAAGAAATTTGCTTCATTTTGAAAGATGACCTGAAATAAATTGAATTAAATAAAATACAGAGAGAAGTTGTAATATAGAAATATAGAAAATATTAGAAATGTATGTAGTAAATAATATAATTAATTGATGTGAGTGAAAGGGACCAGAAATTTGGGCGATTAGTAAATTATGTAAGTAATAAAAAGAAAATAAGTTAAGATAAAGAAATATGTATGGATAATATTATGGGTTGGAATTGAAATGGAGAGATAATAATGGAATTGATTATGTACTAGGAAAACTATGTATGACTATCAAATGTGACCCGGACAACGCTTTGTGCAGAAACTATGTATTGTTTGTTGGAAAAAATAAAAAAACTTTTGTAAAAAAAAAGGGAATAGCTAACATCCCCAGAAGATAGGCTCAAGATCCAGAAGGATTTCGACACACTTGAACACTGGGCCCCTCTCTAACTACCGTATTTTTCGGAGTATAAAACGCACCTTTTTACCTCCAAAAAGAGGGTGAAAACTTGGGTGCGTCTTATACACCGAATGCAGCCCCACCCATCCAGCCACCCCCACCCTTTGGCCTCTGTCTTCCATCAATTTACCTGCTTGCAGGAAAGAGGGAAGAGCCTGTAAAACCAAGCAAGTCAGTAGCAGTTTCCCCAATCTACAGCTGATTAGCCATGTGGAAAAATGAAAGTGAAACTAACTACAAAGGCAAATAGCTGGCAGAGACAGGCAGATTTTTATTTTTTGCTGAACTGGATGCAAGGGGGTAAGTGAATAACTATAAATGTCTGTAGAATGTTCAAATTATTAGACTTACTTTTTAAAGACTGCTTTATTATTGTTCTAGAGCCAGGGATCTCCAACTTTGGCAACTTTAAGACTTGTGGACTTCAACTCCCAGAATTCCACAGCCAGCTTTGTTAGCTTTGCTGGCTGTGGAATTCTGGGAGTTGAAGTCCACAAGTCTTAAAGTTACCAAGGTTGGAGATCCCTGTAAATCTAGACAACTTAACAAAATAAAGAAGCTTTTTAAAATAAATGCTTGCTCTGAAGAGGCCCAGTGCTATTGTATCTGCTTTTAAATAATAGAGAATAATGTATACTTCCAGAAATTTTAATTAATTTTAACAGCTCTGTACAAGTATAGTATGAAATGTAACAGTATCCTGTTTAGTATTAGAGTTTAGTTACCTTGGAGTAGATCTATTTAAATAATTGGGAGGAGTTAGTGTGACTACATTTAAGAAAACTTTCTGGCATAATGTACATTTCTCCAATTCTTTGCTATTTCTATGGGTCAAGCACACATGCACAGAAATACACAGCAAACAGTGTATATCATCTGTGCTGTTTGCTGTTTGCTGTTTGCTGTTTGGCAAATTGCTTGGAGGCAGAGGCCTTTTTCCCTTGTTTTCCTCCCCCAAAACTAAGGTGCGTCTTATACTTCGGTGCGTCTTATACTCCGAAAAATACGGTAAATGAAATTCAGTGGTGAGAAAAGAAAGGTTTTACACTTGAGCAAGAAAAATCAAATATACAGGAACAGATGAGGTGAAACTTGGCTCAATAGCAGTAACTGTGAGAAGGATCTTGGAGTCCTAATAGATAATCACTTAAATATGAGCCAGAAGTGTGTTGAAGCAGTTAAAAAAGTCAACGTGATCCTAGGCTGCATTAAGAGAGGGGTAGAATCAAGATCATGTGAAGTGTTAATACCGCTTTAGTAAGACCACACTTGGAATACTGCATCCAGTTTTGGTCACCACAATATAAAAAATATGTTGAGACTCTAAAAAGTGTGCTGAAAAGAACAACAAAGAAGATTAGGGTGCTGAAGGGTAAAACATGAAGAATAGCCTAGTGAAAAGAAGGACTAGGGACAACATGATAGCAGTGTTCCTTCATATTTGAGGAGCTGCCACAATGAAGAGGTCAACCTATTTTCCAAAGCACCAGAAGGCAAGACAAGGAATCACTTTGACTCCTATAATGGACAAGGTTTTCAAACAGATTTTCAAGTAGAACTTTTGTGAGCACTTGTGGGCATCCTAACAGGAGTCAGAATGGATTCATCAGAAATAATTCCAGACTAGCCTTATTTCCTTCCTTGGTCTTGTTATTAACTTAGTAAATCAGGAATATGAGATATGGGGTATCTGGATTCCAGTAAAATAAACACTTTGACAGATTATATTTTCTTAGTAAACAGTTGTCAGTTTAATAATATACTGCTAGACTCACAGTGGGTGAAAATACTGCTAATTGATGGATCTACTTCATCTTGGAAGGAAGAATTGAGTGGAATGCCAGGAAGCTTAGTTCTGAGTCCTGTTGTTTTAATGTTTTTTTAAATCAATGACTTGTGTGAGGGGTGTTGATAAAGAGGGCACAAAACTGGGGAGGTGGTGGTATATGCAAATAAGAGAAGATTTTAAAATATATAGACAGACTTGAGCAGTAGGCTGAAATGAATAAATGGAATTTGTTCAAGGAGAAATTAGTTCTGCATCTGGCTAGGATGGGTATTTGGCTTGGCAGTACACATAAAAATAATCTAGATACTCTGATCAAACCCAAGTGAAACATGAGCCAACAGTATGATGCAGCCGCTAAAAAGGTAAAACACTATTCTGCAGTAGACAAACAAGGGCATGGTGCTCAGATCATGAAAAGTAGTTTGAAGTACTGTATTTAGTTTTGGGCACCATTACTCAAACATGCTAGTGACAAACTGCAGCAAATATTGGGGCTATTAAGATGGACGAGGACTCCAAAAACCAAGGCCTATAAAAATGTTAAAATATCTGGTTATATTTTGGTTTACAGAAACTAGCTGTGAGGACATGGTATAACAGTCTTCCAATACTGGAAGGTCTAACATGCCCTAATGGACCCTAACTCTTGACTGAGTTGTCAGCCAGTGGAAGAGACTGCTACACAATTTGGTGAATTTTTTGCAGCAGTGCTTGAACAGAAGCTGGAAAGCCATCTATCAGAGATGCTCAAGTAGATGTGCTTCTAGCATTAATCAGGACACTTAGAAATCTTGTTGGAGAGTATTTTCAAAGCTATACAATTTTGTCTGAATAGATAGGATATATATATTTTTAACTGCATAATGTTGCCTACTTTATTAAAGGGCATTACCAAGAATAGTTTAAAAACCATATTTGCCTTCAGAAAAAAAACCCCTGCTTTTTTCTCATCGCTGGGGGGGGGGGGAGTACTGTATCATAGATAAAGACACAAAATTATCCTCAAGGTGCCTTTCCCGCTCCTCGCAGAGAAACGGCTCGTCATACTATCCCCGAAGGAGGTCATACAACACTGGCGGCTGGATAACATTAGAGTTTATTGTCTTTTGCTGGCGACTCTCCGCGCTTCCCTTTCAACTTTGATCTTTTGAGTGAATAAAACACGGAAGTCATGAGCCTTGGTTAATCCATCTTCAGGCAATCTCAGAAGTAGAACCCACAGGACAAAAAACCTACGGTTCCGCTAGCACAACTGAGTTTATTTTAAATATTTCTGTTACGCATGTTGCTTACACTTGCGACGGAGTCTGATACAAGCTCCCCCTCGTAGCAACAGCACTGCCCTCCGCCGCCCAGCAAGTCCCTGGAGGAAGAAGGAAAACGAAAATCATTCCTTCGCTCTTCCTCTGCCCTCCACGAAACGATCCAATCAGAACTCCCTCCCTTTCCACGTGCCCTTTGTGACAGCTAACGATCCTTCCTGGAAGAAGAGCGAAGGGACGGCTCGTGGGCTCGTTTGCTACAGCTCGTATCTTCCAAACTCCCTTAGTGGAGGCTTTTCACGAGGTTGAATTGGTTGCATTTGGTCCTCGACGTCTGCAGCGGCGTCTTTTTTTGGAATGATTTGTTCGTCAAAGATTCCTGTTGCTTAAAATAAAGTCCCTTGGCGTCGACAGGCTTCATTCCTCTACTGGAACCATGGCTTTGGGAATGGTCCCCCTACTGAAACGTTGCTTGTGGCTTGGCCTCGGTGAGTGCTGCTTCGTACCAGTTCAGAATATTTATTTATTTATTTTGTCAGCACGTGTACAAGATAACAGGTATGATATAAACAAACAAAAGCAAAGTATGTATAGGTAAAAATTAGACAGAAGGACAGGGACGGTAGGCACGATGGTGCGCTTATGCATGCCCCTTACAGACCTCTTAGGAATGGGGTGAGGTCAACTGTAGACAATCTAAGGTTAAAGTTTTTGGGGTTAGGGGAAGAAACCACAGAGTCAGGTAGTGCATTCCAGGCACTGATTACTCTGTTGCTGAAGTCGTATTTTCTGCAGTCGAGTTTCGAGCGGTTTACATTGAGTTTGAATCTATTGTGTGCTCTTGTATTGTTGCGGTTGAAGATGAAGTATTCATTGACAGGTAGGACATTGTGGCAGATGATTTTATGAACTACATTTAGATCAGATCGAAGGCGACGTAGCCCTAAGTTGTCTAAGCCTAAAATTTCAAGTCTGGTGGAGTAAGGAATTCTGTTGTGAGTAGAAGAGTGGAGGACTCTTCTTGAGAAGTATTTCTGGATTCTCTCAATTGTATTTATGTCCGATATGTAGTGCGGGTTCCAGACAGGTGAGCTGTATTCAAGGATTGGTCTGGCAAATGTTTTGTATGCTCTGGTTAGCAGAGTAATATGGTTATTTAGAGGCGAGAACAGAGAGGTGGGCAGGCCAGATACGACCGAGGTCATCCACACGCTGAGATGATATAGGCTAAAATCTGAATGGGGAAATTTAGTAGTGTATGTGTGTGTGTACATATTTTGTGTGTGTTGACACACGTATACATATACTCTATGTGTCCATATATTGTTGTCCATATATTGTTGCCTTTTGATGATGATAGTTAAGATGGTAACTGGTGTTGATGATTAATAGCAATACAAAACAATTTACCAGATTCCCACAAAATAACTTTTGCTTTGAATCAACAGACAAACTTAATGTTCTAACAATATCAACTTTCAGCTGCAGTGGAATTGTATAGTGCCGTCTGCATTTACAAATACAATTTGCACAAATTACTTCTGAGTTTGTATTCTGATTCTGTTTTATCAAATTATGTTTTGCCAGTCAGTTTATGAGATGCTTTGAGGTCAATGAGAATTCAATTCTACCTTCATTCTACAGATGTGTTGCATTTCAAGTCTTGTCATCTTTCCTAACCATTTGGAAAACACCATGCAGGGCATTCACTGTCTTAGCTTCCAAGTTGATAGAATTAAGATCTGTCATATTCTAAATCAGGATAGGATGGAAATAGATATGATCCAGCTATAAGATTGAGTTTCAAAGAAAGAAATGGCAAAATCACGTGAGGTGCTACCACTCTATAAAGCCTTAGTAAGACCACAACTAGAATAGAAAACAAACCCAAATCATCACCCCCTCCATCATTGTGCTCGATGGTTGATGTGAGATGTTTCTGCTGATACATTCTGTTTGGTTTTTGTCAAACGTAGCACTGCATTATGGCCAAATATCTCCAGTTTGGTCTCATCTGTCCAAAGGACAGTGTTCCAGAAGTCTTGATTTGTTCAGCTACAACTTTGCAAACCTGACCTATGCTGCTATGCTAAGGCTTTTTCCTGGCAACCCTTCCAAACAAACCATACTGGTTTAGTTTTTTTTCTAATTGCACTGTCATGACATTTAACATTTAACTGAGGCCTGTAGAGTCTGAAATGTAACTCTTGGATTTTTTGCAATTTCTCTGAGCATTGCACAGTCTGACATTGGGGTGAATTTGCTAGGAGGTCCACTCCTGGGACAATTGGCAACTGTCTTGAATGTTTTCTACTTGTAAATAATCTTCCTCACTGTAGAACCATGGACTTCAATTTGTTTGGAAATGGCCTTATAAACCTTCCCAGATTGATGGGCAGCAACAATTGCTTCTCTAAGATCATTGCTGATGTCTGTCTTCTTTGACATTGTGTTAACATACCTCAGTGCTGGAGACGATTAAATTGCTAAAACATTGGTTTTTCTAAAAGTAGTCACATTTGCTGAGGATCAATTGATCAAAGGCACCTGATTAGCAGGACCTGACTGCTACATAGCTTCTTCATACTATGGAAGTACTAAGGGTGTACTTAGCTTCTCATACATGGTGTCAACTTCAAACCAAACCTTGCAGAAGCCATTTTGTTGGTTCTCAGTTGCCACACAATGAAACATATTTACCGATTGCATGGAATCCCAAAGAGAATCATATCAGATCAAGGGGTTCAATTTACGGCCAAGTTCTGGAGTGAGTTTATTAAGCTAATTGGGTTTTCCCAGGGGCCTTAGTTCAGCTTTCCATCTGAGTACAAATAGGGCATCGGAACACGGGAACGCAATGGTAGAACAGTACTTGAGGTGCTATGTCAATTACCAGCAAATTAATTGGCATGACCTACTGCCATTTGCTGAGGAGGCGTACAACAATGCCATGCACAGCAGCATGGGGCTCACTCCATTTAAAGTAGCCACAGGGTAGAATTCGTTCCCATGCCTGAGTACCCACAGGAACCCCCTTCATCAGTGAATCTGACAGAATGGGTAGATTCACTGCAGAGTGCATTGGGAAATGTGAAATAGCGTTAATTAAGGCCGCAGAAACACAAAAAGAGTAAGCAGACAAAAAAAGAGCCCCCCAGACCGTTTTACATAGGAGAGAAAGTCTACCTCCCACCAAGTACCTGAAACTGAAGTTGCCTTGCAAAAAACTGGGATCTAAATTCATAAGACCTTTCCCCATTGTAAAAATCATCCACGGTAGAGCTGAAACTCCCATGTTTGCTAGGGAAAGTGCAGCCAGTTTTTCACAGAGCTTATTGAAGCCAGTAATAGGATCGGAGTTGAGGCCAGTAGCTCAGGTAGCCCCAGGTCCTATCGTAGTGGAAAGGGAAACTCATTACGAAGGATCTTAGACTCTAGATCAGGGATCTGCAACCTTAAACACTCAAAGAGCCATTTGGACCTGTTTCCCACATGACCCCCCCAAGTCACGCCTACCCAACTGGTCATTAGGGCAGAGAATCGGTTGTTAAAAAACACCGGGAACCACAAAACCCTTTTGACATCTCTCCCTCTCTCCCACCCTCTCTCTGTATCTCTCTATGTCTCTCTCTCTCCCCCTCTCTCTGTATCTCTCTGTCTCTGCCCTGACTGCTTCTCCATCCCCCACCGTCACCCTTACCTTCTCAGGCCAGGCAAGGAGTGACTGGGAGGGGAGGGCGAAGGGCGGGGCCAGCCAGTGGTGGGATCACCCAACAGGGAGCCACAGCAGAGGACCCAAAGAGCTGCATGCGGCTCCAGAGCCGCAGGTTGCTGACACCTGCTCTAGATTATATAAGGGAAAGCTACAATACCTAGTGCAGTGGAAGGGTTACCCCCTGTCAGAAACTACCTGGGTGAAGATTAAGGTCATAAGAGCAGATACATTAATCAAAAAGTTCCATGATAAAAAAAATCCAGAAGCCAAAGGAATAACCTGGTAATGGGAGGGATGGCTAATAGGGACTTAATCTATCTGTAGTTGATGTTTTCCAGGTACTTCTCACTCACTAGGGGAGATCCGACTGTCAACTTCAAACCGAACCTGGCAAAAGCCATTTTGTCGGTTCTCAGTTGCCACACAGTATGGGAAGGGGGAAGGCGGTTGGAATGCATTGCCACAACACCGCTCTATCTTGTGGGAACCAAGGCCATCTCCACAGGTGTCAGATGAGAATGGAGAGTAGTGCCTAGGGAGCCCGCCAATGAACCTAATTGGACAATGTGACCTGTGATACGTGGAGAGGGGATTATTTACTATTATAACTATAGTGAAACCACAGGAAATATTCAGAGTTGGTTTTATATTTAATTGTGCTGATATGATGTGCCCATAAATACGTTCTTTGAGAGAGATCTGAATCTCGGAGTTTTGATTTGCTTGGGCTCATTAATCGGAACCCATAATACATGGCTTCTCCATTTTGACTTGCTTTTTCTAAAATAAATGATGATGTGGTGTAATATATCATGTGTTGTTGTTAATCTGAGGTTGTATTTATGTACTTTTATTTATTTTATTTTATTTATTTATTTATTTTATTAAGAGTTCTTATAGGCCGCCCAATCCCTTGGGACTCAGGGCGGCTTACAGCAGAGATTAGAACTACAGATTTAAAAAGGCATTTAAAAACATCATATTACGATATAAAAAGCCATTCATCCTTGGGGGAATCATCTCTTCACCCCGCCTGCCGGAAGAGCCACGTTTTTACTGCCTTGCGGAAGGCCAGTAGGGTGGGGATAGTCCGGATCTCTGGCGGGAGTTGGTTCCAGAGAGATGGGGCTCCCACAGAGAAGGCCCTCCCCCGTGGGCCCGCCAGCCGGCATTGTTTGGCAGACGGGACCTGGAGGAGGCCCTCTCTGTGGGACCTCACTGGTCGTAGGGAGGAATGTGGCAGGATGCGGTCCCGAAGATAACCTGGCCCTGAGCCATGTAGGGCTTTAAAGGTCAAAACCAACACCTTGAATTGCGACCGGAGACCAATGGGTAGCCAATGCAGCTGGCGGAGGATGGGTGTTACGTGGGTGTATCTCGGTACACCCACCACAGCTCGCGCAGCTGCATTCTGTACCAATTGTAGTCTCCGGATGCTCTTCGAGGGTAGCCCCATGTAGAGCCCGTTACAGTAGTCAAGCCGTGAGGTGACAAGGGCATGAGTGACTGTGAGCAAAGCCTCCCTATCCAAGTAGGGTCGCAATTGGTGCACAAGACGCACCTGTGCAAAGGTCCCCCTAGCCACAGCTGAAAGATGTTGCTCCAATTTAAGCTGTGGATCTAGGAGGACACCCAAATTGCGAACCCGTTCTGAGGGAGTCAATTTTTCTCCCCCAAGAACCAAGGAGGGACAGTCGACATAATCCTTGGGAGGCAATATCCAAAGCCACTCAGTCTTGTCTGGGTTGAGCCTGAGTCTATTCACTCCCATCCAGACCCTAAGGATCATCTGGTCCTTAGGAGCTCTTTTAAGAGCTCCTAAGGACCAGATGATTTTTATTATGGCATGATATGTAAAACCATAGAACTCAAAGGGGGTGTACAATCTTTTTCACATTAACAGATTAACAGAGTTGAAAGGGACTTTGTAGGTCATCTAGTCCAACCCCCCCACTCAAGCAGAAGACTCTACACCAGGGGTCGGCAAACTTAAACACTCAAAGAGCCATTTGGACCCGTTTCCCACAGAAAAAACCCACCGAGAGCCACAAAACCTGGGTAGGCGTGGCCAACTTGACATCACTCACTCCCACCCAGTCACATGACCCCCTAGCCACGCCCACCCAGCCAGTCATTAGGACAGAGAACTGGAAACCACAAAACCCTTTACTCTCTCTCTCCCCCCCTCTCATCTCTCCCTTTCCATCTCTTTATCTCGCTCTCTCCATCCATATCGTCTGTCTGTCTGTCTGTCTGTCTGTCTGTCTGTCTGTCTGTCTGTCTGTCTGTCTGTCTGTCTATCTATCTATCTATCTATCTATCTATCTATCTTCTCTCCCTCTCATCTCTCCCTTTCTATCTCTTTATCTCTCTCTCTATTCTATTCTATTCTATTCTATTCTATTCTATTCTATTCTATTCTATTCTATTCTATTCTATTCTATTCTATTCTATTCTCTCTCCATCCATATCTATCTACCTATCTACTTACCTACCTACCTACCTACCTATCTATCATCTATCTATCTTCTCTCTCTCTCTATCTCTCCCTTTCCATCTCTTTATCTCTCTCTCCATCCATATCTATCTACCTATCTACCTACCTACCTACCTACCTACCTATCTATCATCTATCAATCTATCTTCTCTCTCTCTCTCTCTATCTCTCCCTTTCCATCTCTTTATCTCTCTCTCTCCCCATCTCTATCTATCTACCTATCTACCTACTTATCTATCATCTATCTATCTATCTACCTATTTACCTATCTACCTCTACCTATCTACCTATCTACCTATCTACCTATCTACCTATCTACCTATCTACCTATCTACCTATCTACCTATCTACCTATCTACCTATCTACCTATCTACCTACCTACCTACCTATCTACCTACCTACCTACCTACCTACCTACCTACCTACCTACCTACCTACCTACCTATCTATCTATCTATCTATCTATCTATCTATCTATCTATCTATCTATCTATCTATCTATCTATCTATCTATCTATCTATCTATCTATCTATCTTCTCTCTCTCTCATCTCTCCCTTTCCATCTCTTTATCTCTCTCTCTCCATCCATATCTACCTAATTTTCCTACCAACCTACCTACCTACCTATCTATCTATCTTCTCTCTCTCTCTCATCTCTCCCTTTCCATCTCTTTATCTCTCTCTCTCCATCCATATCTATCTACCTATCATCTATCTATCTATCTATCTATCTATCTATCTATCTATCTATCTATCTATCTATCTATCTATCTATCTATCCATCCATCCATCCATCCACCCACCCACCCACCCACCCACCCACCTACCTACCTACCTACCTACCTAACTATCTATCTGCGCTCTCTCTCCCTCTCATCTCTCCTTCCTTCCTTCCTAACTTCTTTCTTTTTCTTTCTTTCTTTCTTTCTTTCTTTCTTTCTTTCTTTCTTTCTTTCTTTCTTTCTTTCTTTCTTTCTTTCTTTCTTTCTTTCTTTCTCTTTCTTTCTTCTTCCTTCCTTCCTTCTTTCTTTCTGTCTTCCTTCCTTCCTTCCTAACTTTTCTTTCTTTCTTTCTTTCTGTCTTCTTCTTTCTTCTTCCTTCCTTCCTTCTTTCTTTCTGTCTTCCTTCAATCCTAACTTTCTTTCTGTCTGTCTGTCTTCTTTCTTCTCCTTCCTTCCTTCCTTCCTTCCTTCCTTCCTTCCTTCCTTCTTTCTTCTTTCTTTCTCCCTGCAAACCAATCCACACTGTGGCTCCTTTCTCCAAGGCGCTGCATGTGCGAAGTCTCCCCGGTCGCTGTGGCTGCACCGGGGAGCCCGTGTCCTGGTCATTAACGATGGAGACGCTGTGCGAGCGGGAGAGACCTCAGAGCAGAGGCGCCGGCAAGTGGGGCGAGAGGCACGGGGGTGGCAGTGGCGGCATCAACACACACACACACACACAGAAGACTCGCAGAAAGTCTCAGCTCCCAGCCTTCGCGGGAGTCGAGCTGGCGTGGCTGTGGAGAGGGGCTGGCTGAAGAAGTTTCAGAAGCTCCTGGAAGACGGGCAGCCGGCAGCCCAGCCGAGGGGGAGGAGGAGGAGGAGGAGGAGAAAGGCAGCGATTTAGCCCACCAAGCGCACTCCGCTTGGAGGCTCTCGGATGGGACGGCAGTGCGCGGAAGGCAAGCCGGAGGTCGGCGCCGAGCGCCCAAGGCTCTCCAGGCAGCAGCAGGTGACAGCGGGCGCCAGCTGAGTCCTCTCACGGGCAGCCACGCTGACCCTGCCTCCGCCGCGCTGACCCTGCCTCCCACAGAGCGTCCCAACGGTAGAGCAGGAAGTGACTGTGGCCGCGGCAGGTCTGGGGCAGCGCAGCACGCATGCGCCACACCCGGCTTCTCCAGCTCGCACTCTCACAAACACACACGCACACCCCCCTTCGCGGGTCCGGGGCCACCTCCCAGCTCATGTTCTCACTTTCCTCCGATGGGAATCATCATGCATGATTCAGACTGGGGGGAGGTGAAATCTCCCTGGGCTAGGCAAGGGAAGGGAGGGTGAGGGGCGGGGCAGTCAGTGATGGGACAGGGAGCCATGGCAGAGGGCCCAAAGAGCCACTTTTGGCTCGCGAGCCGCAATTTCCAACCCTTGCTCTACACCATTTCTGACAGATGGCAGTCCAAACTCTTCTTGAAAGCCTCCAGTGATGAAGCTCCCACAACTTCCGAAGACAAGCTGTTGCATTGGTTGATTGTTCTTGCTGTCAGAAAATTTCTCCTTATTTCTAGGTTGAATCTCTCCTTGATCAGTTTCCATCCATTATTCCTTGTCTGGCCTTCAGTGACTTGGAAAATAGCTTGACACCTTCCTCTCTGTGGCAGCACCTCAAAAATTGGAACACTGCTATCATGTCACCCCTCGTCCTTCTCTTCACTAGACTAGCCATGTCCAGTTCCTGTAACTGTTCCTCATGTTTTAGTCTCCAGTTCCGTAGTTATCCTGGTTGCTCTTCTCTGCACTTTTTCTAAGTCTCAACATCTTTTTTATAGTGTGGTGACCAAAACAATGCAGTATTCTAGGTGTGGTCCTACTAAGGCTTTATAGAGTTATATATCACTTGATTTTGATTGTATCCCTCTGTTGACGCATTTAGGATTGCACTGGTTTTTTTTTGGCTGCTGCTGCACATTGCTGGCTCATATTTAATTGGTTGTCCACTAAGACTCCAAGATACCTCTCATAGTTACTGCTATTAAGCCTGGTTTCACCCAGTCTATATGTGTACTTTTGGTTTTTCTTGCCTAAGTGTAAGACTTTACTTTTCTCTACATTGAATTTCATTTTGTTAGATAGGGCCCAGTGTTCAAGTCTATCATCTAGGGCAGGGGTTGGCAATCTTAAAAACTCAAAGAGCCATTTGGTCCCATTTCCCAGAGAAAACAAAACACCCGGAGCCACAAAACATGGGTGGGCGTGGCCAACTCGACGTCACTCCCACCTAGTCACATTACCCCCCAGCTACAACTACCCAGGTTTTGTGGCTGTTTTCTTTTCTATGAGAAAAAGGTATCTCTCTCTTTTTCCTCTTTCTCCCTCTCCTATCTATCTCCCTCCCTCTCATCTTTCTGTCTCTCTTTCCCTCTCCCCATCTCTCTCTATCTCTCCCTTCCTCCCCACCCATCTCTCTCTCACTCTCCTTCCCTCATCTCTCTCTTTTACCCATCTCTCTCTTTCTCCCTCTCTCTCCCCTTCTCTCTGTGTGCTGAGGAATGATCGCCACCCCAGCTTCTCTTTGGGAGACCCTCCTCCCCTTCTTGCGACTCCCTGGCTGGCTGTGGCGTGCGCGGCGTGCGGGCGGCAGGAGGCTGCTCGCTTAAGGAGGATCATTGGACGCTCAGACCGTGCGTTTTCCTTCTCAGGCCCTGGTGGGTTGTCCCGACTTGTGCTAAAGAAGAAGGGAAAACAAGCCCATATCTCATTCTTGGAAGTGGTCAAGACTGCAAGCCTGGATTTTAAAACTCAGCTGTGCTTCATCGTCGTACAGCCTTTCCCGTTTTCACCCTTCCTACTTATATATAAAAACGCTCCCTGTATTCCTTTTTTTTGTTCATACTACATAGCTAAAAAACGCTGACAGCAGGAGGCCAGAAAGCAAGCTGTGAGCGGGATTATAAATTTAAGCTTTCTTTTGGTGTGTGTGTGTGTTTTATTCTTGTCCAAATGCATCCACCGAAAGTTTTACAGTTTTGCAGAATGTTCCTTCTTGCCTTCCTTCCCTCTTTAACATTCTTTCTCTCCTTGCCGTGTCCTGTCCCGCCCCCCCTCCCCTCAGCTCTTCGGCCGAGCGGGGAGGGCATGAGCTCCAGCCCTGCAGGAAGCAAAGGCAGTTACAAGCTGGCTTCTCTTCTGTTCTAAGGATCTGGCCATTGCCTTGCCATGCCTCCCCCACCCCGCATGAGATGAGAAGGAGGAGGAGGAGGATCACCGGAGCGAAAGCAGCTTTCGCTTCCTGCTGCTTTGGGCTGTAGCTCACACCCACCCCGCTCGGCTTGGTATATGAATTCCTGTTAATGCGCTGGAGAATCAGCCCCAGGCACTTCCCCATCCCCCGTCGTCATCCTTACCTTCTCAGACCAGGTGAGGGAAGGGAGGGCGAGGGGCGGGGCAGCCAGTGATGGGACAAGGAGCTGTGGCAGAGGGCCCAAAGAGCCACTTATGGCTCGCGAGCCGCAATTTCCGACCCTTGATCTAGGGTGTTAGCTATTCCTGCCATCTTAGTATCATCCACAAATTTGGTAAGTTCCCCTTCTATTCCCTCATCTAAGTCGTTTATGAACATATTGAAGAGTACTGGGCCTAAGACAGAACCTTGTGGTACCTCACTGCTTCCTTTGTTCCATGTAGAGGTAGTCCCATTAAGGACTACTCTTTGAGTATGGTTTGTCAGCCAGTTACGAATCCATCTGGTGGTGATGCTATCTAGCCCACTTTTTTCTAGCTTACCAAGAAGTAGGTTGTGGTCTACTTTGTTTGAATGCCTTGCTGAAGTCTAAGTATATTATGTCCACAGTATTTCGTTGGTCTACTAATTTAGTCACTATGTTGAAGAATGAAATAAGATTGGTTTGGCATGATCTGTTTTTAACAAACCTGTGCTGACTGCTAGTTATTACTTTACTTGTTTCTAGATGTTTTTTTAATTATCTTTTGCAGTATCTTCCCGGGTATTGATGTTAGGCTGATTGGTCTGTAGTTTCCTGGGTCTGTTCCCCCCCCCTTTTTTTTTGAAGATGGGAACTACATCAGTCCTCTGGTAGTTTCCTGGTGCTCCAGGATTTTTGGAAAATGTGGTACAGTGGTTCTGAGATGACATCTGCCAGCTCCTTTAGAACTCTGGAATGTAATCCATCAGGTCCCGATGGTTTGTATTCATCAAGATCAGACAGGTATTCTCTTACCATTTTTTTGCTTATTTTAACTTTTATTTCTAGTCTGTCTTTTACAGTTATGTTTTTGGTAGGTTGGGCTATTGTTTCTTTTTGTGTGAAGACCGATGCAAAGAATGAGTTAAGCAGCTCTGCTTTCTCTCTGCTGCCTGCTAACTTCTTTGCCGTCTTCTATCTTTAGTGGACCGACTTTCCTTGATTTTTTTCTTGTTATTTATATGTTGGAAGAAACTTTTTTTATTATCTTTAACTTTTGCTGCAAGTCTTCGTTCATTCTGAGACTTTGCTTTCCTGACTTCGTCTTTGCAGATTCTGGCTATCTGCTGATATTCTGCCTTAGTTGGCTCTCCCTTTAGTTCCCTCCTCTAACTTTTAGAGTTAGCTGTTGTCAGCTAGGTTGGTCAGGAACCTATTCAATTTCTCACTTGGTGCAGAATTAGTCTTCCAATTGATGTCAGGGTAGTTGAAGTCACCCATTACTCTTATAGTGTGTTTCCTACATATATTTGTTAATTGGTTGGCAAAAAGTACATCTATTTTTTCTGTTTGGTTGGGTGGCCTGTAGTATACACCTATGGCAATGTCATTCTTTTTTTCTTTTATATTGACCCATATGCATTCTAGAAGGTTTTCGTCTTTGGTTCCGTGCATTTCTGTAGCAATGTAGCAATGCTTCTATCAGTATGTTCCAGTCGTGGGTTTCATCCCATCAAGTTTCTGTAATTCCAATTATATCATATATATCTTCATGTATTAATAGTTTGAGTTCACCCTCTTTGTTCCCCAAACTTTGTGCATTTATATATAGGCACTTGAGGTCTTTATGTCTGACTCTGGGTATGCTTCCTATGTCTCCTATTTGGTATTTGAGTTTGCCTTCCTTGCCATCCCTCCTTACCTCATTATTTGACTTGTTTTCTTGAGGGTTTTGCTTGGAATTAGATCCTAGAGATTGGTCACCCTTCCCCCTCAATTTTATTTTAAAGCCCTCTTGATAAGTTGAGCCAGTCGTTTTCTGAAAACATTCTTCCCAGTCTTTGTGAGGTGCAGCCCATCCCTTGCCAAAAGCCCATCATGGAGGTAGTGCAGACCATGGTCCAGAAAGTTTTTTTTGGCGACACCAACTCTTTACCCAGTGGTTCACTTCTAGAATCCTTTGTTCTCTTACAGGATGTTAACCTTTCATTGGCAATACAGATGAAAAAATTATTTGTGCAGCTAACTCCTTAACTTTCTTGCCTAGCTGCTTGTAGTCACTCAATATTGTTTTCAAGTCCTTTTTTATGTCATTCATCCCTACATGTAGTAATAGAAAAGGGTAGAAAATATGGTTAGGTTCTCAGCCACATCCTTGACATACCAACATACCTCTCTAGATTGTATGTCTGGTCTGAAGATGGCTGGTTCTGTTCATTTGAGAATAGAATCTCCTATCACCAACACTCACCTTCCTTTTTTAGAGGGTGCAGTCTGGGGTGCTTTTCCTTTTATCACAGGTGAGTTTGTTGAAGTGACTTTTTAAGGGATATTGGATGATGTCTCTTTTCTAAGGGTTTGCATGTTTTCTTTGAGTAGGAGGTTGTGGGTCAGTATTTTCAACTAGGGAGAAATTGGTTGCTCAGTTTTAATGAGGCTGCTTCTGATTGGGTTAGATTGAGCAGCAGGGGTTTGTTAGATGTGTGCTGCTTCTTTCTTTAATTGTTGTGTTTCCTTCTATGTGTAACATACCTCCATTTGTCTTCCTCCAAGGGTTTATCAGCAGGGTCAAATCCTCTGGGAGTTATTTGTTCAGTATTTGGTTCAATTTGGGCATAGCTTTATTGCGTAGATTGGAGTTTGGCTGCCTCTAGATAGATCCCTTGCTTTTTCCTCTAGTAGTTCACATAACTTACATTTAATACATGTGTAATTTGGGTGTTCTTTGAGCATAAGCACATACATGTAACATATATTGCATACCACAATAGTATCAGTCACCTGTTCCATGAGTTTGTTTCTTTTTGCTGGTTCTTTTAAGGATATAAAGTTTTGTATCTTTTCCCCCCCTATCCTAGAGATGTAAAATTTCCGGAAATTTTGAAGCTCGGAAAAAACCTTGGTTTTTTTCCGTTTTTTTTGGGGGGGGGGGAACAGAATTTTTTGGAAAAATTGAAAAGAATGCTACATTAGCACTTTTTGGTCTTTTTAAGATTGAAAGTCATTCTGTTACTTTAGGAACATAAAATATGACTATGGACAATTTGACTTGGCATAAAATTATCACAACTAGCATATTAAAAATATAGTGTAGCCAAACAATTATCACAAACAGAATTTACTTTTTTATAATATTTATTTGTAACAAAGGGAGCAACAATCTCCTGAACTGCTTACTAGTTTATGTGGAAGAGCCAAAAAGCCTCCACAAAACAATTTTCAAAACCAAAAGTAACAATTTTTCATATTTCCTCTCCACAGTATTAAATAAAAACAAAAATAAAAACCCCATTCTCATAAAAAGAATTAAAGATGGGGGAAGTGTTAAGAAGAGAGTGGGACTAAGTTTCAATGGACATTTAATCAGAATCATTTTCTGAGCTGAAATTGTCAGTATCCGTCTCTGCTTCTGCAGCTACTCTTTTTTATCCATCATCACAATTAGGAACTTCTAAAAACTGAAGGTTTGCCAGGATCGAAACAAGCTTCTCTACCCTTTCACGTATTTCTTGACTTAGTGTGAGTGTTTCCAAACAGACCAGATTCTTTCACATGCTGCAGAAGTTGGAGGTATCTGGAGAAGGCGAGAAGCAACAGGAGTCAGAGGCTGTGTTGTGCAAAGACCTTGCAGGAGGAATATGTTTGGCAGAATCCCAGATTGCATTCCTGGACCAAATCCCTGAAGATGTTCTATATTCTGCAACATTTGAAAGTACCTTCCCAACATCAAGTCCTAAATGTGATGCTTGTTTTGTGATCCAGTCAAATGCAGTAGCAGTGTTATCATCATCACTTATGTTTGCACCTTTGAATCTTGGATCCAACAGATTTGCAGCAGCATGAATTGGATGACAACAAAATTCTTCCCTTTTTTAAATAAAATCTTTCAATTTACTTTCTTCTATAGTTGTAAGTGGAGATATACTGAGATTTTCAAAAACAGTTGTTTTTATCTTGGTCATTAGATAAGGAATTTATGTTAGGTCTCTGACCATAACTGATTGGATAGATAATATATGTCTAGCTTTTAACAGCTATAAGTCTGTTTAGCTTAGGTGTTGCAGACTGCCACAAGAGGGAGCTAGAGTTCACAGCTTATTTCTATGGGAGTCCCTCTCTGTTTGTCTTTGGTCTCTGCTACTCAGAGTGTGTTCTCTGCTACTCATTAGAGCAAGGCCTAGAGTATGTATGCTCTGCATTTCTCTCTGTGTTGTAGTTATGTATTATAGCTGAAATGTATTTGTACTGGATAATACTTGGATTGTCATTATGACTATTAAGTGTATGACTTTGGACTGTTTATAGGAACATGCTATTTCTTAAAGTAAACTTTAATTCAAGTTAGTATATCTGTGTGTGGCTGAGTACTTATTCACAACTGATCTCAATCTAAACGTTTCTGTATGCACAACCTTGGTAACACAAGGAATACTCTGCTAATACATTAACACTGGTTATGGGCCCAGAGAGATATTGAGAGTTAGTGTGAATATTCAGTTTCATACTCAGACAGCTAACTTGTGGTTTACTGTTAAATTAACAATGGCACAAGAACAGTCAACTAGCTTATCCCTGATAACCAGGTTAGATGGAACTAACTATGTTTCCTGGTCTATGAAGTGCAGCTTACTTTTGCGTAAAGAAGGATTATGGACTGTGGTTAATAATCCACCTGATATAACTGCTTGGGATCCAACAAATGATGAAGATGAGAAGAAAATAGCTGACTTTAACCGGGATAATGAAAAGGCTCTTAGTATTATTGGACTGACACTGAGTGATCAGCAACTGGTCCATATTCATGGTGAAGATTCTGCTGCCAAGTGTTGGAGTACCTTAAAGAGACTTTATGTTCGAGATAGTGTTGGTGCGCACATACATCTTACACGTAAACTGTTCAGAGCACGTTTGTTAAAAGGCGGTGACATGTTAGCTCATTTGGAGTTTATGAAGAGAACATTACAAGAGCTACATGAAAAAGAACTGATTTTTTCAGAGTTGCATCAAGTTTATATTATTCTTTCTTCTTTGGATGACTCTTATGATGATTATGTGTCTTCACTGGAAATTTTGACCAGAGATGAACTGACATTGACTGGCATAATAGGAAGACTGTTAGAAGAGTCTAGAAGAAGGCAAGATAGAAAACAACTGAGAGAGAAACCACCACAGGAAGAACAACGGTCTTCAACTGCCTATATTGTTAGGAAATGTTATTCTTGTGGGGCTAAAGGTCATATAGCCAGATTCTGTAAAAAGGGTAAAAAGCAGAATGCTAGTAATATGCAGAGAGCTTATAATGATGTTAGTGTAGCTATATCAAGTACAAATAAAAATGTAAGCCATGATATCTGGATAATAGACAGTGGAGCATCTCAGTGTATAACTAAAAGTAAAGAGAGATTTGTAAATATGACTAAAAGTAACCAGCATGTATCATTAGCAAATGGCTGGAAATTGAGAGTATCTGGAGAAGGTAATGCATATTGTTCATGTATTAATGAAAGTTTACCAATGTTATATGTACCTAATCTTATATATAACTTACTATCTGTCAGAGAATTGGTAAAAGCAGGGTTTGTGGTAACTTTTCAGGGAGATAAATGTTTAATTGAAAAGCAAGGTAAAAGAGTTACTGCAAGATTGCATGATGGCTTATACATTATCCATGATAGTCCATTAAATAAGGCCAATTCAGTTTATGAAAATAGAAAGCCTCATGACGAATGTATTCATTTGCTCCATAGACGTATGGGACATTTAAATTTCAAAATTTTAAAGAAAACTGTTGAGTTATCTAATGGTATAAAATTAAAACCTTGTGCAAGATATTTAAACTGTAATGCTTGCAATCAGGAAAAGAGCAAGGTAATTCCTGCAAACAGGTTAAATGGATTTAAAACCAAGGAACCATTAGAGGTTGTATTTGCTGATCTCATTGGCCCTAAGAAACCCAGTTTAGGTGGAGCCTGTTATATATTGAGCATAGTTGATCATTTTTCTAGATATGGTTTCTGTTATCTGATGAAAACAAAAACAGAAACATATCAGCATTTTGTAAACTGGTTAAGGTTTGTTGAACGAAAAATGAATAAGAAACTGGTTAGTTTAGTAACAGATAACGGTACTGAGTTTACCAATAAGAGATTTGAAGATATGCTAAAGAGAGCTGGTATTGAACATAAGCGTTCTGCTCCTTTTCGGCCACAACATAATGCACATATTGAACGTAGAGGTCAGACATTACAGGCTATGTCTAGAACCATGATTTCAGATTCTGGTTTACCAGAGAGGCTCTGGGGTGAAGCTATAATGTGTGCTAACCATGTTTTGAACAATGTAGTGAATGCAACAACTGGTGAATTGCCATTTACTCGCTGGTATGGTAGGAAACCAAATCTTAGTTATTTGCATACATTTGGTGCACCAGCATGGGTGCATATTCCCACTCAAGTAAGGCGAAAAGGACAACATAGAGCACGGAAATTATGTTTTGTAGGGTATGAATCTAATCATAGATCTTTTAGATTCTGGGAACCAGGTACTACTAGAGTATATTGTAGTGCAAGTGCTAAATTCCTTGAGCATGTTGGATGGAGTAAACTGGAACAGGAATACAAGGAACAAGATAGTATTGTTGTTGAGGATTCATTGTTTCCTGATGATTCTGATAAGAATAGTACTGATGATAGGATAGTGAAAGAATCCTCAATAGAGGAACCATCTATGGATGATGTAGAAGATACTTCGATAGGGGAGGAAAAGGAAGAGGAAATTCCAACAACTTGTACTAAATTGCCTAGGAGGTCAACTAGGGAGAGACGTCCACCTGATAGATATCAGGCAAGTATTGTATGCCAGATTAATGTGGAACCGTCTAATTATAATGAACTTAAGCTGTATCCAACAAAGGAACAGGTAGCTTGGCAGGAAGCTATGAATAAGGAATTAAAATCTTTAAAGGATCTTGAGGTATATGAAGATGTAAGGTTACCACCAGGTGAGCGTGCAATAGGTTGCAGATGGGTGTATAAATTAAAGACTGGTGTGGATGGCACTGTTACCCATAAAGCAAGATTAGTTGCTCAGGGATTTGCTCAATCAGATAAGGATTATGATGAGGTATTTGCACCTAGTCTGAGAGCAAATACATTGAGAGGAGCATTAGTTTGGGCAGCTAAAAATAAATGCATAATTAATCATGTAGATGTTGAAACTGCATATCTACATGCACCTTTACAACATACCATTTATATGAGAAAGCCATTAGGTTTAAAAGATGATAGAAAAAATGATTATTGGAAATTAAAGAAAAGTCTTTATGGTTTAAAGCAATCAGGTTATGAATGGAATAAATGCATTGTAAAAGAATTAGTTTCCATGGATTTTAAAGCTGGTATAGCTGATCCTTGTTTATTTAGGAGAGAGAAAGATGGTTTGATTTCTCTGTTGCTATTATTTACAGATGATATAGCGATTATAACAAAGACTGAACAAGAAGCAAATGATATTGTTTCTGAATTACAAAGAAAGTTCAAGATTAGAAATTTAGGAGAAATTAAACATTATTTGGGTCTTGATATAATGAAGACAAATAGAGGATTCAAAATTCGCAAGCTAAGAAGATTAGCCAATTGTTAAAAAGATATAATCTGGAGAATTGTAAAACTGCTAAGACACCAATGGATCAGGGATTTACAAATAGTGATACTAAATGTCCTGTGTTTGATAAGGAGATATATCAGTCTCTAATTGGTAGTCTCTCATATTTGAGTAATTGGTCTAGACCAGATATATCCTACAGCGTAAATCAACTGGCTAGATATAATGCTGAACCAAATGAAAGGCATTGGCAAGCAGCTAAACGAATACTTAGATACCTAAAGCACACAATACATTATTCTTTGTATTTAGAACCGAGAAATGAATTAGTGTTAGCTGCATATGCTGATGCAAGTTTTGCTACTGATGCAATGACTCGCAAATCAACATCAGGTATAGTGGTAATGTTGGGTAATGCTTTAATAGGGTGGAAATCTATTAGGCAACAACATATTAGTTTATCCACTATGGAAGCAGAATTCTCGAGTTTATCATTAATGTGTACAGAATTGGTGTATTATAAACAATTGTTAAAGGATATAGGAATTACTGTACAGGAGCCATTTATTGTGTATGAAGACAATCAATCTGCCATTAGTATGGCTAATAGTTTAGCTGTGAAAACAAGGTCAAAACATACTGATTTGAGATATCTGAATGTTAGACAATGTGTTCAAAATAAAATGGTTAAGTTGGAATACTGCATGACTGAACAGAATATTGCAGATCATTTCACTAAAGCGCAAGGTGCAATTAAACACAAAGAGTGTTGTGAAAACTATGGTTTAAAGATGTAAGGTATTATATATTGATCTACCCAAAGGGGAGAATGTTAGGTCTCTGACCATAACTGATTGGATAGATAATATATGTCTAGCTTTTAACAGCTATAAGTCTGTTTAGCTTAGGTGTTGCAGACTGCCACAAGAGGGAGCTAGAGTTCACAGCTTATTTCTATGGGAGTCCCTCTCTGTTTGTCTTTGGTCTCTGCTACTCAGAGTGTGTTCTCTGCTACTCATTAGAGCAAGGCCTAGAGTATGTATGCTCTGCATTTCTCTCTGTGTTGTAGTTATGTATTATAGCTGAAATGTATTTGTACTGGATAATACTTGGATTGTCATTATGACTATTAAGTGTATGACTTTGGACTGTTTATAGGAACATGCTATTTCTTAAAGTAAACTTTAATTCAAGTTAGTATATCTGTGTGTGGCTGAGTACTTATTCACAACTGATCTCAATCTAAACGTTTCTGTATGCACAACCTTGGTAACACAAGGAATACTCTGCTAATACATTAACAATCATCATCACTTATGTTTGCACCTTTGAATCTTGGATCCAACAGATTTGCAGCAGCATGAATTGGATGACAACAAAATTCTTCCCTTTTTTAAATAAAATCTTTCAATTTACTTTCTTCTATAGTTGTAAGTGGAGATATACTGAGATTTTCAAAAACAGTTGTTTTTATCTTGGTCATTAGATAAGGAATTTCTGACAAAAGTGCACTATCTGATTCAGATGCAGTGATTGCTGCAGCAATTGGCTTTAGAATCTTCAGGGAATTTTGCAGCTGAACCCAGAAGACATCCTGATCAAGAACAGTGTTTCTTACACTCCTGGGTACTTGTAAGATCTTCAACTATTACTGTTTCTTGAAGAGCTTCTTCGTTTTTTAGTAAACTTTCAAAGGAGATCACCACTCCAGCCCACCAAATTTTACTACAGAGCTTCAGCGTAACTATGCTATTCTTTGCATTTTTTTCGACTTGCTTCTTCTTGAAAACTGCAGCTACAATATGAGTACCTTATACATGTTTAATAACTTCTTTTGCTCATCTATAGACCATTTGAAGGGTGTCCAACTTCATAATATCATTAAAAAGCAAGTTTAGCCCATGGGCTGCACATCCTATTGCAGTAATATGTGGATACTTCTCCATTATGATTTCCCATGCTGCTTTCATATTGCTGGCATTGTCAGTAAGCAAAGCAAATACTTTACCACTCCCAGTTTTCTGTAGGACATCACAGATTTTACAGCTGATATATTCTGCAGTATGTCTGTTCTCTCCTGTTTCAATGCTTTTGTAAAAAACTGGCTGAGCTGTTGTTATAACAAAATTTATAATTCCTTCTCCTCTCACATTTGTCCATCCATCTGTAAGTAGTGCAAGACACAGTGCTTCATTAATTTTTCCTTGCACCGATTCCATTACACGTTCATATTCTGACTCCAAAAGAGGCTTGCTCAAAGAATGTCTGCTGGGCAATTGGTATGATGGTCTTAATAATTTCAAAGCTTCCTGCCAGTATGTATTTTCAGTTATTGAAAACGGCGTTCCAGAAGAATATATTGCTCTTGCAAGAGCTTGATCAATTTTTTCCTGATCTTCAGGTATCATCTTGTCTATAAATGAAGTTAGTGAATAATTTTTGGATGCAGCTGTCTTCAGTATCTGTTTACTTGAAGATGCTGCTGATGGGACAACACTTTGTGTTGCTGCTGATGTTATAGATGGAGTAGAAAGAGGACTTCTTGAACGAAAATATTGAGAAAAACTATGTGCATTGTCATCATTGTTGTCCTCTTCACTTTGATCCATGAAGGATTTTTTAATATCTACAGGACACTTGTTACATACAAGAATGTGTTTTGTCATCCTGGTAGCATTTGGAAATGCATAGGAGCTGAGATAGCGCAGTGATTAAAAGCAGCATTGCGACCTTCAGCTGATTGCTAGTTTAGCAGTTCAGCTGTTCAAATCTCACTAGGCTCAAGGTTGACTCAGCCTTCCATCCTTCCCAGGTGGGTAAAATGAGGACCCAGATTGTTGGGGGGCAATATGCTGAACTCTGTAAACCGCTTAGAGAGTGCTGTAAAGCACTATGAAGCGGTATATAAGTAAAGTGCTATTGCTATTGCTATATTTCATCTGACAATATTTGCAAATCACATTTTTTTTTTCAGAAGAACTTGTAATGTGAAAATGCCTCCATATGCTAGATGTTGATTTCACCATTTTTCTGAGGGGAGTAGGAAATAAAAACAAGAAAAAATGACTACTTTGCAAGAAGACACTAATCTATGGTTGTGTGTGGGGGTCACTGGGGGAAGAACGAGATTACTGGTAATTAAATTATTATTTACACAAAAGTTTATAAAGATAAACTAATGTAGCTAAATGATTCAGTTTTCTGGATTCAGATAAATGTAAACTCTTACCTTTTTAAATTAAGTATATACTTTCAGGTCCTTTTTGTTGCTCTGTATTTTCTTCCAATGCTTTTGAGGCCTAGTGAAGAGGACAGAACAAACCAAACACATCCACTAACATGCAAAAGCAAAACTGAAACCTTTTTCTTGTTACAATAGCAGCACCTCCTAAAGGAAGAAATGCATACTGTTCTTGCATTGGAGGCTTCAATTTGTTACTGTTGTAAGGAATATCCTTCTGGGTTCAGTTCCAAGTGGGGAAAAAGACACTGGATTCATGAAAGTTGCTTGGAAAGAAGGTTTAATGGTGGACAGGAGCACATGGCATGAGCCCCTGTACAGAAAAGGTAGCTTACATGCTTCCAGGTGTGGGTGAAGAGAAAAAGAGAGATGCTGAGTCCTTTGGTTTTATACTCTCTCTTGGGCCCCTCCCTAACTGTTTCCTGTTCCTGTATAGAAATGTATCCCATTGGCTCTCAGACCCCCCCAGGGGCATGCTGGGGCAACTCTTGTGGGCTGTCCGAAGTCCCAGGTTTGACTGAATGAAAAGGGCCTTGGGCAAATCCTATTGTGGTTCTGTTATGCAGAAGACTTTCAGGCTAGGTGAGAGGAATTGTGAGCTGGGCCCAGTCCTTAATGGCCCATTGGCAAGGGGTGGGGTTTTTTCCAAGAGGAGTCTTTTGTCCGCTCACAAGCATGTTTCCAGATGTGTTCCACAGAATATATTCTGCCTTTTAATATTTCCTAGGCTTTTTCATTTTTCTAGGAGAGGGGTGGGTGCTAACTTCCTACATTACCTAGGACTTGCTTGTCCTCACTCAGTGCACAGAAATTAGAATAATCTGATATCATACATTTTTTTAAGAAATGATTTGGAAAATATTTGAACACCCTGTCTTAAAATATTTTATTCATCATGTTAAAATAAAATATTCCACGATGTTTTTTTTTTCTTTTTTCAATTTTTCCAATTTTTGGAAAAAAACAAAAAAGCCTTCAGGAAAAAAAACGGAAAAAACCCCGTTTTTTCCCAAATTTTTCTGGTTTTTCCCCGGGCCTTCACATCTCTACCCTATCCTTTTTTCTGCCTTTTTTTGCTTGTTTTTAGAATAGAAGAGGGTAGTAATCTGTGGGTTTTATTATTTTGGTTAGGTTCTCAGCCACATCTTTGATTTTTGCGCCAGGGAGACAACATACCTCTCTGGATTGACTCTGTGGTCTACAGACAGCTGGTTCTGTTCCCTTGAGAATTGAAACTCCTATGACCAACACTCATCTTTTTTTCCTAGGGAGGTTTGGGGTATTTTCTATCACAGATGCATTTGATGGTGCTACTTTTTAAGAGATAATTGATTATGCTTCTTTTCTATGTGTCTGCATGTTTTCTTCCAGGGAGAGTCCATGAAATCGATTGCTTAGCACCAGTGGAGCTGCATTAGAGTGGTTGGTTTGGACAGGGGTTTTGTACTAGGTTTGTGTTTTTTTCTATGAGTGACATGTTTCCATCTGTCTTCTTCTTCCTTTAAGGGGTCAATTCTTTTAGAAGTTGTTTGATCATTATTATGTTCAATTTGGGCATATTCTTCTTGCAAGGTTTGGGGTTTCTCATTTTGTAGGTTGAGTACATGACTGTATGTGTTTATATTCTTTGACTGTGTCAGGCTGCCCAAAATTTAAACTTCTAAATAGAAAAAAAATCTTGCCTTCATTTGTTGAGAAAGATATAATTTTATTAGATATCAGGTGAATTGCCTTATTGCAAAGCCAGAACTGAGAACTGTGTGCCAAAATCCCTCAGTTCTACTTTTCCCTCCCTTAACTGTCCCTCGCAACCCAGCCCATTGTAACCAATTAAATCCATGCAAGATGTTTTTATAATGACCAATCCAGGTGCAGCTTTGTATGCAGCTCCCTCGTTCTTCCAGCTGGATGATCTTGGGGCAGCATCTTGAGAAGATGCAGTCTCTACTTTCGATTCCCCAAGCATCCCCTTCTTCATCCCCCTTCCCCACAGTTCATGACAGTCTATCACCACATAACAGCAAAGCACAGCAAGCATTGGGCAACAGCTGACATTCTGCCCCCCTTGAAATAAGGTGTTAGGCCTGGAAATGAAAAAGGAAGGAGAAAGGTTAATAATTCAGTGCTGTTTATCAAGATGCAGAGTGTGGAAGTTATGTAAGAGCTTTAGTGCTTGCACATGATGGGCAGCTTCAGAGGAGGGGAAATGCATCCATGAGATAAGATATTGGAGTTTGCCCCTATGGAAATGTAAATCCAAAATGTCTCATACTTCAAAATGTTGCTCAACTTCAATGAGATTGGGAAGAGGAGTGGCTTCTGCAGGTGGTCGTAAGGGGAGATTTTGGCCAGTTTAAGAAGACTGCAATGGAAAACAAGTTTCCTTGCACTAAGTTTATTTGGTAACTTAAGTTTCACAGTCACTGGGTTAACAATTCAATGGGAAAAGGATCTACAAATTTGGATCCAAGCTTTTTCAAAGGCTGCCTAGATTTAGACACTTGGTGGATAAATAAACTTCATTCCCTACTTTGAACTTCTTCTGTTGGGCCCTGTGTTTTTAGCATATTTCTTATACGCTTATCTAGCCTCATCCAATGTCTGGCAAATTACTGGCTGTCATGGTGTGATTATTGCCTGTTACATGTATATGCAGGGAAATGCATCCCTATTCAATATAATGGTTTATTCCTGAGCACCTGATTAATATGTTCTTGTACGCATGTGTGCATTCCTTTCTCCGCTCTGCCTTCTTGCTCTGTCTTCCATTGAGAGAAGACGCACTTTTATATTAGAGATGTAAACAAATGAGGATTTATTGTTTTTGTACCGAAATAAATATTTTTACTTAGACTTTTAAACTGCGGTTTCTTTTCTAATGTCTGATGTCCGGGAAAAGATCAAATGTCTCCTCTGTGAGATTAATTATCACCTCTGTCATGGTAGCAGCGGACTTTGGTTCCCGGACTTTAATTAATCCTGACAGTTTTATTGCATTTAGCCTAGTCAGGTAGATAAGAATGTTTTCGCTGTTTTTGAAGTGAACCAGTCCATAAATCTACAGAAATGTCTTCTCCGGAGAAAGAAATACAACTTATACTAGATCAACCGAATCATGAGGAGGAGAAAATTCAACAAGAAGTAACATATCTTCCTGCCTCGTCTCCTATCCTGATTTCTCCTACAAGACAAACTCCTATCGCATTTCTACAAACTTCACCGGCTGCATCTTTACAAGCGTCACCTACACACTCTATCACCACTACAGAGGCTTTGCAGCAGGAAGAAAATTTTCAAAGGTTAGTACATGAAGTTAAAAGCACGCCTTTTCTCCCGGGTGCAAATTCTACTCAAATGGGAGCTACTCCAAAAATTACCCATTATGAGACAATTCAGCCCCAACCACATGAAAGTTTCTCTGAGGATGTTTCCTCCCATAATCTGTCAAGTAGAGAAAAATACATTGATGCACGTTACAAAGACACTCTGGAAAATCAAGAGAGAGAAATTAAATACTTAAGGAGGCAGCTATTAGAAAGCAGACGATTAATTGACAAACAAAATGTCTGCCAACTTTCTTACATTCCAGAGGAGCATTATGGGCCATCATTTCCAGCTTCTTCAACTTTTGAGTCATGCCCAAAAATGGGTGTCACTTTCAACTTGCCGTAACAGACATATGAACATACGTCATTAGGAGATGAATTTGGCCAAACACATTTTGAATACAGAGACTTTCCCAAAAGTAATGTTGTACTGCCATCTAGTGGAGAAAAAATAGAAAGAACAGAAATGATGTTTCAAACGTTGATCGATAGGCTGGATTTACTCATGTCTGGCAAATGACAACCTCTGTCACCTATGCCACCTGGAGGTTTTGGACAGCAGTTTGTTCCACCTCCACCTATAGTCCAACAACAAATTCTTCAACCTGCCCAAACAATACAGGCACAAATTGCTCCGCCTTTTCCTGTGGCAGCACAAATTCCGCAGCAAGCACAAGCTGCCCCACAAGCTGGACCTGCTCCAGCACCTGCTGTTACAGCTGCCCTACAGCAACCCCAAGTTGGACCACCACTTGTTCCAGTGCAAGCTCCCATGCCTGCCCCAATTGTGGCCCAGCTTGTGCCAATTCCAGCACCGCCTATTCCTGTGCCAGCCCAAGTTACTGCACCAGCTGTTCTACAACAGCCAGTCCAGGCTCCACAACCTGCTCCAATGCAGGCTCCTTTACCGCCTCCTCTCCAACCCCAAGTGGGTCCACAGGCAATTCCTCAAGCCGCACCTGCACAGGCCCCATTAGGCGCCCCGCCTTTACAGCCAGTTCCAGCTGTACTTCAACCTTACCAGGCACCAGTTGCCCCATTAACTGGCCATTCAAAGTTAAGGCAATCGGGACAGAATTACAAAGCCTGGGTCAGTGAAATAACTATTTTGCTTCATCGTGAGGGCACACATGACATGGTATTTAACCCACCACCCCTCCCTTGGCCAGATGCCACCAGATTGTTAGATATAAAGGCGTCCACGAGTTTATTGATGTCAATGGAGATCGAAATGCAGCAAACCTTTGCTCCAAATGCAACTGCCCAAGAAATATGGACTCAATTAGAACGTTGTTTTGGGCCAGTTTCAGCTGAACCCACTAACCTACTTTTGTCACAATTTCATGGAACTAGAATTAAACCTACTGACAGCATGGGGGCACATTTAACAAAGATGAAACGCATGAGGAAAGATCTCGCAGAACGTGGCTATCCAATGGACAATAATCAAATGGTCAGTATTATTACCAATTCCTTAAATTACACATGGAGGGAGGCCATCACACAAATCAATCAAGTACCTTTTGCCCAAAGAACTGTTGATCATGTTTGTAGAATTTTAACAGAATACGAAGATATTGCACTTGCAACGCCTCACTTGCAACGCCCTCTAGCTGCGACCCGAATCCCAGCTAGATGACCCCCTGAGAGGGAATACACTCCAAGATTGCTACGTTGCTAGTATTGTGATTGTGTAGGTCACACCAGCAGAGATTGTCTCCAATTGCAACACACTCAAGTTCCTGTTCAGCCCAGAGGAACAGACTACAGAGACCAGTACCAGCCCAGAGGCACAGCCTACAGAAGAAGTACATCCCTGCCCAGAGGAACAGTCTTCAGAGGCAGAAGTGGCAGTCAACGTCGCCTGGGTCCCAGACACGACTCATATGGCCCATATGCCACTCTTGCCATCACACAAGCTGTCCAACCTTGTCAGAAATATAGACACTTATTATGGACTTTGGACTCAGGTGCGTCAATTAGCATTACTTATCAAAAGCACCTCTTCAAAGAAATGCATGAACCTGAACCAGAACTTCGTGAACTTTATGCATTCACTGAACAACCTTGCAGAGTCGAAGGAAAAGGATTGTTTACATTGAAGAGTTAAATACATTGGTTCCAGATGTTTATTATGTTCCTGCTGCAGCTTTTAATTTGCTTAGTTATAGCCACTTAATTACTATTTTAGATTTTCAGGTTCATCACTTTAAGAACGCAAGTTACATTGTTAAGAATAGTAAGATTGTTGCTGACACAATTTTGATTGGTGGAGTCTACTACTTAAGGCCAAAATCTGAGCCTCAAGATCAAGCAAGTATAAAACCTTCCATTAATGGCAATGCAGGCCAAGAGAGAGATGTCCCAGAGAGAGATCCTGTGATTGCCACACAGGCTCCTAAACACAAACCTAAGGTTCCTAATTCAAATGTTAATTTTGTTAATTCTCTTACTGGCAGACCTTTACATTACAGATGCATGCATAAATGGCACCGAAGATTGGGTCATCCCAGCTTTGAGGTTCTCAAAAAAAATGCCACTTTTCGCACAAGGTTTGAATTTCAAAGGATGTAAGGTACATTTGGATTGTGCCATCTGCAAAAAGGCAAAATCAAGGGCAGCAGCCGTTCCAAAACATGCCATACGTAAGTCAACACACATTTTTGATTTGGTTCATACTGATATTGTGGGTCCTTATGGCCCAACTATTGGCGGTAAAAAGTATTTCTTAACTATTGTTGATAATCATTCTAGATATGGTTATGTCTTTCCTATGAGAGAAAAATCTGAGAGCTTTCAGATCTTTAAAGACTTTGCAGTCCAGGCCTACAATCAACATGGGGTGAAGATCCGCAGAATTCAGAGTGATTGTGGTTCCGAGTTCATGTCACAACGTTTCCAGGATTGGATGCGCAACAGCGGTATTATACACCAAACATCTGCCCCCTCCACTCCAGCCCATAATGGAGTGGCAGAAAGAAGACAGGGGGTTCTCCAAACCATGATGCGCTGCCTTCTAGAAGATGCTAATCTGAAACATTCATTTTGGGGCGAAGCAGTTAAGTATGCAAATTACCTTGTTAATCGCACATGGAGTAGTGTGATTGACCAAACACCTTTCTACATGTTGCATGGTTATCAGCCAGATCTTTCTAACTTACACATCTTTGGTTCATATAGAATGGTGAACATTCCATTAGCGCTGAGAAGAAAAGGTGGCCAAATTGCTAAGAGACTGAGATACATGGGTATTGATGACAATTCGAAATGGGGAAAATTCATTGACTCTAACAATATGATTACAGTTTCTAATTCTGCTAACTTTGAAGAAGATTCAGATTGGTCCAGGGTACATTCTAATGATCCTGGAGTTTATTTTCCCAGAGATGATTCATCTAACATTCCATCTTCACCTGCCGCAGACGCTCATGCTAGTGACAACGATGCAGATGAGGACGATGAAGATGATTGGACAACCGTTCCAAGACGTTCCAAGAGAACTACAAAAGGTATTCCTCCAAAGAAATATACACTGCATTGCTCAGGCAGACCATCACTATTGATCTGTAATGTTACACTTCCACCAGAGACTTATGCACAAATTAAATATCTTTCTGAAGATGAACAAGATAAATGGCACACCGCCATGCAAGTTGAGATGGACAGTCTGCAGAAACTTCAGGTATTTACACCTGCAGCACCTCCTAGTAACAAGAAAGTCATTGGCACTTGATGGGTGTACAAAATCAAACAAAAACCAGATGGTGAATTATTATACAAAGCAAGACTAGTAGCACAAGGCTTCACTCAAAGTTATCCTGAAGATTACACAAACACTTACTCACCTACAGTACGTACTGAAAGTGTGAAAATAGCTTTAACTACAGCTACCATTCTTGGACTTGAAGTTTTCCAATTTGATGTTGAAACTGCTTATCTACATGCAGACCTAGATGAAGAAATCTACGTGAAGTGCGCCCCCGGATTCCATGGCCGAGAAGGGGACACGTGGATTCTCAACAAAAGTCTTTATGGTCTGAAACAATCAGGTTTGATGTGGTATAACTGTCTCAAAGACAAACTAAATTCTATGGGCTTTATTAAGTCCGAAACTGATGAATGCGTGTTCACAAAAAGGTTTGGGAATGCATATGAAATTATTCTTGTTTATGTTGATGACATTGTTTACATTGGTCCTAACAAACACATGAGTGAAATTTTTGTTTCAGGTTTGAAGAGATTCTTCACATTGAAATCACTAGGTCACATCAATGATTATTTAGGTGTACAGATTGAAAAGACACAGAAGGGGTTTAGCCTCTCACAACAGGTCAAGATAGAACAACTGTTACACTATTGCAATATGCAAGATGCTACACCAACATACACTCCTATGCAAACAGATTTTTGTAATTTGAAAGATGAACAAAGTCCTGAGTTCAAGGATCAAACACTTTACCATTCAGTAATTGGTTCACTACTATACATTAGTGGTTGGACTAGACCAGACATAGCACTTAGTGTCAATTTGTTGTCACGACACGTAAGCAAAGCCAAAGAATTTCACTGGTCATGCATTAAGAAGTTACTGAGATACCTAAAATACACTCAACACATGAAATTAAAGTTAGAACCTACACATTCTGATTTTGCTGACTTGTATTGTTATGCAGATGCTGACTGGGCAAGCGATAAGGAATCAAGAAAAAGCACTTCAGGTTTCATAATGTACCTGAATGGATGTCCCGTTCATTGGAATGTGAGAAAACAGAGTTTTGTTTCTTGTTCTTCAACTGAGGCAAAATACGTGTGTATTTCTGATGCTAGTAATCAATTAACCTGGTTCTACGCTTTAGTTACAGATATCTGGACCAAACCGAAGAAGCCTATCACCATGATGGAAGATAATCAATCAGTAGTTTACATTTCAAATACACGTTTCACAGGTTCAAGGTCCAGACACATTGACATTCGTTGTAAAAATGTTAGAGATTTAGTAAGACAAGGTTTCATTAAGTTAGAATATGTGCCGACAGAATATCAGATAGCTGACATCTTGAACATGCCATTGCCAGCAGCAAGACATGAATCTTTGACATATTTACTGTGTGTAGAGTGATATAAGCATATCTATCCAACAGACAAAGAAGGGGTGTCACGGTATGATTATTGCCTGTTACATGTATATTCAGGGAAATGCATCCCTATTCAATATAATGGTTTATTCCTGAGCACGTGATTAATATGTTCTTGTACGCATGTGTGCATTCCTTTCTCCGCTCTGCCTTCTTGCTCTGTCTTCCATTGAGAGAAGACGCACTTTTATATTAGAGATGTAAACAAATGAGGATTTATTGTTTTTGTACCGAAATAAATATTTTTACTTAGACTTTTAAACTGCGGTTTCTTTTCTAATGTCTGATGTCCGGGAAAAGATCAGATGTCTCCTCTGTGAGATTAATTATCACCTCTTTCACTGGCCAAGTAATTTGCAATTGCTTCAGCCATTCTGTCAGCAAGAGGCTCTTAGATGGCTCCACTGGGAGTTCAGGCATGGCTACAAAGTCTCTGCTGGTTGCAACTCAGAAAGGGGCAACGCCAGTGCTGCTACATACTTCATTGTTTATATACCACCACAGTGAATGGGAGCAGTTTAACCCAATTATCTTGGTGATAATTGACATAACATATTTGGTACTGTTGCAATACACCACATCATGAGGTAGAACACTTAATGATTGTCATAGGGTTCAAATAAGCAATCAGGAAACAATCAATATTAATATAAATCGTAAGGATACAAGCAACAAGTTACAGTCATACAGTCATACAGTCATAAGTGGGAGGAGATGGGTGATAGGAACGATGAGAAAAACTAATAGAAATAGTAATGCAGCCTTAGTGAATAGTTTGACAGTGGTGTGGGAATTATTTGTTTAGCAGAGTGATGGCGTTCAGGGAAAAACTGTTCTTGTGTCTAGTTGTCTTGGTGTGCAGTGCTCTATAGTGACGTTTTTAGGGTAGGAATTGAAACAATTTATGTCCAGGATGTGGGGGGGTCCGTAAATGTTTTCACGGCCCTCTTTTTGACTCGTGCAGTATACAGGTCTTCAATGGAAGGCAGGTTGGCAGTAATCATTTTTTCTGCAGTTCTGATTATCCTCTGTGTCTGTCTTGTTGGGTTGCAGAACCAAACCAGAGGTGCAGATGACAGAACGATTCCTCTGTAGAACTGTATCAGCAGCTCCTTGGGCAGTTTAACATTTTTTTGAGTTGGCACAGAAAGAACATTCATTGTTGTGCTTTTTTGATGACGTTTTTGATGTTAGGTGACCATTTTAGGTCTTGAGATATGATAGAACCTAGAAATTTGAAGGTCTCTACTCTTGATACTGTGTTGTTAGTATTGTAAGAGGTGGTAGGATGGGAGGGTTTCTCCTAAAGTCTACCAACATTTCTACGGTTTTGAGTGTGTTAAGTTCCAGATTGTTCCGGTCACACCACGAGGCTAGTTGTTCAACCTCCCGTCTGTATGCGGTTTCATCGTTGTCTCGAATGAGGCCAATCACTGTTGTATCATCTACAAACTTCAGTAGATTAACAGATGGATCGTTTGAGATGCAGTTATTGGTATATAGAGAGAAGAGAAGTGGTGAGAGTACACAGCCTTGGGGGGGCCCTTTGCTAATTGTACAGGTATCTGTTGTGATTTTGCCTAGCTTCACCTGCTGCTTCCTGTGTGTTAGGAAGCTTGTGATCCACTTTCAAGTGTGTTCAGGTACCGCTAGCTGATTTAGTTTAGTTAGAAGAATGATGGTGTTGAATGCTGAACTAAAGTCTACAAAGAGGACCCTTGCGTAGATCTTTGGAGATTCAAGATGTTGTAGCATGTAGTGCAGAGCCATATTAACAGCATCATCTGTCGATCTATTTGCTCGGTATGCAAATTGCAGGGGGTCTAACAGTGGATCCATTATGGTTTTCAAGTGGGACATCACTAGCCTTTCAAAGGTTTTCATAACTACAGATGTTAGAGCAACTGGTCTGTAGTCATTCAGTTCCTTGATGGAGGGCTTCTTCGGCACTGGGATGATAGTGGAGCATTTGAAGCAAGAAAGAACATGGCATATCTCTAGTAATTTGTTGAAGATCGCGCGCTCCGAAAAATATCCGAGAGAGCAGATCGGCGCTCAGAGACCATGCCCTCTCCACAACCACATCAGGTGGAGGTTCAGGCATAGGTCCATAATTTGGACACCCCGGCACCAGTACTTCTAGACCCTAATGTTTGGGGTGATGGAGGTTTGGTAGCCTCAGCGCACGTGGCTCCTCAGGAGGCTTTAACTGCTTTTGGGCCTAGCTCCCCAGTGGCCATAGCTCCTTCCATTGATTGGCCCAAGCAGGCAGACCAGCTGCACCTGGAATAGTCTCCGGCCCACAGGTTCCTCGTACAGGCCCGGCCACCCAGAAGAGCAACCTAGCTGGCAAATGCTTTTTGCCACCACGGTACAACAATGCCTGGCTGGGTTTCAGCAGATGCACTACCCCCCTCAAGCTTCCTTTTCCAAGGCAACCAGTTGAGCTCCTTCTCAACCAGCCAGCGAGACAGACCTGGCAGGTGACTATTCTGATGCTTCCAGCGATCATAGTCGACCTGTGGCCTTGGAAGGTGAATGTGACCCCTCGGCTCTCTCAGAAGATGAAGGCCTATTACCTGAACAACAGCCTTCTGTGGGTCTTTTTCCTCCGGCTCTCTTTAAGTCACTACTCCACAAAGCTAGAAATGTAGCTGGCTTACCTACCACTCCAGCGGCTCCTGAAACCGCAACTACCTCTACTAAGGTTCCAGTCTTTCTGGAACAGGTGGCTGAATTAGATGTAATACCAGCACTGAAAATTTTCTTGGACAATGTCCAACGCCAATTTTCCGCTCCTGCCTCTGGTCCAATGCCATCGGCACAAGACAAAAAATTCTTCAACATCGCTACTGAGTTGGCAACTCTACTATCCCCACCAACTGTGGACGTCCCAGTGGCAGCTCTTCATTCTCCTAATCCCATACCGGGTGAGGCATAGGAGCTGTTGAAACCAGACGACCGCCGAT